>CM060311.1:31940088-31947588 GCA_030674185.1 Monoplex corrugatus | reverse complement strand
ACATATCTGTATCTATATCTATATATCTATATCTGTTTCTATATCATCATCATCAGGTGCCCTGCCGCATGGCGTTGGCGACCATGGACTTCCATCTCTATCTCTCGTTGCTCCTAGCATCTATATATATATATATATATATATATATATTATATATATATATATATATATATACATATATATATCTTTATCTGTATCTATATTTGTATCTATATCTATATCTGTATCTATATCTTTATCTATATCTATATTTGTATCTATACACACACACACACACACACACAATATATATATATATATATATATATATATATATATATATATATATATATATATATATGTGACCGTCTTAACTAGCATTTTGGGCATTTTGAGATATGCATATCACTGGAAAGTGTACATTCTGTTGATTATTTTGGTACTTGAATAAAGCTTGTACTCAAAAAAATGTAGAAGTTATGTATGTTTAAAGTCATCAAGTTGTCTGACGGCCATTTTGAGAAAACGGCCTCTAAAGTTTTTGTGTGCTCTCCTACATATTTTCCTTAAATTTCTTTATTTGGTGGCTTTGACCCATTTTGTTTCTAATTTTCTCTGTCATTATCTGAAAGGTGCACCAAAGAGCTTCCCATCAGTATATCACATGTGCGTGTACTCTACAGGTTACGGTTCATAACAAGAGACAAAAATAGGTACTTTTGGTAGGAAATTGCGTTCTTTCTGCTGCGATCAGTGCATTAAAATACCGATTTAGATTGATAAAAATTTTTTTTAAGAAAAATAATTCTGTGGGGGATAGATTATAGTCTACAGAAATCAATTTTGAGAAAAAGTCAAAACACCTCGGATAGACCTTCAGTCATCTTTTCAGCTTCTAGTGCTGTTCGACTGACTGCGAGTAAAGACTGATTTCGTGGTGGGAGGTCACATATATATATAGTTTCCAAGGTTGTCATAGCCGAGGGGTGGCAATGGGGACAAGCTCCCATTGTCTATAAAATGCCCCTCACGGCGCGCGTCTCCAATAGCCTCTGACAACTAAGTCCAGCTCCTAGCCTGCTCGTGTGGCTTAGATATAAGCCCGGCGGAACTGCTACTACTGATAGGAGAAGGGGTGAAGGCGGGTTACTGGCGCCTGAAAACCAGTGCTTTGGATAGATGGGGCTCATCAGTCTGGGAAGACAGCTCATCTAAGAGAAGGAAAACTCTGATTTCAAACCTCCGCTATCTTGCGGCCATACCCACTCATAGGAAAGGCTTCGGGAGTCAACCCTGAGGAAAAATCCGGAGTCGGAGTCCCTAAGGCAGTTCGCTGTTGTCTACAACCTCGTTCTGGCAACTCCTGCGTCGCCCCTGGTACCTGGCGTACAGGCCTCCGTCTTTCCCCTGGATTCTACTAGTGGCGAGGAGAGGGGGATCTGCTGCATGGGCAACAGCTCGTCCTCCATATTCACTTGCCTGCACCTGTAGAGGTCACTCCGGCTTCGCTGGTAACACAGCATCGACGCCACAGCAGAAAGTGCACGTCATGATCACAACGCCTCCCGGTGCAGACTATCATCTCTTGAGATGTAAAGAGGCCGACGACGACGACGACGATATATATATGTATATCTGTATCTGTATCTTATCTATCTCTACATCTATATCTATATCTATACACCTATATCTATATTATTTGTATCTATATCCATAATTGTATATATTGGAAAAAACTCTGGGGAGATCTGGACAGCAGAAGATCCTAGGAAGACAATCCTCTGATTGGCGAGAGTTATGGCCCTTGACTCCTGACACTCTAAGGAAGGTTGTGGGTTCGAAAGTTGTGGGTTCGAATCCCCATCAGTCCCATCAAAACTATATCACTGCGGGATTTTTCGGCTCTAACCGGCTCCTACCTAGAATTGGGCAGGCTATGGGCTCATTGGGAATACTGGGACCACACAGTCGAGTCTCGTCCACTTCAAGGATGCGTCAATAAGGGTGTTGCTCAAATCTTCTGACCAGCACCGCAGGTGTCTGTATCAACTCGGGCCTGGTTGATGCCAGGATATATTATGATAGTAAGCGTAGAGTACAGCCCTGTCACTCAGTCTCAATCCTCGATGGAACTCTCCGTGTCATCATGATTATCATCCTCATCATATCATCATCATTGCATTGTAAAAAAAAAAAGCAACAAACAAAAAACTGTGCCAGCTTCTGTGGCCATTAAAAATGGCGTAGAAAATGGGACGAAAATAAAAAGATCAGCACGAAGGTAACCTCCCTGAGTGCGATGATCCTAAAAAATAAAAAATAATTTTTTTTTAAAAGTTGTGTTGGCCACGGAGTTTTATTCATACTGTTTGTTCACACTGTGATATTGGCTTTGCTGGGTTGGATGCTATGCGGACTTTTTGAACACAAATGGAAGGAAGGGCTTTCAGTTTCCAGTTTCTCAAGACGACGTCTCCGCGCTCGGAACGAATTCCACAAAGGCGAAAAACTCTTCAGACTGCGGCAAAAGCAACAGACAACATTGAGTCCATCACGTATTGTGCTACTTCCCTTCCCTCCAAGTGTCGCTGCTCATGCTTGCAACCTGTGCATGCACTGAAGAAAACCATCACCCTGCAAATGCTGTTTACAGCGTGTGGAGGGATGGGTGGTGGTGGTGGTGGATTGATTATGGAACAAGAGGCAAGCTGAAGAAAGACAAGGCAGTACCTAGTCCACAGAGACTCTAAATGTTGTCTTTCCCAGTATGTCTACAAATAGATAAATAGATGGGTAGGTAGATAGTCATACAGGCAGACAGACAGATAGACAGATAGTGTGATAGATAGATAGAGAGGGAGGGATGGAGAGAGAGAGACAGACAGACAGAGACAAAGAGAGAGAGAGAAAGAGAAAGACAGAAACAGAGACAGACAGAGAGAGACCGAGAGAGACAGAGAGAGATACACACACAGACAGAGAGAGATAGAGACAGGGAGAGAGAGACAGAGATAGAGACAGGGAGAGAGAGAGACACAGAAAGAGACAGAGAGAGGGACAGGAGAGAGAGAAAGAGACAGACAGACAGAGACAAAGAGAGACAGAGAGAGACACAGAGACAGACAGACAGAGACAAAGAGAGACACAGACAGAGAGACACACACAAAGACAGAGAGAGAGACACACACACACATACAGAAACAGAGAGAGATAGAGACAGGGAGAGAGAGACAGAGAGAAAGAGACAAACACACAGAGAGAAAAACAGGGAGAGAGGGAGAGAGGGGAGAGAGAGAGAGAGAGACAGACAGAAGAACAGAGACAGAGACACAGAGAGAGACACAGATAGAGACAGATAGAGAGAGGCAGAGGCAGAGACAGAGAGAGCAGACAGACAGACAGACAGACAGACAGACAGACAGATGTTGCAGCTGCTGTTAGGAACGACAAGCAGACAACCTTTGACAAAAGGGATATTGCTTATTCAGTCATTTCAGTTGCACCTGTGGGCTTTCTTTTTCTACATTTGTTGCAATGGCGAGATTCTTTTCATGAAGGCGATCAACTATAGGGTTGATGTCTCTCTTTCTCTGTCTGTCTGTCTGCCTGTCTCTGTCTATCTCTCTGTCTATCCGTCTCTGGCTCTTTCTCTGTCTTTGTCTTTCTTTGTCCGTCTCTGTCTCTGTCTCTCTCTGTCCCTCTCTGTCTCTCTCTCGCTCTCGCTCTCATTCCGTTACATTTTCATGGTTTTTTTTGTTCATAGTGTATGTGTAAAATAGCGTGTAGCAAGGACTAGCCATTAGACAGATGAACCGAGATCAATACTTCTATCCTTATGTAATAGTTGCAAAGTCCTGCGTTCGATTCGCTTGGATATCTCCGCCTAGAGGGTCAAGGGTGGATATTAAATTCCTGCTCTGAGGTATATATATATATATATATATATATATATATATATATATATATATATATATATATATATATATATATGTATATATATCATCATCATCATCAGGTGCCCTGCCGCATGGCGTTGGCAATCATGGACTTCCATCTGTCTCTATCTCTTGTTGCCTCAAGCTTCTCCACCCTCCTCGTCTTCAGCCACTCTGCAAGTCCGTTCAGCACCCTCTCCCTACGTCTACCTGGCGCTCTTTCCCTCCAGCCCTCCTGCTGTGACCAGGTGCTCCAAATCCCCTTTCCTCATAAAATGGCCTACAAATGTTGCCTGTCTTTTCCCAATCTTCCTTACGAATGATCCACCTGTGTCTGCCTACATCAAGACTGTCTTGCTCGTTTTCCTCGCTGTCCATGGAACTCTCAACATTCTTCTGAGAAACCACATCTCGGCTGCCTCAATCCTGATCTGGCCTCGCCCGCCGACTGCCCACGCCCAACATCCGTACAACAGTATTGGTTCCATACAACATTCAAGAACTCTCTTGCCGACGTCAACCGACAGGTATTTGTTGGTAAGAATGCCTGTCATCCTCTTGAATGCTGTTTTGGCTTGGCCGATTCTGCCGGCTATTTCTGATGTGCATCTACCGTCTGATGAAATGATCGTTCCCAGGTATTTAGATTCATCAACCTGTGTCAAGGTTGTGCCATTCGCTGTTATTTTGCATGAGGGGATTTCATGTTTTTTACTGATCACCATGACTTCAGTCTTCCTGCTGTTTAGTTCCAATCCCTTACATTTGCTTTCTATTTCTAGTATATTCACAGGGTTTTGTAGGTCCCTTACATTTTCTGCAATTAGCACGGTGTCATCTGCGTATCGAATGTTGTTTATCATTTTTCCTCCAACCTTTAATCCAGGGTCTTCTTCTAGGTTTCTCATGATGTTTTCGCTGTAAAATGAAAACAGATCTGGTGACAAAACAACCCTGTGTGAATCCTGATTTGATGTTTTGGAAAGAGCTTATATTATTTTCTATTCTCATTGCAGCTGTTTGTTCCCAGTACATATTTCTGATTATTCGTAGATCTTTTCCATCAACATTGAGTTTCTCCAGTTGGTTGATCAATTCTTTATGTCTAACCCGAGCGAAAGCCTTGGTATAGTCAACAATGCATAAATACAAATCCTTATTCATCTCAATTGACCTCTCTATGATAGTTTTTAGGATGTATATGGCATTAATAGTTCCTTTCCCTTCCACAAATCCACACTGTTCTTCTGCTATTTCTCTTTAGATTCTATTCCTTGTCCTAAGCATCATTATTCTTTACAGGATTTTTGTTACATGACTCATCAAACTGATTGTGCGATGGAGTTTGCATTCTATAGTCCCTGTCTTCTTTGGGAGTGCAATGAAAATTGATTTTGACTTATCTTTGGGGATTTTTTAAGTGTCGTAAATTTCATTTAGGAGGCCTGTTATTTTTTCTATTCCAAATTCCTCCAGGGTTTCAATCATCTCTGTAGTAATGTTGTCTGGCCCTGGGGCTTTTCCTGGTTTCATCTTTTTTAATTCTTCTCTAACGTCATTTTTCATTATAGGTGGTCCTTCAACATTCTTTCTTATAATGTGTTCTTCGTTTCTGTCATCTTCAAAAAGGTCTTAATATACTCTCCCCACCTGTCTAATATTTTGTCTTTTTTCCATGATAAGGGTGCCATCTTTCGATTTTAAGCAACCAGTTGATGTGCATGTCTTTTTCCCGTGGATAATTTCTTCAAGTCTTCTGTACATACCCTGAGGATCTGTTTTGTGTCGGTCTTCTATTTCTTTGCATTTTATTTTCAGCCAAGCTTCCTTAGCTTCATCGCACATACTCCTGGGTTTTTTTTTTTATCTTCCTGTATCTTTCCTCCTTCCTCTTTGCCTTCCTCCGCTCTTCCATCAAGCCTAGAATTTCTTTCGTCATCCAGTTCTTTTTCGTTTTTATATCTTCTCTAGGGATTTCTCTTCACAACCTTCATTTATCGAATTTCTCAACTTTGTCCATTGTTCTTCACTGTGACAGTTTATATCATAATAAAATGTTTCCAATTTCAACTCTCTCGCTCTCTCTCTCTCTCTCTCTCTCTCTCTCTCTCTCTCTCTCTCTCTCTCTCATCACCCTCTCTCTTTTCCCATTTTCAGTTTAATAATGCTCATGGCTTCAAAAAACGAGCGAACAATTCGAAATCTAGCAACATACATCTATAAAGCTCTTAAGAGAAGAGACTTTGCCTTATACTAAAGTGAAATTCTAGTGATGGGCGTCTGTCAAACCTATTTATATGTTCTTATATTATTGTTGAAGTAGGACTGTTTTACCTACATTGTGTTTATTCAAAACGTTTTGTTGTAGGCATTATCTAAGAACGACTATGTATTATATTTTGTGTTTGTATAATGTTGTAATGTGCTCACGCCCCTTCAAATGGGGTTTGTCTTACTACATACATTTCTGGTTCTGATTCTGATTCTGATTGTCTGTCTGTCTGTCTGTCTGTCTGTATGTATGTATGTATGTATGTATTAGCATGCATGCATGTATGTTTCCCTCTGTGTGTGTCTCTTTCTGTGTCTCTATCTGTCTGTCTGTCTGTCTGTTTCATCATCATTACCGATGTCTTTTTCCAGTAAGTTTTTAAAATGACGAGACCAATCTTCTACTGTAATATCATTGCTAACATACTTTATCTTAAAGGAAAACTTTATGCACATTTTCCCAGAATACTCTTTGCTCATGAACTGATGCTAACGATTTATCTAACAAACATTATTAAAGTCATTCTCTTTACGTTTTAATAACTGTTTATATTCTCTTCTAGCAATACAAAATGCTTCTCGCTTATCATTGTGGTCAGATTGACGTAGTTTCCTATAATTATAGCTTTCGTAGGTTCGTTCTTGCCTGTCTACACTCATCATCATACCAGTCTTCTGCTTTTTGATATGAGTGGATTCTGATCGTCTTTAGCATACATTTAGCACTTGTATAATATAGCCATTACATACCGACAAAGCTTCAATGACATCATGATCAATTAAATCAACAGCTAACTGTAACCTTTTACGAGTTTCGTCAATCTCCAATGAATCTATAAATATCTGTGACGTATCATTATTCCAGACAATTTCCTGTATTGTTTGTTCTGTTTCCTGTGCATTTTCTCAAATATCACATTCTTTTACACACGTTATGCATAATTCCAGAGGCATGTGATCAGAGTCAAACCTTTCTTTGACATTAAGTTCACATATCGAGCACAGCATATCAAATATTTTTCACATTATTTTCCACCTTCTGAGATGAATGTGTAACAACCCTGAAGGTCGCCATTACACTCACCATTCAAAATACGCAAGTCAAATGTAGCACATAGATTCAATAATTTTTTTTCCATAATCATTTAGAACTTTGTCTTGAGAATTTCTGTTCATACTGACAGGACGACTTTTATACGTTGTATCAACCGAACTATTATTGAATAGATCAACAGCTATATCAGCAGTTCTACTATTACAATCACCTGAAAGAACAACAAATATGTCATCAAATGAAAGCAATCAATCAATCAAA
>CM060311.1:31927588-31932588 GCA_030674185.1 Monoplex corrugatus | reverse complement strand
CTCTCTTTCTCTCTCTGTATTAAACACACACACACATACACACACACACACACACACACATATTTCATCATGTGCAATCATTATAAAATTTTCCTCATCGTTAGTTGTGAATATGGCCTCTGTATACTTACCAAGAGGCCCAGACTCTGTGAACACTGAATGGTTAAGACACTTTCAAGATCAGGATGACAAGTGGATAATTGGAGGTGATTTTAATGCACATGCCCCATTTTGGGAAAAGTATTGTACAAACATAACAAGCAACAGGTTGATCGAAAATATTGTAGATTCCAATTTATATTTACTTAACAATGGATACGTTACCCGGATCCCCGATATACCAACCCACAGACCCACAGCTATCGACCTCACTTTAATCTCACCATCCCTAGCCCCAAACGCCACGTGGCAAACAGAGGATGACTTGTTGGGATCAGATCACATCCCCATACGTCTTACCCTAAACCATACTACTAAAATAGACGCCATACCACAAGATAGTTTACCCAAGTTTAATTATAAAAACGCAGACTGGATCAGTTTTAAGGCAATCCTTGAAAAGACAAGAACAGATCTATCTGAAGCAATGAACATAAACGACATGTACGAAGTTTTCTGTAACTCACTGTTAAGAGCTGCTAACATTTCAATTCCAAAACTTACAGTGTCGAAAATAGGAAAACATCATGGAAATGTCTGGTGGAATGAGGATTGTCAAAAGGCAGTGAACGAAAAGAAAGAAAAATACAAAATCTATTTAGCAAACAGGTCACCTGAAAATCATACAGCGATGAAAAGTGCCAACATTAAGTGTAACAGAATCATAGAGCAAGCCAAAGAACAACACTGGACGTCTTTTTGTAAATGTGAAGTAAATGACCACAAAGACATGATAAAGATTTGGGAAAAACTAAAATTAATGAAAAACGGGATTAAGTTGCCATCAATTCCAGTAAAGCTAGAAAATAACTCTTTTCCTAGCTCACTGGAAAAAGCAGAAGCTTTTGCAGACGTGTTTGCTGAGACCTGTCGTGTAGAAGGACTTCCTGTCTCTAGTAGAGACTATAGGGAACGAGAAGAAAAGAAAGATGTATATAAGGATCCTGCCTCTGACAATACTCACTACATAAATGCATCACTCACACTTCAAGAATTAAAAGATGCCATTCAGTCCCTTCCAAGTAAAAAAACGTCAGTTGGACTAGATGCAATTTCCAATGAGATGCTGAAAAATTTACCAGAAAATTTTATAATTTTGCTACATGACATATTTCAAAAATGCTGGAATAGTGGGAAAATGCCCAACAACTGGAAAGAAACAATAGTGGTTCCTGTACTAAAATCAGGTAAATGTAATACCGATCTGAAAAACTACAGGCCAATTGCATTAACGTCACACGTATGTAAACTAATGGAGAAAATAATCTTAAAGAGACTGATGCACTATTGTGAAAAGAATAAAATAATACCAGTAAATCAGGCAGGATTTCGAAAAGGCAGGTCACCAGTAGAAATCCTAACAAAGCTAACTACTAACATAAAACAACAATTTGCAAGACGTCAATGTGTTTTAGCTACATTTTTTGATATAACGAAAGCATACGATCAAGTGTGGCACTCCAGATTGTTATTTAAATTTAAAAGTATTGGGCTGACAGGTCACATTTTTGACTATGTTAAGTGTTTCTTAGAAAACAGAGTATTTCAAACGAGGATTGAAAATGTATATTCCACGAAACGAATTCTTCAAATGGGTATCCCTCAGGGATCCGTTATAGCTCCCCTTCTTTTCATGATATTAATGCACGACTTACCCAGTAAAGTATCTAAGCATGTAGTTTTAGCTCAATATGCTGACGATTTATGCATGTGGATGCAGGTAAATATGAAAAGGAAAACTCCTTTGCGCTGTATTAATTATACACGCAAATGCTACCAATTAGAACTTGATAAAATAGCACGATACATGGTAGAAAATGGGTTACATCTATCCCTGGAAAAATCGAAAATAGTTTTATTTAATAATGGAGCTAACCCAGTAAATATTCCCACTTTCAAACTGGGAGATACTCTTCTTCAGTTTAATGAGTCAATTAAATTCTTAGGAGTTTTTCTTACGGCAAAATTATCTTGGAATCAGCATATTGAATACTTATTAACCAAAGCTCAAAAAAGTTTAAATTTCTTAAAAATAGTTCGCAAACAGGCATGGGGTCAAGATTCATCAACACTTGTTCATCTTTGTAAATCGCTTGTTAGATCTAAATTAACCTATGCCCAAGAAATCTTCTTCAGTGCACCGAAACACTTACTGAAAAAACTGCAGAGCATAGATTGTAAAGGTTTCAAACTTGCACTGGGTCTTCCAATGCATGCTTCCTGTCTTCGCACATATAATGAAATCAAACTGTTGCCACTTGATGAGCAAAGGAAAGTCGCTTCTACTAAATTTTTGTTAAGACACACCACTGTAGAAAACATCTCTGAAACAGAAATTAAACTGAGATCAGATACCGACTTTCCAAAAAGAGCTAAATCAATATCTTCACAGGTCACTCTTGCAACATACACATCTGACGTCATGAAAGGTTCAGGAATTGATCTACACGTAGATCCTGTATCTATAAGACCTTCCTTTTCGCCAGTACCCAGTTGGGAACTCCAAAGAGCACAATTTGACGTACATCACACTAACTTAAAAAAAGGAGACAATGTAAACTTACTGGCAAGTCAGGTTAAATGTCATATTGACGACTTATATTCCGATCATTTGAAAATTTACACTGATGGATCAGTAATTGAAAGGAAAGCAGGCTCAGCGTTTTTAATACCTGCTCTCAAAATTGAAAAATCTTTCTACATAGGACTTGATAAATCTGTCTTTACAGCTGAACTTTTTGCAATATTAATGGCTTTAAACTTTATGATAAGTCTTCCTAGGACAATTTTTCAAACACTTTTTTGCGTTGATTCAAAATCAGTACTTCAGGCTCTTGAATTATCAAAATTACAAACAAGATCAGAAATGATTCTGGAAATTAGTCACTTGATTCATAATTTATCTTTAAGAGGCACTGATATTACTTTCTGCTGGATACCTTCTCATAGTTCTTTTCGTTATAATGATAAAGTTGACAGGGCTGCCAAACGGGGAGCTAATAACTCACCAGATTCAAACAATATCCAGCTTTCTCTCTCGTTGCACGAGAATTACACTTTAGTAGACAACTACGTCTGGAAGCAGTTCCAATTAAAACAGAAAAAGTATGATAACTGTCACATGAACTTTGAAGTTAGCAAAATACTTAAGCAGCTTCATGCCAGCAGAATTATACAATCCCTTATGTATAGATGGAAACTTGATGCATTCAAAACAAAATACACCAAGAACATAGTATGTCTGTGTGGAAAGAAGATAACACATAGTCATATTCTTTCTTGCGTTAAGGTAAAACGACATATTCCAACACTATCTATGAGTACAGTTTCTGATATATTTGCCTCATCATCATTACTGTATGAATTTTTTGTTAGCCTGTCAAAAAGTCCTATAGCGAATTACCTTTAAAATGTTATTTCACTTGTTCACTGTTATGGTTAGTCAATTATTAGTTTTATTTTTTTCTTCGTTTCTTCCAGATATTTTTCAATTTTGTTTGTTAGTTTGTTTGTTTAAATCGTTAATTATGATAACATTATTTGTTAGTTTTACTTTCCCCTCTTCAAAACAGTTGTTTTCTGGATCATCTTTTCTCAAGTTCAAAATTGACAATTTTCAAATATTCTCTTCACTCCTCTTATCATCCCCCCCCCCCCCCCATTTTTTTTTTTTTTTTTTTTTTTTTTGGTCTAAAATCACTTTAGTGAATAGACATTAAATCAAAGACCACCACACACACACACACACACACACACACACACATCATTTGATTTTCATGCCTGCTTCTGTCCCGGAGAGTTGTGGGGAGATAATGCTGGAGCTCTGCATCTGGGCAGACAGCCTGATGTTGTAGGTTCAAAAGGCTGGCTGACTGGAATCCTGGTCAGGTGGCCAGATCATTTGATCCAGACGTTATTCTGACCATGTTTCACACAATTCTTCGTTTCTAATCATGTCTTTTAGGTTTGTCTTGTCTGCTGCTCTTTTCAGACATTTAATCTTAGATATTGTGATCTTGTCTCTCTCAAGGGTTTTGTATAAAATTTAGATCTGGCATTTTGTTAGTGAGCGTGGCTAAAAAACACTTTACTAGATTTTTGTTTCCATAGGGATACGTAGGTGTTTTAGAATGGGTGAAAACTGGTCGCTCACAACATTTGCCTTTTGGGCTCCATTCTCAGTTTCTTTGCTCATTAACTGTGTCCATTTTATTACATAAGCTTTTTTAAGTACTCAAGCCATGTACTTTTGTGAATTTTCTGTCCGTTGCTTTTTAAATCAGTTTACCAAGTGTTCGTCCTGCTGACATAACCTCTGCCTTGCTGGTGTCTTTTTTGGCGATAGTTTTCAACACTTTGTTTAACTTCTTTGTGTGTCCATGCAACTGTGTTTTGTCATAGTTCATGACTGTTTGGCCATCAGCAAGTAATAACGCATGAGACATCAAGGTTTGTGTCTGGAGTAATTTTGATTATATAGATCATGAAAACGAGTGATGATAGAACGCATCCTTGTTGAACCTCAGATAGAACCAGTTAGAAAGTCCTCGTGGGCTCCTTATAGCACTCTCAATGAATAAGTGAATTGATCTCGTGGTGTTGAGGAGTCGGCCCATGACTACATATATGATCCTAAGAGTTCTCAGAGTTTAACCAGTCGCCGTGGTGTAGTGGTTAACGCAACGGACTACTGACTGGAAGGTTGTGGGTTCGAATCCCCATCAGACCCTTTAAAAATCATTGCGGGATTTTTCAGCTCTAACCAGCTCCTACCCACAGTTGGACGTGCTATGGGCTCATTGGGAAGACTGGGACCACACAGTCGAGTCTTATCCACTTCG
>CM060311.1:31872588-31922588 GCA_030674185.1 Monoplex corrugatus | reverse complement strand
TGATGATGATGATAATGACGACCACCACCACCACCACCACCCACCATCACGATGGTGATGATGATGATTACAACGATGATGATGATGATGACAGACGACGACGATGATGATGATGATGATGATAACGACGACGACGACGTGATGATGATGATGATGATGATGATGATGACGACGACGGCGATGATGATGGTGATTTGAGGATTGTGGTGGTGTGGTGGTCGATGATAACTCTGATGATCGTCACGGTCATCAGTGATGCCCCCCACCCCCCACCCCCATCCCATGAAGCAGAAGGGAACTGACTGTCTGGTGCCCGCCGTCACAAGGAAGCTCACAGCACATTCAGTTCTGAGCATAAGCCCGGTGAGGCCGGAAATGTCCATAACGATTTCGATAGGACTCATGCACTTCGAATCAACAACTTTAAGTGTTTAATGTGTTATACTAACCATTGTACCGTTGAGATCGGTGTAAAAGAACTCTATTAATTCTGGTAACCAACTATACAGAGGCCTGGTTGGCAAAGAGGTAGACAGAGACTTCCCCTTCCAGTCCGATTGCACGAATTCAATCCTGGCCAGAGAAAAATGGAAGGAATCTTTAATTCAATGACTTTTCACAATAGTGATTTTAGACGCACACACACACACACACACACACACACACACATACCAAACACAAACAATACACAACACACACACACACACACACACACACACACACACCCCACACACACCAACACACACATCCCACATAAAAAAGAAAAGAAAAGAAATAGGGACAAAAAGGGAGGTGGGGGTTGGGGGAGTGGGAGCGCGATTTTCAATATAAGAAGGGGGACAATTACCATTAATAATTGGAAAAAAACTTGGTGATAAGAGGCTTGTAATCTATACAGCTGTGAATGGGTACCTTATCCTCTTCAGAGTTAGGGAAGGTAATGAGGGGAGAGAGAGAGAGAGAGAGAGAGAGAGAGAGAGAGAGAGAGGAGGCAGGCAGGCAGGCAGGCAGGCAGGCATACAGAGATGAGAACAGAGAGAGAGAGAGAGGGGGGGGGGGGTTAGAGGAGATGGATACCTGCCCTGCCATCTGATGCTGGCCCCTAGAAAAGTTGTTGTATGTACAGGTAAAGTCGCTCGCCTGCGAACTCTGGATTACTGGACAATCTTTAACTCTGCACTTCTTTCTTCTCTAATGAATTGTTTACAGATGCCGGTACTTGTACTAAAGACGAATTTCTGTGCAATAGTGGGGAGTGTATCTCCTCGAATATGTCTGCAATAACTTTCATAACTGCAAGGATGGCTCTGACGAGAAGGACTGTGGTAGGTATCTGCACTGTGATGGATGTCAGTGGTGTTGGTGATGATGATAATTATGGTCTTAATGTTCTGGTGTTGCCATAGCTGTGATGTTAGTGGTAGTGATGTTGTTACAATATATGTCTTTTATGTATTACTCTATTCAACACACTTGTTTGGAATTTACTGGGCTTCACACACAATCAAGACTTTTTTTATTGGAGCACGCAGGACTCCAGCTGTTTAGAAGAGCTGACAGCATTCCACTGTGCAGTTGCACAGTCTGCACTTTTGGTGGGCGTCCATGCTGAAAATGTTCATGTGTCTCCATAAGCCGACCACTGCCATGATCCGCACGATCTTTGTCGTGTATATTCGATATTCTGCATCTACCTGGGAGACCGGAAATATCTCTGTCTTTACCAACGAAGAGGTTTGTAGGCATTGGGAGATCAGCACACATGTATTAATAGCGATGTTGTGTTGCTATTTGCAATATATAGTGTGGTGTTCACATAAGTAATGGAAAGCATTCTTACCAACAAACGCCTACCAATTAACCTCAGGAAGAGAGTTCTTGAATGCTATATAGAACCGATAGTGTTATACGGTTATGAGACGCGGACCATATGTGCATATTTTGTGTGTATATAAATATATATGCACACACACACACACACACACACACATATATATATATATATATATATATATGTGTGTGTGTGTGTGTGTGTGTGTGTGTGTGTGTGTGTGTGTGTGTGTGTGTGTGTGTGGAGAGAGAGAGAGGGAGAGAGAGAATAACACCCACTGGCCCCTTCGTTCGAAAATATATGCTGTAGTGTATTTGTGTTTGCCCGTTTGATATTATTATGAAACACGTACCTTGTTCAACTATTAATTTTTGCTGATGTTGGTTATATTTGCACTTTAACATGCTTTTTTGTTTGGTTTTCTTTATATCAGTTATGTTTGCACATTAACAATATTCTTTTAATATTTCGTTTTAGGCCAATGTCATTTCTAGATGACGTTGCTTTGTGAGTTATAAGAGATGGTACAGAGAACTGTGAAGGCATCGAAGGGAGACCTAAATGCCCAAACACCAAAATTTCATTGCTGATTATGTGCATAGAATCAAGAATGCATGAATGGTAAATGAAATCCTCCGCCATGCGTGCGTGCGTGCGTGCGTGCTGCGTGCGTGCTGCTGTGTGTGTGTGTGTGTGTGTGTGTGTGTGTGTGTGTGTGTGTGTGTGTGTGTGTGTGTGTGTGTGCAGAGAGTTGGAACTGCACCTTCGGCAGAATCAAGTGTGACAACGGACTCATCTGTATGAGGGCAAATGGAAAGTGTGATGGCACAGACAGCTGCGGCGACAATATGGATGAGAAAGGCTGTGGTGAGTCCCTGGATAATTGTGTGGGGTGGGGCGGTAGGGGGCAGGTGGCACACGCGCGTCAGTGTTTGTGTGCTTGTGCGCACGCATTATTCATTGCAATGATGCATGGGTTATTGTGTGTGTGTGTGTGTGTGTGTGTGTGTGTGTGTGTGTGTGTGTGTGTGTGTGTGTGTGTGTGTGTTGTGTGTGTGTGTGTGTATGTGAGTGTGATGTGTGTGTGTGTGTGTGTGTGTGTGTGTGTGTGTGTGTGTGTGTGTGTGTGTGTGTGCGTGTTTATGTTTTTCTTTGAGCAAGTTTTGAGGCAGCTTGATACTGAATTACGCACACGCAAAGAAATAGATAAACGAAAATGTAAATTGTGTTTTGATGACATTCTTCGGTGGTGGATTTTATTTCATTTTTGAATGTCATAAATTCAATGATAATCGACCGAAATGTACTCGCCTAATAAATACACACATATATAAACACATATATCTTCTAGTGTATAAAATATAATGTACATTCTGTACGATATATAGAGTTTATATGTCAACAATGTCTTTATTTTTTTATTTATTTAGTTAGTTTTTGGTTTTGTTTTTGTTGTTTTTTTTTGGTCATTTTTCGTTGTCATGTTGTATGTTTGGTGTCCGTTTACTGTGAAGCAAAAGATGAATGATAATAAAAAAAAAAAGTTTATAAAAAAAGAACTTTCCGCAACGAATTACTTATATACTCTGATAGTTATGACAATGTTTTGTCCTTGATTTGTGCCTGTTTAGAAACAAATGTTTGGTTATGCTGACCATAGACTACTGCGTCGACTTAAAAAAACAACAAAACACAAACACGCATAAAACTGATTTTTTTTGACGAGACATTGAAATATTATCGTTTAGGTGGACTACTACTGTAGTTAAGCATTTAATAAAATTGATGAGTGGTAGCTAAGGAAATTTCAGCCTAGGCATTAAAAAAAATGTGCGCACTCGATTTTAACCAACACAGCAGTGTAGTGGGGTACCACGTGTAAGCCTCTCTACCTCGACACTAATTGTTTAAGATTTAACAGTAGGTACAAAATGTAAAAGAGCATGAATTGATTCTGCGCGAGGTGTCGTACAACTGAAGTTTAATCTCCGGGGACTTACGACTCATTTCACGCGGAATGGTCAGACATTTTAACCTCCAAAAGCGTTTCTTCTCTATTGCTCAGTTAGTGTATCGGTCTTTGACTTGCTGCTCTAAAACTAGTGAGGTTTGTCTGCTAGCTTTTCACTTATTTCAAAACTATTGGAGCAACAACAGGAAAAGATATAAAATAATAATGATGATGGTGGTGGCGATGATGATGATGATGATGATGATGGGGAGGAGGAGGATAATAATAGTAATACTAGTAATAATAATAATCATCATCATAATCATAATAATAATAACAATTGGTAAAACTTCCATTTATTGTAACACCATGTTTGGTTATATTCATTCAAGAATGATAATATAGTAATAGCAATGAAAATAATAATAATAATAATAATGATAATAATAATAATAATAACAATAATGATAATCATAGTAATAATAATAATATAATAGTAATAATAATGACAATGATAATAGTTATGATGTTAATCATAATTATGAGCATTATATCATCATTATTATTATTATATTATGTTATTATTATTATCATTATTATTATCATCATTATTATCATTATAATTGGTAAAACTTCCATTTATTGTAACTCCATGTTTGGTCACATTCATTCAAGAATAATAATGATAATAATAACAATAACAAAAACAATAATAATAATAACAATAATAGTGATAATTGGTAAAACTTCCATTATTGTAACACCATGTTTGGTCACATTCATTCAATAATAATAACGATAATAATAATGATAATAGTAATAATAATGATAACAATAATAATAACAACAATGAAAACAATAATGATAATAACAATAATTAGAAGAAGAAGAAGAAGAAGAATGATAGTAATAATAATAATGATAATAATAATATTAATAATAATAATAATATAATAATAATAACAATAACTGGCAAAACCTCCATGTATTGTAACACTATGTTTGGTTACATTCATTCAATAATAATAACAATAATAAGAAGAAGAAGAATGGGTTAAAACTCCATTTATTGTAACATCATGTTTGGCCACATTCACTCGAGAAGTAAAAATGAGTCTATAAACATTTTGGGGTTATCTATGATCAAATCTGCATCACATTTACTGCAAAATCAGACTGCCCAAAAGAGTCCTGAATATTTTAGACAGAATGGACCTGGCCCGATTTGGATGTCACTGTGAATAAACCGATGAAAAATAACAAAAAACAAACAAAACAACCCAAAAAAAAAAACAACCCCAGGCTATTAGGAATACCTTGTGTTACAAATCTATTCATCAGCCTGCTTCATCCAATCTTTGTGGCAACACTAATAGTCAGCTGCCAACCCGCACCTCGTGCTCAGCTTCAGATACTGTTTTCTTTCAGGTGTCTAGAAACAAAGTATCAACTGTTGGCCAATGTTCCTTTGCTCTTTCAGGACCGTCTGGAATAGACTTCCATTCTGTCTTAAAACCCACCTCTTTCCCTCAGCTTGCGTGGGTCATTTTATATATTGTCTGATGTCTCTGTCGATCGCACACGTATGTCATGTGTATGAATGCATTTTGAGTTGAATTGTTAAGATTTGGCGTTGTATAAATATTGTAATTATTATCATTACGATTACATATCATCCATACAAAGGTGTCAACAATTTTGTTTTCTATATTTAGGTCGCAGAACACTAATTATTCACTGTAGTGATATATTGGTTATTTGTTTTATGTGCACACACACACACACACACACACACACACACAATATATATATATATATATATATATATATATATATATATATATATATATATATATATGTGTGTGTGTGTGTATGTATATATATATATATGTATATATATACGTACACGTATACACACATATATTATATATCCAAAGTACTGTGACATGATTCATGTTTGTTTATATGTCTGTGTTTTGTTTTGTGACTTTCCCATCTCTTAAGCCACATTAATGGCTGCGGAACATGGGACAATTTTTCACAAGGCTGTAACGACGATGACGATGGTGATGATAATCATGATGCTATGGTGTTACAGTCTCGATTGAGACTGCATAGCAAGGCTGTACTCTACGCGTATTCATGCTATTTCCTGGCGTCGATCAGACAGGAGAGATACAGACGCCGGCGGTGTTGGTTATGAGATTCAAACAACAAGCTCAACAACGCATCCATGATGTAGATAAGACTCGTCTATGCAGACCAAGTCTTTCCAATGGGCCTATAGCACACACTCAACTCTAGATAAGAGCCAGTCAAAGCTAAAATACTCCACTGGGATTTTGGCAGAATTGATAGGATTCTCAGCCACAATCCTCCAGTCAGTAGTCTTTGTATTAACCACTGCACCATTGCTGTTGGCTGTGTTTTGTATTTGTGACCAAAAGTGGCATAAATGCGGTGACAAGGTGGAATAAGGTATTGGGACATGTGCAGAAGCAGCCAGCCGATAGCGTTGTCACTGCTTCTCCACTGTTATACAATAGACAATTCAGTTTGAATCATTATTATACTACTAAGACACAATAATGAATGGTCTACAGGGGAACATGAGTGGGTGCAGTGTTTAAAAGGCTGGAAAAGATGTAAGACAACAAATTTATGCATAAACGAAGCCATGCGATGTAATGGCGAAAACAACTGCTGGGATAACTCTGACGAGGAAGACTGTGGTAGGTACCTGAATGGTGCTAAGGGGTGATGATGGTCGTTGTTGTCAGAGGTGGTGGTGGTCGTGGGTGGGGTAATGATGGTAATTATGACGGTGATGAGGGTGATGGTTCTGATTATTCTTGATGATGGAGTGATGACAGAAAGCCAAGGAGCATCAACGTTAAATACAGATGAGATCTATCAAAAGAGCAAGCCAAGGAGTAACAATTTAAATACAGATGAGATCTATCAAAAGAGAAATCCAGGGAGTAACAATGTTGAATACAAATGCGATCTATCAAAAGAGCAAGCCACTGAGCAACAATGTTAAGTGCAAATGAGATCTATCAAAAGACAAAGCAAAGATGCAACAATGTTAAGTGCAAATGAGATCTATGAAAAGAGAAAGCCACGGAGCAACAATGTTAAATGCAGATGAGATTTATCAAAAGAGAAACCAAAGGTGCAACAAGTTAAGTGCAAATGAGATCTATCAAAAGACAAAGCCACGGAGCAACCATGGTAAGTGAAGATGAGATCTATCAAAAGAAGAAGTCATGGGACATCAATGTTAAATGCAGATGAGATCTATCGAAATAGCAAGCCATGGAGTAACAATATTAAGTGCCAATGAGATCTATCAAAAGGGCAAGCCAAGGAGCAGCAATGCTAAGTGTAAATGAGATCTAGATCTATCACAAGAGCTAGCAAGGAGCGTCAATGTTAAACGCAGATGAGATCTGTTAAAAGAGAAATCCAAGGAGCAATAATGTCAAATGCAGATGAGATCAATCAAAAGAGAAATCCAAGGAGCAATAATGTCAAATGCAGATGAGATCAATCAAAAGAGAAATCCAAGGAGCAATAATGTCAAATGCAGATGAGATCAATCAAAAGAGAAATCCAAGGAGCAGTAATGTCAAATGCAGATGAGATCAATCAAAAGAGAAATCCAAGGAGCAATAATGTCAAATGCAGATGAGATCAATCAAAAGAGAAATCCAAGGAGCAATAATGTCAAATGCAGATGAGATCAATCAAAAGAGAAATCCAAGGAGCAATAATGTCAAATGCAGATGAGATCAATCAAAAGAGAAATCCAAGGAGCAACAATGTTAAATGCAGATGAGATCTATCAAAAGAAAAAACTGAGGAGCAGCAAGGTTAAGTGCAGAAGAGATCTATCGAACAGAAAGCCAAGGAGCAACGGTGTTAAGTACAGATGAGATCAATCAAAAGATCAAGCCAAGGAGCATCAATGTTAAGTGCAGACGAGATCTATCAAAAAAGAAAGCCAAGGAGCAATCAATGTCAAGTGCAGATGCAGGGATATGAGCCCCGGGTCTTACATGAAAACATTATTATTATGGCATTGTTAATATGATGATGCTTTTGAAGACCAATGGAAATTGAGGGTTAAATGTTGGTCATGGTCAAGTAACGATGAAAATGATGAGAAGAACTGATAGTGAATTTGGTTTATGTCGTTAGTAGTAGTGTGAATAGTGATGGTGTACATGTACTGATGGTAGACAGGATGATAGAAGTAACATGTGATTAAACGTCTGACTTCTAGTCAGAAGGTCCTAGATGTCATTCACTTATATACATCCACCTAGAAGTACAGGATGTATGTTTTGCCGATGTCCCAGATGAACATGTGTGAAGACCTGTCAGTGCCTAAACTCCTTCCATGTTTACAAGCATGCAGAATATCAAACACACACACACACACTTAAAAGATGCCATAACTCATAGAGTGGCTGGCTTAACACACACACACACTCTCTCTCTCTCTCTCTCTCTCTCTCTCTCTCTCTCTCCACACACACACACACACACACACACACACACACACACACACAAATGCACATGCGTGGCACACACTCACACTCTCTCTCCTTCCCCCCCTCTCTGTCTCTCTGTGTCTGTCTCTCTGTGTCTGTCTCTCTCTCTCTGTGTCTCTCTCTCTGTCTCTGTCTTTGTCTGTCTGTCTCTCTGTCTGTCTGTCTGTCTGTCTCTCTCTCTCTCCCCTTCAGTTGATATAAAATGATCTCTTTAAAAAAAATAAACAGGGAGAGGAGATATAAAATCATGTGAAAGGTGTTCGTTCTGTAACTGAAGACTTAGACCAAACATTTACACATGCAACGAATTTTGTTATGAATGATACGATCAGTTTCGTACCCTGACTCACACATCACGTACTTGCTCGAGTGCTTAAATCAATGTTGTGAAAATGCAAAAATGACTCTGTTTTAATTTGAAATATTTTTGCCATAAGATGCACAGGTGTTTAGCTAAGTGCTGTTTGTGTTTTAGCTTTGATATTAATTGATAATGGCTTTAGAATTTATATTCGTTGATACCACTCTGTTATTCAAACTGGCATTTGACTTTTTACATTCATAGGTGTGGGCTTTTTTTTATTCTTCAAATAGTTATATTTGAAGTTTAAAATAGAGCCACAATGATGATGATGATGATGATGATGATGATGATGATGATGATGATGATGATGATGACGATGACGATGTCGATGACGATGATGATTATGATAAGGATAATAAACAGGTTAGAATATTCTTGAAATTGATCGTAGGCTGATTATTATTATTCTTATTATTCTTTTTCTTGTCATGTCGTTATTGTTATTGTTAGTATTATTAATATCATTATCATTATTATTATTATTATTACTATTATAAAGTTGTAGTAGTAGTAGTAGTAGTAGTAGCAGCAGTAGTAGTAGTAATAGTGGTAGCAGTAGTAATAGTAGTGATCGTAGTCATTATCTTCTTGTTAAAACTATTGTTATCGTCATAAATATCACATTGCCATTACGAATAGTATTGTCATTGTCATTATTATTACTGTCGTTATGAATACCGTTATAATTTTTTAGATTAACAAATTCTTGACATGGTCCGTGTTCAGTGGACAATTTTTTATCGTACTCTCTATCAAAACAACAATAGCTGAAAACTGCATGTGATGGTTCCAGATTAATAAGCCTGCAGAGGTGAACGCCGACAGCAATGCCTTGACCATAACACAACCTGCCAACCTATACTACAATAGAACATGTCAGAGGGAAAAAACAACCTGACCACGAAACGTAGAGAAAAAGTTAACAGATTTATGACATAAAATATGAAATGACTTCAAGTTACTGTTAAAATCGTGATCATGGGAACATATGTAATACGTAAACGGACTGGAGAAACAAATACCAACGAGATTAGTATAGTTTCTATAATCTTGGGGGGAAAAAAAGAAAGAAAAGAAACAGTTCCATACACATTTTGGAAATGCAATATCAGCCAACTATTTTGGCGGAGAATTGAATGCATGTTTCATATCAAATGTGAACTAGCTTGTAATATGGAAGAATTCTTAAGACATAGTTCTTTTTGAAACTGAAAGAAATTATCTTACAGATGGTATACTTGACTTTATCGCATTATCCACTAAGCGCTATGTATAGATATGTAAAATAAAGTCTTCTGAGCCAGATATAACTGATTTCAAGAAACGAGTACTTTCAAGATTTCTGATAAAAGAGAATAACGTAAAAGTTAATTTTGATCTAGCACAATGTTGCGCCTCGTGGCATTAGTATAAGTTTGTAATACTCATTGAAAATAAGTACTGGATTACATGGATTTCTGTGTATTTCATCATTTATTAAATTGATAATTTGTTTGCGTGTTTTATAAGTGGAAAATGTACACATGATCTTACCATGTAATAGCCATAATTAATGTTTCTCCAGTCGGTATACTAGCACTGTCTGCATGTCATAGACTTTTACTGGTGGATTTACCTGGCCGCATGTGTAACTGCTGAATTTGTTTTTTAGTTACAGATTTTCACAATGATAATGTATCGGCAAAATGAATCCTCATTCGATACTCTTGATTATCTGACAGTTGACAACGTTTCAAACATAAATAAACAACGAAGATAATATAACGTGTTTGTCTTTGGAGGTAAAGAGTGGATGGAAAACCCCATTAAAATGCGTGATGTTTGATTTCTGTTTCCTGTAATAACTTCTGCTCTGGTCCTGTCTCATTATTCCCACACCGCTTATTTCATCTTACCATTTTCTAGCACTACTTCCATGCCCATCAAAAATGAGATGACCGTAAAACCAGGACATGACCAGCCAGAGAATCAGGAACACATTTTCGTGGTGCTGTTGTCTCTCTCTTTCTCTCTCTCTCTCTCTCTCTCTCTCTCTCTCTCTCTCTCTCTCTCACACACACACACACACACACACACACACACACACACACGCACACACACTCACACACACACACACACACACACACACACACTCACAGACACACACACACACTCACACACACACACATACACACACACCCACACTCACACACACACACACACACACACACACACACACACACACTCACACACACACACACACACACCACACACACACACACACACATACACGACACACATCATGCGCGCGCGCACACACCCACATACACATACGCGCGTGGGCGTGCGTGCGCGCGCACACACACACACACACACACACATGTGCGCACACACATTCTCTCTCTCTCTCTCTCTCTCTCTCTCTCTCTCTCTCTCTCTCTCTCTCTCTCACTCTTCTTCTTCTTCTTCTTCTTCTTCTTCTTCTTCTTCTTCTTCTTCTTCTTCTTCTTCTCCTTCTTCTTCTTCTTTTCTCACTCCCATACACTGTCATACATAAACACACACACACACACACACACACACACACACACACACACACACGCACGCACGCACGCACGCACGCACACACACACACTCACACGTGCGCGTGAGCACACACAAACACACACGCGCGCGCCCACACGCACACACATATAAAGAAGCAGACTGGACCAAATTTAAAGAAATCCTTCATAATACAAAAGTAGATCTATCTGATACCGCCAACATAGACAACCTGTATACATTTTTCTGTGACTTATTTATAAGTGCTGCTAACATTTCAATCCCAAAATTAAAGGCAGTAAACACAGGAACACATCGCGGAAATGTTTGGTGGAATAAGGATTGTGAAAAAGCAGTTAACGAAAGAGAAAAAAAAATTAAAACATACATAAACAATCGGACACCTGAAATCACAGAGCGATGAAAAGTGCCAACATAAACTGTAACAGAATCATAGAACAAGCCAAAGAACTATATTGGACGACATTTTGTAAGTCTGAAATAAATAATCACAAAGACATGCACAAAATTTGGGAGAAACTAAAAGTAATGAAAAATGGGATCACTTTGCCATCATTTATGATAAAGCTAGCCACTAATCCTTTCCCAAGCTCGTTGGAAAAGGCAGAAGCTTTTGCAGATTTGTTTGCTGAAGTATGCCATACTGGCGGCCTTCCTGTTTCCAGTCAAAATCATAGGGAACGAGAAGAAAAGACAGAAGTTTATAAGGATCCTGCCCCAGATAACACACACTACATGAACGCATCAATTATACTTCAAGAATTAAAAGATGCCATCAAGTCTATCCCAAATAAAAAAGCAAAAAAGCGTCAGTACGATTAGATGCCATTTCTAATCAGATGCTGAAAAATTTACCCGTAAATTTTGTAATCTTGCTTCATACTATCTTTAAAAAATGTTGGAATAGTAGCAAAATGCCCGACTATTGGAAACAAACAATAGTGGTTCCTATACTAAAACCGGGTAAATGTAACACTGATCTGAAAAACTAAAGGCCAATTGCACTAACTTCTCACTTCTGTAAACTGATGGAGAAAATTATTGTACAGCGGTTGCTACACTATTGTGAAAAAAATACTATTATACTTATCAATCAGGCTGGTTTTCGAAAAAGCAGGTCAACAGTGGAACTCTTAACTAAACTAACCACTGACATAAAGCGACAATTTGCAAGAAGTAAATGTACATTGGCCACATTTTTTTATATAACCAAAGCATACGACCAGGTGTGGCACTCCCGATTACTATTTAAATTAAAAAGCATAGGGCTAACAGGTCGCGTTTATAGCTACGTGAAGTGTCTGTTGGAAAACGAGTAATTCAAACCAGAATTGGAAACGTGTATTCAACAAAACGAACCCTTCAGATCGGTATCCCACAGGGATCAGTTTTAGCACCCCTCCTCTTTGTGATACTAATGAATGACTTACAACGTAGAATATCTAAAGTTGTCACTTTAGTCCAGTATGCTGATGATCTATGCATGTGGATGCCGGTAAACATGAAGAAGAACACTCCTTCTCGCAGTATCTCGCAGTATGCACGCAAACTTTATCAATTAGAACTTGACAAAACAGCGCAATACATGGCAGAAAATGGGCTCCATCTATCTACGGTGAAGACAAAGATATTTTTATTTAAATACGGGTCTAACCCGGACAAAATGCCACCAATCTATTAAATTCTTGGGTGTTTTTTCTTCACAGCAAAATTGTCATGGAATCTGCATATCGACTACTTACTCACAAAAGCCCAAAAGAGTCTAAATGTTTTTAAAATAGTGTGCAAGCAACCATGGGGACATGATCCATCAACACTTGTACATTTATGTAAATCTCTCATTAGATCTAAACTAACATATGCCCAGGAAATATTCTTTAGCGCACCAAGACACTTACTGCAAAAACTACAAAGTACAGAATGCAAAAGTTTTAAACTTGCCCTTGGTCTTCCGATGCATGCTTCCAATCTCCGAACATACGGTGAGATTAATATGTTACCGCTTGATGAACAAAGGAAACTCGTCTCTACCAAATTTCTGCTGAGGAATACCACCGTTGAAAATGTTTTGAGACCTGATATAACTTTAAGATCAGACATTGATTTTCCGAAACGAGCTAGATCAATATCTTCACAGGCCACACTTGCAACGTATACACACGACATCATGAATGGCTCTGGAATTGATCTAGAAGCGGATCCTATATCTATAAGACCTTCGTTTTCTCCAGTTGGGAACTCTTAAGAGCAAACTTTGACATACACCACACTGATTTAAAGAAAGAAGATAACATCAACTTATTAGCGAGTCGAGTTAAATGTCATATTGAACACTTTTATCCCAATCATTTAAAAATCTACACAGATGGATTATTAATTGAGAAAAAAGCAGGTTCTGCGTTTTTAATACCAGCTCATAAAATAGAGAAATCTTTCCATATTGGACCCAACAAATCGATATTTACAGCTGAACTCTTTGCAATACTGATGGCTTTGAATTACTTAGTAAGTTATCCTCGGAATATATCACAAATCCTTTTCTGCGTTGATTCAAAATCAGTGCTTCAGGCTCTTGAATTAATGAAGTTAGACACTAGATCTGAAATGGTAATAGAAATTAGCCATTTAATTCATTTCTTATCCTTAAGAGGCACTGATCTTACTTTCTGCTGGATACCATCTCATTGTTCGTTTCATCATGACGATGTAGTTGACAGGGCCGCCAAACGAGGAGCTAAGGGTTCACCAGAATCAAACAACATAAAGCTTTCTCTCTCCTTGAATGAATCTTATAACTTAGAGGATGCCTATGTTTGGAAACTGTTTCAAGATAATCAGAAAAAATACAATACTAATAGCGTGAATATTATAATCAGCAAAATAAGTAAACAGTTTACCATAAACAGATCTATGCAGTCCCTTATGCATAGGTGGAAACTCGATGCATTAAAAACAAAGTACATCAGAAATATTGTCTGTCTTTGTGGACAGAAAATAACGACCAGTCATTTACTTTCTTGCATTAGTAATAAAGCGACTCATTCCGGTACTGTCTACTCACACAATTTCCGACATATTTGAATCATCATTATTAACATACGAATTTTTTGTTAGCCTGTCAAAAAGTCCAATAGTTCAATATTTGTAATTCGTTCATCTTCTTGTTCATGGTTACAGTTAGCTAGTTTATTGTAAATATTTGTTGTAGTATGCTACTTCGTTTGTTATGTTTACGCTCCCCTCTGACATTTGCCTTGTCCTTGCTTCTTACTTGTTTTTCACATGGTTTTAGCCCGAATATGTTTTTGCTGCTCGAGTGGACTATAAGTGATATGAATTTGAACTTAAATTTCTTTTTTTTTTTTAACCATGACTAACTACACATAAACATCTGCATTTGCTCTTCCTGTTTCTATTCCCCTTCCCCACATCGCTTTTTTTACGTACTTATTTTCTCATTTATTCAATTGCTTATTTACTTATTTATTTATTTATCATTATTATATTTGTTATTAGCATTTATTATTATTTATTTATTTAGTTACTACTTTTTTGTTTATTTGTCTAAAATCACTTAAGTAAATAGACATTAAACCAATGACCACCACCACCACACACACACATTCTCTCTCTCTCTCTCTCTCTCTCTCTCTCTCTCTCTCTCTCTCTCTCTCTCTCTCTCTCCTTCTCTCACTCACATACACTGTCATACGTAAACATACACAGACACACACGCAGACACACACATAGACACACGCACACACAGACACACACACACACACACACACATACATACACACACAAAGCATGCATACACGTATAATGTGAAACAATCTCCTTTGAATACCCACCTCTCCTCCCACAGGTATGAAATAACAATTTAATCATTACAAAAAGAAAAGAAAAAAAGATCACACACCAAGATATTATTAATACTCTAAGAATGTGCGTTTGTGTGTGTGTGTGTGTGTGTGTGTGTGTGTGTGTGTGTGTGTGTGTGTGTCTGTGTGTCTGTGTGTCTGTGTGACTGTGTGTATGTGTGTCTGCGTGTGAGGGTATGTGTGCATGCACGTGTGGATGCGTGTGTGTGTGTGTGTGTGTGTGTGTGTGTGTGTGTGTGTGTGTGTGTGTGTGTGTGTGTGTGTGTGTGTGTGGTGTGTCTGTGTGTGTGAGTATGTGTATGTGTGAGCGTATGTGTTCGTTTGTTTGTGTGTGTGTGTACGTGTGTGTATGTGTGTGTGAGCGCGTGTGTATGTGTGTGTGTGTGTGTGTGTGTGTGTGCTTGTGTCCGTGTGTGTGTGTATGCGTCTGTGTATCTGTGTGCGTGACCTCTGTGGGAATTAAGAAATGCTGTACATGTATGAGCACACTACAGAACTAACGGGTTGGGCCAAACAATTACATGTAACATACTTATTCCCAATGTTTACTTAAATACCAACCCCAAAGTTTTTAAACCCATGACTACGTTTATGATTATTTCTTAACTCCATATTCAACACATAAATCTGAAGATTTTTTAAACAGTCTTTAGCACATTGTCCCAAGTCAGTCATGTGAAATTGGTTGATGTTAAATTCCACCACAATCTGGAGTCAATATGTAGCCATACAGTGATGCGAGGTGTCGACGATGCCGACAACAAAGAAGTTAAAAACTACTTGACACAAAGATGTCGCCGACACGAACAAGGTTACTGACGTGGAGTATACTTGAATTAGAAGACATTGTCGTAAAGCCAGACGTTTTGAAGACCAGGGAACAGGTTCTCAACTTCCCTCACGATGAAAACCAGCGCTGTCAACGTCGACAGCACACATAAGAGCCATCTGCTGGCACCTTTGAAGGACCCAAGGAACAAGAAAAATGATATCAAGAAGCAAACTCGCCCACACTGAGAAAAAGAAAACACTTAAACTTAAAGGTACAAAATAAACCCAAGTTTATTCAATGAAAACACAATGCGCGTAATATCATTCAAGAGAGACAAATCCTGCACCTCTGGCCCAAGTCATTCTACAAGGGTTACTTCCCCTCACGAAGATAAACCGATAGTCGTAAATGACACCTTTTCATTTCATCCGCATAAAATTTAACGGTAACGTATCCCAAAAATAATCATGATATATTGCCATCTCATGATAGGGAAAAATGTTGTCTTTATCATTGCTCTGAACTCATTTTAACTCAGTTCACTACATCTTAATTGTTGATAAAGAATAACTTCTCTCAGCTTTAAAATCTAAACCGACTGAACCTTAAATTCAACATCTCAAGAAGTTATACAAACGTATATCTCTAATATATCACTGGATGCTTGCAAAGCAATATTGGAGATGGGTATGTGTCTGTTCAAAAGTGTCATCCATCTAACCCCAGTAAAGCCAGCTGGTAAAGCCGAAGACACAAAAATTTCCAGATCCACTATGTCACTTTCCAAGCATGCAAGTGCAAAATATTAGCATGTCCAGCACGAAGGAATACAAGCTCTAAGATTAGTCATTCTCGAAACATGTGCATGCGAGACATTAGTTTAATGAAACACCTGTCCAGTGCAATGGAATACGATTTAAAACTAAAAGAAACACCTGTCCAGTGCAATCGAATACGATTTAAAACTAACAGAGAATCGTCACACAACATGTATCTTCCAAAGCTCCCGTTTGGTTCTGTTGGAATGGCTTCGCTGACTGCAGGAAACATTACAGTTTTTGTTACTTTACTTTTCTTGAGTGAGAGACTCCATAATTTCTTTGTTTTCAAAACTCATCCTCGTGAGGCGACTGACTCGTCTAATTTCTTCAGAATTTTGTGTTTTTCCTTATATTTGTAGAAGGTGCTATTGTGTCATCCATGAAGGCTTTTAGCTGGAGCATTTCATATCCACTTCCGACGTCAGCTGGACCCGAACTACTCACTGCTGCTCTTGGAGGTTGCCTTCCTCGTCAATACACACAACATTGAAAAAAATGCACAGCTCATTACTAAGCCCACTTTCAAATTTATAAATTCTGTCGTATATTATTTTATGGAAAACTACATCGAGAAGCCAAGAAAGTAACTATGTCTATAGCATTTCCCAGATAAAAATATCTGGGAAATGCTATACATACTTTCTTGGCTTCTCAATGTAGACACATGATACACCTCGAGCCAGTCGAGTCATTCAGTGCAAGAATGATTCATACGCACTTGCCAGGTCCAGCCACGCCACGTTGGAGTCTTAGCTCTTTGAGTTGCTTCCCAAATCATCGTGGCATGCTCGACACCATCAGACTCTCATGGGACGCCTCCTTTACTGGTTCAATTGTATATACGAACGCAATGCCAATACTCTTAATAGGAAAAATGATAAGATTATCCACAGCACACAAACCTCAGCCATTACAACACACAGAAATCACGCAACACGGAAAATTAGAAACATATCGATACTTTGTGGTCACAAAAAACTGCAGAAAAAGACATCAAATAATAACAATCAATAAAAAAAATATAAGCTGTACAAAAACGAAGAAAAAAAATACTGCAAAACGTAAAAAAGATCAGACAATCATCTTTGAAACAATTCAAATATATAAAATTGAATGGAATGTACTTGCAAAAGCACAAGTCACAAACGCAAGGTCCAGAACTGAAGTGATCGAAACTCTGCTTATACAATGAATTTAGAAAAAAAAAAGTAATGCAACGAACAACACAGAACACGACTATAATCTGAGGATGGAAACAATACAACAGATCAGATAGGTTTGATAGCTAAGTAAGTCACACTTAATACGAGACTATACAAAGAAGACTAAAATGCATATGACACAACTGACACATATATCACAGATTTTCTATGCCCAAACTTTACATCATCATTACAAAATGAATTGGCAAACAAGAATATAAACAACAAATAAAGACGCAGAAGTAAGAGAGGGATTGATGGGCATGAAATATGGTTCGACCCCCCGATCCGAGTTATAAAAATATATAATTTGGGATTAAAGATTGAATTATTGCTAATTAGCTTTGTTCTTTTCAGAAGACATACTTTACCAGCCCAACAGAAATGTCTTATTACACTTTCATAAAAGAAAATAACCGTCAGGGATTGTGTTGCCAAGTAAAGTAAACGTAAGGATGTGGTTACGGCCACAAAAGAGGAAAAGCAGGGTTGTCTTCCTTGCGCTGCTACGAACAGACGTTTATTCGACGAGTGTAAGGTCTGTTTTGTCTGTTCGTCTTCTCTTTCTATCTGTTCATACCAGTATAAGGGAGACAACCTTGCTTTCCAGCGTATGGGGATATGACACATAAACAATACACACATACTCACTTTACTTCCATACGAAGGAAAATTATCAACATGACAAAGCTTAACAAACTGACGCCTAATCAAATCTCTTAACACGACTGTGAAATCTCAGCTAAAACACCATAAGACTCAGCAAAGCATTTTCCTAACTGATATTGGAAGATCAGTGTGGTTGTGTGAGAGGATGTAACATAGTTAACACTTTTAGAGTAACTGATGATGTCATAAACTATCCAAATATTAAATATCTTCTGAGAATATTGACTGATGTGGACTTTACTAAAGCTTTAGATAATACTTCAATATACTTCATTAAAAAATGGTCTCGCCGAATATGGAATCGGTCCTCACTTCCAGCAATGGATAAGCACTCTTTTGAGAAATGCAGTAGTGCAATAAAGCATTGCGGATGGATTTCCGAAACATTTCAGGTGTCAAAGGGTATACACAAAGGATGTCCACTATCCCATATGTAATTTTTATCGTCAGTAGAGGTATTAATTATAAAGCAGATTTGCTAATATCATCAAAGGGATGTTACAAAGGAAATGATTTTCAAAAAAAAAAAAAAAATGAAATAAAAGAGCAACAACTTGCTGTTGGCCCTACTCTCTTCTTAAACGACAAAGATGGCATTGACGCAACATTGAGGGCATTTGATAACTTTCCACATATCTCTGGATTATAGTAAATGAGCTGAAAACAGAAAGATTGTGGTTTAGGCAGAAAAACATTGAAATAAAGTAGCACAATTCAAAATAGGTAAAGTAAACACAAATGTTCTGCATACATTTTAAGAGTGTCCTTAGCACTTCAAACATAGAAGACATCTGGACGAAAAGTTAAAACAACATGGCAGGTATCATAAGAGACTGATGAAAAAGAAATTCAAGTATTTGTGGGAAAATGATTATTATCAAAACTTTTTTCTTGTCAGAATTCGTATATAAGTTTAGATTCCCAAAAGATGTCCTCAGAAAGATCAGTCGAGAACTACACATATTTATCTCAAAACAAAACAAAATGCAATAACAAAAAGGTGTTTGATATCCTTAACAGATATTAGAGAAACGTTTGGTATATTTAATAGACGTGTTCCAAAAGTCAGTATTTGCGTTTCCCTGGATCAAGATAAAAATAACTGAAACCGTAAAACAAACAGCATCAAAAGCGTTGAAATACAGACAATTGAAACAGGAACTAGTCTATCACGCACAGTGAACGTGTATTCAGTGCCCAAATCAAACTATCAAAACAGTCTGTCAGAGAAGGAAAAAGCCCAAGGAAAAAACAAACAAACAAACAAAATAAAAAAAATCACTCCGAACATATTACAGAGAAAACTCAAAGTACATAGAAAGAGAGAATAATGAATGCATTATCGACGTCAGTATAAATTGGTTTAAAAAATACATAATATATACACTCTATTTATAATACATTTCTATAATAGTTAACAAAAAAGTTTCTACGACTTCCATCCTCTTACCTTGTGGGATATGACTGAAACTCAGATTTTCAAAAAGAATAACGAAAAACAATATGTGTGGTAATCATAAACTCTACAGATGATATGTTTGTATAAATATGAGCGTATGAACATATATATATATATATGTATGTGTATATATATATATATATATATATATATAATATATATATATATATATATATATATATATATATACACACATATACGACCTTTGTAAAACCAACTTGAGTTTTGTGCGTTTAAGTATAACTCTTGTGGGCACTTTGTAAATATATTTTGTTGATGACACATGTGTATGCTTCCTCTTGAAAATGAATAAAAAAAATGTTTGAGCAAAACAAAACCAGAAAAAGGATCCATAGAATGAATTGTAAAATGTTTATGAATATTCTTCAGATCAACAAAACAGCGATGACGTGTGTCTTTGCTGCTTTTCATGACACTATCAATTACAGGTTTCGTTTGGTTGGTTGGTTGGTTGGTTGGTTGGTTGGTTGATTGGTTGGTTGGATGGTTGATTGGTTGGATGGTTGATTGGTTGGTTGGTTGGTTGGTTGGTTGGTTGGTTGGTTGGTTAGTTGGTTGGTTAGTTGGTTGGTTGATTGATTGGTTGGTTGGTTGGTTGGCCGAGTTTGGTGATTATTTTTCAGAATAAATACGAGGTCAGTTTCAATTTCAGTTTCTCAAGATGACGTCTCCGCGCTAGGAAGGAATTCCACATGCACTAAAGTCACAGATGCCATGGGTATGGTGGTCATTTCACAAGCCTTAAGCGTGATGTCATTGCTGACTTTATCGCAGATGAGCATGTTGACAATGTTTTATCACCGAAACATGGCTTAACCCCCTTGGTCATGAACCTATACATGCGAGTCTCACTCCGAGTGGTTACAGGCTTGATTCTTTCCATCGCTCATCCCGAGGTGGTGGTATCGCCATCCTATACAACTCCATTCCTGCCTGTCTTTCTCGCAGTCTCTGCCTTTATCCCATCCTTCTTTCGAGCACGTTGAAGTATCCTTCCAATCCACCCCTCACCCCATCACCTTCTCCTGTGTCTATCGACCTCCACCTAGCTCTGCCAACAAGCTCACCACATCCATGTTTCTCTCTGACTTTGACCAACTACTTGACTACTACTGCCTCTTACCTGGAAATCTCATCATTCTAGGTGACATCAATGTCCACTATGACAACACTCACCGTTATGACACAAGACATATCATCAACTCTCTGTCCAATCACAATATGACTCAACATATTTCTGAACCAACCCATCAAAAAGGTCACATTCTTGACTGGATCATTTCTCGTGATCACCACAATTCAGCTACTGACAACTGCTTGGTTCTTTCTACCCATCTAACTTCAGCCCTTCCATCTGACCACTCTGCAATTCTCTGTTCTCTTGACATTCCTCCTCCTTCCGTACCATGCGCACAGTGACTCGACGCAATCTCAAATCTATCGACCTCTCCACCTTTTCATCTGATGCCTTCCGTCTCCTTTCTGAAAAGTCACATAACCTTGCCGATGAATTCTATACTACTCTCCACCATCTTCTGGACACTCATGCTCCAGCCACAACCCGTCTTTTACCTGACCGCCCCCCTACCCCCTGGCTCACTCATGAGACTGCCTGTGCAAAACGTGCCCGCCGCAGAGCAGAGCGCCACTGGTGCAAATCCAAACTCACTGTACATAGGCAACTTTTCCAAGCCTCTAAAACAAAAGTATCCACCCTCATTGCATCTGCAAAAACAAGCTATTTCCAAACCAAAATCCTGAATGCCTCTTCTTAAAAGAACTCTTTACAACCATGAATCATCTCCTTGGCACACGAAAAGATTTACCTCTCCCAACAAAACACACAAATGAAGAACTCCCATCTGTATTCTCCAAGTATTTCACCACCAAAATACAAACTCTTCGTGACAGGCTTGACAGGACACCCTGTCAACCATGCCCACCTGACCCTTCCTTCTCTGGCACACCTCTTACTATTTTTAACACAGTCTCACAAGAAGAAATTCTCAACACAATCAGATCCATGTCGTTCAAAACCTGCGAACTGGATCCTCTTCCAGGTTCTCTCTACTCTGACTGTCTCCCTACTCTCCTCCCATTCATCACTGACATCATCAACACTTCTCTCCAAACTGGAACTGTCCCAGATTCTTTCAAGTCTGCTATTGTTCACCCTCTCCTCAAGAAATACAATTTAGACCCAAATGAACTGAAAAATTACCGGCCTATCTCTAATCTCTCTTTCTTGTCAAAACTACTTGAAAAAGTTGTCCTCAACCAACTGAACTCTCATCTGTCTGCCAACAATCTCCTCAATCCTTGCCATAGCACTGAAACTGCCTTACTACACATTCTCAACAATCTCCTCCTTGTAAATGATACTGGCAAAGTCTCTCTTCTCACACTCCTTGATCTGTCTGCAGCCTTTGATACCATTGATCATGTTATTCTCCTTTCTAGACTTCATTATACTTTTGGCATCTCTGACATTGCTCTCTCCAGGTTCACTTCATATCTATCAAACAGAAAACAAACTGTTCTCATCAATGGCACTTACACTCAACCTGCATACCTGACCTGTGGTGTTCCACAAGGATCTGTCCTGGGCCCTGTTCTTTTCACTCTTTATACCTCCCCCCTGTCCATCAACTCCCACTCTATAAAACACCACTTCTATGCTGATGACACCCAACTTCAAGACAGTGACTCACCTGACAATATACAGCGCCTCCTGACTCACACCACTGAGTGTTACTCGGACATTAAGAACTGGATGACATACAACAAAATTCAGCTTAATGACGACAAGACAGAAGCTATCCTCAATGGCACCATCAGAAACTTTCTCAGCTGCCTCCTCTTTCTCTCCCATTATGTAACACATCAGTCCCAATTTCTGATTCAGCTAAAAACCTTGGTGTCTGCATTGACTCTACCCTCTCCATGAACAACTTTGTTTCTCAAACTGCCAGATCTTGCTACTATCTCCTCCATCGTATAAGCCTGATCAGGAAGTATCTCTCTGTGGAAACAACTGCAAAACTCGTTCTCTCCTTCATAATGTCTCGCATTGACTATTGCAATTCACTCCTGTCCGGTCTTCCTGCCTCCACCATTCACATCCTACAGCGCATTCAAAACAATGCTGTACGCCTTGTACTCAAAAAGAAAAAAACTGACCACATATCTCCTCTCCTGGCACAACTTCACTGGCTCCCTGTATCAAAGCGCATACAGTACAAACTAGACACCATGTGCTACAAAAGCCTCAATAACGCAGCTCCCGATTACCTGTCAAGCCTACTTCAGATCTATGTTCCCTCACGTACCCTCCGCTCTGCCTCCGATCCTCTGACTTTTCGCTTTCCACGCACTAAGCTCAATACCTATGGTCCACGAGCCTTCTCTGTTTCTGGTCCACTCTCCTGGAACAAACTTCCTCTCTCAGTCCGTCAGCAACCTACTTTTGTCTCCTTCAAGTCAGGTCTCAAAACTCACCTTTTCTCCTCTGCATAAAATCCTTATCTCACTCAATCCCCTCTGCAGCCTGTCTCCACTCGGAGGGGAATCACATTGTAATATATAATTGTATATAATATGCTCTCTATAATTTTCCATTGCTTTTATTCTTTCTCCCCATTTATAGCCGTGTGCGTGTGTGTGTGTGTGCGCGCGCGCGCGCGTGTGTGTGTGTGTGTGTGTGTGTGCGTGCGTGCGTGTGTGTGCGTGCGTGCGTGTGTGTGTGTCTGTTTCAGCGCTTAGATTTGATTTTATCAAGATTTTGCGCTATATAAATATTGTAATTATTATTATTATTATTATATAAACCCATGAGCTTGCCAGGTCCAGAGGCCCTACCTAGCCTATGTTTTACCCTGTCTATATTCTATACTGGTATTGTATCAGCCTATCACTGGAATAATCTTGATTGTATGTAAATGACCTGTGTATCTTACCTTGAAAAAGAATCAGTAAATCTGAAAGCTTTCATTTCTAAGCCGTCATTGAATCGTTGTCAGCTGGTTATCTTCTAGGTAATTAGGTAGTGGAAATCAGTGGGAATCGTCATTAGCACGGGCATGCACATTGCTGTCAAACCCAACAGAACTTGTTCTGATGACACCAGAACAGTGATGAGAAACACTGCACATTTCATATGTGACTTCACTCGCAGTATATATGCAGGCAACGTTGATAGAGAAAGAAATTCATTCCCGAGAAAGAGAACTCAATGTCTGTCTACTGTCACCAGACAGGTCGCCACAGTGCAAACTCGCTCGCTCTCTCTCTCTCTCTCTCTCTCTCTCTCTCTCTCTCTCTCTCTCTCTCTCTCTGTTTCCCTAGGTGAACCTTTCTATATCTCAAGTTTGTCACTCCTATCCCAGTTGTGTAGAGGCTCTTTTTTGTCCGCTTGTATCCTCATGGTATTGTGAAGAGAATGACCTGAAGGTCATAATCAAGTTATACGCCCTGGATAGGAGAAACGCTGAGTGATGCCAAGATCTGCATCGCATCATCGATGCATTTTTTTAAACATAGTATGCCTCGTGCTTTACATCCAGATACCTTAAATGCGTGTTGAGCCAGTTGGTGGGGCTGTATACTAGTCAGGTTATCAAACTACTTAATTCTCTGTTGATTAAAAGACACGTAGACTAGCACTGATCCTACCATTTCATTTTCCAACAGAAAAATAAGTTATCAGCAAGAAGATATTTTTTACACTTACTGTTACCAATCTTCATATCTGCTTAGAACTAAGAAATAATGAGAGAAAATCACTAATATCAATGATATAAATTAGGTAATAATAATGTAATAATTCTCAGCAAAGACCAGGCCCTCATATAGTGCAGCAGTGGCTTTATGGTATAAGACTCAAACTAGAGGGAAAAAAACACCCTCAATTCAATTCCCTACTGGACATAAAGTTTACTGTCTTTTCCACTAGACATCGAATAATGGTTTGGGGATTAGTTTTGGATATAATACGAGAAACAGAGTTCCCATGTAGAGCATACAGTTATCAGACAAACATTCTTGGAGAGGTGAACAATTAAAGCAGCAAAATATAAACAAACAAAACACACACAGAAAAGGCGCTGTTGTGACGTTATCTCTCTGAAGACAGCAATACTGTACCAATTTTCTCGAGAAAATGTGTTTTGACAAACACAAAACAAACAAATAGACAAGTAAAACCTAACTACATATAATGCTGAGTAACGAAACCCGCTTTGCTCTCTACCAATGCCACCACCTCCACTCAAAACACCAGTCCATATTGCAGACAGATGCAAGTACAAATGAAGTCCAAAGGTAGATGCCTGACAGAAGTATGAATGTCAAAGATCGGTGAATGTCAAAGATCAGTCATCTGACAGATGATGAAATGTCGAAGGTCAGTTATCTGAAGACACAAATGAAAGTCAGTCGAAGTTTCGTCAGAATCAAATATCCAAGTCAAAGATGAGCTAGAATCAATATCAATCCAGAATGCTGAAGACTGGAACATCCAGACTAATGTTACTTTTGTTGCACTTGTCACAGAAGTCCCAGACATTCTAAGAATTACCAACTGGAAACTGTCCTCAAAACTCTCACACTAAAATTGATTGATAGTTGATAGTTCAGAATTGACGAAGATCTTCTTAGCTGGCACAATCTATCCATTATCACTTTGTGAAATTAGCAGTTCGATTTTGTTCTTCAGGAGCTCACCATGGCACTGATCCATCGCCTACCTTGTTAATTCTTTTTGCAAATGACTACTGGTACTGAAAAAAATATGTCATTGAATATTCAGATGATTCTGCATGAGAAGATCTTTCTAATTCAGATAAAACAGTTTACAGAGAAATTGACATATTCTGCACATGGTCCAAAGAAAATGATCTTGACTGAAATATCACAAACAATGGAATAATCAGTAATAAATGGCAGGTAAAATAGAAAGCACAATTTCCAGTCTTTTAACAGATGGATGACATTTTGAACGTTGAATGAAACAAACATTTAGATACTATCATAGACAAACAGCTAACCTTTGCTGCAGATACTGATTCTATTCAAAAAGAATGCCTGTCATGAAATTACGTTTCATTCATTTAGAAATGTTAACGTTCACGTTCAGCGAAATTATGTAATGTATACATACATAATACACATGCAATTATACATGCATACATGCATGCATACATACATACATACATATGTTAACATAAATATATACATATAGATCTATAAAGATGTGTAATGGTAGGTAGGTAGGTAGGTAGATAGATAGATAGATAGATAGATAGATAGATTGATAGATAGATAGAAAGAAACATGGTTAGATAGCTAGCTAGATAGATACAAACATAGATAGCTAGATACATAGATAGATAGATACATACATACATACATAGATGGATAGTTTTGTTGAATATATACTGACAGTTTCTTTTGTGGCTTGGTTAGTAGCCTGACACTGACAATGATAACAGGAAAATAATTATGATCAATGAAGTTGTGACTCTGTGTAGGAACATTGTGGATGAGAGTCAAGAGAGTCTGTGGGAGTTGTATGAAAGATGAGGGCAGTCACATTCTTGTGCGATACTACAAACTCCTTCCAATGGGCCTCTGATTTCAGGCGATGAAAGTGATGTTGAATATACCAAAATATAGCTTTCCAGCAAAGTCGGTCGCATCCATAACAAATAAGTCAGTCGCGCGTCGCACATGGTGAGCGTTTTGAGGTATAAATGTATGTATGTAGTATGTATGTATGTATATATACATATACATACACACATCCATCCATATATATATATATATATATGTATATACACAAATATGTATATGTATATATATATATGTGTGTGTGTGTATACATGTATACACACAAAATGTATTTAATAATGTATATACATACACATATATATATTCTCTCTGGCTCTGTTCTCCTCTGTCTCTCTGTCTCTTTCTGTTTCTGTCTCTGTCTCTGTCTCTCTGTCTCTGTCTCTCTCTGTCTCTGACTCTCTCTCTTTGTCTCTTTTTCTCTCTATATACATACACATAGGCATACACATACATTCATACATTCATTGTGTGGTGTGTGTGTGTGTGTTATGTGTTGTGTGTGTGTGTGGGGTGTGTGTGTGTGTGTGGTGTGTGTTGTGTGTAAACGTATACGTTTGTGGGTATGTTGTGTGTGTTTGTGAACGTGCTTGTGGGTGAATGTGCGCGCGCGAGCATGTGTGTGTGTGTGTGTGTGTGTGTGTGTGTGTGTGTGTGTGTGTGTGTGTGTGTGTGTTACTTCTATGTGATTGGAATGTATGCTTTTGACAATGACAACAGTTATGCTGTACTTGATTTCTCTTTTTGATATAACGTACTTTGAGTTGAACACACTCTGATAAAAGACGACAAAAACAAAATCTCTCTTGCTGTTTTCTTTTTTTTTTTTTAATCACACACAAATATACACACACACACACACGCGCGCGCGCGCGCGCGCACATGCGCAGACACACACACACACACGCACTCACACACACACACACACACAAACACACACACAAACACACGCAAGCATGCACGCACGTGCACACAGGCTGTCTACACGAATCAGAATAATTTGGATTAAAGATGAATTGAAAAAAAATAGGGAAGAAAAAGAAAACAAACAGAACAAGGAAAAACGAAAGACAGACAGACAGAAAAAAAAGAGTTTTTGGCTTGAACATGACTGACCATTAAATTCAATCGAATGAAATCCGACAATAGTTAAAATACTTAAACATAATCACACACACACACACACACACACACACACACACACACACACACACACACACACACACACACACACACACAGTAGAGCGTGCGTGTTCACGTACACAGACACACGACCACCCATTATCAGAGAGACAGAAAACATACGCGCGCGCGCGCGCGCGTGCAAACACACACACCACACACACACACACACACACACACACGCATACACAACACACACATGCAAACACACACACCACACACACACACACACACACGCACGCACGCACGCACGCACGCACGCACGCACGACTGCGTACAAGTTTTAAGTAATTGAAAACTGTTTGAATAATTGCAAGTCTTATTAATCTAAATCTACAGAAATGAAAGTATACCGTGCGATGAAAAATCGACCTGTAATGTACTTACATGTAAATTGACTTAGGCCTAAATGTCACCAGCGCAGCCTAGGCAATCAAACCAATTAGCGCCACCAGGCTATAATTGCCTGACGTATTTTTAAAGCATTAACTGCATTGAACTGTTTCTTAAAATGCAAATAAACGCATGGCGCAACTCACCTAATGTTTAACTACACAAATTGTCCCGGTCGACCGTGTGACTAGATCTGCTACGGCTGTAGAAACTACAGAACTGTTTGCTGTAGCTCTTCGTAGACATAGTAAACTACGTACATGTGACAAATTCATCAAAATGTAAAGATAATTTGGGGTTAAATTACATCGCTGTGGAGAGGATGCATCTTGCTTTAGAGGTGTCTTGTGTTGAAGACACTGCAGATCTTGAAATCTGTGTAATCACTAAGTGTTCATGATGTGCCCAGTAGCGTGCGTGTTCTATGTAGCTCCTCATAGATAGATAGATACATAGATTAGATAGATAGATAGATAGAATTTGATAGATAGTAGATAGATAGCAGACCAGGCAATGTGACAAATTTCTCAAATGTCAAAATATTTTAAAGTTATCAAATGGTTTTAACAAATTATCAAATGATTTTAACAACTGTTTTTTTTTTCCCTACACATTTTTGTGGACTTGTATTATTATGTAACTGTGATTTCATGTTATGATGATTTGCTATATTTCATGAACTAGCTATGTTCACACTGCATTCATGTAGTGCACAATAGAATGAGTATGGTCTGACATGGAATATTTACGCGGTATAAGAGGAACTATTGTAATGCCGTCACTTTATTAAATAGGGCATACATCAATTTCTTCTGATTTTAATGACAGTATGTTCTTAGATAACGAGAGACAGACAAAACAGACAGATGAATAGACATACAGGCACACAGGGAAAAAAGAGGATTTAGAGGTTATAGCATGTACTTTAGTATCAATGAGACAATGTTCATTTGTGTTTAGGAACAGGACGTGCGTTCGTTCGTTCTTTGATTTAACATCTTTTCACTGTAAGTGATATTAGACAGGCCGTGTGTGTTGTTGTGTGTGTGTGTGTGTGTGTGTGTGTGTGTGTGTGTGTGTGTGTGTGTGTGTGTGTGTGTGTGTGTGTGTGTGCGCGCGCGCGCGTGTGTGTGTGTGTGCGCGCCACTGTTTTCACCGAGGCTCACACGCGCTTTATGTATATGGGTATGCATGTGATTTTCATTGTTTGCGTTAACATCTCTGTCTGTCTGTCTGTCTGTCTGTCTGTCTGTCTGTCTGTCGGTGTCTCTCTCTCTACCTCTATCTCTATTTTATTACGTATGTATAAGTGTATACATACAAACATATAAACAAATATATATATATATATATAATTATGTTGTGTGTGTTTTAATGTATGTACACACACACACACACACACACACAACAACATATATATATATATATATATATATATACATATACATATATATATTATTACAGCTTATATTATCATAGAGTTGAGCTTTTATGATAAACAATGGCTCATGGTGCTCAGACATGTACGTGTGTTTTCCCATTTTAGTGGAGTTGGTGGAAATTAGCAGGGTGAGATATTACAAATCATTTTAACGTCACTTAAGCAGCACAAGTGAAGACATTAAGTTCTTAAATAAAAATAAATTGTGTCCATTTAATCATCTCTCGACGAAAAAATAATCTATGGTCATCGTGCACTCAAATCAAAAGTGATAAAACTGATACCAAAACAACACACTAAGCAAATGAATATATAAATACATTAAAACAACGAAAGAAAAAAAAAAGACCACTCAAATATATATACAACACTTTGTGAAACCTTAGCATTAGGCATGAACATAATTGTAATTCTATTGATCTAAAATATACGATCACCACTCTGAAATACATTATTATCACTCTAAGCATATAAAAGCACACACACTCAAACTCAAACTTACATAAACGTCTCTTTGTGCATACTTAAAAATGCTCCCATTTCAGATTTAGCTCCCTTAGATTTCAAAATACCAATGGATTTTGGGATAAAAATTGGATTTTGCACTGACGGTGCTGCATTTTAAAGAGCAGAAACATCTACCTGGAGACAGTCATTCTTGTTGCTGTTGTTGTTGTTGTTGTTGATGCTTTTTTTCCCACCATTCTATACTCGTACAAACCAGCCATGCTATTTACCAGTAGTAGTATTAAAGATAAGCACGACAAGTTTCATCTGTGCTCACTTTTCTCCGACCTATTTGTATACTATTTCATAGCTACAGAAGCTAGAGGTATATTTCACAATACTATAACCATGATGATGATGACTATGGAGGAGGGGGGATTGATAATAATGACGATGTGGAGTTTCGTTCTGGATTGAGATTGTACGAAGGGCTATACTGTATGTATTCTTTCATAATATGTCCTCGTGTTGACCAGACTCGAGAGATACAGACACTGCTGTGTTGGTCAGGGAAATTGAGTAACACTTTCGACGATTGTTTGGTGTGTGTGTGTGTGTGTGTGTGTGTGTGTGTGTGTGTGTGTGTGTGTGTGTGTGTGTGTGTGTGTGTGTGTGTGTGTGTGCGCGTGTGTGTATGTGTTTATTTCAATTTAGAAATTTCGGGTGTTCATTGCCATCCTTTCTGTATGTTAAAAAATTCATTATGCTGTTCTTTTTTCTCGCAATGTAGGATGTGTCGTTCGTTCGTTCATAATTCCTTGGACTTAAAGCCTAGTGAGAAAAGAAAGAATGTTATCCTGAGCTCTTCATTCTTTCATTTTCTCTCTGACTGCAAGGCTCCAAAGTTGTATATTTGAGTGGAATGCACATATATCTATTGTGTATCTGTTGCTGTGATTTCCTCTAGAACAACGTCAGAGATGTGTTGGGGGGGAGGGAGGGAATTCCATACTCTGTTGAGCAATCTGAAAGTGTTTCTTTTGCTAGTCTCCGACATTGCTCTCTCCTGGTTCACTTCATATTTATCAAACAGAAAACAAACTGTTCTCATCAATGGCACTTACTCTCAACCTGCATACCTGACCTGTGGTGTTCCACAAGGATCTGTCCTTGGCCCTGTTCTTTTCACTCTTTTATACCTCCGCCCTGTCCACCATCATCAACTCCCACTCTATAAAACACCACTTACTTCTGCTGATGACACCCAACTTCAAGACAGTGACTCACCTGATAATATACAGCGCCTGTTGACTCGCACCACTGAGTGTTACTCGGACATTAAGAACTGGATGACGTTCAACAAACTTCAGCTTAATGACGACAAGACAGAAGCTATCCTCATTGGCACCCGTCAGAAACTTTCTCAGCTGCCTCCTCTTTCTCTCCCATTATGTAACACATCAGTCCCAATTTCTGATTCAGCTAAAAACCTTGGTGTCTGCATTGACTCTACCCTCTCCATGAACAACTTTGTTTCTCAAACTGCCAGATCTTGCTACTAACATCTCCATCGTATAAGGCTGATCAGGAAGTATCTCTCTGTCGAAACAACTGCAAAACTCGTTCTCTCCTTCATAATGTCTCGCATTGACTATTGCAATTCACTCCTGTCCGGTCTTCCTGCCTCCACCATTCACATCCTACAGCGCATTCAAAATAATGCTGTACGCCTTGTACTCAAAAAGAAAAAAGCTGACCACATATCTCCTCTCCTGGCACAACTTCACTGGCTCCCTGTATCAAAGCGCATACAGTACAAACTAGACACCATGTGCTACAAAAGCCTCAATAACGCAGCCCCCGATTACCTGTCAAGCCTACTTCAGATCTATGTTCCCTCACGTACCCTCCGCTCTGCCTCCGATCCTCTGACTTTTCGCTTTCCACGCACTAAGCTCAATACCTATGGTCCACGAGCCTTCTCTGTTTCTGGTCCACTCTCCTGGAACAAACTTCCTCTCTCAGTCCGTCAGCAACCTACTTTTGTCTCCTTCAAGTCCGCTCTCAAAACTCACCTTTTCTCCTCTGCATAAAATCCTAACCTCACTCAACCCCCCTCTGCAGCCTGTCTCCGCTCGGAGGGGAATCACTTTGTTATAATATATAATTGTATATGATATGCTCTCTATAATTTTCCATTGCTTTTATTCTTGCTTTTGTTGCTTTTATTCTTTCTCCCCATTTATAGCCATGCGTGTGTGTGTGTGTGCGTGTGTGTGTGTGTGTGTGTGTGTGGTGTGTGTGTGTGTGTGTGTGTGCGTGTGCGTGCGTGCGTGCGTGCGTGCGTGTGTGTCTGTTTCAGCGCTTAGATTTGATTTTGTCGAGATTTTGCGCTATATAAATACTGTAATTATTATTATTATTATTATTATTAGTCTGCTTGTCTGCCTCTATCTCTGTCTCTATTTTTGTTCTCTCTTTATTCCCTCCCCACCTCCTCATACATCATGAACACTCTCTCATACAGATACGGAGCTATGTCAATTTTTCTCAAACAAAAGGAGACAGTTTTTAATCTAAATGAGTCACCAAAACGCGAAGGTTGGCTATGACTCTGCTATTTGCAACATTAAGTCATTCACACGACCACCAGTCTGCTTCTTGTCGCTCAGATCCTTCAACTCCATGTAAGGGTCATCCTCATGAGATTTGATAGTGCTGAAGGAATACAGCAGAGGTAAAGTATCTATGCTTGAATGGAACGAAGAAATCTTGTTAGCTGAAATAAACGTCCTGCCTGGCTTTCTGTCTATCTGTCTGTCTCTGTCTCTGTCTTTGTTCTCTCTTTGTCCCACTCTTTCTCTCCCCCCCTCCCCTCATACCTCATGAATATTCTCATACAGACACGGAGTTAAGAGAATTATTCACGGGGAAAAAGAGAACGTTTTTAGTCTGAATGAGTCACCAAAACGTGAAGGTTGATTATGACTGCTGCTTGCAACATCAAGCCATTCATACGACCAACAGTCTACTTCTTGTTGCTCAGAGCTTTCAAGTCCATCTTAGGGTCATCCTCAGGTATTGTAAGAGATTTGATAGTGTGGAAGGAATACACCAGGGGTGAATTATCAGTGCATGAATGACACAAAGAAGTCTTGTCAGCTGAAATAAACGTCCTGCTTGTTTCCATTGTCATTTAAATTCTTACTGTTCTTCTTATTGTTGTTGTCGTTGTTGTTGCCGTTGCTAATGTTGTCATCATTGTCTTTTTTGGTTATTTGGGGGGAAAGGGGGTGATACATAGTCAGCTAAAATGTAATACTAACGACACCCTTAACAGAAGGAATTCCTTAATTAGCTGTTAATCAAACTCTCCAAGACCTTTTTTGCTATCAACGGAAAGCTGATCGTGTGCAAACAATGGCAACTGATCAACACAAAAGCAGAGAAATTTCAGCAAACACCGACTTCACCGCTTAATCACAATGACGTTAGTAATGTGGTCAGTGTTTGACTATGTCCACACTGTGAACGTAAGAGCCACACAAAGCACTGTGACCTTTAAGAAACATCCTCGTTTTTCATCTGTCACAGACTCTAATGTGCTAGGTGATGGGACATTCCCTTCTTCAATCGTCACTGCGTCTGATACGTTACGTGATACAAGCCAACCTTTCTCAACAGTCACAGATTCGTTTACCACCCCTAAAAGCTTTAAACCATTAGACAGCACAAACAGCTGCATTCAATGCAACTGGACTCAAATCCACACCCATGCTACACTCCTTAAAGGGCCTGAAGGCCGTGTGGAATGGACTGAACCTGCCCAGAGTTGTTGGTGTATCCTCGAACTTTCATGGCACATTGTCACACCGGTTCAAGACAACCTCAGCATAATTTTACACTTCACGGATTTCAACTTCAAATGGTATGAACGTCTTGAAGTCTATGCTGGGGATCGTCACGCTGATGACAATTTACTGTTTCGTCATCCTAATCTGACCACTGCTGTTCTGCTTTTGCCTCATGGTGACATTACTGTGTGGGTCAGGACCATGCCTTGGCCTTTCTTCACTGTAGAGAATGCTCCATCCAGTTTCAGCCTCAATTACTCCACCCATCCTCTACATCTCCTGCCCACAGCTTTAGCACAACTACACATGGAGTTCAGACGTGTGGCTCCTTTGGTTGCAGATGCTCTATATGAGTGTTCTTCTGCCACCATCCCTGCCTATATCCTGTGTGACAAGGTGCAGCAGTGTGTAGGGGGTGAAGATGAACCTGCTGACTGTCCATACAGGTCTCTGTCCTGTGGTCACCACTGGTTTCTCCATCATGATCGCTGTCTTCGAGTTGTCATTACATCCACAAAGGAGATGCCTCAACCATGTCAACCACAGTCTGGTGCTAAACTAGCAGTCCTGCCAGCTCCTGCAGAACCCAAGTCGCTGGCTCATGTGATTGCACGTACTGGTATCCCAGCCATGTGTCTTGCTGTTGATCTGACCTATAAACGCATATTCAGCAAATCTCTACAGATGGAGTCACAGTATCGACACATATGGCAATGGGGACAAGGTATCATGAACCATGGGGATCTGCCACAGCGAGACATCCCGCTAGACTCTGAATTCGCTCTGTTCTTTTCACACGGAAAGGTATCACCCAGAACCTTCGTGGATCAGAATGTGATTACAACTCTACAGTCGTTGGTTTTCTCTGTATGAAAGACACTGTTAACTCCCATGACCTTGGAATGAACAGTCCACAATCTGCCATCAGTGTTCCTCTTCATTCTAGGACCACATACAATGACAGTGCGACAGCACTTCCTCCAATGGACACACTGAAAAATTGCACAGATGGTTCTTTTGTACTCAAATTTCAGCAATGCTCTAAGAACAACAAAGGGATGTCTTGGTCTCCCAATAACTTCAAGCTATTTAACTGCATGCTAGGGGGTCAAGTTCATTATGCGTTGGTATGTGACGGACAAAGTGATTGCAGAGATGGCAGTGATGAGACAGGCTGTGATATTCCCACAGACATCTCCATACTTCAGTCCAACCATGTCTGTGCTAATGGACAACTCATCCCACTTACTAAAAAGTGAGTATACAAGGCAAGAATAATTCTCCTGTGTACAGATAAAGACTGTGTACTTGCTAATGAATTTCAGAATAATTATCTGAATAAAAAAACCTGTTATCACTCAAGTAAATCAGATTCACTACGAGGAATTAGAAACAAAATGAGATAGAAACAAGACAGGCTGTAAAGAAACATTGTTTTATTCCTGAATATGCATGCATGGGATTTTTTTCTACATCTACTTTGAATCATGACCACATTGAAATCCAACAGATACTCAAACAAGGAGAAATCAATGAGAATAAGCTGCAATATGCTTTTGTTTTGGCACTTGTGAGTGACAGTTTCCTGTTATTTCTGTAGTATGTCTTGCAGTTTGTCGATGGAATCATAGAGCTAGACGTTGACATGGATTTGCTTCCTGAGTTTTTGCCTCAATCACTCAAGCTTTTGCGAAGCACTAAAGACTTTTGTGAGTATTCTAGTCTAGACAGCAGCTTGAGGAAATCTGGCTTCCAAACCAGTCTTCTCCATAGACGTTGGAGTGAGAGGACTGGTAGGCACGTCTCTCTGTGATCTCATGAAACAACTCGATTTCTGGGACGGATAAGATCAAAGCCTTAAACGAAATGGAAGAAGTCGGTGAAAAGATTCTAGCTGGATCTGGTCGAGAAGGAACAAAAGTGAACTTCGTAAGGTTTAAAAGTTCACCACATATACGGCATATGTCCAATTGCTAAGTAACTGATACATCCATCATAAGGATTACTTGCCTTGAGGCGCCCAACCACCTTGTAGGCGTGGGTTCGATTCCAGTCGGAGGGGAAAAAGAAACTGAAGACCTTCCAGAAGTAAGGACCTGAATGGGCCTAGTCCCCTTATAGCGTAAGGGTTTAGGGTCAAAATACTTTCATGAGGAGTTGGGGGTGGGGTGGGTGGGGAGGAGCTCTCCTCTGAGGATCTTCTGCTATCAAGCTGTCCCCAGCGTTTCTTGCTACAGGTTTTACACATGTAACGATTTTATACAAGATTAACTTGCATTTAGAAATGAATGTATGACATTACATGCCTAATGGTTTTGTACTCGTACAGAAATTAAATGTTAGATTGTTTTCATGCAGAATTTACAAGCGTGTTAGTTTCATGCAGGAATTAAAGTGTGATTATTGTATACAAGCGTTGTATGTGTCAATTTTGATACAGGAATTAAAAGTTTTATGGTTTGAATAAAACTACAATATCGTGTTTTGTACAGGAACTACGTGTGTGATGGTGCCACAGACTGTCTGGACCAAAGTGATGAACTTATGTGTACCACGTGTGCAGAAGGGACAATTCTGTGTCCTGGCTTTGGCTGTCGACCTCCCAGTCACGCTGATTTCCTAGCTTGTGCCACTTCTGACACAGGTGTGTGTGTGTGTGTGTGTGTGTGTGTGTGTGTGTGTGTGTGTGTGTGTGTGTGTGTGTGTGTGTGTGTGTGTGTGCGCGCGTGTCTGTGTGTGTGTTTGCGTGTGTGTTTTTATGTGTGTGTGTTTGGGTGTGTGTACGTGTGTGTGTTTGTTTGTGTGTATGTTTGTGTGTGTGTTTGTGTGTGTACGTGTGTTTGAGTGTATTATACATACACACACACACACACATATATATATATATATATAATAATATATATATATATATATACATATACATATATCTATATATGTATACATATTGTGTGTGCGTGTGTGTGTGTACAGATAGATAGATAGATAGATAGATAGATTCATACATAGATAGATAGATACATAGATACATAGATAGAGAGATAGATAGGTAGATGATACATAGATAGATAGATAGATACATAGATAGACAGACAGACAGATAGATAGATAGATAGATAGATAGATAGATAGATAGATAGATAGATAGATAGATAGATAGATAGATAGATAGATAGATAGATATTGTTCTGAACATGGCTGTTTGATTCTCTATCGCAACAAATAGATTTAGGCATATTCCGTGTCTATCGCAACCAAGAAAATTATAATTATGCCTATCTGAATCTGTTTTAGTTTCTTACCTGCACAGGGACTTGCGAACAGAAAAACTTGTTTTTGAAACGAACATTTCTTTCATTCAAAAGTGACATGATGCAATGGGTTGAATGGACTTGTCAAATGCCTTTTATTTACAACATCAAGGGAAAAAAAGCTTTCACATCTGGGATTTTGGACAGTTTTCAGCTACTATTCTGAACCAAAACGAATTTCGAAGACGTCCATTTGTTGTACGTCTCCACTACTCAAATGTTCAAACAATAGTGGTTTGTTATTTTTCATATTCCACCTGTTAAGTTTGTACCAAAAGATAAATATTTGATATCCATGTGTTCATGTTTGTAACATTGTGACAGTAAATATATGTTCTTGTTTTCCAGACAAAACAGAAACTTTATTCACCACAGACACACAAATTCCAGACAGCAAAGGTGAGTATTATCACTGAGCCTTGTTATAATAAAAATGATACAGATATGAATATAAGCAACTCATAGCAACATTTCCTTTGGATCATTCTGTTTTGATTTCATATACATATGGTCAAAAAAGCGAAAGCTCTAATACTAAATACATTACAACACGATTTTGACTGCAACTCCTGTGGCATTCGGGGAAACCTACCACAGCAAGTTGTTAAAGAAAAGAATGTAAGTGATAAATTTACATTATATATGATTTTGTCAAATATATTTAGAAATGTCTTTTTCGTATGTTTGGAATGGTGAACAAGACCGAATTAACAGATCATCCAAAGTGGAGGTTTAATTCAAAATACCAGATACTTAAAATTTATCGGAACTTTGAACGTTCCTGGCTGAGAAAATTTAAAAACATAAAATACAAATCGAAAATTTTATCCTGTGAAATATGCCCCTTCTAGAGACAACAAATGACCATTATTATGCTTTATGCATGAAGTCAATGGTTACTTAATCTTAAAACGTACTCCTTATGGCATGCAATCATTTTTGCAGTCACATTTATAAAACCAGCATCGCTGACTGTTTGCTTTTAGAGTCATTCTGTACAATGAAAAAAAATCACCAATGATTGTCATAAAAACAGTACATGGAATCAAAAGAGTCTTTACAGTGTTGCACGCTTTTTTTAATAACAATAATGGCTCGTTTGAGAAAAAAAATGAAATGAATGTAAACTTCATGGTCTAAAACTCTCAAGAAATACATACACGACACAGAGCTGAACATATCAAGTGAGAGTGCTCATGATATTCCTGCAGCACTGAAAGCAATTCAACGTGTACCAAAAGTTGAAAACATCCAACCACTTTCAAAAAACTTTTAGAAAACCATCATACAAAAAAATGTTGAAATGGATGCTGAAATGAAAGAAAGTCAAGCCTTCATGACAGACTTGATGAATCTAATACAAAAAGCGCAAAATAGAATAGGAACCCAAGACTGGCACAAAGCAATTACCAGTATCGATCTACATAATATCATAATCTCACGTGGATCTACTGTCCTGGACACGCTGTTGTTAAAGGAAGTGGACGTGCCGACAAACTTACAGATAATAGCACTACAACGAAAACCCTACATATCGGAAAGATTCAGAAGTGTTCAGACACTTAAAATCGTACCTTCGCAAACAAAATGTGTCATCACATCATCGATTCTTACTCATAAAGGAATATCTAAATGAAGTGGCCGAAAATCTACCACGACAGGAGAAACAAGAGCTACCATAAGTGAGAAAATTTTTGGTACCATTTCAAAAATAATACCGCTCACTCCTACAACATGGAAGGGAACATTGTTGGGGTTTTCCTGAAACGGAAATAAAGACAATGTGAAGAAACGGAAGGGAAAAAAACAGCTGGAGAAATACGAAGGTTGTCAAGTCTGTTTGTGTGTTTGTGCTTTGTTTACTGTATGTTGTCTGTATTCTTTGAGTTTGTCGTGTTATTTGCTTTTTGTTTTGTTTTGTCTTCTTTTGTACCTGTATGGGTTGATGTGTGCGTGTGTGTACGTACATGAGTATATTTTCCTTTTTTGTTTCAGTTCTTGTTTTGTTTTGTTTTGTTGTATTTATCACTTACGTAATTGACTCTATTTATTTTCTCTTCTGGTATCGTTATTGTAAGTGTTTATTTGGGTGTGTACTTCTGCTTGTATACACGTACGTGTGTGCTTATGCGTATTGTTTATTTTGCATTTATTGTTTATTCATGTATTTGCCTACTTTTTGCTTTCTTGCTCGCATGTAGACGATAGGGTGTGGAACTATGACAAAAGAGACATTATTTTCATCGTGTTGATAGACAATGGAGGCTGTGTGTAGTAGTATTGATTGAGGTGGGACTTTTTGTGACGTGAGATTTATTTTTACTGTATAGCAAATCCATCATGAGAAATCTAGAAGAATGCTGGGGGATAAAGGTTGGAGAAAAAAATGGTAATCAGTCTTCGTTACGCAGATGACACCGTGCTAATTGCAGAAAATGAAAAAGACCTGAAAGGTCTTGTGAATATAATGGAAATAGAAAGCAGAAATAAAGGGCTGGACCTAAATAGCAAACGACTGAAGTCACGGTAATTAGGAAAAAAAAACCGTCGTTCAAAATAACAGCAAATGGCAAAACATTTACACAAATTGATAAGTTTAAATATCTGGGAACAGTCATCTTACCAGACGGTAGATGTACATCAGAAATAGCCATCAGAATCGGGCAAGCTGAAACAGCATTCAAGAAAATTAAAAGCGTTCTTGCCAACCAATGGCTATTAATTAACATCAGGAAGTGAATTCTTCAGTGTTATATAGAACCGGCATTGTTGTACGGATGGGAAGCGTGGACAGTCAACACGCAAAGTCAGAAATAGATTGAGGTAACTGAAATGTGGTTTTTTTTTTAGAAGAATGTTAAGAGTTCTATGGACAGCAAAAAACAAACAAACGAACCAGCGAGTACTGAAAGAGGCATACACAAAAAGTACAATAACGAAGAAGATTGGAAAAGACAAGCACTAGCTATAGGATATTTCATGAGGCAAGAGAAATTAGAGCACCTAGTAACATCAGGACGCTGGAAGGGGAAAAGAACATAAAGTAGACCCAGGGAGAAAACACTGGACGGAGAATTATGAAGTGGATGAAGGCAGTGAGGGTGAGAGACGTACTTGCAGCGACAAAAGGTAGATTCGTATGGAGGTGATAATTGCCAGTGCCATGTGGCAGGGCACATGATGATGATGATGAAGCTGACGGGGCTTTTCTTCTTTGTGCTTTTCTTCAAATTTGTGTCATGTTTTCTTGATGTGTTGAAAGCTCAAATATGTCACGTATCTTAAACTATGTGTGTGTTTGTGTGTACATACTTGTGTCTATGTGTGTGTGTGTGTGTGTGTGTGGTGTGCGTGTGCGTGTGGTGTGTGTGTGATGTGTGTGTGTGTGTGTATATATGTATTTCTATATATATGTATATACATATATATAGATATACATATATACATTCATACATATATTATATATATTATGTGTGTGTGTGTGTTTGTTTGTTTGCGCGCGCGGCGTGTGTGTGTGTATGCGTGTGTGTGTGTGTGTGTATGTGTGTGTGTGTGTGTGTGTGTGTGTGTGTGTGTGTGTGTGTGTGTGTGTGTTTCTTTATAGATGAAAAACCGTCAGTATCTGCAAAGGGTCCAGATGTGGACCTGGTGATCATGTTGCACTCCACCAATGCGTTGACTGACAACTACTACGATTTTATCAAAAATCAACTGGCACTAATGCTGAGACTCATGAAAAGTTCTAGAATCCCAGTGAGGCTGGGCTTCATGCTGTTTGGTTCACAGGCTCAAATGCATTTCATGTTGACAGACGTGAGCAACATCACTGAGAACATGTCAAAAATTTCAGTTTGATCTCTTCAGAAGGTACAAACATAGCAGGAGCTCTCCATGTAAGTATTTCTCTCTGTCTAACTCTCTCTCTCTCTTTCTCTTTCTCTCTCTCTCTTCTCTGTCTCTCTCTCTCTCTCTCTCTTTCTTTCGTTCTTTCTTTCTCTCTCTCTCCCACCACCCATCTTTCTCTCTCTTTCCCTCTTCCTGTTTCTCTGTCTCCATCTCTCTGTCTGTCCCTCTGTCTGTCTCTCTCTCTCTTTCTGTCTCTGTCTGTCTGTCTGTCTCTCTCTCTCTTGCTGCCTGCCTGTCTGTTTGTGTTTCTCCAGTCTCTCTGTCTCTGTCTCTCTCTCTGTGTACCTGTCTATCTGTCTCTCTCTCTCTCTGCCTGTCTGTGTGCCTGTCTTTGTCTGTCTCTCTCTCTCCCAGTCTCTCGGTCTTTCTGTGTGTGTGTGTGGGGTGTGTGGGTTTGTCTCTCTCTCTCTCCTCTCTCTGCACCTGTCTGTCTATCTGTCTTTCTCTGTCTCTTTGTCTCTGTCTCTCTGTCTGTCTGTCTGTCTCCCTCTCTCTCTCTTTCTTTCACCAACTGATTGTTGCCCCCAGGAATCCAGACTGACGCTGCTGCGCACAGGTCGCTTTACAGATAGGGATGGGCATGTCATCACTGTTGAACAATGCTGACAAAATACGCCTGACCAGGCAAACAAGGCAGATGAGGGTAGGGCACAGATAGTTCTGCAGACGAGGAGGGAATTCCCCTAACGGTGATGTGAGACATCACAGAAAGAGGTAACGCGAATTCTGCACGCGCGAACCGACGTTGTGTTTCGAAACAATAGCGGCCAAGTAGCCTGGATGGCATCACTATTTGAAAAGTAATAGTTCAAATGCAAAAGAAGTTGGATGCTGGCATCAGGCAAGGTAACGGTCGGGACACACCTCCTCGCTAAGATCAGGTTAGGGTAAAGTTCAGGTTAATCCTCCTCACCTGCACCCTTGATAACAAAGCAACGAGCAAAAACATTCCGCTAGTTACGTTCACAGGAGCAAATTTCGAGCAAACAAACAGCGTATGCTACCTTGGCATCAGTTTTGAAGAATGCTAACCTTCAGAAAGCGTGTGGAAGCCATTACACTCAAATGTGAACAGGGCCTTTCCGTCCTGAAAACAATGGTGGCTAAAGGCAATGAACAACGTCATCTGTTTCAGCTATACAAGCTGTAATACTGAGTGTAATCGATTGTGGGCTGGGCCTCACTATGCTGTCAAAAACAAACCTGTTAAAACTACATAGAATACAAAACAAAGCAATGAGAGTGATCTCTGGAACCATGAAAGACACATCCATGGAGACTACCTTATTGCTAATTTCAGACAACACTGGCACTCATAGATAAAGAGAAATATACAAAATGCAGTCACTTATATTCCTTTGAGGGTGTATTTCAAACTGCAAAACATATTCTGAACGCTACAAAAAAAAAATACTTGAAAATTGTTCTTGAAAAATCTAGATTCAGCGTTTGTGGATATAACAGTTATGCTTTATGGTGTTTCTAAACAGAAAATATTAAAAATGCATCTTACTTCTTTTTGTTGGAAAAATGGCGGGAAAGATGACATGCATAAACTTTGTTGATGTGTTACTTATGCTAGTTTTCATTCCAAGTCTCACATAATCTTGTAACATTCCATTCTCACCAATTATAAATAAACATAGTCTTTTCCTCACTGAGAGCAAATGACCACAATGTTATTCTTCCACTGACAAAGTTTATCTTCGATACGTTCAAATACAGAAAAGTTCATCTTGATAAAAAAAAATGTATGTCTTTTTTTATGACTAATTTGAAATGTTTGTTATACGTACAAAATTGTTGCTTATACAAAAAAATGACTACCAGGAACTGACTGTGAAGTCAAATATATATATATAGTCGACTATCGTGATCGTTAAAGTCCAACCTAGCACTTTATATGTGTACCCTCATGTGGGAGCTCAGGCCAAAGTCTGATGCACACATGCGGCCGCATACTGGACACTCAATGGGACACTCTGCAGAGTTGTTTCTGGCCTTTATTGCTGCACGTTTTTCCACTTGGCTGCTTCGTCTTTCATTTTCATAAGCTTCTGTTCCCTTGAAATAGCTTGCCTCCATTCAGATCTGTTTATAGCCATGATTTCGCATGTTCTTCACAAATCTCACATCTCTGAAGGGATTTTTTTTCAGAGTGTCTTTGTAGCCAAGCTTTGGCCATCCTCTTGGTTGATGGCCTTTTGTCAGTTCACCGTAGAAGAGCTGCTTTGGCTGTCAAGTCAAACAAATGTAGATATACTGTACTCCTTACACTACGCTACATTGCGACCCTAACACACCCACAACAAGATTAGGATAAACAGTTTACCCAACAATACGATATCCATACCTTGGAAAACCTCAGGTTCAAGATAATATGCAGAGATACAACAAGTGCTGCAAAGCCCTTCTACCATCGACTAAGGATTAGACATTTATCCATGGCTGCTAACATGAAACGCTGATACTTAACTTCTGCCTTGTTTGGTCAGAGGTCCAATGTCAACCTGAGGTTGTCTGATGATCTGACACAACTCAGTTATTTTCTATTCATTTATTCACCTTCTTACTTACTTCTTATTCGCTTACTTATTCACTCACTTACTCATTCACTTACTCACTCGTTCATTCACTTATTCACTTACTAACTTTCTAACTTACATGCTTGCTTGCCTACTTACTTTACTTACTCACTTACTTACTTACCTATCTATGATTAAGAAAATATTGTCTTCACCTTGTTGATAGACAGCTGAGCATTTTGTGGCATTGACTGGAGGGGGGGGGGGGGTCTGCATGTGAGACGAGTTTATTCAGGATAACTAGTTGTGTTGTGATTCAGACCTTTGATTATTCATTTATTCACTTATATATATATATATATATATATCATATGTATGTGTGTGTGTGTGTGTGTGTGTGTGTGTGTGTGTGTGTGTGTGTGTGTGTGTGTGTGTGTGTGTGTGTGTGTGTGTGTGTGTGTTCCTTTTTTGAAGGTAAGATACACAGAAACACATGTCATTTAATGTAACCAAGATTTTTTTCAGTGATAGGCTGAGAAAATACCGATATGAAATATAGAATAGGTAAAACATAGTCTAGGTAGGGCCTCATGGGGTTTATGTGCAGGTTCAGGCTTGTGCCATGATCACAATACACATGGTACCTGTAACGTTAGTGCATATGGATTTCGTTCTGAGCGCGGAGACGTCATCTTGAGAAACTGAAACTGAAACTCTAACACAACCAACAACCTCGCACTAAGATGGCTTTCTCGACTCTGATCAATCACCTTGGTAGCTAGGTTACAGTTCTCTAGAACTGAACTTGTCTCAACCAGATGCCAGACCTCACACACACGATGTACACCATACGCATCATAATGTTAAATCCCTGCTGCATGGTTTAATATTTCTCTATCACTGCTGCAGTCTTGAGAAAATGTGTTCGGAAGTTGCATCACTGACATATTTTTAATCACTGCTGCATATTCGAGAACATTTTTCTTATAGATAAAGTCAACACAGGTTGAATGTTTTTTCGCAATTTCTCAGATTTACACAAACTTGCAATTTAAGATATGTTCTTCAGAGTCTGTTTGTTTCTTCTCAGTTAAAATGCTATTCAGATTAACATTTCTTGTTAAAAATAATTATCCGTCTCCCCTCACATTTTTGTTTATTTGCATTGCAATTTTTTGTTTGTTTGTTTGTTTTGTCCTAAAGTCTAGTGCTTGTAATTCATGTTGATTTCTGTTGGTATACAATATCAGTACTAGCACAATGGAATCAATGGAGGCCAAAATCAACAAATATGCAATAACATGGCTTGGCGTCCCACCTGATCTCACTAACGATGCGCTATTCAAAGCTGAAGCTACCCCCAAAGTCCACTGTCAAGGAGTACACAGTGGGACACTCAAGTTTCTAAGCATGATTGAGGATCTGGAAGACAAAGTTGTAAGAGCAGTCTAGCCAGAGATAAGGAATGGCAGAGAACAGAAAGCCAGGGAGACCCTGAACAGAGAAAAAGAAAACCTCGTGGTCAGACAAATAATAGACCACGCCCAGAAAAATATGCAGAGAAACGGAGACTAACAAAACTGGAATGATGGTCAAAGTCGATGGATAGGCAAAAGGGATATGATCCTATAAGAGATGGAGAAAGAACAGGATGCCAAAAGAATCCAGAAGGCACTCCAACAAAGGCAACAAGGGTTCAACAGACAACGTGGGTGTGTATTCCAAAGAAGTCTAAGCTGGAATGACATAAAGCATGTGGCCCCTTTCAGGATCAGATCATTCTCAGATCTCCATATAACCTCCTGCCCTTGGATGCAAATCTGATGAAATGGGGGAAATGAGATGACCTTGCTGGCCTGCTTTGTCGGTGCATGCAAACAGTGAACATGTCCCGAAGAAGCGTTTAACCAAGGCAGGCGAACGAGTGCTTCAAGAGATCGTATTGTAGGGGCATTGTAACGTTCAGTACCTGGAGCAAAAAAACAAAAAAAAAAGAAAAGAAAAAAAAGCCTTGGGTGCCTAACACAGAAAGAAAGAATTAAGGTAGTGACAGATATAGGGAAAAGAGAAGTGCTCTCCCCAATCATTTAATTAAATTGGTAAAAGGTTGAAAGTAAGAACAAACATAAATATTCAATAGCAATCTTAGACAATAAACTGAATTTTAAAGCAAACGCTCATTCATTCACAGGAACGTCTGTCACAAATTTCTGGGTTTTTTTTTCATACTTGAATACTCAATGAACAGCCTAAAATATTGTGTATATTTCATTACAGTTTTGTAGAAATTATACTGACAGTAATTGTGTGTGTTTGTTTGATAGCCCATCAATGAGAGATATAAAACTTTCAAAAAATGTTGTGAATATGCGTAACAGAACTGTAGGTCAGAGGCAAGAGTCTGTGCAAATTGTATGAAAGACAAGTGTTACAAAAATGAGAGCTATTGCTCCGAACAGCAACTCCATCACTGCGCAAAGCTATGACCTCTTTCCATGGAGCTACTGATTTCATTCACAAAAAAGTGAAGTTGAACAGGAAACGTTCACACTGAAGTTGGTTGTGTGTGCTTTACTTGTATGTTCTTGGAAAATGTGGCCAGCACAGGCCGGCAGTTGTGTCGTATTTGATTTCTCTTTCAGAAACCGTACAATATTTTAAACTAAGTTGAATTGAAATATAAAACAGTGCAGCTCAATTTATTCTATGGGTGAGAAAACAGTGCAATGCAAAAGCACTCTTGCATCAATGACATATTATTATTATTAGATAGAGTGGTGTGAGTTCTTCATGTTTTACATACCTTATGGGTCTGAAACAAGTCAAAAGATAACTCCATCACTTTTTCAGTATCTTTGATACTCTCGTAATCGGTATCTTTTTGGTCACAAATGTACTTTTTTTCCTGCAAAGTCTAAGTGCTGTTAGAATTTTTAAGATACAATTTCAAGCAGCTGTGTAAAACACTTTCCCAAAGTCAATGCACGTAAGGAACCTGTGGTGGGATTCTCTTTTTCCTAAATAATCAACTAAATAATAGATTATTCTAATCTTAACTCGTGTATTTCACTAGGTAACAGTTCGTTTGGTCTTAGCAGTTAGTTTGGTCTATGATTAGTTATGTGTGAACAAGTGTTTATTTTATTCTCTTTGCGAAGCATAGAGATCTATTTTGTAAACCATAAACTAAATACCAAAGAAATGAATTGGTGTCCATTTCTTTAACACACACACACACACACACACACACACACACACACATAAATATATATATATATATATATATATTAATAATTAACATACATACATACATATATTATATATATATACATATATATATATATGTATATATATTGCATTCTAAAGACTTGTCTTTTTAGGCGTGCAGGTTCTCTTTCTTTTTTTTTTTTTTTTTTGATGTTTGATTGCTTCTCATTATTACTCTTTCATTTTGTTTTGGTTGTCTTGATGCAGATGGCGAAAATGGAGATGTTTTCTGGTCGAAATGGTGATCGTAGTGACGTCACCAACGTCATTCTTCTTATCACTGCTGCTGTGTCTGATGCTCAACTCTTCTGATGCCATCAAGGAAGCTGATGAATCTAAGCGGGAAAAGGTCGTTTCAAAATATTTCGTGAGAGAGAGAGAGAGAGAAGACAGAAACAGCCAGCCAGCCAGCCAGCTAGACTGGCAGACAGACTGACAGACAGACAGAGATAGATGGACAAGCAGGCAAACAAAAATAGACAGACAGACAGACAGGCAGACAGACAGACAGAGACAGACAGAGAGACAGACAGGCAGGCAGGTAGGCAGACAGGCAGAGGCAGACAGACATATAGACAATCTGACAGAGACAAACAGACAGAGACAGCAACAGAAACAGAAACAAAGAAGGAGACAGACACACAGGGACACAGAGAGCGATAGAGGTCTGAAATCAAGTCTACTGATTATGGCATGAGTGTACATCAAAGAGGTTGGACATACACTGAAGATTTACCATGGAATACATTTAAAAAAACATTGGAAATAATGTAAATATTCCTGGTCCTCACAGTTTTGAAGTCTTGCATATTTTCAGTCGCATTAATATCTAAAAATGACAAATACATTTTGTCTCAATGGGCATTTCTTCAATTTGGTGATCAACAGGATGCGTGAGAAGACAGTGAGCTGTCTCTGTATGATAATGAAAATGTATACATTTAACACTTCGTAAGTTATCCATACATGGATTAATTCAAACAGAGACTACTCTATCATGATCCTTGTCCTCCAAAAATCTGGTAGGATTTGTGGATCAAAATTTCACAAAACTTGCACATACCGACATCTTAGAGCAACGGAAGTATATCTCAATAGCTCCCATTTTGAAAAGTTCAGGTCTACTCCCGCTTGAAAGGTTTGGAAGCTCATAAGAAATTGGATTCTCATGCAACACAGTCACGCTTTGGTAAGAGTGCAGAACATGCTGTTTACACTTGTAAACCCCGAAAATAGTTGCCGTTTATAAATTGATAATAGATTATAAATCATTTTAAAGTCGGTAGTCCAGTGTTGCTTTGTTTCAGAAACGTTTGTTTCAGAAAGAGGACATAAGTTTTGGGGAACAAAGGATGGATTACTGTGAGATGTTCCAATTTTGCATGAGAAGAACTCCAAGAATACAGACACAGATTTAGGCAACAACCCTACATTTATTCAAGAGCCCATTGTACTGTATCATAATGTACAAAATTGGGTATCATGAATTGTCATTCAAACAAAATACTGCTTGGGATCTATAAGATAATCTGGTGAAAGCAGTCTGTGCAAAGTGAAGCTCACAGCCAAAAACCACACGACACAAAGATAGTGCAGTGTTGCATGCAAAAACACAGCAGCTGAATCTAGTTTTTCAGGGGTAAGTAAAGTTTTCCTGAGAAATATTCCAGTGTTGAGTGATATTCCAATGGTTCATCAAATCACAATTGATCACCTTTCACTTACGGACACAATTAATTCTGTCATAAACAATAAAGCATATATGTCAGTCAGTTGTGACAGAAGTGATACTAACACTGGTTAAATGGTTTATATTCAGCATGTTTTCTGTTTTTGTTTTTGTTTTTGCTTTTTCTCTCGAATGAACGTTCAACGTATTTCTTGACAAGCTCAGAGGATGATATTAAACAACAATATAAACACTATATATCTGGTAAATTTCTCAACCAAAATACAAATATTTTTACATCATTACATAGCCAAACACCTCTGCATTGATCCATGACAAAAGCTTTGATTTTTGCAAAGTTCGACGGACTGTACACACATAAAATTGTAACTGCATATTATTATTCTTTTTCCTGATTTTAATCACTGTAGTACATTTATGTATGTCATTGAAGGCTCCTTAGACAATAAGATACAGGCTCAGAAGCAAAACAGGATCACCAGCATGATATCAGCCAGACAATCCCAAAAGTACAGGTTCCACTGCCTTTCCACTAGATACTCTACGTACAGACATCACGTGCTCAGTTAATAAACCCACCGACAAGACAAATGAAAATGACTAGCAGCTTCTAGGTTCCCAGAGACAATGATACAAAGAACCAACTTTTAAACTGTTGCTAGTATGGTCAAACATGTGTCTCTATCCATAAACATGTACTGTCAAACAATAAACAATACAACAGCTTGAGAAAACAGCAGCTGCGCTTTCAGTTGACTTAGAGTGGACAGACTAGCTCTTTCTGTAACGTTAAGGGTTTTTTAGACTGGACGCAGTGTTTATCTGTGACCTATTTTGGAATAGGGGGTAAGGTCAGTAAAACACTTGTAGATATGTTTGTATTCAACATAGAACAAAAAAGGTTGGTACAGGGTTGTGCAGAATTAAATTCTAAACAACATAAGATAATAACATAATGATAATCTTCATTGTGTAAAACTTCACCTGTGAGTTTTGCATGCATACTATTTGATGCAGATAATTTTTCATGCATACAGTTCGTACTCACTAAGCTCCAGCCGACCAGGTAATCCATATAGCTCGAAAGTCAAAGAAGAAAAAGTATTCCTCAACAACCATTAAATGAACACAACACCAAAAAACGTTCATTTTTCATATAATTTGAAGTTACACAAGACGGATCATTGGCAGGTCACTTGCCTAAAATAGCACAAAACTACTATTATTACACCACCATCCATCCTGGATTTGCACTGGTGTTAGGCCTACTTTGAGCAGACCTGCTTCTA
>CM060311.1:31837588-31867588 GCA_030674185.1 Monoplex corrugatus | reverse complement strand
TCACAAATCGCATCCACTCACACTCACACACAGACACACACATACAGACACACACACACACATACACACGCGCGTGCAACACACATACACATACATATACCCGTGCGTATAACAACACACACACACACACACACACACACACACACACACACACACACACACACACACACACACACACGCACAAACAAACACACTTGCATATATGCACATGGGCACACTCACTAATGCTCACAAATTCGGATAAAGGTTAAAGTAACATATATACACATTTGCAGACACGCACACATAAATGTACATTGAAACATAGGCACAAACGTACAACATTCAGCGCGCGTGGAATCTCCACTCTCTTTCTGTCACTGTCATGTGACTATTGATGTTATGTATTTATACTACCAATATTTCTACTGCCAAGACTATTACTACTGCTAGAAGAAGAAAAAAGCAGAAGGAAATGGATGGACTTTGCTTAATCTGTGCTGCTGAAGATACAAGACTTTGCAGGATTATGCACAAAAGGTTAACATGTGTCTCCATGAACAGAATATTTCTTTATAGATTTGCCAAAGCGCATTGTACAATTTTAGATAATGATGATCTTCGATGTTTCTTTTCGAGGTTTGATAATGTACCTATGTACAGGATTTCTTTGTTTTCTTCACTCATATTCAGTTTGTTTGTTTTTACCTGGGCTGCTATGTTCTCTGTAGTGTCTAATTTCACTAGTGGTTTTGAATGTATTGTGTAGACTGTAGGCCGAAAACAGAACCTTGCGGGGCATAATATTTTAGCAAAGCTGGAACTGACCTGATGTCGTTTATGACAACAGACTGAATTCAAGTGATCAACAGATACTGAGGTCAGATGCTAATGAAAAATTGACATAAAAAATTAGCATACAATTGATGACCAGAGAAATAGTCACCACCCCTAGTATTATCACAGCTGATCACTCCGCCCAAACTTATTTTAAAGTTAGAATATTGATATTCAGAACAAAGCATCATAAGTAGAAAAATGTAATGATGAATGATGTTTTTTTAATCTTTCACTGTAGCAATTTGCTGGGCAGATTGGCAGAATCTCAAGGATTTATATTTTTTTGTGACAACGATCCTGGCGGAGCCACCTGACAATCCCCAGAATTCCACAGATTTGTGTTCATACTACTCAAAGCAAGTTGGGCGTGGTGACGAGGTAAATCTCCGCTGCACACAGCCAATAACAGGTCGATACGTCACAATGGTGTTATATACAGCCGACCCGGTGTATTTCTGTGAGATGCAGGTGTTTGGAGTCCTATTGCTTGGTGAGTAGATTATCGTCAGTTGGATGAATATGTCACATGCGTTAGTTTTCCAATGATGTGTTGATACAATCCACAGAGCTCAACAACAATTCTGTCATAAGTAAAGAATATCTTATTTGTACAGTCAGGTCTGTGAATTGTTAACAACCTCCAGATAATATTTCTTTGTTTTTCGCTGAATACAACCAACAATAACACAACAGGTTAATAAATAACAATATCGTCAGTGTGCTCTGGGCTCATTGGAACGAGACCACACAGCAGAGTTCCATTCATTGCATCCACGGATACTAGTCCTTGAGGGTATTTTTCAAAAGTTCTAGACCAACACTTTACTTGTCTGTATCTTGCAGATGTATGTATCTGTCGGGCATGGTACACATCAAGATATCAAAGGAAGTGCAGAGCAGAGTCCTGTCACATAACCTTAATTTACAATGAAACTATGCAGCACCATCGCTGTCATCCCCTTTCTCAAGTATCAACAGTTCTTGGTTTATGTTCCTTCAGAAATGTTTCTTTTCTTATTTCTGCCATGTATTAGTAAAGAGCTACCCTTTCTTAGGAATCAGTTCTTGCTTCCTCCTGTGGGGATGACGGGGGATCTTTCAGTATAAATAGTATCCCCACCTTCTGGAAATTCTGTGCTAGAAATTTCCTCTTTTCTGTCACTCTCTTTGTTTCTGTCTTGTTCCTTTGCTTTCTGCCATTTCTTCCTATCATTTTCTGCCTTGCCGGCCAGTTCACCTGTATGTGTTCGATAAAATATTACGTACTTTCTCTTTGGATCATTAATTGGGTCCATGTGTTTAAGTGCATTTTTAGCTCTAGGGAAATGAGACATGCATAAGCAATTTTAGGTAATTTAGGCCCTTTTTTATGTATGTTTTAGTCTTCTTATTTACGTTTTAATTTGTATTCAGATCTGTTTTCTTAAAATCCCCTGTGTGATAAATTGGATGGAGTGGTCAACGTCAGGTTTATTTCCTTAGATTATGTGCTCGAATATATTAATGTCTTTAATTATCTTTCTTTGTTTTCCTTCTTGAAGTAGTATGTTTTGAAACGGGTTATAGCTCTGATATGGCTCTACACAATCGGTTGTGTTTTAAAAAAAACTTCTTGCTCACATGCACATTTTGTACGTACTTTTACTTTATCTATCTATTTTTACAGCACTGACGAACATCGCCTTAAACAAGCCTGCAGCCATGAGCACCTATCAAAACAACCATCCGGCGGAAAGGGCAGTAGACGGTTCCAGACGAAATCATGTGAATATGTTCCAGTGTAGTCGCACAGCTTCCATAGATGCAAATCCTTACCGTTGGTGGAGTGCGGACCTGTTGGGGCTTTTCGAAATTTACAACATCATCATCACTAACAGAGGAGACTGCTGTGGTCAGTAACACTTACCACGGAAAAGCAAATAAACAACAGCAAAATTATTAACCAAGCCATATGCATATGATTATATATATATATATGTATATATATATATGTTTACATGTACGTGTGTATGTATTATAAATAAATATATGTATACATGTATCTCTCTCTCTCTCTCTCTCTCTCTCTCTCTCTCCTCTCTCTCTCTCTCTCTCTCTCTCCTCTCTCTCTCTCTCTCTCTCTCTCTCTCTCTCTCTCTCTCTCTTGTGTGTGTGTGTTGTGTGTCTGTGTGTGTTTGTGTGTTGGAAACTTGTTAATTTATGTGCAAGTATAATGAAATGGGAAAAAATCATGAAGTTATCAAAAGAATGTTTGGATTGTGTTCCTTTCTGGAATGGAATGTAGCATGGAAGTGTACTGATGTGCTGATGAATACTAATGACGTGTTCTCTTTTTGTTGTTAAAATTTGTATTACAGGTGATCGACTCAAAGACTTTTATATTTTCGTGACCATGACCTTCATGGATCCGCCTGACAACTCCCAGAGGTCCGCACATTTGTGTCTGCACATCCCTTGGGGTATTGCAACAAACGTCACTGAAGGCTTTTCCTGCTTACAACCAATGAGAGGCCGCTACCTCACACTTGTGATGTATGTTGACGATGTATACCTGATTTTCTGTGAGCTGGAAGTGCTTGGAATACCACTGCTGGGTGAGTCGAATGTGAAAATAAAGGTAAAGCAGTTTCTCAGGATAATGCGTTCGTGCTCTGAATGAAGTCCATGTGCACTGACGTCACTGATGCTACGTAATGGTGAAGATCCAAAATTAGCCTATGAGTTGGCAAAGTCTGGAGGTATTATCTGGCATATGGTTTTCATATCTTATGTTTGTGTCAGTCTGTCACTGGAACAATCTTGGTTACAAAATAATGACATGTGTATCTTCGTCTGGTAAAAATATAAGCAACTCAGTTTAAACTTATTTCATCGACGTCTTCCCTTAATAGTAGCGTGTCTGGGTACAGTAGATCCATGTGATATTTTTTTGATCGATGCTGCTCATTGTTTGTGCTAGTTTGGGGTTCCTATTCCATTTTGCACTTTTTGAAGCAGGTTCATTGAGTCAGCCAGGAAAAGTCTTCACTCTCTTAAATTTCTTCATCCAGTGAAGTTAGAGAAAGCGTGACTGCCTCAATTTCCTTTATTAGACTGGAGGTTATGATACAATATGTAGATTTTCTTTATGTATGATGTTCACATTTTGTTTGACCGTGAAGCCCCATCCAGGTTTGTTCTTGTTGACAGAGCCATCCATTTATATGGTAACATCTCTGGGTTTGCAGTTTAGCTGCTCGACGAAAATGTAAATTTTTGCATCAGCTTTACGTTTTGGCCACTCGCAATTGTGTTTCCCTAGATTCTATTTTAATAGGATGACTTTGTCCAAGTTTTTTAAATTGTTTGGATATTTCTCTCATTCTTTTATCCCGTTGAGTTCTGACAGCTTACATACGTGTTGGGTGGATTCTTCTGCCTATACCTTTCATGATTTTCCACTTTGGAGTCTATTGCCTTTAGCTGTTTTGACCATCGCGTAGAATAGATATTCCGGTTTTTCCAATACTTTGAAATTACTTTTATATGTTCTGTTTTATGTTTTAACTGTATTGAAGGAAGGTCAAGCAGGTACCACATGGTCTCCGGGTTTTTTGGTTTTTTTCGCTGAAAAATACTCTCATTCCGTACTCTGTCTAGTCTTAAAACACTGGTCTATGGCAACGTTATGAGGCCAAGGTCATAAACGATTGCACTGGGTATTACAGGTTGATATTGCCGGAAGAAATGGCGTTGATCAATGCCTTTGGTTGCCATTGTTTTCAGAATTGAAAAGGACCCTTTTAAATTAACAATTGAGTGTATTTGTTTCTATGTGTTTTCTGAATGTTATCGTTTTATCAGAACTAATGCCAAGGTGGCGCAGTTGTCTGTTCATTCGATATTAGATCCTGAGAACATTATTAGTGCAATGGTTTTTATTCGCTGCTTTATTGTCAAAGGTGCAAAAAGTGTTCTGCTTTGGAAGGGTGATTGTCGATCCATTTTTTAGTAACACAGAAGTATGTTGTTCTTGGATTGATTTATATATGTATACTTACCTGTCATCACAGATGATTTCATCTATTTCTTTTAGATGGCCAACTAAAACAGAGCCAGCCACATAGCTAACCATTTGGTCTAATGAGGATCAAAACAAAGTATATACTGAAGCAGATTATACAAATATTCTTTTTCATATAATTTTAACATGTTTTAGCTCTGAAATGGTCTGGTGATTTGCTTGGAAATAAATTATCTGGATTTTTGTTTCTAGAGAACTGGAATCCTCCCGAGCGTGTCTACCCACCAGCCGTGTTACACATGGATGGCTTCGGTCTATCCACAGCAGAAAAACTCAAGCAGGGACAAGAGATCTGTCCAGAAACACACTTCCAATGTTCTCGAGGTTTCTGCATCCCGACCTACCTCTTGAACAACGGGATCACAGACTGTCCTTTTGGAGATGATGAAAACATTGCTGATCTGGGTTGCCCTGGTTTCTTTCGCTGTTGGATTACCGGTAACTGTCTTCATCCTGTCTACTACTGTGATGGGGTCAACCATTGCCCTTTCAATGAAGATGAACGTTACTGTGACCAGGAGCATTGTCCAGAACAGTGTGTATGTGAAGGTCGAGCATTTCGCTGTAGGTCAGGGTTTAACTACCAGGCACATTTTCAGCTGCGTTATCTGGATCTGTCTGGATCAAACAATCCTGATTTGAAGGGCACTGAATTTTTTACTTACCTTCAGTACCTGAACCTGTCCTCATGTGACTTGATGGAAGTGAAGCTCAGCTCTTTAAGCCAGCTCCGTATACTAGATATCAGTCATAACTCTATCCACAGTTTCGACTTTTTGAAATTTAACCATCTGTCCGAGTTGTTACACCTCAATCTGTCCTTTAACCCCTTGTCCAAACTGATGGATCCTGCCTTTTCCAACTTTGTGCACAGAGCTGCTTTTGTGAAATTACAGAGTCTGGTGATGATGGACATGGGACTAGACACAATCACAACTAAGGGACTAACAGGATCAACACAGATATCAGTTTTAGATATTCGTCACAACCCAGTAAACACATTGCCAGTTAAAGTTTTTGGCAGATCTATACGGGTGTTATACACTGACAATCTCAAGTTATGCTGCCATCAGTTCCACATGACTCAGCTGGCCGAATGCCATGCTCCTGTGGACGAACTGTCGTCATGTAGTGACCTTCTGAAGTCTGACTTTCAGCGTGTGATCCTCTGGATCCTATCTACCATGGCTGTGATAGGCAATGTAGGGGTGTGGGTGTACAGGACGTTCATAGAACAACAGGGGACTTCTTTGGCATACAAGGTCATGGTCATTAACCTCAGTGCTTCCGATTTCCTTATGGGAGTTTACATGGCCATGATTGGAGTGGCAGACATGACCTTCAGGGGCATATATGTCTTGAAAGAGGAACAGTGGAGACACACTGTTGTGTGTAAAATTGCAGGCTGTCTGGCCATAGTGTCCAGTGAAATGTCAGCTTTAGTTATCTGTCTCATCACCTTCGATCGTTTTCTTCTGCTACGATTTCCCTTTAACTTACGTCTCCGTCTGTCGAGGCTGTCAGCATCTGTGGCCTGTGGCATTGCCTGGGGGATTGCTATAGGGCTGGCCACCTTGCCTTTCTTCGTGTCTCATTGGAAGTTCTACAGTCAGAATAGCATCTGTGTGCCTCTGCCCATTACTCGACGTCGGTTTCCTGGCCAGCAGTATGCCTTTGGTGTCTTTATCGTTCTCAATTTCATCATTTCCATCATCATTGGGATCGGTCAGGTGTTCATCTATAAGACCATCCGCCAATCATCTAGAGACCTGCAGAGAGACAACCGGAATCAAGAGATTGTCATCGCGAGGCGTTTGCTTCTGATTGCAGTCACTGATTTCTGCTGCTGGTTCCCTGTCGGACTGATGGGACTACTGGCTGCCAAAAGGAACACAGATCTCAGACCTTGTCAATGTGTGGGCCGCTGTCTTCATCCTGCCTCTTAACTCGGCACTCAATCCCTTTTTATACACGTTGAACACGTTGCTGGAGAGACGAGCCAGATACGCGGAAAAGAAACGGATTGAAAAGGTCATGACCAACCTACACCTACAGATGCGTACTTGGCCCAGTGAGAAGATGCTGGAACATGTACGTAAGTGTTGCAGGTTGGGTTTGCTGGCAAAGGAAGATGTCCTTGAGCTAGCTGCCATTGCCCAGAGTCTAGTCAGCTGAAGAAGCAAGACAAGATGAAGCTGGTGCACAGATGACCAAATCAGTCATCAAGGAAGACATGATGAAGCTGATGGACAGATCGCAGGGTCAATCATTAATAAAGTTTCAGTTTCAGTTTCAGTTTCTCGGCGTCTCGCGTCGGAATGAATTTCATATGCACTAACGTCAAAGTCGTCATGTGTATGGTGATCATGGCACATGCCTCAAGCCTACACATGAACCCTTGAGCTGACAAGAAAGACATGATGAACTAGATGATCAGACAACTAGTTCAGTTATCAAGGAAAACAAATGAAGTTGATGCACACACATGTGTGCATCTGTTTGTGCGCTTGTTCATGTTTGTTTATTTCATAGTATGAAAAATGAGAATGAGTAAGTCATGATCATCTTTTTAATTATGATTTTTCTTATTTTGTCATGAACAAAATCATTTTATCATGTGAATTGTGTATTTGTTGTTGTTGTGTTTCTTACGACACAGGCACCTATTTCTTCTACGGAGACTCGTCAATGGAGAGTATCTCTTTTATGTGGTCATTTTTGCGTGACTGTTTCTGGATTTGTTATTGAAAACTTCAGTTCCAGATTTCTGAAGGCAGGGCTGCAGCGCTCAAATGATTCCATAGCATAAACATCACAAATGTGTGGCTTTTAGAAACAGCAAAGTTAACCATGGTACATGTGCTGCGAGCGTGCACATAGATTGGTCCTTTTTACTCTTTATTTGGATTTTTGCATCACATTGTTTTTAATCTTTCCATAAGAAGGTCTGTATAAATTCCATTGAACTCAAATTCAGGAAAAGCCTAAACACGTTCCATTCCACACTGCAGAAACATATAGTGTTATCTTTGCATTTGGATTTTATTCAAAAGGGATTCGTTTCAGTCAGGCAATTCCATACACGCTCAATACAAATTGGACGACATTTATCTGGCGGACTTTTTGAACGTACACAAAACTTATTACATGTACGTAACGGTACCAGTTAGAAGAAAGGTTGATACATTCTTCATGTCTTACATGATAAAGTGATATAATCAACAAAGCATAATACAAATTCTTATTCAACTCGACTGACCTCTCTAAGATAATTCTTAGAATGTATATGGCATTAGTAGTTCCTTTCCCTTTAACAAATCCACACTGTTCTTCTGCTATTTCTGTTTTAATTCTGTTCCTTGTCCTCATCATGGTTATACTTAATAAAAACTTTTGTTACATGACCCATCAAACTGATTGTGCGATGGAGTTCGCATTCTCTAGCCACTTCTGTCTTTGGAAGTGCAATGAAAATTGCTCTGACGTATCTTACAGGGATTTTTTTAAGAAACTGTTACTTTTTCAATTTTAAGTCCATTTAGAATCTCAATTATTTCTATAGTAATATCGTGTGGTCTTGGGGCTTTTCTTCTTCACGCTGATATAATTTCAACTTTAATTATTGTGGTCCTTCAACGCTCTATCTTATGATATAATCCTCCTTTCTGTCATCGTCAGAAAGGTCTTTAATGCACTCTCTAATTTGTTTAATATTTTGTCTTTTTCCATAATAATTGTATTATCGTCATGTTTTTAGCAAGAAATTGATGTGCACGTCTTTTTGCCTGTAGACAACATCTTCCATGTGTCTGTACATAAAGTTATGGTCTGTTTTTATGTTGGTCTTCTATTGCACTTTGTTTCTAACCAAGCCTCCTTAGCTTCATTGCACCTATATCTGATTTCCTTATTATCTTTTTGTATACATTTTCTTTTCCTTTTACCATCCTCCTTTCATCCATTAAGCCTAAAATGTCTATTGTCATCCAGTTCTTTTTTACTTTTCTTTCAACTCTAGGGATTTCTTCACAAGCTTCATTATTCAAGTTTTTTTTTTTCTTCAAATTGTATCCATTGTTCCTCATTGTCACTGAATTTGTTTTGAGCATATACGCTAAATTTTGCACGAGTTATTTCATCTGTCTTTAAAAGTTCAAGATTTAGTTTAAGATAATTTTTGTTTTGTTTCTTCTCTTTGGGTTTCAGCCTAATTTGTCTCATTACTGAATTGTGGTCATTGTTGCAGTCTGCCCCGGATAGTGTGTTTGGTATCAATAAAGTTTTTCTAAACCATGTATTTATCAGGATTTAATCAGTTTGATTTCTTGTGCTGTCTCCCGGATTCATTCATGTCCATTTTCTTATGTTAGATTTCTCAGATCGAGTGTTTCCTGTTATGAAATTATTTATTTGTGCATACTCAACAAGTTTCTCACGTACCAAGGCCATTGAGATCTAGCTGTCATCCCTTTTTCCTGTCCCACTAAAGCAATAAAATCTCCCATTGTTATTGTAGTAATCTCCTGTGATTTACACTGAGCTGTGGTTGTCTCTAATTCTACAAAGAAGTTGTCTATTTTTTCTGAGTACTTGCTGATGTGGGTGCCATAATTGGACAATTTTGATATCCAATGGCTTTCCTTCCAATCTTACGGACAGAATTAGGTCTGATATAGCCCAGTATTCTTTGACAGACTTTGACCTGTCATTATCCATTATGATGCCTATCCCTCTTTCAGGTGTGACCTCACTAGAATACATAACATTATACTTGCCCATTGTTATCATGCCTGTTCCCTTCCATCTCACCCCCTCTAGTCTTATAATACCGATGTTTAGTCTTTCCATTTCTATCTTGACATTTTCTCATTTTCCTTTATGGAGCATTGTTCTAATATTCCAAGTTGCAAGTTTTATCATAATTACTATATTATTATTATTATCATTATTATTATTATTATCATTATTATTGCTATCATTATTATTATAATTATTAGTCTTATTATTGTTAATATTATTATTGTCATTATTAATATCATTAGTGGTGGTGGTGGTGGTTGTAGTATTAACAATTTGTTGTATAGTAGTAGTGGTGGTGGTGGTGGTGATGGTGGTGGTGTCACTAGTAGTGCATTCTTAATAGTAGTAGTAGTAGTATCGTTGTATCGTTTTTTGGTATTGAAAAAATAACAGTCCTCCTTATTGAAATTTACGACACCGGAATAATCCCCAAAGATATGTCAAAATCAATTTTCATTGCACTTCCAAAGAAGACAGGGGCTACAGAATACGAACTCCATCGCACAATCAGTTTGATGAATCATGTAACAAAAATGCTATTAAGAATAATCATGATGAGGACAAGGAGTAGAGTCAAAAGAGAAATAGCAGATGAACAGTGTGGATTTGTGGAAGGGAAAGGAACTATTAATGCCATATACATCCTAAAAACTATAATAGAGAGGTCAGTCGAGATGAATAAGGATTTATATTTATGCTTTGTTGATTATACCAAGGCTTTCGATCGGATAAGACATGAAGAATTGATCAACCAACTAGAAAGACAATATTGATGGAAAAGATCTACGAATAATCAGAAATATGTATTGGGAACAAACAGCTGCAATGAGAATAGAGAACGATATAAGCTCCTTCCAAAACATCAAAAGAGGAGTCAGACAGGGTTGTGTTTTGTCACCAGATCTGTTTTCATTTTACAGCAAAAACATCATGAGAAACCTAGAGGAAGACCCTGGATTAAAAGTTGGAGGAAAAATGATAAACAACATTCGATACGCAGATGACACCGTGGTGATTGCAGAAAATGAAAGGGACCTACCAACCTTGTGAATATACTAGAAATAGTAAGCAATGGTAAGGGGTTGGAACTTAATAGCGGGAAGACTGAAGTCATGGTGATCAGTAAAAACATGAAATCCCCTCATGCAAAATAACAGCAAACGGCACAACCTTGAGACAAGTTGATAAGTTTGAATACCTGGGAACGATTATTACACCAGACATCCGATGCACATCAGAAATAGCCAGCAGAATCGGCCTCGGCCGCGCCAAAACAGCATTCAAGAAGATGAAAAGCATTCTTACAAGCAAATGCCTATCAATTAACATCAGGAAGAGAGTTCTTGAATGTTATATAGTACCAATACTGCTATACGGTTGTGAGGCGTGGATAGTCAACAAACAAAGCCAGAACAAGATTGAGGCAGCCGAGGTGTGGTTTCTAAGAAGAATGTTGAGAGTTCCATGGACAGCATAGAGAACAAACGAGACATCTTGATGGAGGCCAACACAATAAGATCGTTCATAAGAAAGATTATAATAATAATAATAATAATATATTTTATTTATATAGCGCAAAATCTTGACAAAATCAAATCTAAGCGCTGAGCGTATACATGCATACATACCTACATACATATGAGCGTATACATGCATACATACATGCTTACATACTTACATACATAAATCTAAGCTGAGCGTATACATGCATACATACATACATAAATCTAAGCGTATACATAATACATACATACATACGTACGCACATGCATACATAATAATTACAATATTTATATAGCGCAAATCTCGACAAAATCAAATCCAAGCGCCGAAAAGACACACACGCACACACGCACGCACGCACGCACACACACACACACACACACACACACACACACACACACACACACACACACACACACACACACACACACACACACACATGCATGGCCACAAATGGGGAGAAAAGAATAAAAGCAATAAAAGCAAGAATAAAACCAATGGAAAACCACAGAGAGCACATCATATACAATTATATATTAAAACAAAGTGATTCCCCTCCGAGCGGAGACAGGCTGCAGAGGGGGGTTGAGTGAGGTTAGGATTTTATGCAGAGGAGAAAAGGTGAGTTTTGAGAGCGGACTTGAAGGAGACAAAAGTAGGTTGCTGACGGACTGAGAGAGGAAGTTTGTTCCAGGAGAGTGGACCAGAAACAGAGAAGGCTCGTGGACCATAGGTATTGAGCTTAGTGCGTGGAAAGCGAAAAGTCAGAGGATCGGAGGCAGAGCGGAGGGTACGTGAGGGAACATAGATCTCAAGTAGGCTTGACAGGTAATCGGGGGCTGCGTTATTGAGGCTTTTGTAGCACATGGTGTCTAGTTTGTACTGTATGCGCTTTGATACAGGGAGCCAGTGAAGTTGTGCCAGGAGAGGAGATATGTGGTCAGCTTTTTTCTTTTTGAGTACAAGGCGTACAGCATTGTTTTGAATGCGCTGTAGGATGTGAATGGTGGAGGCAGGAAGACCAGACAGGAGTGAATTGCAATAGTCAATGCGAGACATTATGAAGGAGAGAACGAGTTTTGCAGTTGTTTCGACAGAGAGATTCTTCCTGATCAGGCTTATACAATGGAGATGATAGTAGCAAGATCTGGCAGTTTGAGAAACAAAGTTGTTCATGGACAGGGTAGAGTCAATGCAGACACCAAGGTTTTTAGCTGAATCAGAAATTGGGTCTGATGTGTTACATAATGGGAGAGAAAGAGGAGGCAGCTGGGAAAGTTTCTGACGGGTGCCAATGAGGATAGCTTCTGTCTTGTCGTCATTAAGCTGAAGTCTATTGTGTGTCATCCAGTTCTTAATGTCCGAGTAACACTCAGTGGTGCGAGTCAACAGGCGCTGTATATATTTCAGGTGAGTCACTATCTTGAAGTTGGGTGTCATCAGCATAGAAGTGGTGTTTAGGAAAAGACAGGCAACACTTATAGGCCATTTTATGAGGAAAGGGGAATTGGAGCACCTGGTCACAACGGGAAAGCTGGAGGGAAAGAGAGCACCAGGTAGACCCAGGGAGAAAATGCTAGACGGACATGCAGAGTGGCTGAAGACAAAGAGGGTGGAAGAGTTGCTTGAGGCAACAAGAGATAGAGACAGATGGAAGTCCATGATCGCCAACGCCATGCGGCCAAGCACCTGATGATGAGTATCGTTGTCGTCTTTTCGGCACGTTGCATTTAGATGATTGTAGCATGGCAAACGGTGCCTCTGACCAATGCCTGGCAGAACACAGTGTCTGAGTGTGACCTGAAAGCCTCCACTAACTTGCATGTCATTTATACGCACGAGTGCGAGGGGGTGAATGCTGTCAGGTCTTGACTTACTTTGCGTTTCCTGTCAGGTAACCCTGCTGCTCGTAGGGACACCACTAATGACTAACATCGAGTTTTGTCCAAATCTCCTGATCCTCTGCCATTCTCTGGGAACTGCTGAAGCCCAGGTCTGGTTATTCTTGGTATTGCCTCACCATCTCTTCTTCTGCCTTTGTCATCTTTCCTGTGGGAATGTGCCTCGCTTAATGGTATTTCAAGGCCTGAAAAGTCTGGTGAATGTCCTTTCTACTCCATCTTGTATCGTTTTACTGTAGGTTGAAGATCTTTAAGCGGGGTTATAGCTTGTTTGATTTTAATTTGTACAGTTTCGTTGGCCAAAGTGTGGAATGCGTACAATATTTCGATTACACTTCATCTCCATGGCTTGAATCCTCTTCTGAAAAAAAAACTACTGGGAGAGTGATGTTGTGCAAGCATAAAGAAAATGGACATAACGATGGGGCGCAGTAGGCTTACTTTAGAGCTAGACGAGACGTTGTGGGGATTTTTTTCTATATTGACTTCAGTAGTGTGAGCACTGCTATTGTCTGTGCAATCCTGGAAAGCATTTCAGGTTTGGAGCCTTCATCTGTGACAGTCGCCCCGAGGTGTTTGAAGCGGTGCACTGTCTCCAGCTGATGTCCTCTGATCCTGATGCCCGTGCTGATGATATTGGTGTTGTTGGTCATCGCCTTGGTCCTCTCGCCACCTGTCTCCATTCCTTAGGCTATTACTGTGTCGTCGAGGCATCGCACCAGGTTAGCCTCTTTCTGCGCAGCTCCAACCAAGCCATCAGTGTCATCAGCAAAACGTAGGTTGGTGATTGTCCTGCAGCCAGAACTGATGGTTCTGCTTGATCTTCCAGTGCGCCAGTGATAATTCGTTCAGGGAGATGCTGAAAGACCACAAGCGCAGTTTTCATTAATGGCAGCACTGATGATTGGTTCCGAACATAACGCTGCATGTCCAACCCTGTCAAACGCCTTTTTCAAGTCTATCAAGACATGATAGAAGACCTGTTGATGTTGAAGGTACTGAGTTTGGCGATGCCAGGGTGTATGCATGGTGATTTCTTGTGAGTTTCTGAAGGTATTTCTATTTTTTGTTGTGAAGATCTGCTTTTGTCGTCGCTTGCTCAATGAGTCTTATAGTATCTAAGGTTAAAAACGTATGTTTTAGGTTTATGTTGTTTTTGAACAAGACATCGCGGTGGAAAGTGAATCATAACATGGGACTGAGTAAGAAATACCTACATTCGTAGATTGCTTTCACGTCCATTTCTGTTGTATTCTTTATTTTTTGTTTGTTTGTTTGTTTGTTTGTTTGTTTGTTTGTTTCGTTTTTAGTGTATCGTGATTGTGTGATGAAAGCTTGGGGTTTTTAGCTGCTTTTTGTTTGTTTGCTTGTTTGTTTTTTTGGGCCGCCCCACCCCACCCCCACCCGTTTTTTTTATTGTTCTAAATTCTTAATTTTTCTCATATATTGTTTATTTGATTTTTATAACTGCTTGAATATATTACAATGCCTTTTAAATTTAAATGCCTTTTAAAATTCAAATTTAAAAAATAAATCTTTACTCCTGCTCTCACTAACCTAGACAGTTTTGCATAGTAGATGGGGACAAAAAGGGTAGGAGATATACATTGGGCGACAAAAGATAGATTCGTATGGAGAGCCATGATCGCCAACACCATGCGGCAAGGCACATGCTAATGTTGATGATAATACCAAAATGTTTCTGCCGATCAAAAACATTGCTTCTCTACATCCAGGATATGATATTAGCCCATTCATCATTCAGTGCTGTTGTTTTTCTATATGTATGTCAAAATCGTTCGATGAATCACATTCCTTGTTTTTTTTGTACTATTTATGACAAAACATTGGCCCAATCAGTGGCGTTCCCTATGTCAAAAATATTGGACCGAGCAGTTGCGTTGTTTTTCTACATTTCTACATTTACGATCAAAAGCTTTGGAGTAAACAATGGCGTTGCTTTTATATATCCATGTCAAAAGTAATGAACCAATCAAATGCATTGTTTTCTGCAACTATGTCAAGCGCGTGAGACTAACAATGGTGGTGTTTCCAAAGTCAATGTCAATAATATCAGACCACCACTTGCTTCTCTGTGTACATAGAAAAGTAAAAACAAACACAACAAAAAACAATAGCAACCAATGAGCTATCAGTTGTATTACTACAACTGGATACCCGTTCAGGGTTGGGAAATGTAAAAACAAAAACAAAAAATAAGAGAGATTCACTGCCTCTTTCATTCACGAGCTACATTGTCAGGCCATATCCGGCAATGAAAGTGACTTTCCCACTTCCTGCCGTGCCATGGTGCTTGATGATTAACGATGTTCTAGTCGCCACGTCTCCTAGCAATACATGGTCTGGTCTTCCTGACTACAGGGTTAAGTCGATGAAGGCGTCAGTTTAAAACTTGTTTTTCATCTGGTCGTCGAGCCGGTTGTGGCTAGTACAAAGTCTCATAAGAACCTCTTTTTGCTCTCTGGATTGAAGGTGGTTATTGCCTCTTTCTGTCCGTGGCTTAAGGAGTGATCTGATGATGACCCTTTTTGCTGAAGATGACGCTGTTGTCAGACTGTTCTCCCTCTGTTCCTCTTTTTGCTGTTTCAACCACTGTCTCATTTCCTCGTATCCTACAGTGAACGAGGATCCGCTGGAGGACTATACTTCTGGTTCTTCTGGTTCTTCTGACTTACTGGAAGCCTTAAATCAGATGGGAAGTTTGATAGTGGGTGTCATCTGTATTATATATCATGAACACTGTTTGCATGAGTGCCTCTTTCTGTGGTCGGTAGATGGTGCAGCGTTTGCCAATAGGAACATTTGTAGTTGAGTTCCGAGTCCCTGGGCAGTTGATGGGCAAAAGTAAGAGACACTGACATAATGCTGCTGATCTCCAGAAAATAAATTAAATTGTGTACCAGGTAACTCATACAATTTCAGGGTAATATAGACAGTATTTTCTACAAGAATATATTGTAAATATGTGACACATTATATGAATATATATATATACATTCATTTGTATGTATGTATGTATAGATAGATAGATAGATAGATAAATAGATAGATAGATAGATAGATAGAGAGATAGAGAGATAGAGAGATAGATATGCATATACATGTATGTATATATACATATTTATATATATATATATACATACAAAAATCTATACATATGCGTGTGTGCGCACGTGTGTGCGTGAGTTCGTGCGTGCGTGCGTGCGTGCGTGCGTGCGTGCGTGTGTGCGTGTGTGTGTGTATGCGCGCGCGCGCGAGCGCGCACAATATCTCTCATTTTAAAAGGTCAAAAGTTCGATCCCAGCATATATTCAGGTTACAGCGCCAGTGGATGACAACTGTGATATTTGGCAGACACGTTCTACTTTTCTTCTTTCACATGGCTATACGCCAGGGTTCACCTCTAGTTGCAGACCGTCATATTCGTCTCCCCATGATGCCTCCTGTTACAGGCGGACGAAAAGTGTATAAAATATAAAAGATACTGTCCATTATCGGAAGTATACAGAAGATCATCAACAACTTTTAAAACAAAGCAGTTTATGTGCAGTGGGCTTTACGATAGGCTGATTGAAAAGGTTCAGGGAGATTATTGTCTTTTAGGTGACTTCTTCCCCTTGGGGATGCCGGGGGCTCTTTCAGTGTAAATGGTATCCCCACCTTCTCGAAATTCTGTGTTAGAAATTTCCTCTTTTCTGTCACTCTCTTTGTTTCTGCCTTGTTGCCTTGCTTTCTGTCATTTCTTCCTATCATTTTCTGCCTTGCTGGTCCACTCACCTGTATATGTTCGATAAAGTCTTACGTGTTTTTCTTAGGATTAATAATTGGGTACATGTATTAAGCGCATTTTGGCTCTAGGGAGGTGAGATATGCGGAAGCAATTTAAGGTAATTTATGCCTGTTTTTATGTTTTGATGTCCTTGGGTATGCTTGAATTTGTATTCAGGTGTCTTTTTTAAATCCCTTGTGCGATAAATTGGACGGAGTGGTCAACGTCAGGGGCATGTCCTTAGATTATGTGCTCGAATGCATTGATATGTGTATTTAATTTTCTTTTCTTTTTCTTTTTTTTTTCTTGTTGAAGTTTTGTTTGTTTTGAAGCGGTTATAGCCCTGATATGGCTATTAAACAAAAATAACAGTAACAGGTGACTCCTAAACTTTAAAGAAGGCAATACACTCAAGGACTTTGGACAAGCATGGCAAATTGGAAACAGACCGATGTTTTTTTAGACTATAGGGAACAAGATCGAACTCTCTGAACAGGAGGTTAGATAAACAGGGTATTGACTGGGGGCATGTTTAACCCTTCGATTCCCGCACCCTGTCCACCAGCACCCTGCATCGCCACCATGCTAGCAAAGCAAAAACTGAACCCTTTGACTCCCTCACCCTATCCACCAGCATTCTGCAGGAAGCTGGTGGATAGGATGAGTGAATCAAAGGGTTTTGTGTTTTTGCAGTTGGTGGATAGGGTGCGGGAGTCAAGGGGTTAAATCTCTGACACGACACTTGCGTTTAAAGAAGCATTCATGATTTCAGTTACGATTGGAGAAATCCTCAATACAGTCAAAAAAAAATATTAAAAAAAAAAAAAAAATAAAGGCAGGGGTCGGACCAAGACTGTAGGATTTTTTGTTAAGGTATTGCAAGGATAACAGTTTCCACTTGATCAAAATTTATAGAACGAAATGATCTAAATGGTTTCTGTTTCAGTTTCAGTTTCTCAAGATGACGTCTTCGTGCTCGGAAAGAATTCCATACGCACTAACGTCACAGGTGTCACGTGACGGAGAAGATCCAGACTGATCACGGCACAAGCCTTAAGCCTGCACATAAACACCATGAGTTGGCCAGGTTCTGAGGTTCTATCTAGATAGTTCCATAACCCTGTGGTCATTATAGAGTGAAGTGGCAGAGACCTCAACTTTTCCCGGGGCCAGCACCACGAAGGCGGCGCACATCCCTTCTCTCTCGATTCAAATTTATATTCATATTCACATTTTTTCCAAGACTTCAGAAAGGCAAGAAGGCTAGTTGGTCTTCAAGGGGTGGGACCTGGGAAAACAACCTATCTCTCCAATGTTTTTTACCAAGGAGGCCGGGCAAAGCCCTGCTCTTCACGATTTTCAACTGCCGTGGGATCTTTAGCTCGCACAGCCAGAAGGCACACGGGTCCAACTCGTTTTTCGCCCCCTTCCGAAGGACTATAATCTAAATGGGACAGGCATTGAAGGTTAGAGATGGCCATGAACTTTTTGTTATTTGTTCTATTTTCTCTCGGAAGAAATCATTCAATTTGTCAGGGCGACAGTGATATGGTGTCGCACTGTTTGACGGGGGAAGGATGAGGAATGAAAGATTTGAAAGGAATGAATGAAAGAGACGGGACACATTCTGGTCCAGTTTCCTTTTTTAGCAACCTGTGTTTATTTGTGTGTGAGTGAGTGAGTGGTGTGTGTGTGTGTGTGTGTGTGTGTGTGTGTGTGTGTGTGTGTGTGTGTGTGTGTGTTTGTGTGTGTGCTTGTGTGTGTATGTGTGTTTGTGTGTCTGTGTGTTGGTGTGTGTGTGTGCGTGCGTGTGCGCGCGCGCGCGTGTGTGTGTATGTGTGTGTGCGACTATTAAACACAGAGAGGGGGGAGAAAGACACAGAGACAGAGACAGACAGAGAGACAGACAGAGACAGCGGCAGAGAGACACAGAGAATACAAGAACCTGGCATTTCAGGAGAATCACGTTCGCAATCAGGCTTAAAGATTGTAAGTTCTGTTATAAAAAAGAATCTTGGTTATAGATCTGATTGTAGGCATTCTGTAATATGATACTTATGGTTCAGAAAGCACCTAAAATATTTTGAGATGAGGTGCATTATTATTATTAATATTATTATTATTGTTATCATTATTATTATTATTATTATTATTATCATCTTATTATTATCATTGTTATTATTATTATTATTACTATCATTAATATTGTTATAGGTTCCAATTATCATGTTATGGCCACACATCCACAATATTGTAGCCGGCATTCATCCTCAGTTACAGTCACGCTTACACAGTATTGTAGCCCGCATTGATCACAAAGCCTCACACAAAGACTTCATACTTCAGACGTTAGAATACTGCAATACTCAAGGGTAATAGTACTAAGGTCCCGCTAGACCTGTCCCACAGTTATTCCTTGCTACTCTACTCTCGAAATCTGAGCATTAATTAAGATATGGACCATAACACATAAAATGTGAAACAAGCTATAACATGATTTGTGACAGTCACACAGTTACACATGCACAGTGTTGTAACCAACAGTTATCACATGTTATAGTCACGCATGCACAGTATTGTAGCCAATATTCATCACAAAGCTGTGGCCACATATGCACCGTATTATACCCAACATTTGCCACACATGCATGCACAGTACTATAGCCAGCATTTTTTCAATAGCTAAAGTCACATTTGCACAGTATTGTAGCCAGTATTAATGACGAGTTGCAGCCACACATGTACAGTATTGTAGACAGCATTAACCACACGTTTCATCCACAAATGCACAGTTCTGTAGAAGTATTATCACAAATTGCAGCCACACAAGCATAGTATTATAATCAACATTTTTCGAGAGTTACAGCCATATTGCATATTACAGTGACCAGCATTTATGACGACTTACAGCCACACATGCACAGTACTGTAGCCAGAGGTCATCGCAAGTTACAGCCTCGATTACACTATAATGTAGGGAGCAGTTTTCACGAGTTTTAACAATTCATGTACAGAGATACAGTCAAACATACACTGAATTCATCATGACTAACAACTTCACATAAACATCATCTATCACGAATTACAGCCACACATACGTACCATTCATCAAGAGTTACATCCAGGTTTACACAGTCTTCATCGTGAATTGAATACGCATACATCTTTCGTCACGACTTACAGAGAATCATACACGCCTTCAACACGTTTTACAGTCACACATACACGCATAAACACCATTCACAACGAGTTACAACCGTACATGCATAACATTAAACATGCGATACAATCAGACAGACACACCCTTTACCACCAGTATGCAAGTTGACACAAACCCAAGGGATAAACGCATGGGGAAAATATCAAAACGTTTCAAAACCTACACAAAAAGACCACAAAATTCTGAGGAATGCTGTGAATGGCAAGAAAGTAAATGTGGTGAAACTGATACTGAAACTGATGTAGAACTAAGCTAGCTATAAATCGAGGAAATAGATTTTAAACTAACAGATGTTATCATGTACACTGACCGCTCAGCCACTAAGTAACAAGAAACCCAGGAGAGAGATGGATAGGGAAACGTCCTCAGAGGAAACATAATCCAAACAAATAGCTCAGCCTTATTAAGCTCCTACACTCCAAGAGGGCTGGGCCGCATCCAGGCTATGACGACCAGACGCCCTTCTGTTGTCGATGTTTTTTCACTGGGTTCGAACTCCTGCCTGCAAATCGATCGAGTGTCTCTGCTGTTTCACCCTCTCCTCTTTTCCCCTCGTTTTTTTTTCCACTTGGAAAAAAATTCTTAACACACACTACGAAATCTTAGTAGTAAAATTGCCATAAGACTTAAATACGGTAGTAATCAAGTAATGGTAGAAGATCACTGTTGCTTTTTGAAAAGACGTAACATAATCAGCATTCTGCAAACAACTGATCCCCAGGAATATTGTGGACTTTACTAAGTCTTGTGATACCATTCCAAAACCCTTCATTCAAAAGAGTATCAAAGAATAGGGATTCGGTCCTCACTTCCAACAATGGATACGCACTCTTTTAAGAGATGCAAAAGTGCAATAAGGCATTGCGGATGGACTTCCAAACCATTTAAAGGGGAAAATGGTCTACGCAAAGAATTTGAACTATCCATGATATAACTTGTATTATCAGTGGAGATATAAGCTACAAAAGAGAAATGCTAATACTATTACTAAAGGGATGTGAATACACAATTCCATAGGAAATAAGAACAAACACAAATAAAGGCAGAAACATTTCCAGAAGACGAATATTCTTTTCGTAACAGACAAAAACGACACTGACACAACATTGGGAACATTTCATAATTATACACATATCACTGGATTAACGATCTATTAACTGAAAACATATACAGTTTATCTTGACAGATAAACAATGAAAACAAATATTACAATTAAGATTGGCAAAGCAAATTCAGAAATTAGTCATACTCTTCAAAAGTGACCTAGCGCTTCAGACATTGGTCACAACGAAAAGATAAAACAACGTGACAAGAATCATAAGCCACTGGTTAAGTAAAAAGACCAAATATCGATGAGAAAGAATTATTGTCAAAAACTTTCGTCTTATTACAATTCGTATATGAAATCAGAATCCTAGAAGATGTCATCACAAAGATCAATCGAGGATTATACACCTTCATCTGTAACAAAAAACACAAAAAGAAAGAGAAACGCTATAATCTAAAAACCGTATCTACTTGAGAGACATGAAAACCGCGTTTGATATACTTGAGACATTTTCAAAAGTCAGTATTTGCATTTGTGTTGAACAAGATAAAAACAATGCAACAGTAAAAGTGTTGAAAATGGAGGCAACTGAAACGGAAACTACTCTCTGGGCACCGTCAACATGAATGCACCATAACATAAAAAATTGATAGACAAAAACAAAGGCAAATAATTATTTACGAAGACAAAATCAGTCAAAAGCAAAGAATTGCAAGCAGTTCAGTACATACAATTCAAACGGAGAGACCATGATTATAAAGGGGTGGAAAACCTATGGTGAAAACTTTTCAGCTCACTAGCTTTAACACAAATTTGCCCACAGCACAGATAACAAGGGAAAAAATCTCTGCCTCACGAAGTGGAAGATGATATAAAGAACCTCAACTGTGGGAAGCCGCCAGGTATTGATAACATCCCAGTAGAATTGTTAAAAGCAAGCAGCCATGGTTTAACAAGGCAGTATACCATCTATGCTGCAATATGTTGGATACTCGTAAAATAAGATGGAATGATGTTCACACAGAAGACTTCAAAATAGGAGTCAGGCAAGGATGCATTTTATCATTGCATCTGTTAAACATTTACACCAAACAAGTCATGAAAGACGCGGATAGGGAAAAATCAAAGCATTAAAGTCGGAGAGAGAAACTAGAAGCAAAAATAAAGAGACGAAGACCTTGAGCAAACTACATAGACAACATCAGAGATTGGATAGAAAGGAACAACCACAAGATATTTGACACCATTAACAGAAGAGAAGAGTGGCATGAAGTGGTTCAGAGAGTACATGCTGCCAACACAGACGGCAGGCATGTCCCCCCATGTCTGAACTAGTGACGCAGGATACAGACACTCCTGTAAAACACACGCACGCACGCGCGTACGCACGCATGCCATACACACACACACACACACACACACACACAACACACTCACACACAAAGCAACAACCTGCTCTACTCTTAAATAATATCGCCTACTGGTGGTGATTTTACATGTATTTACCACAATATGTCATGGAAGCTATCAGATCAGTGTTTCGGAATCTACCCAAGACAGGGTCGTTACAGGAGTGTTTAGAGAGCCTCACTCAAGGTATCAATGAGAACATCCACAGTTTGATACAAAAATACAATCCTAAAAAAACACTATGTTCTTACAGTTGTCCACATTGCGGTAGCTTTTGCTGTGTGTATTTTGAATGATGGTGCTAATACTCACGGTACAAATCCTGGAGAAGCTAGGCCTGTCTGTGGATATGCTCACCCAGCCATTCCTCCAAGACAAGGACACAGTGCGTATTCTGACAAGTCCCATCTTCAAGCACACAAGGCTACATAGAAGTACAGAAAGGGATACACATTCAAAGACTTGGAGGAGGAGAAGAGCCAAAATGGAGGCTTTTCGTTACCTGGCGAGGAGCCACAAACTTCAAGAAGGTACGTTGCTGTTTATTTTTATCACATACTTTTTAGGTCATGGGCCAGTAATCGAAATCCCCTCCCTTTTCCACAAAGGATTTTTGCAGACCATATTTTTAATTAATCTTCAGGACACATGACCGTTTTGCATCTGCCTGTTTGCCAGACAAAATCTGAAATAAACCAAACAACATTTTTGAAGGGGTGGTTGGGTTCATAACATGCAAACAGTTATGATTGACCGTGGGCCTACCATACCCCGACCTCTGAGCACATTCCTTCCCCAGGAATTCTATGGGATATGCGTCTCTGTAAAGCCTGAGGTTTTAGTTACTGTGCGCAAGTTGTTTTCAGCGATCTCATTCTGGGTGTAGCAACAACACATGTTTAAAGTAACCTACTGTCAAAGATATGAATTGTAATTGTGCACAAACCGAGTACTGAGAACGACAGATATATGTTTACTGTCTACTTTTGGAGGACTTGTTACAATTTGTGATATGTTTTTCGTAGATTAGGAACAGAAATAATCATCGTTAACATGAAATCTTTGGAAACTGGATTATGCTTGAGAAGAAAAAAATAAATGAGGGGGGAAGGTCATCTGAGCAAGTAAATTTGACTTGTTCACAACTTTGACGCCACGTTCACTTTAAACAATGACAGCAGTTAAAATACACTTAAAAGAAATATTCAGTGATAGTAATCTTCCTAGGTTTTATTCTGTTTTATTAGTTTTTGTTTTAGACAACTTTGGGGAGGATTCTTATAAGACGTTCATCCAGGAACGCCTGACCTACGAATCCATACATTTCAATGTACTACTAACAAAACAATCTGGAGAATTTCTCCAGTGCTGTCAATTCTGTCATAGTGACTAGCGAGTTGAATAAAATGATGCAGATAACATAGGAAGAAATGATTTAGCTGAGCTTTTTCTTTTGGTAGTCAGTCGTTTTATCAGCCTAGAGCAGATAGTCAACTTCTGCAAGCCCAGTTCCTTGGGCACTCTTAACAGCTGATGGAACTCCTGTCAAAACGTTCAGTCGTTTAAAACTGAAAAATCATATTCAAGTGCAAAAGCTTTACGAGCACAAACAAGTACAAACATAACTGTTTGTGATCACCTTGAATGTGAGTTTTTGTGAATATGATGAAAGCATTATACACGTACAATAGTCTTGCAAGTCTTTAGCTCAGCTTTGCATCTGAGAAAATAACATTACTATGTTCTGCAGTTCAGGTTCATCATCCACCTGTGCCTCGTCTGATAGCACCTCAGTCTGTGTAACATGTGATGTCTGTATAAGGATGCCCATCAATTCTCTTGACATCAAATTACATTCTGTTCATGCCCTGTGAGAATGCCAGGGCCTTATTAAGTTTAAACAGTATCTCCACTTTCTGGAAATTATGTGTAAACATCTGCCTCTTTTCTGTCACTCTCATTATTTCTGCCTAGCTCCTTTGCCTTTTGTAATCGCTTCATATCATTTTCTGCCTTGCTGATAATTGGGTACATGCATTAACTGCATTTCTGTCTCCTAGGAAATCATAAGAGCAGAAGCAATTTTAGGTATTTTGGGTAACTTTTAGGTATGTTTTAGTCTAATTAGTTTATACTTTTCTCCTGGTTTTTTGATTGGCTGGTGATAAATACAGAACCCAGTCAACGCATCTGTAAATGGATACTCGCTCCTTTTTATGACGGAATGGTCAAGACCAGGGGCATACCTTCGGATTACATACGCGAATGCATTGATCTGTGTGCTTAATTTTCTTTCCCATGCGGTTTTCTTTTCTTTTCTTCAGGATCAGTAAGATGTTGTGTGTGTTTTGAGATGTGCACAACCTTGATATGGCTCTGTGCAGTCGACTGGACTTTAACATTAATGACGATGATGATGACTTTCTCTCCACCCGAATTCAAAAACCTATTTGTGATCATCTGGTCCTGAGAATCTGTGGGGAGAAGGTTCTGGATTGCCTTTTTTGCGTGATTCCAGATGAGAGATTAATCATTTGTTCGCCTTATGTGCATCCTTTTAGAATCCCTGCAATAAAAGGAAAGGGTTATATCATTTCCATCATAGATTGTAAGGAATTGTCCTTGTTTTGCACTGAAACTCATGAGGAATGTCTTATAGTGCAGTTTGTTAATGTCCTGTGCAGAGGACCTTGCATACGAAAGACAAATCAACATCTCCAAGTCAAGGACAGATTCAAGAAGTTCCTCAGAGGTTCCAAGCTGAGCGAACGTCTCCAGGGATTCAGGAGCTGCTTTAATTTAAAATCATCGTTCTGCTCTCCTTCCCGTCCTGACGAATGCACTAATAGTGTCATAGCCACTGTGGGCACGAACCGCAGGGAGGTCTGAAGATATTTCCTTTTCAGTGTTAGCAAGTACGCCTTTTCACGTAACTGAACCCCTTTTATTTCGCCACTGCAAAGTCACAGAAAATTCTCTGTTGAATTTTAGTGTGCAAGCTTCAGTAGAGGAACAAGACATCAGCGTCTGGAGACCTCACTGTGATGATAGATTCATCTGCTGAAAGAGAAGCCGTGTGGAAACAGTGGAGAACGATCTTGTTGTCTGACCCCTGTGTGCTTTGAAGTTCAACAACATACTCTGACAGTGTCTTATGATCATTAGCACTTTGGAGGTACATACCTTTTTCATCACAGACAAGACTGTTTTTTCTGCCAATAAGTTCTGGCGCAAACTTGTCCTTCTATCATTCTTGCAGGAGAGATTTGGGAAGTTCTGTTCGTTTTGATCATTACGCAGGAAGAGTTTCTAATCTCTGAGAACTGTTGTGAAACCTTGCCACAATGATTTGCAGAGGAGCTTCTGTTTGCCCCCTCACCACTGTTCACTGAGAATAAATGGTAAGAATGAGTGATGAGATCAACTGGAGCATCCTATGGAAGCTGATCAAAAATGGTTTCATCAAGTTCTCCATATGTGTTTGGAAGGGTCACCTGAGCATAACATAAAGCATTTTATTATCTAACATATGTGTTGTTCTTTTCATCTGCACTGTGTGTTATCTGGTGGCTATCCTCAAGCAGATCCAGACGTTTTTGTTTTGTCAGATTTTACAGACGTTCCATCGACCGTTAAGAATGCCCATGGAACTGAGCCCAGAGAAAAGTTGAAAAGCCACTGTGTTTTGATCTCATGAGTGACTGCCAAAAGAAAAAGCCGAGCTAAAACATTTTTCTCCACAATGCACTGTTATCTGCATCGTCTTCTTCGACTGGCTGGTCACTGTCATTGTTCATTCGACAGCACTGGAGAAGATCTTCAGATTGTTTCTTCAGTGGTGCATTGACAATTATGGTGTTGTCAGTCAGGCAACCTCCCCAAGTATGCGTATATCAAAAATAGATAAAGCTAAAGATAAAACATAGAAAATAAAACCATCACCTATAAGTATACTATTTAAGTGTATTTTAACTGTTGTCATCGTTTAGAATCAATGTGGTTCAGATTTGTGAACAAGCCAAATTTAGCTCACTCAGCTTATCTTCCCCCTTCTTTTACCGTTCCCTTCCACCCATAAGCCAAAGTACAGAGATCTTACGTTAATGATGAGTAAATGGAAGTCATTGTTTATGTTTCTTATCTTTTAAAAACATATCACAAACTGTAACAAGTTCTCCAAAATTAGGTAACAAATCTATTGGTCTCTATAATCATTTTGTCAGCAATTCAGATTTTTGACGGTTGGTAACTTTAAACATGTGCTGTTGCCAGAAGATCAATTGCAAATAATTTGCAATTAGTAAATCGAAATCCCAAGCAAGCGTGACTACCCGTGTTCAAGCAAACAGGAACCAGAAAAAAACACGAAAGAAGAATATGAACGCGTACTTAATACAACAAAACAAGACAGGCGCAATTTTTCGGCCAACTGCCTTTGTCAAGCGTAAGATTACAAACAAACACTAGATACAAAAAAATTTGAGAAAAAGACTGAAACTTCCCTGCTGCTGTCTTCAATGTGAGAAAAGGAAGACAGCAGCAGGGAAGTTTCAGTCTTTTTCTCAAAATGTTTGTATCCAGTGTTTGTTTGTTTGTAATCTTACGTTTGACAAAGGCCAGATGCCGAAAATTTGCGTCTGTCTTGTTTTGTTGTATTAAATACGCATTCATATTCTTCTTTCGTGTTTTTTGCAATTAGTAGCTTAGATATTTGACTTTACAGAGATGCATATCACATAAAATACCTAAGGGAGAGGGCAGGGTGTATAGGTTGGCCCATATCCATTTTTTCAATAAATAGAAATTCTTGGCAATTATGGATTTCACGTTTTTCTTCCTCTAAAGCTACAAATTTTGGAGTGCTGTTTATTCATGCATGTAACTGGAACATGAACGTCCGTAAGGATGTACCTTAGCCATTTATCACAGTTCAATTTTCATTTATTTTGAAAAATAGACATTATTGAATTGTGTCAAACTCAAAAAGTAGGATTAGTGATGAGGTCATGCCGGTTCATAATTCACATGAAATAATTTTGTATAAAATGCAAAAAAAATTCACATTTCTCATACTGCTTAGAATAGAAAAAGGAGCCTCAAAAGCATGTTGCTGTAGAGAGAATGATGTGCACATGTTCAAACAATGTGTACTGATGAAAACACTTTCCACATCGCTAGATCTAAAACAACAATATGCTGTAAATGACATATCATACACTGTATGCATTAAGTTTTATTGGAATCAGACATGGTAACTGTTTATGAAAATAATGATTCTAATGCTCATCTCAGGACAGTACTTAATGTGGTGTTGTTACTCGCCTCATCATAATTCATGTTACTCACACATATGACCAAATTTCGAATGTTGAACTGGCACACATATTTCAACAGTTTCACTATAATAAATGTACCGTTAAAGGTGTTGCTCAAATTTCTTGAATAGCACTGCAGGTGTGTGTCCTTTCCTAGGCTGTTATATATAAAAGAATACTTCATAAAAGTAAAACGTTTAGAGTACAAACCTGTCACACAATCTCATTTCGAAAAGGAAATTATTACATCTTCAGTATCATTCTATTCTCACTCTTATCATCATAGTATTATGAAAATTTGTCACAGATTTTGTAGCTTTTGGTGACCTGCATCATGGCGGTTTCATATTGTTGGAGTTCGAAGTGTGTTTGGAGGGCTGAAAATATCGACGTGTGGACCGTGACGCAGGATTGAATCAGAACATTGGGCAGTAATAACCAAGCTTGTAAATGAGCAATGACAATTAATGAAGCAAAGTGTTCAAATATATTGTATTAACTTAGCAGTCGTTTAGAAACTTCTGTTTGGAGCAGTACGAAGAAGGTGCTGCCCTTTTCCTCTTCCCTGCGCCTTGTTCTTATCCATTCATGAAAAGGGGTGAGTGCCCATTTATACCTGCGTCCACTGGGAACTGAAATTAAACCAGGACATGAATCTACTCTCTAATCCATTTAGCAACTACGCTCGACCACGCTCAACTTCAGGTTTTCTCGAGGGAGTGTTTAGCCATCTCTCCCCCAAAACAATTTATGACTAGTATGAGTGCATACCCATACACAGGCATGTATTCATTCATTCCCTGGCGAGGTGTTCATGAAAGCAAGATAGACATGACCGTATGTTGTGGGTGAGAAGACTTTGCATAGTCCATCCTGGAGATCCCTGTCAATGAAAATCACGAAGATATTTTAGTTTCTAAACTGAAAAATCATCAGCAAGAAGCCAATTTTCAATGCAGAAATTCATCCCCAGACCTGACAGTCTTGTTACTGTCAACTGCGACACTTCTGTTCTTTTCACGGTTATCTTTTAACTTCAGCAGCATCTAAATTTGCGACTTCTTTCTTCTTAACTTGTACTGATGATTGTAACTCTATGTTCTCTGGCTTGCCTCCTTTTTTGTTTGTTGCATGCCTCCATCTTATTCAGAATGATGCGTACCGTCCTGTCCTTGTAAAAGAGCTGTGATCATGTTACTCCCTTGCATCGCTTTCTCCACTGGCTTCCTGTTTCTCGAAACGTTTCTTCGAAAGCAATACATTATGCTACAAAAGTGTATCAGTGGTGCAGTACTGAACCTATTCATCTTTATAACCACCTGCAAAACCATCATCATGTCGAGCTTGCTCGGCTATCCATGACACGTTTCTTCCATCCCTCTCTGTCAGACATTGCAGTAGGTAGTTCATCATATTGACAGCCCGTATCATCCATCAGTTGGTCGATGAAGGTCTTCTTTGGACGTCCTGGTCTTTGTTTGCCGTGGCTGGGTCTCCATAGTAGAACATCCCCCACCAGTTCTTCTTTGCTCCGCCAGCAGTGTCCCGCGAAGCGCAGTCTTTGTGACGTATTGATTTACTGATTGGTGGGATCTTACCATGTAACTCTTTGTTAGTTGGATGTTCTCTCCAGGATTTGTTCAGGGCTGCACGCAGCATTCGTGTATATGCTCCATCAATCTTCTTCTCCAATGTCGTTGTTAGGGTCCAAGAGATTGAGCCATATGTAAGAACGGAATCTACTGCTGCTCGGCAGAAGTTCCTTTTTCAGGTTGTCTGGTAGATTGGATTTCTAGATTTTGTCCAGTTGATTTAGAGCGCCCCAGGCATTTCCGAGTCTGGTGTTGACGTCTTGTTCTGTGGAGTCAATGTAGCTGCCCAGGTATTTAAAGTCTTGAGCTTGTTAAGTACACCCCTACAAAAGTACACCCCTGCCCAACCTATCTGTTCTGCTTCTGATAGCACTTGTTTACAAATTCTTTAATACAGATGTTTTACAGTCGGTCGCCACTCTTTTCTGTGTTTGGCCCATACAAATGGAATGCTCTTCCCTCATTTTTTTGGACAGTCGCATAGTCTTTCTTCCTTCGTGTATACATTTTTGTCCACCAGTGATTTACCGTCTGTATAT
>CM060311.1:31820088-31827588 GCA_030674185.1 Monoplex corrugatus | reverse complement strand
GGAGATAATGTGGTCATTAATTGACTTCGTTCATACTTACAATGGAGGAATCACACAAGCCACTGTGACCTCTGGCAGCCTTGCATTCAGTGGCACAGGGCCGTCTGTCTCAAGTTCCAATGATTCTGACTCATTAAATTTTAATGGAACATATTCTCCTTCTACTTCTGTGACAAAATCTGATTCATCCCATAATGGAAATAAGCCTTCTTCCGCCGTCACAACGTCTGATACATCGCGAGATACAAGCCAACCCTTTACAGTCATCGCAGATTCTGATACCACCCCTAACAGCTCTAAACGATCAGACGACACAAACAGCTGTATTCAGTGCAACTGGACTCAAATCCACACCCATACCACACACCTTGAAGGGCCTGAAGGCCGTGTAGAATGGACTGAACCTGCCCAGAGTTGTTGGTGTATCCAGGAACTTTCTTGGCACATTGTCACGCGGGATCAAGACAATCTCAGCATAATTTTGCACTTCACTGATTTCAACTTCAAATGGTACGAACGTCTTGAAGTGTATGCTGGGAATCGTCACACTGAGGATAAGCTGCTGTTTCGTCATCCTGATCTGACCACTGCTGTTCTGCTTTTGCCTCATGGTGACATTACTGTGTGGGTCAGGACCATGCCTTGGCCTTTCTTCACTGTAGAGAATGCTCCGTCCAGTTTCAGCTTCAATTACTCCACACATCCTCTACAATTCTTGCCCAAAGCTTTAGCACAACTACACATGGAGTTCAGACATGTGGCTCCTCTAGTTGCTGAAGATGCTCTGTATGACTGTTCTTCTGCCAGTGTTCCTTCCTATATCCTGTGTGACAAGATGCAGCAGTGCATAGGGGGAGAGGATGAACCTGCTGACTGTCCATACAGATCTCTCTCCTGTGGTAACCACTGGTTTCTCCATCATGACCGCTGTCTTCAAGTCGTCATAACATCCACAAAGGACATGCCTCAACCTTGCGAGCAGCAGTCTGGTGGTAAATTAGCAGTCCTACCAGCTCCTGCAGAACCCAAGTTGTTGGCTCATGTGATTTCACGTACTGGTATCCCAGCCATGTGTCTTGCTGTTGATCTAACCTTAAACGCATATCCGGCAAATCTCTACAGATGGAGTCACAGTATCGACACATATGGCAATGGGGACAAGGTATCATGAACCATGGGGATCTGCCACAGCGAGACATCCCGCTAGACTCTGAATTCGCTCTGTTCTTTTCACACGGAAAGGTATCACCCAGAACCTTTCATGGATCAGAATGTGACTACAACTCTACAGTGATAGGTTTTCTTTGTATGAAAGACAATGTCCATTCCCCTGACCTTGGAGTGACCAGTCCACAATCTGTCAGACTTCATCTGCATCCAAGGATCAGATACAATGACAACACAACGGCTGTGCCTCCAACGGCCAGACTGAAAAATTGCACAGATGGTTCCTTTGTGCTCCAGTTTCAGCAGTGTCCGCAGGGCAACACGAAGCTGTCCTGGTCTCCCAATAACTTTCGTCTTTTTAACTGCATGCTAGGGGGTCAAGTTCACTATGCTTTGGTGTGTGATGGACACAGTGACTGTGAAGATGGCAGTGATGAGATAGGCTGTGACATTCCCACAGACATCTCCATACTTCAGTCCAACCATGTCTGTGCTAATGGACAACTCATCCCACTTACTAAAAAGTGAGTATGACAAGTCAGAATGATTCTCCTGCTTATAGGTAAAGACTCTGTATTGCTTTGAATTTCATATTTGCTATCAGAATCAAAGCATCCGTTATAACTCAAGTAAGTCAGTCATTATAAACATGTAGGAATAGAATATAAAAGAAACAAGACAAGCATAGGAAGAAAACTTCTCTGTCCATTAGTTTACATAGGAATTACATAAATCATTCCATACAAGATTTTCATGTGTGCTGATTTTTTCATGAATTACGTGTGTGACGTGTGTTAAGGTCATTGTAAAAGTGCATGCTTGATGACTCAGGACACAAGGTTGTGAGGTCGATCCAGCCCAAGCTGAAGGCTGGCAGAAAATAGAATTCCCTAGAACAGTGGACGCAGCAAAGGAAAGCCTCAAGATCAGAGAAAATATTAGGACACATACAAACCAAGACGCTGGAACTGAGATCAACGAAAATGGAAATGTGGTCACAAGTCAAAGGGACTAGCAAAGAGAGAAAAAGTGATACAAAAGATTGATAATAGAAAAGGATGCCAAAAGAATCAAGAAAGCAGTGCAGTAAGGCCAACAGTAGCAATGGACAACGTGGGAAAGAACAACAAAGACGTTTAAACCTGGAATGACATTTGGCATGTGACCCCTTCTCTGAATCAATTTAATCCTTTTCATCTTCAGACATGTATATGTCCTCCAGCCCTCGAATGCAAATATTGGTGAAATAGGGGAAATCAGATGACACCCCCTGATCTCTCATCCAAGAAGAACAAACAGTGGAACATGTCTTGAGCTCATGCAAAGTAGAGCTAACCCAAAGTACGCAATGGAGATGGCACAATCAAATACTTAAAGAAACCACATGAGTGATCAGTACCGCCAGGGGCAAAATCCACGCTACAGAATGATCTGGCACTCTTCTACATGACAGGAGGCAACAGACTGGCCTGAAAAAGCTGTGACATCGGGACAAATAAGAGCGGAGTCTATTGGTTGGATTGGATGGCTGAAGGTGCACAGCGGATTTTCCAGACTGATAAAAAAAAACTCCCTGAAATCATCACCAATAGTGTCATGAGACCGGAGGTAGTGTTCCACACTCAGATTGAAAAAAATAAAACCCTGTAGAAATCATCATCAAGAGTGGCATGAGGCCGGATGTTGTGTTCCACTCCCATTCACCAAAAACAAATGATTCTGATGAAACTCACTGTACCGTAGAATGGAGGAAGCCATTTCCACAATATATGTACTGAAAAGTATGCCAGTCTAGCCAGCAACTTGGCTTCTTGCCTTCTAAAAATTGAAACGAGAGGGACTGTAGGCACTACTGTCTATAACCCAATGACAGTTCTCCATTTCTGGATAGAAGATCAGAACCCTAAAGGAAATGGCCAAACCAACTGACAGGATACCGTTGGATTTGGTTCAGAAGGAACAAAAGGCTTACAAATCCCCTATGTACATCAGGTGTCCAATAGCTAAGTGATTAAGACATACATCAAAGAGGTAACTTGCCTTAAGGAGCCTGACCACTTTGTAGGTGTGGGTTTGAATCCAGGTGGAAGAAATAAAAAGGCGACATCTGAAGACCATTCAGAAGTAATGATTGAATAAGCTTGGTCCCCTTGGAGTGTAAGACGTTTCGGGCTAAAACATTTGCTTGAGAGTGGCGAGGGTTTCCCCTGAAGACCTTCTGCTTTCCAGCTCTCCCCAGAGTTTCTTGCTACGGGTATAACATTTGTGATGTTTTTTAATGCAAGTATTACATGTGTGTGCGTGTGCTGGTTACATTTAGGAATTAATGTGTGATGGTGTATTCAGGGATTGAATATACAATGGCTTTATACTCGCTTATGAATTAAATGTGTGATTGAAATATACAGAATTTATAAGTGTGTTAGAGTGTGATTGAAATATACAGAATGGATGAGTGTTAGTTCGATACAGAATTTGTAATTTTGTATTTTTTATACGAGGGTTACTTGGTTGATGGTTTAATAAAGAATTACATTCGTCATGTTTTTATACAGGAATTACGTGTGTGATGGTGCCACAGACTGTCTGGACCAAAGTGACGAACTTATGTGTACCACGTGTGCAGAAGGGACAATTCTGTGTCCTGGCTTTGGCTGTCGACCTCCCAGTCACGCTGATTTCCTACCTTGTGCCACTTCTGACAGAAGTAAGTGTGTGTGGTTGTGTGTGTGTGTGTGTGTGTGTGTGTGTGTGTGTGTGTGTGTGTGTGTGTGTGTGTGTGTGTGTGTGTGTGTGTGTGTATTGTGTGTGCGTGTTGTATGTATGTATGTGTGTGTGTGTTGTATGTATGTATGTGTGTGTGTGTGTTGTGTGTGTGTGTGTGTGTTTGCTTTAATGGTGATTGTTGTTATCTATGCTGATGCAGTTGTTGCAGTCGTCGTTGCTTTGGATCGGTCAATGTGATTTGTGAGAATTAAAAAAAGCTCTCAGATAAGATACAGCTATAAGAAATATCAGCCATCTTTATAACCCATGTACCAATTACAAATATAAATAGAAATACGACATATAAACAACTTAATATGCTCCTTTTTTGTCGTTGAGTGGGTTTTTTTCCACATTTCATCTAACAAAGAAATGATCAGATATTAAAATTCTGTTCCATAAAGACAATAGCATCATTGCAAAGAATGAACAAGTAGGGGATAGGGAGTGTCTAGAAACTAAAAGCTGCTCTTTTATAATCTCAACCTCGAGATTATTTCATCAAAAGCTTCGTAAGTTACATCTGAAACTCATCAAAGATGGGAAGAAGAAAATGCTGCAACTGCTGACACACGTAAATATCTGTATAAAACTTTTATCGAGAATTGGACAAAATAGTGACATTTCATAGAGTTTTTGCAGAAATTCTTCCAGTGGTTTGTCATTGTCTCCTGGAGTGGCAGTGCACTTACTGAGCGGGATCCTGACCATTGTTCCACTTGGAATCATCTCCTCACGACCGACCAAGGACAGGCATGGCCAAGCAAAAAATGGTCCAGTTGAACAACATATGGAAAGACACGCACACCAACGCAACTGAAAATAAGAATTTTACGCTGCTTAATTTGGCCTCTTGCCATGTGCGGATGTGAAGCCTGGACTTTGAAGAGAGATGACGAATATAAACGCAGCAGAAATGTGGTTCTACAGGCGTCTTCTCAGAGTAAAGTGGACATACAAAAGAACCAATGAAAGCGTGCTAAAGGAATAAGCTGTCCAACGTAAAATGTTCCCAGAGATCAACAAAAGAAATTTGAAGTATATCGGGCACATGAACCGAAACACATGAACCGACTTGATGACAAATCCTGCAGGGGAGAGTCGAGCCAAAAAGAGAAAACAAGGCAGGCCAGCAAAATCCTTCCTGGACAACATCTCTGACGCCTGCAAACTGGAGTTCCAGGACATCACACACAGGAGCCGACACTGTCTCGCCTGGCGATCCTTCGCGACAAAGAGTGGAGGATTGGATGAAATGGACAAAAGAGTATTCAAAAGATGGGTTTAAAGCAGTCATTGAACTTTAATCATAACAGTAAACATGAAATCCTGATGATTTTGAACAAATAGTTTTTTCATCCTTTATGCATTTTATGATGGATGTGACAAAAATTACACTGGTAAAAATATTGGACTATGGACATCACACTGAAAGAATACTTCAGCGCCAACAAACTCTCTTTGACAATTGTAGATCTAGAAGAAAAACAAACCCAACAACACTGGCCAAAAAAGAAACGAATCAGAAAAGTATTGGAGATCAAAAAGTTCAGTTGCAAATTATGTAGGTATCTTGAAAACGAAGTCTCCAACGTTTACAAGCAATACTCATTCTAACTACCGATCTTGTGAAATCTTGTAACCATTGTGTATGCATGCTTCAACACTATTAACTTTTATATTGATTTGTGCTCGTGTCTTAATGTGTGTATTCTAATGTGTGTATATTATGTATGATATATATGCGCTTCCGTATCTGTTACACTCTGTATCTTTTAAAATGTGTAGTGTACAGAAATCAACATGAAGCTAAATAAGTGTGGAGTGTGGCAGTTTTTCAGAATTGATCACTATCATTATCATGTGATGAGAGGTACAGCAGATTATAAAAGTAAATAACTGTGAGCCAACAAGATGGCACTCACAGTCTTCCTTAATGGACCCAACAAGAAACTAAATTTAGCAACAACACTCAATCTTCTGCTGGTGAAACAGATTGTTGCTGTTTTTAATTTCCTTTCCTTCTCAAGAAAATAAGAATTTTTTTTATATTAACTGAAGTATGTGAGTGTGTGTGTGTGTGTGTGTGTGTGTGTGTGTGTGTGTGTGTGTGTGTGTGTGTGTGTGTGTGTGTGTGTGTGTGTGTGTGTGTGTGTATGTGTCTGTCTGTCTGTCTCTCTCTCTCTCTCTCTCTCTCTCTCTCTGTCTATCTGTCTGTCTTTCTGTCTGTTTATTTCTGTTTCTGTCTCTCTGTCTGTCTACATTTTTGTGTCTGTGTCTGTGGACGAAGGTGTTTTGTTTTTGTTTTAGTATATACATTACGAAGGATAACGTTGGGTATTATGGTCCTAAACTTTTTTTTTCTAATATAATAGCTGAAGAGCGTTTTCTCAAGTGTGTAATGAATTTATTCGATCCTCACAAAAAGGTAAAGTGTAAAGCATGGTGGTTGTCTTGAGTCTCCATTTCCAAGCGAGATGACGAATCACAAAGAGATGTCATTTTGAGAATATATGGCACCGCTTAAAATGGTGTAAGATCTAGCACATTTTATGAACAGTTAAAACTTTGAAGACCAGTACCTTTTTTTTTGTTTGCTTACCCTGAAACGCTTGTGTCCGAATTTAATGGGTTTTGTTTTGTTCTGTTTGTTTGTTTGTTTTGTTTTGTTTTGTTTTTTTAAAGGACATATACAAGGAGTTTGAATCGTTTTGTCAAATTCTTTTCCTTGGCAGAATCAGTGGGGGGGGGGGGGGGGGGTGAAGTGGGGGGAACGTCCACATCTCAGATTTTAGAAAATTTACAACTATTGCAGTTTTTGAACCAAAATAGATTTGGAAGACACCTCTTTGTTATACTTTCCCACTGCTGAAATGCTTAAAGAATATAGGTTTGTTGTTTTTCATTTTCTACCTATCAAGATTCTAGCAAAAGATAGATATTTGGTATCCACGTGTTCATGTTTGTAGCATTGTGAACATTAAATATAAATCTTGTTTTCCAGATAAAACAGAAACTTTATTCACCCCAGACACACGATTCCCAGACGAAAAGGGTAAGTAATATTAGAAATGACATTTGTAAACAATTTCTGTTGTGATTTGTGTATGGAATCTAAAACTAGCGTTGATCATATATTTCCAAACGTTTATTTACCAAACAATTCTGGGAGGAGGTTGAAGAATTGTTTAAATCAAGTGCTTTACGTGTCTAAATCTTAGATTAATTGAAAATATGTACTGTTTGATGATATTGAGGATATGCAAAAAGATTCGATATTTGGTTTAACTATAAATGTAAATTTAATAACACTCTTTTGGACGTAAGCTCCTTCAAAAATTGTCTGGAATCAACAGAATTTATAGAATAATACAATGCATAATCAGTGTGATACTTATATACTTTTTTGAAAATGAAATGGCTGTCATACTTACTATTGTACACATCTCAAACTTGATATCTGTTCGTATTTATCAATAATAGATACATTCTCAAAATAACATGCTTTATTGAAATGTGTACACGTATATCTTATTGTAATAAATCATTTGCATTTGCAGGTACGTA
>CM060311.1:31777588-31815088 GCA_030674185.1 Monoplex corrugatus | reverse complement strand
GAGGATGACAGTGTTATTGTTCCCCTGGTAAAATGATTTTCTGACACTTCCAAGTATATAAGATTAAAGCTAGACGACTGATAGATACTTTTTGTCTCCTTTGACGACTAATTTGAAATGTTTGCTATACATGGTAATAAATGTTTCTTTATGAAAAGACAATAAATGCCACAGATTGACTCTCAAATAAAGTTTATGTTATAAATTGTTATAGCCCCAAGATAGGGTAGCCCCGCCCCCTGCAATGGCACAAACAGGAGAAAGATAAAAACAGACAGACAGAATAGACTTTTGAATCGACAGAAATATTATCTGGTGCAAACTATAGAATGAAACAGAAACCACTGAAATTGAGAAAGACAATGCAAGAAACCAAACGGAAAAATCGGAAAGATGTCAGGCGCTTGACCGACAAAACAGAAAAAAAACACTTGTAAAATCAACACTTACCGCCTCTGCGTCTATCATACATACGCACTCATATACATATGCTCGCGGGTACTCGCGCACACACTTACACATGCATACACACACACACACACACACACACACACACACACACACCACACACACACACACAACACACACACACACACACACACATACACACACACACACCACAGAGTCTCACACACACGCGTTTGTTTGTTTGTTTCTTTCTTTCTTTCTTTTTTGTTTGTTTGTTTCTTTGTTTCTTTCTTCAGAGAAAAAAGGAGAGCCTTAGAATGGATCGACCTTCTGTTTTTTCATAAAATAATATTTGAGGTCTTTATTTTCATTAAATTTACAATTATGTTATGCCTCAAAATGTATGTACTGAGACTCCAAGCTGTCTGCTACTATATCGTGGACCACCAAAACATCTAAGCATTGAGAGTAATCAGCATATTCTCTCCATGCTCAGCCAAAGAAAAATAATAAAATTCCCATCGTAAATCATGAATAATACTATATAACTATTGATCAGAGCTTATTAGCATAAACTACACACATCTGTGATGTTCTGATTTTTTTCTAGACACGTTTTAAGCCAACATGTATCTTCATGAAATCCATAATTCTACTCAGACAAAATTGACTCCTTATACCACAAACAAAAAACACCTTGGTCTTCCAATTGTTAAGAATAACAGTGCATGATCCTTTGTCGATATAACTTTGTCGTTTTTTTTTTCTTTCCTTTTTTGTCAATATGTATGCTTAACCTGTTGACAACATATTTTTTAATCACTGCTGCATAGTTTAGTATTTCTCAGTCACCTCTGCATAATTGAGAAAATGTGGTAAGAAGTTGCATCAGTAATGCATTTTTAATTACTGCCGCATATTTGAAAAAAAAACTTGCTCAATTTGTAATACCACAAAATTCAGCCGAGGTTGAAAATTTTGTCGAAATAGCTATTTCGTTTCTGTCCGCACGTGTTTAACCTGTTTAAAACAGTTTCTTTCCTATCACTGCTGCATGGTTCAGTATTTCTTAGTCACTGCTGCATATTTGAGAACACTTTTCTCATAAATAAATTCAGCATAGGTTCAATATTTTTCGTCATTTTTCAGATTTACACAAACTTGCAGTTTAGTGCACACTGTTCACTTTGTTCATTTCTTCAAGGCAAGATGGTGCTCACATTAACCTTTTTCATTAGAAGCAGTTGTTCTGTCAAAACATCAGTAACCAAATGCAGTATGTTTGGTGTGTGGAGGTCATTTTTTCCAATCGCTACAATTGACAGAATACTTGTACCGTGTTTTCCATGATTTGCTTGTTTGAGCATGGAGGCATTTGAAGCTGATTTCCACGTGTGTGTTTTTTTTATTTTGTTTGTTTGTTCGTTGTTGTTTTTTATATTTGTTTTGTTTTTTTAGTGTCTCATTTATATAAAAGTTGAGGTCTCTGCCACCTCACTCCCCTACGACCCCAGGATTATGGAACTATCTAGGTAGGACCTCAGGACCTGGCCAGCTCATGGGTGTATGTGCAGGCTTAAGGCGTGTGCCGTGATCATTCTGGATTTTCTCCATCACATGGCACCTATGACATTAGTGGATATGGAACTCATTCCAAGCGCAGAGACGTAATCACGAGAAACTGAATAGAAATTGAATTGATAAAATGGAATATCTTGGCGAAACATGCATGTCCAGTTTTGTGCATTGTAAAGTTGAAGTGCTGTAAGTGGTGTCCATTTTTTACATAAATTCTAGATTTTTGCCTTCTTTTCTTTCTTTCTTTTTCGAGTGTCTGGTTGTTTCTCATTCTTGTGCTTTCATTATGTTTTGTTTGTCTTGGTGCAGATGGCAAAAACGGAGATGTTTTCTGCACACCATGGTGATCGTAGTGACGCCGCCAACGTCATTCTCTTGATTGCTGCTAATGTGTCTGATGTTAACTCTACTGACGTCATCAAGGAGGCTGAAGAAGCCAAACGGGAACATGGTAGTCACAGGATATCTTAAGAGAGAGACAGACACACAGACAGACAGACAGACAGAGACGGACACACAGACACACAGACTGACAGACAGACAGAAAAAGCCAGAGAGAGAGAGAGAGACAAGACAGAGAGACAGACAGACAGATATAGATAGACAGACAGAAAGGGAGGGAGGGAGAGAGAGAGAGAGAGTGAGAGAGAGAGATAGACAAGACAGGGAGACAGACAGACAGATATAGATAGACAGACAGAAAGGGAGGAAGGGAGAGAGAGAGAGAGAGAGAGAGAGAGAGAGAGAGAGAGAGAGAGAGAGAGAGAGAGTTATGAGGTGCGAATGATCTATTGGTTATGCCATGGCTGAATACCAACACAAGTTGGACGTGCATGCAGGCTTTACCATGATGACAAAAAGAGATACATTTAATGGTGTTGGAAATAATGTAAATGTACCTGGTCTGGACATTTTTGTGTACTAGTGTAATTTAAATCGTCTTTGTAAGTAGGAATGACAAATGAATATAATACTGGCACATACTGTACATGTTGCTCTGATGTGCACGGGGTAAAACTGGATTATGGTTAAAATAGTCACACTATGTGCAGGAAAATGTGAGCATTTTATGTGTACAGGTATCCACATCCTGGCAGTGGGTGTGGGAGTCACAGACACACAGGAACTACGGAACATTGTCAGCTGGCCCCCTCAGGAAACCTTGTTCCTCATCCGGAATATGACTGGTGTTGGGCAGGCTCTGTACAAGATCGCTTTTGCCTTGTTACCTTGTGAGTACGTGGTTCTTAGACACTGAGGCTGGATAGTCTCTCTTTAAACAGAAAATGTATTTCAGGTTAGCCAGCGCTCTGTGACTCGACGCAATCTCAAATCTATCGACCTCTCCACATTTTCATCTAATGCCTCCCGTCTCCTTTCTGAAAAGTCACATAACCTTGCCGATGAATTCTATACTACTCTCCACCATCTTCTGGACACTCATGCTCCAGCCACAACCCGTCTTTTACCTGACCGCCCCCCTACCCCTGGCTCACTCATGAGATTGCCTGTGCAAAACGTGCCCGCCGCAGAGCAGAGCGCCGCTGGCGCAAATCCAAACTCACTGTACACAGGCAACTTTTCCAAGCCTCTAAAACAAAAGTATCCACCCTCATTGCATCTGCAAAAAGAAGCTATTTCCAAACCAAAATCCTGAATGCCTCTTCTTCAAAAGAACTCTTTACAACCATGAATCATCTCCTTGGCACACGAAAAGACTTACCTCTCCCAACTAAACATACAAATGAAGAACTCCCATCTGTATTTTCCAAGTATTTCACCACCAAAATAAAAACTCTTCGTGACAGGCTTGACAGGACACCCTGTCAACCATGCCCACCTGACCCTTCCTTCTCTGGCACACCTCTCACTACTTTTACCCCAGTCTCACAAGAAGAAATTTTCAACACAATCAGATCCATGTCGTTCAAAACCTGCGAACTGGATCCTCTTCCAGGTTCTCTCTACTCCGACTGTCTCCCTACTCTCCTCCCATTCATCACTGACATCATCAACACTTCTTTTCAAACTGGAACTGTCCCAGATTCTTTCAAGTCTGCTATTGTTCACGGTCTCCTCAAGAAACACAATTTAGACCCAAATGAACTGAAAAATTACCGGCCTATCTCTAATCTCTCTTTCTTGTCAAAACTCCTTGAAAAAGTCGTCCTCAACCAGCTGAACTCTCACCTGTCTGCCAACAATCTCCTCAATCCTTTCCAGTCAGCCTACCGCCAGTGCCATAGCACTGAAACTGCCCTACTACACATTCTCAACAATCTCCTCCTTGCAACTGATACTGGCAAAGTCTCTCTCCTCACACTCCTTGATCTGTCTGCAGCCTTCGATACCATTGACCATGGTATTCTCCTTTCTAGACTTCATCATACTTTTGGCATCTCTGACATTGTTCTCTCCTTTTTCACTTCGTATTTATCAAACAGAAAACAAACTGTTCTCATCAATGGCACTTACTCTCAACCTGCATACCTGACCTGTGGTGTTCCACAAGGATCTGTCCTTGGCCCTGTTCTTTTCACTCTTTATACCTCCCCCCTGTCCACCATCATCAGCTCCCACTCTATAAAACACCACTTCTATGCTGATGACACCCAGCTTCAAGACAGTGACTCACCTGATAATATACAGCGCCTGTTGACTCGCACCACTGAGTGTTACTCGGACATTAAGAACTGGATGACACACAATAGACTTCAGCTTAATGACGACAAGACAGAAGCTATCCTCATTGGCACCCGTCAGAAACTTTCCCAGCTGCCTCCTCTTTTTCTCCCATTATGTAACACATCAGTCCCAATTTCTGATTCAGCTAAAAACCTTGGTGTCTGCATTGACTCTACCCTGTCCATGAACAACTTTGTTTCTCAAACTGCCAGATCTTGCTACTATCATCTCCATCGTATAAGCCTGATCAGGAAGTATCTCTCTGTCGAAACAACTGCAAAACTCGTTCTCCTTCATAATGTCTCGCATTGACTATTGCAATTCACTCCTGTCTGGTCTTCCTGCCTCCACCATTCACATCCTACAGCGCATTCAAAACAATGCTGTACGCCTTGTACTCAAAAAGAAAAAAGCTGACCACATATCTCCTCTCCTGGCACAACTTCACTGGCTCCCTGTATCAAAGCGCATACAGTACAAACTAGACACCATGTGCTACAAAAGCCTCAATAACGCAGCCCCCGATTACCTGTCAAGCCTACTTGAGATCTATGTTCCCTCACGTACCCTCCGATCTACCTCCGATCCTCTGACATTTCGCTTTCCACGCACTAAGCTCAATACCTATGGTCCACGAGCCTTCTCTGTTTCTGGTCCACTCTCCTGGAACAAACTTCCTCTCTCAGTCCGTCAGCAACCTACTTTGCCTCCTTCAAGTCCGCCTCAAAACTCACCTTTTCTCCTCTGCATAAAATCCTAACCTCACTCAACCCCCCTCTGCAGCCTGTCTCCGCTCGGAGGGGAATCACTTTGTTTTAACATATAATTGTATATGATGTGCTCTCTGTGGTTTTCCATTGGTTTTATTCTTGCTTTTATTGCTTTTATTCTTTTCTCCCCATTTGTGGCCATGCATGTGTGTGTGTGTGTGTGTGTGTGTGTGTGTGTGTGTGTGTGTGTGTGTGTGTGTGTGTGTGTGTGTGTGTGTGTGTGTGTGTGTGTGCGTGTGTGTGCGTGCGTGCGTGTGTGCGTGTGTGTCTTTTCGGCGCTTGGATTTGATTTTGTCGAGATTTGCGCTATATAAATATTGTAATTATTATGTATGCATGTGCGTACGTATGTATGTATGTATGTATGTATGTATACGCTTAGATTTATGTATGTATGTATGTATGCATGTATACGCTCAGCTTAGATTTATGTATGTAAGTATGTAAGCATGTATGTATGCATGTATACGCTCATATGTATGTAGGTATGTATGCATGTATACGCTCAGCGCTTAGATTTGATTTTATCAAGATTTTGCGCTATATAAATAAATATATTATTATTATTATTATTATATTTGTAGATTCATACTGCTACTACTACTACTAGTACTACTTCTCTCTCTCACCCTACCTCCCCCCCTCTCTCTCTCTCTCCCTCTCTGTGTCTGTCTCTATCTCTCTCTCTCTCTCTCTGTCTCTCTCTCTGTCTCTCTGTGTGTGTCTCTCTCTCTGTCTCTGTCTGTCTGTCTGTCTGTCTGTCTGTCTGTCTGTCTGTCTCTGTGTGTCTCTCTGTCTGACTGTCTGTCTCTTTCTCTCTCTGTGTCTCTGCCTCTATCTCTCTCTGTCTCTCTCTCTCTCTCTGTCTCTCTCTCTCTCTCTCTTTCTTTCTTTCGTCTCAAATGTATTTCTTTGACTGAAAGTGTGATGATTCTGTTGTCGGAGTATCTATATTATCTAAGGTATGATGTATGTGTAGTGTGGTGTAGACCCTCTTTGTGGGCGAGGCCTGGATGTGAAAAAGCATAAGTATCTATCTCACATTGTAATGAGACGTACCTATCTAATGTAGTGCTGAAATGAGTGTCCTGCAGGCATTATGTGTTAAGTTGATAGATAAATACAATTTCGCATGTTTTACAACATGACTGATGGTTGGGTCCGAATGGGTCATTCAACGCATGGACCACCCCCACCCCTTTGCTTAAAGAAATGACTGTCGATTGGCGTCGGGAGCTTGGGAGGTGATTGTCCGGAGAGTGAAGGGACCTTGGTGCTCCAAGCTCCATCCGCACCCACGTGGTGTTTCTTGTTAACTACATTTCTTGAGGAAATAAGAGGGAAGCAGGGAGAATTTTTTTAAATATCCACTAAGTAACATAACTCTTGAGAGTCACGGAGTTATCTCCCATGTAGAATTTCTCAAACCCAACACAGTTTGCGCTACCCATTCGGCCAGCATAGACGCAGCCACAAAGCATAAAGTGGTAATGTTCTGAGCTTACCACTTTATGCTTTGTGGCTTGCGTTTATGCTAGCTGAATGGGTAGCGCAAACTGTGTTGGGTTTGAGAAATTCTACATGGGAGATAACTCCGTGATTCTCAAGAGTTATGTTACTTAGTTAATTTCTTGAGGTAATGAAAAACATTCTATCGTTTTTAGATTCCTCTAAATGTAAAACCAGGGACGATAATGACATGTTAAATATAACATACCAACTACTGGTACGCCAATACATTTCAGTAGAAAAGATTTTTTTCTTCAAGTTTCTGTGTATGTATTTATACTTTTTGTATGGACAAAAACATTTTATAGAAATAGCAATCTGCCATTGCTAATGCATGAAACACTAATTGATAATATGTATGTATTTATCAGTGTGACAGGTATATAATTCTGTTTGCTGGCGATAATCTGGTGATGCTGCTGCTCCTGTTCTGCAGGTATTCTGTGAATAAAAGTGTTCACGATTTTCTGCATGTATTGTAAAATACAGTCGCATAAATCAACTTCATTTGTTACTTACAGCCTGCAATGGCCTGAGTGGTCGTGGGAATATGGACGTGCTAAATCAAGTTTGTGTTGTTTAGTACAGAAACTGTAGTAACACTTTCTTTTTACTCATTACTTAAGGTTTCTGTGTTTCGCCTACAAATGTTGCGTGATAATGACATTATTTTTTGTTTTTTGTTTGTTTCAGTGGGAAAATTACCTCCTATTTTGGACAAAGCGAGAAATGGTGAGTAAAATGTGAGCAAAACAAACCAAAACAAAAAACAAGCGCACACACAAGCGCGCGCACACACACAACACACACACGCACAGCGCGCTCAGACTCACACTCACACACACACTCACTCACACCACACACATCACATCACATCACAAGAAATGGAAGATAACAACTCAATCTACACTGATCCAATACCTCAGAATGATCTCTGGTTTAATTCTCCAATCACCTTAGAAGAGCTAAAAAACACATACTGTTCACACAAAAAACGAGTTCGGTAGGTGTTGATGCAGTTTCGACTGAAATGATTAAACATCTCCCTGAAAACTATCTTATTTTCCTACACAAAATTTTGCAGAAATGCGGGTTAGCGGAACTGTACCACAAATCTGGCAAAAGTCTATAGTTATACCGATATTAAAAGCAGGAAAATCGAAAACTGATAAAAATAGTTACAGACCCATTGCTTTGACGTCCCACACGAGCAAACTAATGGAAAGATTGATCTCAAACAGACTTTTACACTACTGTGATAAAAATAACGTTATTCCGGTAAACCAGGCGGGTTTTAGAAAAGGGAGATCCGCTGTTGAACACCTGGTTAAACTTACGACTCAGATCAAACAACAGTTTGCCCGCAGAAAAAGTGTTTTAGCTACTTTCTTTGATGTAAAAAAAGCTTACGATCAAGTTTGGCATAAACGTTTATTGTTCAAGCTAAAATCTGTTGGTTTATCTGGCAATATGTACAATTACATTAAATCTTTTTAGCTAATAGAACAATACAGTCTAGAGTGGGAGCTAGTTATTCTACTTCACGACGCCTCTACATGGGGATTCCACAAGGTTCAGTGATAGCACCTATTTTATTTAATATCCTTATACAGGATCTTCCTAAAGATTTTTCAAATCGTGTTGTTTTAGTACAGTATGCTGATGATATATGCACTTGGATGAATATCACTTTAAAAAAGACAACTCCACAGAGAACACGGAATTACATCAGGAAATTGTATCAAATTGATCTTGATAATCTTGGAAACTATATGTTAGAAAATGGTCTGTCGTTGTCGGCAGAAAAAACTAACATGATGTGTTTGATCCTGGTGGTAACTCAAATAACTTGCCTACTTTCAAATTGCTTGGTGAAGTGTTAAATTACAAACAGGTCGTAAAATTTCTGGGAGTTTACATCACGTCGAAATTAAGGCTGGAATGTTCATTTTGATTAATATTTTAACAAAAGCACGAAAAACTTTAAAAGATAATAAGCAAATTACCCTGGGGAATGGATACAAATATACTGATTCATCTGTCAACAGCGCTGGTCAGGTCTAAATTATCCTACGCGCAAGAAGTTTTTTTCAATGCACCTAAATTTTACTAAAAAAGATTCAGAACTTGGACTGCAAAAGTCTTAAAATTGCACTAGGTGTACCAACTCATGCTTCTACTCTGGAAACGTACAAAGTTCTAACCTCTAAACAACCATCGTGAGCTAGCTACAGCAAAGTTTGCAATTAGAACTACTTCACAAGCGAATAATTTTGTGAGCAAAGAAATTAAAATCAGGTCTGATATTGACTTTCCAAAACGAGCAAAAAACATTTCATCACAAATTACAACCGCAATTTACATATCTGACCTGATCAAACAATCCAGCATAACTATGGATGAAATAGCCGAGAAACCAACGTTAACGCCTATCCCTACATGGGAAATGCTAAAGGCCACGTTTGATCTCGATTATGCAGACGTTAAAAAAGATGATAATGTCAACATTACGCTATCCACAGCTTGTGAACACATCGATGAAAAGTACCGTACCCACCTCCACATTTTTACTGATGGGTCAGTCTTAGCAAATCAGAGCGCTGGAGCAGCGTTTTATGTTCCAAAATTTAACATTAAAAATTCTTTTTTCATTGGGGCAAATGTATCTATATATACAGCAGAATTGGTCGCTGTTGTTCAAGCGTTGCATTATTAATAAGCCTTCGGCCTGTGTCTTTCAAAGTAGTTCTGTTTGTTGATTCAAAATCTGTATTATATGCCTTACAGTCTTTTGATACAGACACAAGACCTGATTTAATAATTGAGGCAAATCATCTAATACACTGTTTTAAAGATAAATGGCTCGGAAATCAGTTTATGCTGGGTGCCTTCTCACGTTGGTCTTCACGGCAACAACGTAGTTGACAGAGCAGTAAATCCGGTGCACTCCGTTCTGAAAATTCCATAAATTACATGTTAACACCTCGTTAAAAGAAGCTTACAACTCGCTAGAATTAGCATCATGGATTCGATTTCATGAACATTTAAATGAAAAATTTTGTCTCAAAAAAGAATCAAACTTTCAGTTCAAAATAAATGCAGTATTCTTCGTTATATCATTTGAGATTAATTGTTACCACATATTTTCGTATTCAACTGAACGCTTTGAAAACAAAATATTGTAAAAAAACGTTTTATGTATTTGCGGTGAACAATTCACATTGTATCACTGTTTGTTTTACTGCAGAAAGCTTCGTTTTTTTTGCCAAAGATGTTTACACAAGGAAACTATCTTGAAAAGCATTTTAAAGAAGTAATATCAGATCAAGTTCTGTTAGTTAAAATTTCAGAATCATTGGTTCACAGTCCTGTTAATGCGTTACTTTAAGGTTATTATTTTAATTATCATTATCTTATTTTGTTTTGTTTTGCTTTTATGACGATTTTTCTTTTACATTTGATGTTAGCGTTGTTCTAGTTTCATTTCTCTGTTCATCCATATCCTTTTTCTAAAGACCTTGCCGATTCCTTTAATTTTTTTTCCGTCTCTTACTCTGTTCCTTTCTTTCCCCTCCTCCCTCCCCCCCCCCCCCCCAAAAAAAAATCATCCTCCATGCCATTTTTACCCGTCTAATATCACTTATAGTGAAAAGACGTTAAATCAAGGAACGAACGAACACACACACATACACACACACATACACACACACACACACTCACACCACACACACACACACAACCCCAACACACACACACACACACACACACACACACAACACACACACACACAGACACACACACACACACACACACCACATGTTCGTAGGTAAAAAATCGAAAGACAGTGTTGGTACTATTATCATGTGTTTGCTTTTTTTGTCCAATTTTGCTTTTTCCTCTTTTTTGTGGAGGGTGGGGTGTCACTTTGTTGTTTACGTTGATATGTTTATATGTTTATGTTATTATGTTTCTTTTTTTTAAATTTTCCATTCCTCTACATCCTGAGGGGTAGTCTCGAAATTATTCTTTCGGATGGGATGATTGGTACAAAAAAGGGTTGGTAACATTGTACTGTGACAGACTTTTCAAACAATAAGTTCATCAGGACAAAACAATAATTTACTAACAAACAAGAAGCCTTTTCTTTTTTCAGACACGATAAATATTGCACTACATAAGCCTACATCTTTGAGCAGTCCTAGTATCAACAAATCACATCGTAAATCACGAAATGGAGTTGATGGATACCTGGACCAATGTACCTTCATGAAAGGACAAGAACCATACCATTACCGATGGTTTAGAGTGGACCTGTTAAGGCTTTTGAAATTCATAGCGTCAACGTTGTGAACAGCGGATGTTGCGGTATGTATGTGCTGAAAACAAAATAAGGATACACATAGTCACATCCAAACACACACACACACACACCACACACACACACACACACACACACCACACACACACACACACCACACACACACTTTCATTTGCAATGCTTGAGAAAATAGAGCGGTGCAGTTATGACTCATCAGCTAAGAAATAACGGCATGCTCCAAATTATTTGATATCGGAGCCAAGTGGGTTGTAAATACATTGTGAAGAGAACAGACCCCAAAACAGAACGTGTGTGTGTGTGTGTGTGTGTGCTTGCGCGCGCGCGCGCGCGTATGTGGGTTGTGTGTGTGTTGTGTGTGTGTGTGTGTGTGTGTGTGTGTGTGTGTGTGTGTGTGGAGAGAGAGAGAGAGTTCCATGTTGTTGGGCCAAAAGCAGATCGATTTCTTCTTACTGCAAGTAGTTAAAGAGCACTTAGATATTCTCAGAAGAGAAGTTCCTTGAAACCTGAGGTCTTAGAGGCAGGTGTTCTGATACTATATGTTAACATGACATTCGAATTTAGACGATGAACGAAAAATATGACAATGTCAGTTCCAATTCGTGCTTTGACTGGAAGCTGATGTAGTATTGCAACAGCGCTTTTGTATTGTTCTTTACTCACTCGAAAGACAAGTAGAGTTTGGGGGTTCTTAGGAGTCTGTCATCAGAAAGCCGGACTAACAGAGATTTACATTAATTTGATTGCATAAAAACGAAAACAGTTTGTTTATATGTCATCTGCAGAAGGAAATGAGTAGTATTTGCTTTTTCTGCGCAGATGGAGATATAGGATTTTGCACAGGTAGTTGACATGAGTTTCCACGAACAGAATTCTTGGAAAAACACAGCAAGATTGTTGACTGATTTTCTTGAAAATATCTGTTGTGAGACTAAAACATTGTCTTCGATGTTGCACTTCTAGATTTGATAATGTACAGGTGTACAAGCTTCTGTGTTTTCTTTATTCATTTTCAGTTTATTTTTTTTCTTCCAGGCTGCTATGCTCTCAGTAGTGTTTTAATTTCATTTGCAATGCCTGAGATATCTGCTTAGAAAATAGAGCAATGCAGTTATGACTTATCAGCAAAGAAATAGCGGCATGCTCCAATTTATTTAATAACGGAGCCAAATGGTTGTAAATACATTGTGAAGAGAACAGACCCCAAAACAGAACCCTGTGGGACACCATATTCCAGCAAAGATGGAGTTGCATTACGTAGTATATGAGTTCGACACAAAGGGTATGACGTAACCTCTCATGAACAGTTTTGATACGGCCTAACTGGATGACAGACTCAACATCATGATGCTATGGGACTGTAGAACCAAATGCTACTGAGAGACCTAATAGTGATAAAATGGACATTTATTTCATTACCAGATGATCAATTTCAATTTTCAGCCAAGCAGTTTTTTCTGTTATGGCTGTTCGAAAAGATCCAAGGAGACTAATTGTTTCTATGTGGCTTATCAATTGAGGATCTTGAACGATATTGGAATGTTGGAAACACAGACAGTGCTTTAGATTATCGGGATCTAGATTGGACTTCTTGGCAAAGGATTGACCGGCGCATGTTTCAGACTGTGTGGTACGACACCTCTGTTCAAAGGAACATCCATTTTAGTCACAATTGAAGAATGTTGATAAATATAGTCCAACAATCGGAGGTTGGGATGGGGTGAAGACTGTATGTTTTTTAGACATTGCAAAAATACCTTCAGTCATTATATGTGTTGATCTGAACTGACTGGTTGAAATGGTCTAAATCCAATACCCGTCAAAGGGAGAGACACTGACGGATTAAGGTTGGGGTTCAAATTTGTCTTACTTGCCATATTTTTCCCTTGAAAGGAACCATCGAATTTGTCAGGGAGACATTTGGGGAAATATTGTTTGGAACAAGATCTGATCTTTCAAATAAAAAAGCTCTTTGAAAGACTTAAAACTAGTGATTGCATCTTGTAACTATTTCTTTTTGGTCTAAAAAAATCATCCTTATGACCATATATTTGCCTTCAGGCAGTCAGACAAATCTTGCGCCAACATCACTCATCTTGACGCCAGTTTTGTTTGACCTGGCTGATTTCAGGAGCATCCACTGCGCTGAGGTGCTATCTGTGACACAAAGTGTGTCTAGAGAAGCACGGATATCAAGTAGATTGCTAAGCAAAATAGTTTAATAAGTCTTTAGAAAATCGTAAGAGCCGAATCGTGCACTTGTCAGGGCTAAAACAAAAAAGAAGCTGTCTGTAGTTTTGTTTATTGACATGAATTTTTTTGTTATTCCTTTACTTTGTTTATCAACGTATAGAGCAAAAACATCAAGAGACTGGCCAAGAATGAGTTTTGTTGATAACAGTTGTGTCAGTCTAACAGTAATAAGTCATTTTTGGCATAGGTGATACAATGCAAATTTGCATGGGTTTAATCACGCATACTAAAATGGTACATTGATATATTCAGAGTGTACTAGACAAGAAGCAAATATCAAAGACTAGATTAATCTCAGTATGACTGGACTGCCTGTTGGAGTGTTCAGAAACAGAGATATTCCTGTTTCCTGCTTTGTCCCACGATTTACCCCACCGAGCAAAGCAGTTATAGGATTAGAAGAAGAAGAAGTAGCAGAAGAAAAAGAAAAAGAAGAAGTAGTAGTAGTAGCAGAAGAAGAAGAAGTAGCAGAAGAAGAAGTGGCAGAAGAAAAAGAAGAAGGAGTAGGAGGAGGAGGGAAGAGAAGAAAAAGAAAGAAGAAGAAGAAGGAAGAGGAGGAGGAAGAGGAAGAGGAGAAGAAGATTAAGAAGAAGACGAAGAAAAAGAAGAAGAAGACTAAGAGAAAAAAGAAAAATGTACTGGCGAATGATGTATTGTATCTTTAATTGAAGAAGTTTGCTTGGCAGGCTGGGAGAATCTCAAGGATCTGTATATTTTTGTGACAACGGTCTGGGGGGAGCCACCTGACAACCCCCAGAACTCCACAGATGTGTGTTCACACTACTCCAAGCAAGTTGGTCGTGATGCCGTGGTACCCCTTCGCTGCGCACAGCCAATGACAGGTCGCTACGTCACAATGGTGCTATATACTGCTGCACCATTACATTTCTGTGAGATACAAGTGTTTGGGGTTCCGTTCCTTGGTGAGTTGATTATCCTCGGCTGGATCAATATACCACATGCAATAGTTTGCCGCTAATATACTGATCCAACCCATAAAAGTCCTGCATGTGATGTATTGATCCAACCTACAACCCTCCCGCGTGTGATGTATTGATACAAATCACAAAAATTCAACTATTATTCTTTCACAAGGAAAGAACAGCTTAGAACGTGTACAACAGGGACTATTGATTGCTAACAACCTCTAGATTGTGTTTGTTCGTTTTTTGCCTTATTACAACCAACAACAACACAATCAGTTTAATGAATAACAGTATAGTCAGTATACTATGGGCTCATTGGAAACACTCGGATCACACGGTTGAGTTTCATCTACAGTACGGGGATGAACCCTTGACAGTGTTGTTCAAATTTCCATACCAACATCCCAGCTGTCTGTGTCTCGCAGGTGTATGTATCAGTGGGGCCTGGTACACACCAAGAAATCAAAGGAAGCATAGAGCAGAACTTTGTCGCATAGTCTCAAATCATAAAAATAAAACTCATCAGCATTATTGCTACCATCCTCTTTCTCATGTATCACCATAGCATTATGGAAAATTGTCCCATACTTTATAGCCCTTCAAAAGTTGCTGTCCTGGTAACCTCAGTTTCGTTGGGTTTAAAGGTGTGTTGAAGACCTGAAACGAGTTCCATGGGGCAAGTGATGTTAGCAATGGGACAGCAGAATGAAAAAGAACAACAACAAGAAAAACGACAAAACCAAACAAAAACTAATTTAAAAAACTGGGATAATAGAGTCGTATGCTTTTCCACTGCTATGTATCATCTGCCAAGTGTTTGACCATATCTTTACATTGTGTTTCAGAATTCGGTAGATTTTTACATTGTTGAAATCATACATGAAAACAAAAAGAATTAAAATTGTTTTGTTAGGATAGAGTGTGATGATTGAAGCCCTGGAGGAATTTGGTATTGAAAAAATAACAGTCCTACTAAATGGGATTTATGACACTGGAAAAATCCCCAAAGATATGTCAAAATCAATTTTCATTACACTTTCAAAGAAAACAGGGGCTATAGAATGCGAACCCCATCGCACAATCAACTTGATGAGTCAAGTAACAAAAATCCTTTTAAGAATAATCATGAGGACAAGGAATAGAATCAAAAGAGAAATAGCAGAAGAACAGTGTGGATTTCTCGAAGGGAAAGGAACTATGACTGAAGACAGACAGGGTGGAAGATGTACTCGCGGCAACAAGGGATAGATACATATGGAGGGCCATAATCGTCAACGCCATGTGGCAAGGCACTTGATGATGATTAGAATGCGTTTCCTCAACATTTCTAATAATGCCAAATGTCTATGAAAATCGTGTGCAGCATCGCGTATACTTCCAGGACACGATGTAAAGCTTCAAGTAATCCACTGAGAAGACCCAGTACGTTTTTCCACCAGTGCAAGCAACGTCTGTATCGCTATTAACACAATCAATCAAACCTATTGATTTTCTTGGTTTTAGTGGCTGAAAGCAGAGAACAGCTAGTCTCTTCGAAAAAAAATGATATGAGATATGGACAGCCCCATCACTTTATTTTTGATTGAACATTTAGTGACAATTACAAAATAATTTTGATAGTCATTTTCTGTTTGTAATGACCTCCGTTACATGGGAACACTAATCTACAGCTTTGAAGAGAGTTTGGCTCATATTTCCTCAGAAATGTTTTTTGTTTTCTTATTTTCTGTCATGTGTTAGAATGGAGCTACCCTTTCTTTGGGATAATTTTTCGCTTATACACACACTTTTCTACATGCTTATTACTTCGTTTATACATGTATTTTTACAGCATTGACCAACATCGCTTTAAACAAGCCTGCAGCCATGAGCACCTATCGAAAGAATCATCCGGCATCACTAGCAGTTGACGGTTCCAGAAAAAATCGTACGAAAATGTACGAGTGTGTTCGTACAGCTTCCAAAGATGGCAATCCTTACCGTTGGTGGAGTGTGGACTTACTGGGGCTCTTCGAAATTTACAGCATTCTCATCACAAACAGAGGAGACTGCTGTGGTCAGTAAGAAGTACTCACTGAAAAACAAAATCAACAGAAAAAAAACAGAAAAAAATATTCAAGTCAGACTATGATTAATACTGGTAACTGGAACCGGGTTCAAGATCCATGGCAAAAAATATTGTAACCACAATAATATGAAGGCTCAAGATAGATATGAGGAATCGTTGCAGATCATGTTTAATATTAGAGTAGTGAATATACAGAGAGAACTAGACTCTCAGCGTTGGTATTTTACACGGAAACAACTTATTTAAAGCTGGGTCGGTTAGATTTCTGCCTTGTTTCGATTAGCCTCTGTGGCATTATAAGGATGTACAATGAATGTGCATGGGCCACGTGAGAGAGAGAGAGAGAGAGAGAGAGAGAGAGAGAGAGAGAGAGAGAGAGAGAGAGAGAGAGAGAGTGAGTCCATTGCATCTCGATTTTGCTCGGTTCGATTTGCATTGTTGTTTAATTTGTGGCATATTAGGGTCTTGGTATTGCATGTTTAATGTAAACTCAGTGTATGAATGCAGATCTATGGTTCATGTTTTGTGACATTGTATTTGATTTCAAAGAAAGGAACCTTCAATGCAAGGGAAAAACTATTTCTAAAAGGATGATGGCTATGCATACATTTAACATCGCCGTAACATGGCCATTTCTCTTTTAAACCGAGAACAATGCATCGATTAGGCAAGGAAGCCCCTCATGTTCTTTACTTTCCTGAAATGTGTGGATGTCAGAACCACTGAGACTGACTCAATGTCTGGTATCTTTTTTTTTAATATGTAGGTGTATTATTAGTATGTTAGTGTGCACGCGCGTGTGTGAATGTGTGTGTATGTGTGTGCGTATGTGTGTGTGTTGTGCGTGTGTGTGTGTGTGTGTGCATGTGTGTGTGTTGTGTGTGTGCGTGTTGTGTGTGTGTGTGCAGTGTGTGTGTGTATGTGTGTGTGGTGTGTGTGTGTGTGTGTGTGTGTGTGTGTTTTGTGGTGTGTGTGTTGTGTGTGTGTGTGTGTGTGTGTGGCTAGAGATGATTTACATATGACAGTGATAGCGGGAATGGAAAAAAACTAGAAAATCATGAGGGCATCAAAAGAACAGGTCTGACTTTTTGACGTGAAATGTGGCATAGAAAATCACTGATCAGTACTAATAACGTGTTCTCTTTTTGTTGTTAAAATTTGTTCTACAGGTGATCGACTCACGGATTTTTATATTTTCGTGACCATGACCTTCATGGATCCGCCTGACAACCCCCAGAGCTCCGCACATCTGTGTGTGCACATTCCATTCAATATGGACAAAGGCGCCACTGAAGGTTTCCCCTGCTTACGGCCAATGACAGGCCGCTACGTCACACTGGTGATGTATGTTGACGATGCATATCTGAGCTTCTGTGAGATGGAAGTGCTTGGGACACCATTGCTAGGTGAGTCGGGAGTAATAAAAAAAACGATGAACGTAGCTTGTATTGCAATGTGCCCGTGATATGCATCATAGTTTCAGCTTCAGTTTCAGCTTCAGTATCTTAAGATATCGTCTCTGCGCTCGGAATGAATTCCATATGCACTGACGTCACTGATGCCATGTGATGGAGAAGATCCAAAATCATCATAGCAAAAACCGTAAATTAAATCCTATGAGTTTGTAAGTTCTTGAGGTCTTACCTTACATCATCATCATCATCAGGTGTCCTGCCGCATGGCGTTGGCGACCATGCACTTCCAACCATCTCTATCTCTCGTTGCCCCTAGCATCTCCCCCACCCTCCTCATCCCCAGCCACTCTGCAAGCCCGTCCAGCAGTCTCTCCCTGAGTCTACCTGGTGCTCTCTTTCCCTCCAGCTTTCCCGTTGTGACCAGGTGCTCCAAATCCCCCTTCCTCATAAAATGGCCTATAAATGTTGCCTGTCTTTTCCTAATCTTCCTTATGAGTGATCTACTTGTGTCTGCCTCAATCAAGACTGTCTCGTTTGTTTTCGTTGCTGTCCATGGAACTCTCAACATTCTTCTGAGAAACCACATCTCGGCTTTACCTTACATATGGTTATTATATTTTGTATTTGTATCAATCTGTCACTGGAACAAGAGACCAAGCGTATGGGTTTTAAGTGGCGCACTGTCTCCAACTGCTGTTGTTCAACCCTATGTTAGTACAATTACCATTAATGAGTATAAAGTTATTTCGTTTTCCCTTTTGGAGTTTGAAGGTATATGCCTAACAGTTTACATGAATTTGTACACCACTGTTCTAGCTTTAATTTAGACACGTTGTCTTTTAGATTCCTTTTGATGACTACAGCAAGTCCTCCACCATTATGTTCCTGAACTACTATGAAGTCTTTGAGGTCTGTTGATTTGTCTTGGAACGTTCTGCATTTCGTAGGCACATTATATCAAAGTCATGTGCTAACCTGTCTATGGCTAGCATCCTTTTTCTTGCACTGGCGCAGTTCCATATATATATTCTGAACTATTTCTGTGCAAGATGTTCAGATTTTGGCAGTTTTCCTCTTACACTTCCATAGGTTTTCTCTTTTTTTTTCGCTTATTTTTCGCTTATTTTTTTCCAGGGTTTTGATTTTGTACCTCAATTAAGGTTTTCAAAACTGTTTTCTCCAATAGCATACTTCTTACCTCATGTATCATAAAGTACACCTATCTGATAACATTCACGTCCTGGCATGCATGTCTCAAAAGCAAATAGTTTCTCATGAAACAGAAAGCTGATAATGTATTTCAAATGATTAAGCCATAGAAATTGAGTCTATTAGTGGGAGTTGATAACGTGTGCACGTGTCATAGATGTGTCATTCTTTACACTTGTACTAAATCTTAGTGTTGCAGTTGGACAGGCACTCTGATTTAAACTATCTTTGCAACATGAATCTGCGATATCTTACCAAAAGACTAATTGAACAGCAGGCAGCAACAGAAAAAGCGAATTCATGGTCAACAGCATGACTAGCAGCAATCCAGAAATCAAGGTTAAAGTCCAGACAATGAGGGAGGAAATTTTTTTCAAATACTTTGGAGCTAATCTCTCTTAGAATGGCAGCATCACACATCAGGATTACAACAGAAATGGTTGGCAATAGCCATGTAGCAATATCTGAAGAAACAGCATCACCAGTTTTGCCACCAAAAACAGACTATACAAATCACTTGCTGTGCATAGCATTTGAACAACTGAAGTCTTCATATCCTCTACGGTTGTGAAACTTGGCCATTGTTTGCTCACTCAGATAAGACAGTTCATGCTTTTGAGACTAAGTGCTTGAGAAAACAGTTTCAGAAGTTTACCTTTACACCAGATTTTCGCAAATCTTTTAACAGTCTCAGATCAGATATGGCAAAAGAAAAAAATCAAACGGTGACGAAAAATGTGCAATGGTTTACGAAGTGACCAATGATGACTGAGGTGTTGAATGCAAAGCAGAACCTGCCAGAATGATGGGCACCAAAGTCAATGATACTAAGCTAAAAGAGCTTCACTAATAGCAATAAAGGATGGTAAAGAAACAAGACACTAGGTATCACAGGAAAGCACCAGAAATCATATCAATGTGTCAAGAAAACACAGAAAAAGACAGCAACCATCATTCAACATGGATATCAGATTTAATCTATCATTTACCAACGAATGATTACGCCACATGACCAACAGTCAAAAAGACCAATCAAAAAACAGCCAGTTACATAGCTAACAATTTGGTTTGATGAATGTCTTTGGAGAAGAGCAAAAGCAAAACAAAATTAATGGTATATGTTGAAGCAGATTACACGAGTATTCTTTTTCATATGCTTTTGGTCATGCTTTTAGTTCTTAAATGGCTTGCTGGGAAATGACTAGTATGGATTTTTGTTTCTAGAGAACTGGAATCCTCCCCAGCGTATCTACCCACCAGCCGTGTTACATATGGATGGCTTCGGTCTATCCACAGCAGAAAAACTCAAGGAGGGCCAAGATGTCTGTCCAGAAACACACTTTCAATGTACCCGAGGTTTCTGCATCCCGACCTACCTCTTGAACAACGGGATCACAGACTGTCCTTTGGGAGATGATGAAAACATTGCTGATCTGAGTTGTCCTGGTTTCTTTCGCTGTTGGATTACCGGTAACTGTCTTCATCCTGTCTACTACTGTGATGGGGTCAACCATTGCCCTTTCAATGAAGATGAACGTTACTGTGGACAGGAGCATTGTCCAGAACAGTGTGTATGTGAAGGTCAAGCATTTCGTTGTAGGTCAGGATTTATCTACCAGGCACATTTTCAGCTGCGTTATCTCGATCTATCTGGATCAAATAATCCTGATTTGAAGGGCTCTGAAATCCTGACGTATCTTCAATACCTGAACCTGTCTTCGTGTGACATAATGGGAATGCAGCTCAGCTCTTTAAGCCAGCTCCGTATTCTGGATGTCAGCCATAACTCTATCCATAGTCTTAACGTTCTAAAACTGCACCATCTGTTCGAGTTGTTACACCTCAATCTGTCCTTTAACCCATTGTCCAAACTGATGGATCCTGCTTTTTCCAACTTTGTGCACAGAGCTGCTTTTGTGAAATTACAGAGTCTGGTGATGGTTGACATGGGACTAGACACGATCACAACTAAAGTGCTAAAAGGAGCAACACAGATATCAGTTTTAGATATTCGTCACAACCCAGTAAACACATTGCCAACCAAAGTATTTGGTAAGTCTGTACGGGTATTATACACTGACAATCTCAAGTTATGCTGTAATCAGTTCCACATGACTCAGCTGGCTGAATGCCATGCTCCTGTGGATGAACTGTCGTCATGTAGGGACCTTCTGAAGTCTGACTTTCTGCGTGTGATCCTCTGGATCCTATCTACCATGGCTCTGATTGGCAATGTAGGGGTGTGGGTGTATCAGGACGTTCATAGAACAACAAGGTACTTCTTTGGCATACAAGGTCATGGTCATCAACCTCAGTGCTTCTGATTTTCTGATGGGAGTTTACATGGCCATGATTGGATGGCAGACATGACCTTCAGGGGCATCTACGTTTTGGAAGAGGAACAGTGGAGACATAATGTGGTGTGTAAAATTGCAGGATGTCTGGCCATAGTGTCCAGTGAAATGTCAGCTTTTGTTATTTGTCTCATCACTTTGGATCGTTTTCTTCTGCTACGATTCCCGTTCAACTTACGTCTACGTCTTTCGCGACTGTCAGCATCTGTGGCCTGTTGCATTACCTGGGGGACTGCTATTGTTCTGGCCATCTTGCCTCTCTTCGTGTCTCACTGGAAGTTCTACAGTCAGAATAGCATCTGTGTGCCTCTGCCCATTACTAGACGTCAGTTTCCTGGCCAGCAGTATGCCTTTGGTGTCTTTATCGTTCTCAACTTTATCATTTCCACCATTATTGGGATCGGTCAGGTGTTCATCTATCAGACCATCCGCCAGTCATCTAAAGGCCTACAGAAAGACAGCAGGAACAAAGAGATCGCCATTGCCAGGCGTTTGTTTCTGATTGTAGTCACTGATTTCTGCTGCTGGTTCCTATTGGCTGATGGGACTGCTGGCTGCCCAAGGCACACACATCTCAGACCTTGTCAACGTGTGGGCCGCTGTCTTCATCCTGCCTCTTAACTCGGCACTCAACCCCTTTCTGTACACGTTGAACACGCTGCTGGAGAGACGAGCCAGACACGTAGAACGGAAACGAATTGAAAAGGTCATGACCAACCTACACCTACAGATGCGTACTTGGCCCAGTGAGAAGATGTTGGAACATGTACGTAAGTGTTGCAGGTTGGGTTTACTGGCAAAGGAGGACGTCCTTGAGCTAGCTGCCCATTGCCCAGAGTCTAGTCAGCTGAGGAAGGAAGACATGATAAAGCTGGTGCACAGATGACCAGATCAATCATCAAGGAAGACAAGATGAAGCTGGTGCACAGATGACCAAATCAATCATCAAGGAAGACAAGATGAAGCTGGTGCACAGATGACCAAATCAATCATCAAGGAAGACAATGAGCTGGTGACAGATACCAATCAATCATCAGGGAAGACAGATGAAGTGGTGCCGATACCAAATCAATCATCAAGGAAGACATGATGAAGTCTACGCACGTGGGATCAGTCATGGCTATCTTTGATCTATTGTTGCCTAGCTTGCCATAAACAAAATCAGTTCTATCAAATATACTGTCATTTTTATTGTTGTTGTTTTTCTTTCTTAAGACACAGGTTCTTATTTCTTTGACGTAGACTCGTCAGTGGAAAACATTTGTGAATATACTAGAAATAGAAAGCAAAGGTAAGGGGTTGGAACTAAACAGCCAGAAGACCGAAGTCATGGTGGTCAGTAAAAAAACACGCATACAAAATAACAGCAAACAGCACAACCTTGAGACAGGTTGATAAGTTTAAATATGTGGGATCGATCATTTCACCAGAAGGCAGAAGCATATAAGAAATAGCCAGCAGAATTGGCCAAGCCAAAACAGCATTTAAGAATATGAAAAGCATTCTTATCAACAAATGCCTATCAATTAACATCAGGAAGAGAGTTTTTGAATGTTTATAGAACCGATTATGTTATACGGTTGCGAGGCATGGACAGTCAACAAGCAAAGCCAGAGCAAGATTGAGGCAGCCGAGATTTGGTTTCTAAGAAGAATGTTGAGGTTCCATGGACAGCAAAGAAAACAAACGAGACAGTTATGGAGGCAGACACAAGTAGATCATTCATAAGGAAGATTAGGAAAAGACAGGCAACATTTATAGGTCAATTTATAAGGACAAAGGAATTGGAGCACCTGGCCACAACAGGAAAGCTGGAGGGAAAGAGAGCACCAAGTAGACCCAGGGAGAAGATATTGGACGGACTTGCAGAGTGGCTGAAGACAGAGAGGGTGGAAGAGGTGCTTGAAGCAGCAAAGGATAGAAACAGATGGAAGGCCACGATCGCCAACGCCATGTGGCAAGGCAATTGATGTTGAAGATGGCGATGACTCATGTTTGCGTGACTGTTTCTGGATTTATCACTGAAAATGAGTTCTAAATATTCAGTGCCAGCTTTCTCAAGACGGTATTGCAGAGCTCAGATGATTCCACTCGAACCAACACCACAAATGAATAGCGATCAGAAAGATCATAGCTAGCCATAATAGATATATCACAAGCCTCTGCAATAAACCTTATGCTCCACCGAGATCCTCGGATCTTCCCAGCTGATGGGTTCTGGTGCTTGTTTCAGCATCATTTTCTGTCTTTCCTCGTGAAAAGGTCTGCTTTGTCCAGTCCAAAGTATCTTTTATCTCAAATTCAGGTAAAGCCCAAGCATTTTCCATTCTACAGTGTAGGAGTCTGCATAGTGTTACTTTCAGTTTGAAGTTTGTTCGAAATCGATTTATCGCAGTCGTGCAATTCCGTATTATACTCTCCCTCCAGATCGAACGGCAATCATCTGGCAGATTTTTTTTGCCTAAGCAAAACTTTTGTGACCGTACCATTTGGGCTAATCAATCATTCATAGTTTGAAAAATGCAAACAACAGTTGAAGTGTGTTTGTGCACACATACACACGCATTAGTGCTCATAGATATCTCTGTAACTCTGTGTTTGTGTGTATGTATGTATGTAGTATGTATGTATGTATGTATGTATGTGTGTATGTATGTATGTATGTATGTATGTATGTACGTGTGTGTGTTTGTATTGTGTGTGTCTGTCTCTTTGTATGTGTGTGTGTCTGTATCTATGTCTGTGTGTTCGTCTGTGTGTGCGAATGCATGTGTGTGTGTGTGTGTGTGTGTGTGTGTGTGTGTGTGTGTGTGTGTCTGTGTGTGTGTATGTGTGTGTGTGTGTGTGTGTATGTGTGTGTGTGTGTGTGTGTACTGACCTCTGTGTGCCTCTCATACCAGTGAAAAGAAGACTACACATGTGTGAGTGTAACTTGAGAGCCTCCATTAACTTGCACGTCAGTTTCACATATTTGTGTGAGGTAGTAGAGGCTATCAGGTCTTAACTGACATAATTAAGAGAAAATATAAGTTCGTTTTTGTTTGTTTGTTTTTGTTTCTTTCTTTCTTTCTTTCTTTCTTTCGTTATTTGTTTCTTCCTTTCTTTGATTCTTCGTTTCTTTTTTTTTTTTATCTAGGTAGCGTAACTTACCTACCGCAACAGGGGCTGAGTTATAAATGCCACCATTAACTTTAATCACGTTGACGCACATGGCGCTGTCTTGCGCGACATGCTTGTGAGGCTAATGCTGTTTCTGTGTATGGTAAAATTAAACTACAGGTAATGTCATATGTAATGAAAACAACTTTAACCTCAAGATTGAATGAAGTCAGATTCCACCACTTTCAAGCCTTCCTTAGGTCCTGCCCTCCCCCCCCCCCAAAGAAAAAGACAGACTTCCATATTTTCTCAGATCGACATATTGCTTACCACCTCCATTCTCTCTTTCGGTGTCTATCCCTGTCTCTCTGTCTCTCTCTCTCTCTCTCTGTCCCTTTCTGTCTCTCTATGTCTTTCTGTCTGTCTGTCTCTCTCTCTCTGTGTCTCTCCCTCTCTCTTTTTTTTGTCTTTTTGTCTTTTTGTCTGTGTGTCTGTGTGTCTGTCTCTCTCTCTCTGTCTGTCTCTCTCTCTTGCTGTTTGCAGACGATGTTATTCTTCTCTCTGGTACAGTCAAAGGCTTACAAAACCAGTTAAATGTCTTAAAGGAAGAATCGGATCGACTAGCTTTAACAGTTAACATGGATAAAACTAATGTGATTTTCAGGAAGGGTGGACATTTATCAAAACACGAAAAATGGTTCTATGGAATTAACGAGGTTAAAGTTGTTAATTCTTATAAATACTTAGGAATGATATTTTCGACAAAATTAAGTTTAAATTATGCTTGGGAAGAATCTTGTAATAAAGGGAAAAAAGGTGTTATTGAAATTCTAAAATCCTTACGGAAGCTCAATTCTATTGATTGTAATTTATATTGGAAAATGTTTGATACACAGATAGAACCTTTACTTACATATGCAGCTGAAGTATGGGGTCTTACTGTAAATCCACATATGGAAAAAGTGCATACATATGCTATAAAACGTTTTTTGGCTGTACCAATTCACTCTTCTAATACTGTTTTATATGGAGAAACTGGAAGATATCCTTTATACATTAGAACCTTTGTGAAGAGTATTAAATACTGGTTGAAATTGTTAAGGCTTCCACAATCTCGGTTATGTAAACAGGCATATGAAATGATGGTTACTCAAATGGAAATAGGAAAACAGAACTGGGCCTATCAGGTAAAAAAGGCTTTATCAGAACTTGGGTTTGGAATCGTGTGGTTGTCCCAGGAAGTAGGAAATGAATGTCAGTTTATTAATGAATTTAAAGACAGGTTTATTTGTTCGTTTAAACAAAATTGGCACTCAGATATGGAAAACAAAGAAAAATATAGTTGGTTCTTCTCATTTAAAGATGTTTTTCAAACCGAAAAATATCTCAGTGTTGTTACGGATAAATGGCAAAGAACTAATTACGCAAGATTTAGATTAAGAACACTTGGTTTCAATGCAAATAAAAATTGGTTTCAACCTGGGACGTCCACAGTATATCCTTGCCCCTTATGTGGAAACAATGTCGATAATGAAAAACACTTTTTATTCCAATGCCAAATTTTTGACACAATACGTGGAAAATGCAAAGTTTTTGAATCCGACATGGCCAAAAGACAAGATGTATCTATTTTGTCGTCTGATGACGAAGTCATAATCAAATCAGTGGCACTATACATTGCGAAAAAAAAAAAAAGACATAAACACTTACAAGCCCGAAAATAGTGCTAGACAATATCATACTGGGATTAATTTAATCTCTTTTGACTGATGTGGGCTATATCACGTTAACTCCAAAAGAAGCCGCTTTATTATAGACTCTGTTTTGTAAAGAGCTGTTTTCATTTGCTTTATTTTGCTTTGTTTGCCGATAATTTAAGAGTAGCTAATAATATGAAAATAATGGTATATTTGTAGAATATGTTAGAAGTGGATATTGAAAGGGTATATAGACACTTAAGGGTCTACTATACATGTTAACAAAAACAAAAAAACAAAAACAAACCAAAAAACAAATAAATAAAAGGCATAGTGATGTCCCTTGTTAACAGAGTATTTTGGGGCAGTTATGTGAAGATTATATTATTATCACTAAATGTAAGGTTTGGGTGGTCTAGCCCAGATGTTTTATCATATTACAGTTTTGATATGTGTGTGTGTGCGCACGAGCGCGCGCCCGCGTGTGAGTGTATATGGATGCGTGTGTGTGTGTGTGTGTGTGGGTGTGTGAAAAAGATTTTGGTTTGTCTAAACCTAGACAAATTATTGGCCTGAATGTGGGAACACTGTTTTGATATTTTTTGTTGTTGTTTTCTTTGCATTATGTAGTAGTGGTAAAATGGATGATTGTTCATTATATATGATTTGAATATGTTTGACTGTTCAAGGAATGGATGTTCGATATTTTTTTTGATTATGCGTGAAGAATTTGCGCACATACAAAGAGTGGATTATGTGTCGCACTACTGGAAAATTGTTATCCCCCTTGTCAAAAGACCTTTTCGGGTAATGACAATAAACAGTTTCAGTTTCAGTTTCAGTTTTTCTCTCTCTCTCTCTCTCTCTCTCTCTCTCTCTCTCTCTCTCTATCTATCTATCTATCTATATATATATATATATATATATATATATGTGTGTGTGTGTGTGTGTGTGTGTCCATCTGTGTGTGTGTGTGTGTGTGTCTGTCTGTCTGTGTCTCTGTCTCTGTGTCTCTGACACCGTGTCTGTCTCTCTGTATATCTCTGTATCTCTCTCTCTCTCTCTCTCTGTCTCTCTGTCTCTGTCTGTCTGTCTGTCTCTCTCTCCTTCTCTTCCATTCCCCAGTTCTCCACAGCTGCTTTCACTCACTGTCTCATTCGCATGTGCACTTTCTCCCACACGTCACAGATAGGCCATGCAGAGACACCGTTCGTGCGTTCGGTGAATCATGATAATACAATGGGTCATCACATTTCATACATTTCATGATAGCCACAAATCTGTGTTTTATTTTATAATGAACACGACTCGATCGCGCAGTGGTCATGATATTTCACACATTATCAGGACAGCCACATTCTGTGTTTGTTGTTGTTTTTGTTGTTTTGTTTTGTTTTGTTTTTGTTTTGTTTTGTTTTGTTTTGTTTCGTTTCGTTTCGTTTCGTTTTGTTTTGTTTTGTTTGTTTTGTTTTGTTTTGTTTCGTTTTGTTTTGTTTTGTTTTCTTTTGTTTTGTTTTGTTTTCTTTTCTTTTGTTTTCTTTTGTTTTCTTTTGTTTATGATAAACACGACACGATTGTGCAGTAGTCATAATATTTCACACAGTTTCAGTACAGCCAGCCACAATCTGTGTTTTGTTATTGTTGTTGTTGTTCTTCTTCTTCTTCTTCTTCTTCTTCTTCTTCTTTTTCTTCTTCTTCTTCTTCTTCTTCTTTTTCTTCTTCTTCTTCTTCTTTTCCTTCTTCTTCTTCTTCTTCTTCTTCTTCTTCTTCTTGATGATGATGATAATAATAATCATAAACGAGACCCGATTGTGCTGTTCTCCCATGTAAGAAAGTTTGAAGTACCAAGACCCAGACTCCTGTCTCTGTGAGTGACAGTGGTTGGAGTGTTACTGACCTGGGACATTTTGAACGGGCATTTGTTGGCAATGGTCTAAGATTTGACTACATATAGTGGCATTTGATCAATGCAACAGAGACGGAGACTTCTTCTTCTGGGATGTGTCACTCTATTAGTCCGTGAGTACCATAGACTACATCTCCCACAAGGTTTTGAGAAACATAATGATAACAGCAACGGTAATACTAATAAAAAATATGATGAGGAGGAGGAGGATGACGACGACGATAACGATGATGATGATGATGAGAATGATAATAATGATGATGATGATATGATAAAGATGATAATAATAATTGTAATAATGATGAAATGTTAATAATAATTGTATAATGATGATATAATAATACTGATAATAATAATAATAATAATAACAATTTTATACAATGCTATTTTCTAAGCTGTTTAGGACTCACTGCTCATTACCCATTTACAAGACATATAGAGTAATACATACAGAAGCACTGATGCATCAGTATACACATGTACACATCACACTACACACATTCATGCATGTACAAAAATGAATACATACTTGAAGCTTTTTATGCTCATAGACATATCGATACATGGTCAGAGCTTAGAAGAGAAAAGAAGGCGTACTGGTAGAAGAGCAATTGTGATATCAACAACAGTAGGTCTGAATAAATGCGTAGGTGAGGAAGGATGGACAAAGCTTTCACATCAGCTGACAATGAGTTTCGAACAAATATCTCAGCGAAACTGAGTGCACGTTCTCCAAATCATTCAAGACTGGATTTTGGCACTACCATAAAAACGTTTGCTTTACGATGTACAGGGTGTGTGATGTTCGATGTGTTCAGAGCTAATTTGAAAGGAAGTTTGGTAAAAATGTATTTAAATGAAGATATGCAAGGCTTCCACTTTTGTTTTCTTAAAAGAACTTTGATTTGTAACTAGCAGATTTATGTGATCATGATTTCTTTTCATCGCAATTAGACCTGCGATGCTGTTGTGAATACTTTGCAATCGTGAGACGTGTTCTGCTGATAAGCCTGCCAGCACAAAATTACAATATTTAACGACCATTTGCACACATGAAGTTCCATGGGTGTAATTCGCAACCGTGAACACTTTTGCAGGCAAATTGAAAGACGAGAGATGTGTTGAAAGGTACAGGCTATTTTAATTGTCTTTAGGTTTGATTTATACATACAGAGTTAGTGCCTTATAAATATCATTAGTATCATTATGATCGCCCTTTGAAAACGTGCATTTAAATGTTTCAGTTTCAGTTTCAGTTTCTCAAGATGACGTCTCCGCGCTCGGAATGAATTCCATATGCACTAACATCACAGGTGTCATGTAATGGAGACAATCCAGAATGATCACGGCACAAGTCTTAAGCCTGCACATAAATCCAAGAGCTGGCAGGTCCTGAGGTCGTACCTAGATAGTTCCATAACTCCGGGGTCGTAGGGGGGTGAGTTGGCAGAGACCTCAATTTTTTTCCGGGGCCAGCATTGTGAGGGCGCACCCATCCCCTCTCCCTCTCTTCAAAGTCATATTCATATACACATATTTTTACCAAGACTTCAGAAAGGCAAGAAGCTGATATGGTCTTCAAGGGGTGAGACTTGGGAAATCAACCTGTCTCTCAATGTTTTATGCCAAGGCAGCCGGACAATGCTCTGCTCTTCACGATTTTCAACTGCCGTGGGATCTTTAACGTGGGCATTTAAATGACTGTAACATTAGAGCTGGCGTCTCTCACACAAGCGACTGGCAGCATACAGTGTACGAGTTTTGACCTGAAAGCCTCCACTAATTTGCACATCAATTATACACATGTGTGAGGCGGTAGAGGTAGTCAGGTCTTGACTTACATTACTTTACCTATCAAACAAGGAAGGCCAGCAAAATCCTTCATGAACAACATCGCTGGCGCCTGCAAACTGGGGCTCCGTGACATTATACACAGGAGCAGAGACCGTATCGCCTGGAGATCCTTCGTGACAAAGAGTGGAGCTCCCACCGTCGTCCACGGCGATGGAGATGGATGATGACCTAACATGTAACCCTGTGGGTCAAGGGAGCACCACTGATGACTTCGTGACGACTTTTTTTCCCTCTCTCCTGGTCCTCTGCCAATCTCAAGGTACTGCTGAATCTCAGGCTTGTCCCTTCTTGAGTGAGTTATCTTCCCATCTCTTTCCTGCCTTCTTCTTCTTCTTCCTCTCCTGTGTCTTGCAGGATTGTCTTCGTAAGGCTACTAGGATCTTGTGACATAATTGTACCATTTCATCTTGTATCTTTTTACTGTAGTCAGGTCGTCAAATGGGACAATAAATTATGTTTGATTGGACTGCATAGTCTTGTTGGTGATTTGGTCAGTGTATCAGATGCGTAGAACCTTTTGATAACAACTCATCTCCATAGCTTAGATCATCCTCAGTAAGTCAGCTATGACTGAACATTTTTTGCAAGCGTTGAAAAAATTGACCATGACAGTCAAGGGAGCGCATCAACCTTACTTTAGAGGCGAACCAGACGTTGTTGTCTTCCCATAACGGTTTCTGTCTTGTGTTCGCTGTTGTTGTCTACACGATCCTGCAAAGCACATCAGGTTTGAAGCCTTCATCGGTGACAGTTGCCCCCAGGTATTCCAAGTGGTGCACTGTCTCCAACTGTTGTCCTTGAACCCTGATTTCAGTGCTGTTACTTATTGTTGTTTTCAGTCATCGGCTTGATCTTCTTTGCACTGATTGCCATTCCATGGGCAGTTGCTGTGTCATCGATGCATCGCACCAGGCTGGCTAATTCCTGTTCACCTCCGGCCACGCCATCATTGTCATCCCCAAAATGTAGGTTGGTGATTGTCCTGCCACCCATACTGACTCTTCCTGCTCGATCTTCCAGTGCGTCGGTCATAATTCATTCCAAGAAGATGTTCAAAAGAATGGGTGAAAGCAAACAACTTAATTCCGAGTATTGTTTGGAACACGTCATCAGTGTTGCCACTGATGAAAACTGTATTTGTAGCCTTGTAGAGGTGTTTTTTACTTTGATCGGGTTGGCATTGGTGTGAATTTTTCTCATGGTGGCCCACAAGGCTGCATGCTAAACCCTGCCTAACGCCTTTCTAAAGTCTATGAAGACATGACAGAAGTCTAGGTGATGCTGAAGGTACTGTGAGTTTAAAGTAACTGGAGGATTTTCCTGAAAAGCTCAGGTGTCTTGTGGATATTTTATATACTGATTTATTTTCTTCAGAGAAGGAGAATAAAAAAAAAGCTTGTTGGTTTGGTTACATAGCACTATTTCTCCAAGAACGGTCAAACGTAAGTCAACAGGTGACTGAGTCAGACTCACACACAGGTTCGTTTTATTTTGATAAATACTATCACAGAAGTGGATACTAAACGGAGATGAATCGAAATAGAAAGACAGAAACTAGAGCAGACCCGTTCATTTGCAGATCGAGGTCGTAGGATATGTACTTTTTATGAAACACGTAGTTTTAAGACATTCACATGGAGATCTACCTAATTCACTTAGAGCATACTCTTATGATATAAGAGAACTTAGTTTACGAAGTCTAGGCATGTTGCTAATGCCCACACCTGGTCTTGTTTTTTAACAAAACACTTGTTTTCGGTACTTTGACAATCATCATATTGTCTATATGATTTCATGACGTTTTGTTTATCTCTCTAGGGGATATCCATGTATAAAATCTGCAATGTAGCTGCTTGAAAAGAGTGTTAGCTATGACATATAATTTGTCTGACAAAAGAACGCCAACACGTGTCCGTGTATGTTGCGTTCTTCCAGCTCATACTCCTCTGTTCCATACTCCCTGTCATCTTCTCCGACCATTGCATTTAGATTGTCTGTTATCATACACATTTCTCTGTCGGGTATTTTGTCTTTCACTCTTTGTAGATCACGGTAAAATTGTCTTATCGCTTCTTTTGAACTAGTAGATATAGGGAGCATACACTTGTATGATGTTTCAGGTGACAGGCTTGATGTTAAACATTTTTGTCACAATACAATCACTTACAGTGTAACGTTTAATGGTGACCATATGACGCTTGTACAGAACCGTAGCGATTCTTTGTCGTTTGTGCAAGATACAGTTGTGTGATCATCTGACGTAATGAGACGTTCATTGCTTCATCTGACTCCGCACAGTCCAGTTAAGTTTATTTTGCATTCCTGAAGTTCTTCAAGCAGGAGTTCAAGTTTGCCCAATTCTCTCATGGTCCTGATATTTCAAGTACCAACAGTTATGACTCTCTTTCTCTCAAGTTTTGGTAAGGAGACTCGATATACCTGCTTCTAACAACTTCCATTAGATATATTTGTGTCGCCATCACAGTTGTCCACAATCACAAATTCTCCCTGCCATGCTGCTACTGAGTTCTGTTCCTTCCTGGGGGTCCCAGAAGGTGCAGAATTGTATCGGTTTTTTTTTTCTTTCATTCATGCTGTGACATCTTTTGCTGTTTTAAGCGAGTATGCAACCAGTAGTATGTCATAGCTTATGGAAGTGCTGTGCACGTATTGTCAATAGATCCTGACCATTGTTTCCGAAGAAATCATCAATCCGCAACTATGAAGAGAAAGCAAGTTCAACAGATTCTTCAGTGATGTCTCTCTCCGTCCGTAACTTGAGTGATCTGATGATGCTCCTATTTTCATTGAAGCTGACAGTGTTGTCTAATTGGTCTATCTGGGCTTGTTTTTTTGCCAGCTCGTCGTTTCCCCTGGAATACTGCTTTTCTGGTTCTTCTGACTTGCCGGCACGTCTTGGTCAGATGGGGGAGCTTGTTCCCGGGGCTTGGAGGACAAAGACGGCAATTACTCAAACACTTTTAATTCAACACAAAATGGTCGGGCTTCAGACTCAAGGGAAAGTCATGTCGACACTTGATAGATGGAGTAGCAGACACACTCCACATATACAACATGCAATACGCCAGACATCCCGTCTGGCTACAGACCATCGGCTTCGTCTCCATGCGACAAGCCCAGTTACAAGCAGAGGGAAAGAGTTAAGTAAAACCAATCTATTTGGTCACAAGGGTTCCTATTTAACTCATTCCTCTCTTATTCATTCGTTAGCTTGTTTTGTTTTCGATTTCTTTTTGATGCATTTTCTTTGATTAATTAGCGAGATGAGATGTCTCAGAACAGCAGCAAGCAGCAAGCAAGACCAAAAGAGATGTGATTAGATACAAACTACCTGTCATCACACGAGAGGGAATCAAATGGGTTGGCTAGCTGACCAAAATACCAGTCAGCCAGTTAACACTTCAAGCCTACACAGCAAACGCTCGAGCTTTAGAGCCAGTGAAAGACCACTGCATAGCACTTGATGGAGTGCCAGACACGTTTCAGTTCTATAATATGGGTTGTGTTTTGTCACCAGATCTGTTTTCACTATACAGCGAAAACATCATGAGAAACCTAGAAGAAGACCCTGGATTAAAGGTTGGAGGGATAGTGATAAACAACATTCGGTACGCAGATGACACTGTGCTAATTGCTGAAAATGAAAGGGACCTACAAAACCTTGTGAATATACTAGAAATAGAAAGCAAAGGTAAGGGGTTGGAACTAAACAGCAGGAAGACTGAAGTCATGGTGATCAGTAAAAAACATGAAATCCCCTCATGCAAAATAACAGCAAATCGCACAACCTTGACACAGGTTAATAAGTTCAAATACATGGGAACGGTCATTTCATCAGACGGCAGATGCACATCGGAAATAGCTGGCTGAATCAGCCAAGCCAAAACAGCACTCAAGAAGATGACAAGCATTCTTACCAACAAATGCCTATCAATTAACATCAGAAAGAGAGTCCTTGAATGTTATATAGAACCAATACTGTTGTACGGATGTGAGGCGTGGACAGTCAGCAAGCAAAGCCAGAGCAAGATTGAGGCAGCCGAGATGGGGTTTCTCAGAAGAATGTTGAGAGTTCCATGGACAGCAAAGAAAACAAACGAGACCGTCTTGATGGAGGCAGACACAAGTAGATCACTCATAAGGAAGATTAGGAAAAGACAAGCAACATTTATAGGCCATTTTATGAGGAAGGGGGATTTGGAGCACCTGGTCACAGCGGGAAAGCTGGAGGGAAAGAGAGCATCAGGTAGACCCAGGGACAGAATGCTGGACGGACTTGCAGAGTGGCTGGGGATGAAGAGGGTGAGGGAGATGCTAGGGGCAACGAGAGATAGAGACAGATGGAAGTCCATGGTCGCCAATGCCATGCGGCAGGGCACCTGATGATGATGAATATGACTCTGTGTCAGACTTCCTGTATACTTTCAAACCAACAGCTTCATCTCCCTGCGACATCTCTCAGTCCAGGCGGAAGAAAAAATATGTTAAGTGGTGGTATCATTGTAACATTGCAGATCCAAAAGGAATTGCATCGAGGTTAATTCATTAACTTTAAAATAAAAGTGGTGGTGTCATTGCGAGTAACATTGCAGATCCAAAACGATCTGCAACGAGGTTAATTCATTTAGCTTTATGTTCACTGCATTATCATATGATGATGGCGCTAAAGCTAAAACAGATAATAATAACAACAGTAATAATAATAGTAATAATAATAATAACAATAATAATAATAATAATGAGATGATGATGATGATGATGATGATGATGATGATGATGATGATGATGATGATGATGATGATGATGATGATGTAACAATAATAATTTCCCATTCCCCCACACACATCATCTGCTCACCACTCCCCCCAAGAACAAAATTTAGGCTGTATAATGTGGTTTTGCAGTTTGCCGTTTTGCAGACCAAACTTTTTCGCCGCCTCAGTTCTGTTGGTCATACGCCGCTCATTACGGCTCCTAAACGCACCACCAACATCAAATTTGAAAAGTCGCAGCCCAATGCCAGAAAATTAACTCGAACTTTGTTTCCCAACCGCACAGATACTGATGGTGCTCTTTTTCCCTCTAGCTTTCCTGTTGTGACCAGGGAATTGGGGCACCTGGTCACAACAGAAAAGCTGGAGGGAAAGAGAGCACCAGGTAGACCCAGGGAAGAAATATTGGACGGACTTGCAGAGTGGCTGAAGACAAAAAGGGTGGAAGATGTGCCTGCAGCAACAAGGGATAGAAACATATGAAGGGCCATGATCGCCAACGCCATGTGGCAAAGCACTTGATGATGATGATGATGACAGATACTGACACATAGCTCAACATTTATACATGCTGTAGCTAACCTACTTGCATTAAAACAAAAAAGTTAGGATATCATGAAATTTTGCTTCAGGTTCAGAAGCCATCGAGGAAACCGAAACTGAAGTCTCTACGAGCTTAGGGCAATGAAGGGTCACAGAATCTTGGACAGTTCGTGATGCTATGAGGATTGATGATTCCATGTTAATGGGGGATGATGTTACAGTGCTCTGCGGTTCTGGCCAGGACTGAGACTGTAAGACCGGAATAAACTCTACTGTTACTACAATAACGTGCCCATAGGAAAATTTCGTTAAGTCTTGGCCCAGATATTTCACACTTTTTTTTTAAATGAAGTGTCCTGTAACGCCAATGTTTGCGTACCAATTTGTAACCAATCAAAGTTAGTGCCAAGGTACCAGTATCACTTTCGTTTTGTATCTGTTCAAGTTAAGTGTACAGCTGTTCATCCAGAACATTTTTACCAAGACTTCAGAAAAGTAAGAAGACCAATTGGTTTTCAAAGGGTGGGACCTGGGAAATCAATCTATATCTCCAATGCTTTATACCAAGGCAGCCGGGCATTGCCCTGCTCTTCACGATTTTCTACTGCTGTGGGATCTTTAGTGTGTGCAGCCAGAAGGCACACTGGTCCGAATCGTTTTTCGTCCTCTTCTGAAGGACTAGACGTTCAGTTCGATTATCTGGTCAAACTGAGGAGAAAAGTCGAGGCCTCTACGGGGAGCGAACCCTTGAACTACGAGTTTAGTTATTGGCAGGCGAACATCTGAACCATTCGGCCACTTCTCTCCCTTGGTGCATCCAGAACAATTCATCGACATTATAATAATAATAATAATTACAATATTTATAAAGCGCAAAATCTTGATAAAATCAAATCTAAGCGCTGAAGCAGACACACACGCACGCACGCACGCACGCACGCACACACACGCACGCACGCACACACACACACACACACGCACACACACACACACACACACACGCATGGCTATAAATGGGGAGAAAGAATAAAAGCAATAAAAGCAAGAATAAAAGCAATGGAAAATTATAGAGAGCACAGCATATACAATTATATATTATAACCATGTGATTCCCCTCGAGCGGAGACAGGCTCCAGAGGGGGGGGGGGGGGTTGAGTGAGGTTAGGATTTTATGCGGAGGAGAAAAGGTGAGTTTTGAGAGCGGACTTGAAGGAGACAAAAGTAGGTTGCTGACGGACTGAGAGAGGAAGTTTGTTCCAGGAGAGTGGACCAGAAACAGAGAAGGCTCGTGGACCATAGGTATTGAGCTTAGTGCGTGGAAAGCGAAAAGTCAGAGGATCGGAGGCAGAGCGTAGGGTACGTGAGGGAAGATAGATCTCAAGTAGGCTTGACAGGTAATGGGGGGCTGCGTTATTGAGGCTTTTGTAGCACATGGTGTCTAGTTTGTACTGTATGCGCTTTGATACAGGGAGCCAGTGAAGTTGTGCCAGGAGAGGAGATATGTGGTCAGCTTTTTTCTTTTTGAGTACAAGGCGTACAGCATTGTTTTGAATGCGCTGTAGGATGTGAATGGTGGAGGCAGGAAGACCAGACAGGAGTGAATTGCAATAGTCAATGCGAGACATTATGAAGGAGAGAACGAGTTTTGCAGTTGTTTCGACAGAGAGATATTTCCTGATCAGCCTTATACGATGGAGATGATAGTAGCAAGATCTGGCAGTTTGAGAAACAAAGTTGTTCATGGAGAGGGTAGAGTCAATGCAGACACCAAGGTTTTTAGCTGAATCAGAAATTGGGACTGATGTGTTACATAATGGGAGAGAAAGAGGAGGCAGCTGAGAAAGTTTCTGACGGGTGCCAATGAGGATAGCTTCTGTCTTGTCGTCATTAAGCTGAAGTTTGTTGAACGTCATCCAGTTCTTAATGTCCGAGTAACACTCAGTGGTGCGAGTCAACAGGCGCTGTATATTATCAGGTGAGTCACTGTCTTGAAGTTGGGTGTCATCAGCACAGAAGTGGTGTTTTATAGAGTGGGAGTTGATGATGGTGGACAGGGGGGAGGTGTAAAGAGTGAAAAGAACAGGGCCAAGAACAGAT
>CM060311.1:31752588-31772588 GCA_030674185.1 Monoplex corrugatus | reverse complement strand
TCACATAACTGTAACATGATTGTAAGTGATTGTCTTGTTTCTTGGCATTTGCCGATAGAAATGACATGGAAAAATGGAATGCAAAAATGTCCAGAAACTCAGGAATCATGCATGCAGGAGAAAATCATTTGGTCGGAAGAAAACGCATATATATTTGAGGCTGAACAAAATTCAGATGATTTTAACGATCGCCTTCATGAGACTTATCAGTTAATGAATGTTGATGTAAATAGCTGTGTAGATATTTTTGCTCAAGCAATGCATAGTGCAGCCGCATGTATGGTGAGAAGGGTTGGCAAAAGAAAGAAATGTTGATGACTGGTTTGACTATGAATGTGAGCATAAAAAGAAACACGTAAAGAGGCTTCTTAAAAGCTTTCAGAGGAACAGATTAGGAAGTAAAAAAAAAGAACTGAAAGATGTTTATGTGAAAGAGCGATCTGAATACATAAAATTGAAACGACAAAAGAAACGTGAATTTGAAGAAGCAAAAATAAATAAACTCAAAGACCTATTAAAGACTCAAAATTGTTCTGGTTGGCAATCAGAACACTTAATAGAAAAGCCATAATTTATAACGAAATAAGCCTTAATCAGTGGCATGATATGAATCTTTCACACAATATTTCAAAGTTCTGGATCCGGGCAGAAGTTGAAGATGATGGCAATTTGGATACAAATGAGTACGAAGAACCATTATTTAATGATGCAATATCAAGAAGGGAGATAATTGACAGTATTAAAAAATTGAAAAATGGTAAAAGTGCTGGACCAGACAAAATTCTGGGAGAAATGTTAAAGCATTCCAGCGATTCAGTGTTAAATTTTATAGTTATTCTATTTAATCGGTTATTTGAAAATGGTATTTTCCCCACAGAATGGGCCAAATCTATTATTGTCCCCATACATAAGAAAGGAGATGTAAACAACCCAGACAACTACCGAGGGGTTGCACTCACAAGTGTTTTAGGCAAAGTTTATACAAATATATTAAATAAACGACTTACGAAATGGGCAGTGAGGGAAGAAAAAATAATAGAAGAACAAGCAGGATTTCGATCTGGATACAGTACAATAGATCACATTTTCATGCTGTACGCTTTAGTCCAAAAATACCTTCTTAATCACACTAAACTATACGTAGCATTTGTAGATTTTCGCAAAGCATTTGACTCAGTTAATAGAAATGTACTTTGGGGTATTCTGTGAAAGAATGGAGTAAATGGTAAATTATATATGTCTCTTAAAAGTATATATAATTCTGTGTTAGCATGTGTTCGTGACAAAGATATGTACACCAACTTTTTCGAATGTCCACGAGGAGTGAAACAAGGATGTCTCCTCAGCCCCTTACTATTTTCATTTTTTATTAATGAGTTAGCGTTAGAAATAGCCAAAAAAGGGAGACATGGTGTACAGCTATTGCCTGGTGCTGTTGAATTTTTTTTTTACTGCTATTTGCTGATGATGTGGTGCTTTTGTCAGACACTGTCATAGGGTTACAAAATCAACTAAGTGCTTTAAAACATGAATCTGATAGGTTATTACTGTCTGTGAACCTAGAAAAGACGAATGTGATGATTTTCCGTAAGGGAGGACATTTTTCGGCTCGAGAAAAATGGGTTTATGGTGAGTCTGAAGTTAAAGTAACAAACTCATATAAATATCTAGGTATTATTTTTACAACAAAACTGAGTCTCCAAAGCGCATGGGTGGAAAGCAGCAAAAAAGGGAAAAGAGGAACGATGGAAATTTAAAGATCTTAAGAAAATTGAACTGCACTGACTTCTCGATTTTTTTGGAAACTTTTCGACTCACAAATTGAACCAATCTTAACGTATGGTCAGAAATATGGGGTTTTTCGAGCAATCATAAAATGGAAAAGGTACATACATTTGCCATCAAACGCTTCCTTTCGGTACCATTGCATTCATCTAATAAAATGTTATATGGAGAAACTGGCCGTTATCCTTTGTTTTTGAAAACTCAAATGAAGTGTATTAAATACTGGTTGAAATTAACCCAGCTCCCAATGTCAAGATTGTGCAAGCAGGCATATGAGATGTTACTGAATCAATTAGACTCGGGTAAACAAAACTGGGCATATTTCGTTAAGAAAATGTTAACCACACATGGATTTGGTATTGTGTGGATGTGCCAGGGAGTTGGTTATGAACAAGGATTTATTTCAGAATTTAGGGTTAGACTAGTTGATTCGTACAAACAAAACTGGCACGCTCAAATGGAAGAATCTGAGAAATATGATTGGTTCCTTTCCTTTAAAAGTATATTTCAAACCGAAAAATATATAAAGGCCGTAACAAATAAATGGCACAGAAGCAATCTTGCTCGTTTTAGACTAAGAGCCCTAGGGCTAAATGCAACAACAAGATGGTTTTACTCAAATTCATCGGCACACTCTTTTGTCCCATGTGTAATGTAGAGACAGAAGATGAAATGCATTTTTTGTTTGTTTGTAAGTCGTATGAAAGTATACGACAAAAATGCATAATCTTTGATGAGGACATTTCGAGTCAAAGGGTCATTACCAGAATACTCATGACTGAAGATGAAAACTATCAAAAATCCCTCGCGAAATTTATCGCCCTTGCTTGGGAAAGTCGGAGAAAGAAAACAACACAGTAATAAATTAATGTAAGTTTATCTCCAGTGAAGATATCACTTTATACTGTTCTTATGTTTATTTGCCGGATTTAGGTCTTCCTTTTACTTATATGACTAATTACGTCGGGTGGTCAACTGTTTCTTCAACTTTTTGTTCAACTTTTTAAATTAATGTACGTTTATCTCCAGTGAAGATGTTACGTTATATTGTTGTTGTTTTTTTTGTTTTCTGGATTTGGGTCTTCCTCTTATATGACTAATTATGTCAGGTGGTTAACTATTTAACATTTTGTTCAACTTTTTGAATTAATGTAAGTTTATATTCAGTGAAGATATTACTTTATACTGTTCTTATGTTTATTTGGCGGATTTGGGTCTTCCTCTTACCTATATGACTAATTACGTTGGGTGGTCAACTGTTTCTTCAACTTTTTTGTTCAACATTTTGTTCAACTTTTTCCGTTCAATTTTTTCTTCATTTTTAGGGAATAAATTCAAATGGATGTATTGTCAGCCATGACTATATTTATAAATCTTTGTTTCGAGAAAACGTCGCCGAAAAATTTAATGACTTTGTTTTATGCTCCTTGCCACAAGGACAAAAATGTCAATGGCAAAAATTTTCAGTTTCAGTTTCAGTTTCTCTGTCTGTCTCTGTCTCCCTCTCTCTTTCTCTCTCCCCTCTCTCCTCTCTCTCTCTCTCTCTCTCTCTCTTCTCTCTCTCTCTCTCTCTCTCTCTGTCTCTCGCCCCGTGTTCTCGTTTGTGCGCGTGTCTACATTAAAAACATCTGTTTCGAAATAATAGTCACATTGTGGTGTACATTATCCTCGTAAACATAACTCGAGAAGCCGTGGTACTGTTTGCTGAAAACACTTAAAACAGAAATCGCACATGAAATACAAGATAGAAATAGCACTGTATATAAAGGTATGTGGTTGCGACCCAAAAGTTGTCACGTTCTATTCTCTTCATCGACAGAGCAGCAGTTTGAAACAGACAGAAAAAGAGGTAAAGAGAGAGAGAGACAGACAGACAGACAGACAGACAGAGACAGACAGACAGACAGACAGAGAGAAGAAGACAGAGAGCCAGAGATAGAATTAAATAAAAACAACAAAGAAGGAGAAGATATATCTCTTTTCATATTTATTCAGAAGGAAATGTATTCGGAAAAAGATTAGTTTTCTGTTTTGACGAAAACAAAAAGAAAAGAAATAGATACATAATACATACATACATACATACATACATACATACATACATACATACATACATACATACATACATACATACATAGGTAGATAGGTAGGTAGGTAGTAGATAGATAGAATAGATAGATAGTAGATAGATGTAGATGATAGATTAAATTAGGTTAGATTTAGGTTAGATTAGGTTAGATTACATTAGATTACATTAGATTACATTAGATTACATTAGATATTAGATTAGGGCAAAATGGAGGGCAAGAGACGACAAGGAAAACCGCCGACTTCCGATGTAGAGAACATAGCCAAGTGGACGAAGTTGCCGAAAGGTGAAATCTTCAGATGGACTGTGGACAAAAGGGATGGAGACAGCTGACGGGGCATGTATCAGCGGCTACCATCAAGAATGATGTCGCCGACAGATAACCGATAAGACAAAATATGAGAGACGGATAGATAGATAGACTGGCCATCTTTTCAAAGTTCTGAATTCCATCTGGAAATTTGGACAGAGAAATTGAGACAAGAGCCTTAAAAACAGATGACGTGAGCTACAAACTTTCACCCCTTTTAAAACACCAAGGCCAGACTTACCAGTATAATGTTTGTACTCACACTGACTTGCCAGTGCCAGACCTGGGCTTTTTTTAAATACAACCTTTGGAACTACGATCACAGCCTGTGAGTTGAGATAAGTCAGAAGAGCAACCAGCAAAACCAGAGGAGAGAGAAACGAAGAGTTCAAGCAATTGGTTGTCAGAAAAGCAGTCAGCAAGACTAGAGGAGATAGAAACGAAGAGTTCAAGCAATTGGTTTCAGAAAAGCAACCAGCAAGACTAGAGTAGATAGAAACGAAGAGTTCAAGCATCTGGTTGTCAGAAAAGCAGCCAGCAAGACTAGAGTAGATAGAAACGAAGAGTTCAAGCATCTGGTTGTCAGAAAAGCAGCCAGCAAGACTAGAGGAGATAGAAACGAAGAGTTCAAGCAATTGGTTTCAGAAAAGCAACCAGCAAGACTAGAGGAGATAGAAACGAAGAGTTCAAGCATCTGGTTGTCAGAAAAGCAGCCAGCAAGACTAGAGTAGATAGAAACGAAGAGTTCAAGCATCTGGTTGTCAGAAAAGCAACCAGTAAGACTAGAGGAGATAGAAACGAAGAGTTCAAGCATCTGGTTGTCAGAAAAGCAACCAGTAAGACTAGAGGAGATAGAAACGAAGAGTTCAAGCATCTGGTTGTCAGAAAAGCAACCAGTAAGACTAGAGGAGATAGAAACGAAGAGTTCAAGCAATTGGTTGTCAGAAAAGCAACCAGCAAGACTAGAGGAGATAGAAACGAAAAGTTCAAGCAATTGGTTGTCAGAAAAGCAACCATCAAGACCAAAACAGAGAGAAACGAAGAGTTCAAACAAATAGTTGTCACAAGAGCAGTCGCGAGACCAGAAGAGAGAAAAACGAGGAGATCCAACAAATAGTTGTCACAAGAGCAGTCAGCGAGACCAAAAGAGAAAGAAACGAAACGATCCAACAAATGGTTGCAACAACACCTGTTTGACCCCTGACGACAATACTAGTCAACCAACCAGCCCTTAAAGTCTACAATACCAGATTCTCTGGCTTCAGAGCCAGAGGAAGATTAAGGCAGCACTGTTTACATGGAGTTACAGATATACTCCTCATCCAGACCGTCAGCTTCAGGCTTGTGCACTACGTATCGGGGGTTGTGTTTTTCATGTTGGTGGTGTGTCATAAAATTGTCATCAATTTTCAACAAAATTTGGTCCAAAATTAGCTAAGAGATTGGACTTTTAGATACCTATTAAACTTTGACAGCACAATCATACGGATATAAACAGCAACAACAACAACATCAACAACAACAACAAACAAATTATGTTATAATTAAGCATGGCATGCTTCAAAATCATTTTTATCTTTTTTCGACACATTCCTACTATAAATTATTGATTGATTGGTTGATTAACAACGCATTACTAGATGCTTTTTCAGAAGACAACAACAAATGCCTGTTAGAAAGATGACGCAAGCTGACGTAATTTCCTTCTCTCCCTCAGATTGACAATGTGGATGACAGGGTCCCTGCTCCTGCTGGTTTTGATCTCCACACTCTTTACTGACGTCATGAGTGGTGAGGTCACTCAGTGTTTGTCACATCATTGTCATCCATCATTAGTGGAACATCCGTGCTAACGAGTAAACAAATCATACACCATCATTGAGCCATGAACCAAACTAAAGTTTAAAACAGAATAAAAGTATTATCGCCATTAACTCAATAATAGAAAAATAATGATTGAATCTCTCCACGAACCAGAAAAATATATGAATGATTTAACTATCAAGAAATTCCGTGATTGCCTGATCAGATTCAGATTAGGCGTAAACAAATTTAACAGAAAACTATGCTAGAAAAAACTGCCCCTTTAGTCCCAATAGTTCAGGAGATGAATCCCATTTTCTGTTTGATTGTCCAGTCTATAAAGACATCAGAAATAAGCATTTACAAGGAATCATTGGAAACAGCACTGATCCCTTATGGAGTATGGCCTTGGCGTGAAACAATTCATAACATTCCAGAAAATTGGTGATGTTCATTTTTATGCTTTAAAGTTTCGAGAAGAGGTAACAGTCTTAAAATGTTTGTACATTGCTACTACAAAATGGACGATGAATGAAAAGTGTGCGAGATGTATGTTAACAATGTAATCCCCTCCCCCAACCCCTGGTTTGTGTATGGGTCGGTGGCCTTCACAATAAACCATGTGTCAGTGTAAAGAAAAAAGAGATAATGTATACTTATCGGTGCTCTGGGCGCTTACAATTCTATGATACAAAAGATAATTGAAATATACATGTAACACATTATCAACTAATTTTATTTACATCATGAAGACATGCTCAGTAGCATCTACACACAAAACACTATAAGTATGTACGAAAACAAGACAAGATAAAGTCAGCATAACAAAGTGAATTTGAACATGGAAAACATGGGCTTTAAGTTGGGTCCTAAAAGAGAAAAGGTCGGGCACAGTTCTTTGGTCAAAGGGAGATTATTTCACAGAAAAGACTGAAATTGGGCAGAAGATCGTAGAGCATGAGGCTTAGTCTGTTTCGAGTGATTGTGAACAGCTAGGTATCAGAAGAAGAGTGAAAAGTACGAGAAGAAGAATAGGTATTCAGCAGTTCGGAGATATGAGCAGGAGCAGTAAAATAAACAACGTTGTAAGACACACACGATCTTGAAAAGGAAGCCTGGGCAGAGAATAGCCAGAAAATTTAAGGACGAGTCTTGCAGCAAAATTTTGAACTTTCTGAAGCGGTTGAATAACAGACTTAGGCTACGTTCATACTGGCACTCACGACTATAGTGCGGACGGAAAAAAACGTATACGCGCGAGAAAGGTGTTCATACTTATCAGCACGCTCTCTGTCCTTGAGGAAGAAGGGAGGCTAGCGCTGCTTATTTTCTGGTAAACATGGCATTGACGGGGCGACAGAAACTGATTTGGTGGTGATGGTGGAAGAGAAGAAACATGAAGCATCGAACAATTCGCCGTTTTTCTGTGCACCCAATTAACAGATCATGAAAGATGCATGGAGAGTATTATCATTTAATGCCTGAACTACTGTTAGATAAACAGAAATTTGCAAAATATCCAGAATGTTCTAAAGGAAAGGTCGATTCCTGACTTCGGAAATCAGTTTCTCGTTTTCCATCTTGTGTTGAAAATGACTGAAAATTTCAGTACAGTACAGTCTCTTTTTCCGCACACACGTACAGCCGCGTTTCAGTATGAACGCGCAGAGGATGGCCAGTGATAAAAAAGAAGGGTTGGCCTCGAACTCACGACTTCTGTCCGTCCGCACGCACGACTGAAGTGTAGCAAGCACGCACGACTTTTTTTGCGGGCGTGGTTGTGCGTGCGTGTCTGTGGCAGTATGAACATCTTCGCTCAGCAAGTAAAAATAAAGTTTTTAGCACCCGCACGATTTTTGTCCGTCCGCATGACAGTCGTGAGTGCCAGTATGAACGTACCCTAAGGATTACCAATAGGAGACTGTTACAAAAATCTAGACGAGAAAGTACACAAGAAGTTACGAGAGGCTTGGCTGCAAAATCGGTGAGAAGATAGGAATACAACAGATACGTTTCAAGTCCAAATAAGCCACTTGACATACCTTGACTATAATTGTGTTGTCGCATGGAAAGGTTAGAGTCAAAGATGAATCTTCGTATAGAATCAGGAAAGGGAATGTCACACGCATTGAGAGAGACAGAACTTGGAAGAGGTACAACTCTCTTGGTGTTTGAAAGTAACAGAACCTCCGTCTTATCATTGTTAATCATCAGTCGGCTGTCCAGGTTTCAATGTCACTTGCGTATAACTGGAGTGTGGAAATCATTTCATTCCATTCCCATGGAGATGTTGATTTTTGTAGTTGTGTGTTATCATCAAAGAAGTGATGGTTGATAGAATGTTGATAAACTCACCAACTAACTAACAAACAAACAACACATCATCATTGCTTCAGCATCTAAGCTAAGTAAGAAATAAGCCACACGCCATCATTGGGTCACCAACGAAGCTGACTATAGAAAAACAATATGTCCTCATTAATTTACCATCCAATCTAGCTATCAAACACACAATACGTCATTACTGACTCACCATGCCAGTCACCACCAAGCACACAACATGTCATCATTAACTCACCAAACAAGCTATATATCAAACACACACTACATCCTCATTACCTCACCAAACAAGTTATGTAGAAAACAGTATCATCCTCTCCACAGAACCAAGCTACCTCAAATGACCAAGCTACCTATCCGATCCAACAAATGATAACTCATCATCAATTCATTAACCATCAAACAAACTTCATAATTAGCTCACAAACCAAACACGCTATGCACACACAAAAAACAGACGAAAACAGAACGCCACTATTATCAACTCACAAACTAAGCCAATTAGAAAGCAGACAATACGTCATCATTGACTCATCAACTTAATTAAACATTACATAAACAATACGTCATCATTAACTCATTAACTAAACTAAACATTACATAACAAGACGTCATCATTGACTCACCAACTAAACTAAACATTACGTAAACAATACACCAGCATTACCTCATCAACTAGACTAAACATTACATAAACAAGACGCCATCATTAACTCATCAACTAAACTAAACATTACATAAACAAGGCGTCATCATTAACTCATTAACTAAACTAAACATTACATAAACAAGGCTCATCATTAACTCATTAAATAAACTAAACATTACATAAACAAGAAGTCATCATTAACTCATTAACTAAACTAAACATTACATAAACAAGACATTATTGACTCATCAACTAAACTAAACATTACATAAACAATACGTCATCATTAACTCATCAACTAAACTAAACAATACATAAACAATACGTCATCATTAACTCATCAACTAAACTAAACAATACATAAACAATACGTCATCATTAACTCATCAACTAAACTAAACATTACATAAACAATACGTCATCATTAACTCATCAACTAAACTAAACATTACATAAACAAGACGTCATCATTAACTCATTAACTAAACTAAACATTACATAAACAATATGTCATCATTAACTCATCAACTAAACTAAACATCACATAAACAAGACGTCATCATTAACTCATTAACTAAACTAAACATTACATAAACAATACGTCATCAATAACTCATCAACTAAACTAAACATTACATAAACAAGACGTCATCATTAACTCATTAACTAAACTAAACATTACATAAACAAGACATTATTGACTCATCAACTAAACTAAACATTACATAAACAATACGTCATCATTAACTCATCAACTAAACTAAACAATACATAAACAATACGTCATCATTAACTCATCAACTAAACTAAACAATACATAAACAATACGTCATCATTAACTCATCAACTAAACTAAACATTACATAAACAATACGTCATCATTAACTCATCAACTAAACTAAACATTACATAAACAAGACGTCATCATTAACTCATTAACTAAACTAAACATTACATAAACAATATGTCATCATTAACTCATCAACTAAACTAAACATCACATAAACAAGACGTCATCATTAACTCATTAACTAAACTAAACATTACATAAACAATACGTCATCAATAACTCATCAACTAAACTAAACATTACATAAACAAGACGTCATCATTAACTCATTAACTAAACTAAACATTACATAAACAATACGTCATCATTAACTCATCAACTAAACTAAACATCACATAAACAATACGTCATCATTAACTCTTCAACTAAACTAAACAATACATAAACAATACGTCATCACTGACTCATTAACTAAACTAAACATTACATAAACAAGAAGTCATCATTAACTCATTAACTAAACTAAACATTACATAAACAATATGTCATCATTAACTCATCAACTAAACTAAACATTACATAAACAATACGTCATCATTAACTCATCAACTAAACTAAACATCACATAAACAATACGTCATCATTAACTTATCAACTAAACTTAACAATACGTCATCAATAACTCATCAACTAAACTTAACAATACGTCATCATTAACTCATCAACTAAACTAAACAATACATAAACAATACGTCATCACTGACTCATTAACTAAACTAAACATTACATAAACAATACGTCATCATTAACTCATCAACTAAACTAAACATCACATAAACAATACGTCATCATTAACTTATCAACTAAACTTAACAATACGTCATCATTAACTCATCAACTAAACTTAACATTACATAAACAAGACGTCATCATTGACTCATTACCCATGGTAATTATCAAACACAAATACGTCATAATTAACACAAAAACCAAGCTTATCATCAAAAAAGTACGTCAGATTTAACTCACAAACCACGTTAATTAGCAAGCAGACAATACTTCATCACTGACTCATGAGCCAAGCTTATTACAAAATAAACGATACATCATCATCAACTCACTTACCAAGCTAGCTATTAAGTCTTAATTAACTCAGTAACCAAGCTTACTATTAAACAAGCAATTATCATCATCATCAAGTGCCCTGCCACATGGCTTTGGCGATCATGGCCCTCTATATGCATCTACCCCTCGTTGCCGCAAGCACATCTTCCACCCTCTCTGTCCTCAGCCAACCTGCAAGTCCGTCCAGTGTTTTTCCCTGGGTCTACCTGGTGCTCTCTTTTCCCCAGCTTTCCTGTTGTGACCAGGTGCTCTAATTCCCCTTTCTTCATAAAATGGCCTTTAAATGTTGCCTGTCTTTTCCTAATCTTCCTTATGAATGATGTTCTTGTGTAAAGATCATCCATAAGGAAGATCAGGAAAAGACAGGGAACGAACAATACGTCAATAAATCACCAACCAAGCTAATAGCAATTACACGTCATCTCTGACTCATCATCTAAGCTAATTATCCAACAAACAATACGTCATTTTCAATTCACCAGCTAAGCTAACTATCAAACACATAATACGTCACCATTAACTCATCAAGAAAGCTATGCATCAAACAGGCAATGCATCTTTATCAACTCACCAACCAAGTCATTAGCAAACAAATTTGTCGTCATCTTCATCATTGTCATCGTCGCTATTATCGTCTTCATTGCCTTCATTATTTTCAGCGTCAACATCAGCATCAGCATCGCCAATGATACCATCGTCGTTGTCGTCATCATCATCATCGATCATCATCTACATCAACAACAACAACAACAAAAACATCACCATCGTTATCATTATCATCATCATCATCTACATCATCATCATCAACAACAACAACAACAAAAACATCACCATCGTTATCATTATCATCATCATCATCTACATCATCATCATCAACAACAACAACAACAAAAACATCACCATCGTTATCATCATCATCATCATCACTATCATTATTAACTAATGGAATTCACGTGTTTAACCATCATTTGCTCTGTTTCTCAACAGAAGATCATCCAGCGTCACTGAAGAGAGTGAGGAGGGTGATTTATGCAACCGTTCGTGATACTGGTTATCGTTATCATATAGTGAGATCAGTCGTGGAACCTGCAGATGATTCCAACTTTGACGGTGATGACGATATCAGCCACTGACTGTCTTCTGACACCGGTCCCTTTATGCCGAACTATTTCCGATCATTGATGGAAGAAAAAATTATTTCAATAAAAAAAATAACAAACTGCTTCTGTTTTTTTGCTATTCTCTGAACTAATCTGGACTCAAGACTCAAGACTGCCTTATATACAGGACTAGTGATATCACTCACATACATACCAACATGTGCACAAATGAATACGTACTCACATTATCTAAAAATACAAACAAACACCTATGTCACAAACATGACAATGCATAAACTATCATATCATGCAACACAGTCAGTTATTAGAAGTGACATTACACACTAAAGGTGGAGGGAAAGACAGCACCAGGTAGACCCAGGGAGAAAATATTGGACGGACTTGTAGGGTGGCTGAAGACAGAGAGGGTGGAAGATGTGCTTGCAGCAACAAGGGATAGACACATATGGAGGGCCATGATCGCCAAAGCCATGCGGTAGGGCACATGATGATGATGATGATTACACACTCGTGAAGTAATTGCAGATATCAAAAGTGGAAAACCTGGATGAGCAACTAAGCCTTCAACCGTGACGATAGGTGAAAAACGATGAGTAGATCTGACAGACCAGCAGGCAGACAACCCTGAACAGATGATGCAAAGAAACAAAGCACATTCTCCAGCTGAAAATTTGGCACCATGAGCTTTTGTTTTAAAGAGTGCAAAGTGTGTATTTGATATGCAAGGAGACAATCTGGAAGGCAAAGGTGATTGAGATCCATGAAAAGTCGCGACGTGTAAAAGCTGCAATAGAGGAAGACAGAAAACTAGATGGAGAGACGACCTAATTAGATTTGACAAGAACTGGAGAGGAAAAGCGCTGAAACAAAGTGAATGGAACCAGCTGGGGAAGGCCTACGTTCAATAACAGACTTCAAATGGCTGAAAGAAGAAAAGCTGCAAAATCATTACGTATTCATTTACTGCCCCTTATGTCACTAAGTTACAGGCAGTATCAAAGATTCCCCACCAAGTCTTCTCTGGAGCAGCCTTTGTTACAACCCTAGGTTGTTGTTTTTTCATGACATTGAGGTCTTCTGCTGCTCGTCATAAGTGTTTTTGTGGCTTCTTCTTTTGCCTATTCTTCTGATATCTCGTGAAGGGCAATATAGTTGATGCTTTCCTGCTCTCTTCAGATGATGTGCCCAATCCATCTCCATCATCCTTTCATGATTTTAGTATCCTACTATCTTGACTGCTTTACGTAAGTAGCTGTTGGTTGGAGATAATGTTGGGTCAGCAAATTTGAATGATTCTTTAGAGGTTTTGTGTATGGAAAGCGATAGCATGGTAGGGTCACTTTGTGTCATTCTCCTGCATTCCGATCCGAAAGTAGGGGGTGATTGTATACAGTGACCAAATTTTCTTCAGTAATCAGTATTTGGTTAGAAAACGAAAATGATTATGAATTCTCGGAGGACATATGAAACACAGACACACATAAGCACACGCACTCGCAAACACACACAAGCACACACACACACACACACACACACACACACACACACACACACACACACACACACACACACACACACACACACAACAACAAACATACATACACATACACACACACACACACACACACATAAATACATACGTATACATATACACACAACACACACTCACACACACTCACGCTCGCACGCACGCACGCATGTACATACACGCAGACATTACAGTTGAAAAATGATGTCGTCAAAAACAGGTTTAAAGGAAATGACACAAGTTAAATATCTAGTGTAGACAGCAAAAACGTCAGGTCGAGTGACATCGGAGAGCTTGAGAGATGATTGTCAGGGGAATATCAAGGCATGTGTACTCCAGATGCTATCCGGACCTCGTGGTGTTTCTTGTTAATCAGACTTCCGGAAAACCCAGCACTACACTTTACTGAATTCAAAACTTCACAGGAAAGTGTACATTAATGATATAGGGGGGTGGGGGGGGGGTGGGAATAAAATATTTCTCTGTTAGAAAGACTACAAAGTTGTTTTCGATCACCAGTCATCGTGTTGCAGTGATTAGTGAAACGGACAAGTATTTTGTGGATTTCTAATACAATTAGTCCTTTCAAAATCTGTGTGCAATTTTTCTCCTCTAATGGGCTCCTACCCAGAGCTGAATGCGCCAAGGGCTCAGAGGGAAAATAGGGACCACATGGTAAAGTCTTATCGACCTCACAGAGGCGTCTTTGGGTTTTTTGCTCAAATCCCTTGAACGACACCGCCGGTAACTGTATCTGTCGGGCCTGGTTGAAGGTAAGCATAGAGTACAGCCTTTGTCAGGTAGTCCTAATCCAGAATGGAACTCCATAGCATCATAATCATCATCCTCATCGTCATCACTGTCATAGCACAGTAAAATATTGTCAAGTCATCTTAGATCTTAGTCAGTTTGTTTCTTTTCTCACATTGAAGACAGCAGCAGGGAAGTTTCAGTCTTTTTCTCAAATTTTTTTATCTAGTGTTAGTTTGTAATCTTACGCTTGACAAAGGCCAGTTGGCCGAAAATTTGCGCCTGTCTTGTTTTGTTGTATTAAATACGCGTTCATATTCTTCTTTCGTGTTTTTCTGGTTCCTGTTTGCTTGAACGCGGGCAGTCACACTTGTATTGGAAGTCATTATCTGTCAATGAACGTAACCACAGAACATAAGTCTTTGACAAATGAAAAAAATGGAGGTTGTGCGAAGAGAAAACAGCGATACATTCGTTTCCTGATGTGTCCTAGTATTCTCTTAGAAAGAAAAAACTTCTATTCATTAACTTGAAGCAATGAGATGACATTAATGTAATATTGTTGATTTTCTGAAGAAAACATTCCGCACACGCTGAAGAGCCACAGTCAATTAACAAATGACATGTACATAACAAACATAAGTAACAGAATTATCCATAATACGTAAACAAAAATACACATATACAGAAAATAGGGGGACGCTGGTAACGCTGCTGTCCGGAAGGAGGAACCCAAAGTCCACATGAAAAATTTATCACGACAACAACATAAAAACAGTGTTAATAGATACGTATTCAATCTGGAAGGACAAGGTCAAAAGGAACTCAGATGTATCAATAAAATAATAAGAAACAAGCCCTTATGACAATCTCCATTGAGAAACAAGCCATTCTGATAATCTCCATTGAGAAACAAGCCCTTCTGACAATCTCCATTAAGAAACAAACCATTATGACAATCTCCATTGAGAAACAAGCCATTATGACAATCTCCATTGAGAAACGAGCCATTATGACAATCTCCATTGAGAAACAAGCCATTCTGACAATCTCCGTTAAGAAACAAGCCATTCTGACAATCTCCGTTAAGAAACAAGCCATTATGATAATATCCATTGAGAAACAACCCATTATGACAATCTCCATTGAGAAACAACCCATTCTGACATTCTCCATTGAGAAACAACCCATTATGACAATCTCCATTGAGAAACAACCCATTCTGACATTCTCCATTGAGAAACAACCCATTATGACAATTTCCATTGAGAAACAACCCATTCTGACATTCTCCATTGAGAAACAACCCATTATGATAATATCCATTGAGAAACAATCCATTCTGACATTCTCCATTGAGAAACAAGCCATTATGACCATCTTCATTGAGAAACAACCCATTCTGACATTCTCCATCGAAAAACAAGCCATTATGACAATCTCCCTTGAGAAACAAACCATTATTGCAATCTCCATTGAGAAACAAGCGATTATGACAATCTCCCTTGAGAAACAAACCATTATGACGATCTCTATTGAGAAACAAGCCATTCTGACAATCTACATTAATTAAGAAACGAACCATTCTGACAATCTCCATTAAGAAACAAACCATTCTGACAATCTCCATTGAGAAACAAGCCATTATGACAATCTCCATTGAGAAACAAACCATTATGACGATCTCCATTGAGAAACAAGCCATTCTGACAATCTCCATTAATTAAGAAACGAACCATTCTGACAATCTCCATTAAGAAACAAACCATTCTGACAATCCCCATTAAGAAACAAATCATTCTGACAATCTCCATTGAAAAACAAACCATTCTGACAATCTTCCTTGAGAAACAAACCATTCTGAAAATCTCCATTGAGGAACAAGCCATTATGACAATCTCCATTTTCATACAAAAGTTATTTCAGAAAAAACAGCATTGCATACTTTTCAATGAGATTGTGAATTCGATAAACCTTCGGCTGACGTAAAACTTGACTTGTATCGAGAATAATGATAGCTTGTAACTACAGAACAAGCCATTCAAAACAAGTGCGACTATCGGTGTTCAAGCAAACATGAACCAACAAAACACGGAAATAGAATCAGAACGCGTATTTAATATAACCAGATAAGACAGGCGCAAATTTTCGGCCAACTGGCCTTTGTCAAGTGTGAATGTAAGATCACAAACGAACAAACACCAAATGTAAAATTTAGGAGAAAAAGACTGAAACTGCCCAGTGGGAGAAAAGTTCTTCTTCTTCTTTTTCTTCTTCTTCTTCTTCTTCTTCTTCTTCTTCTTCTTCTTCTTCTTCTTCTTCTTCTTCTTCTTCTTCTTCTTCTTCTTCTTCTTCTTCTTCTTCTTCTTCTTCTTCTTCTTCTTTTGTTGTTGTTCTTCTTCTTCTTCTTCTTCTTCTTCTTCTTCTTCTTCTTCTTCTCTTCTTCTTCTTCTTCTTCTTCTTCTTCTTCTTTTCTTCTTCTTCTTCTTCTTCTTCTTCTTCTTCTTCTTCTTCTTCTTCTTCTTCTTTTTCTTCTTCTTCTTCTTCTTCTTCTTCTTCTTCTTCTTCTTCTTCTTCTTCTTCTTCTTCTTCTTCTTCTTCTTCTTCTTCTTCTTCTTCTTCTTCTTCTTCTTCTTCTTCTTCTTCTTCTTCTTCTTCTTCTTCTTCTTCTTCTTGTTCTTGTTCTGTTCTTCTTCTTCTTCTTGTTCTTCTTCTTGTTCTTTTTGTTCTTGTTCTAGTTCTTGTTCTTGTTCTTGTTCTTGTTCTTGTTCTTCTTCTTCTTCTTCTTCTTCTTCTTCATTCTTCTTCGCAATTCTTCTTCTTCTTCTTCGCATTCTTCGCATTCTTCGCATTCTTCTTCTTCGCATTCTTCGCATTCTTCTTCTTCGCATTCTTCTTCTTCGCATTCTTCTTCGCATATTTCTTCGCATTCTTCTTCTTCTTTATCGGCTTGTACCCATCTCTGTTATCGTCATGATCGTCGTTTTACTTGTCGGCATCCATGTTTCCCATACCATCCCACTAACTATCTCATCTCCGGCAACATTTAAGTGCTCTTTATTGGTGATATTCCACTGTGCAACAATCGGCTACAGACAACGTTATCACTATTGTACCCTTCCTTTACCATTTGATTTTGACCTTGACTTGCCCTATGACCAGCATGGTGATTAATTGAGGACGTATCATAGCGCAGGTCAGATCTTGTTTTATGCGTTTGATATACATTTTGACCGAGTTAACATCAGAGAAAATATCGGTGTTAAACAACTTTGTGCAAAAAAAACAAAGAAAAGATGAACAACTAAATTGCAGAGAAGAAAAAAAATGTATATATATATATATATATATGTGTGTGTATATATATAGATATATATATATAGATATATATATATATTCATATGTATGCATAGATATATGTACATATAAGTATATATATATACATTATACACACACACATATATATATATATATATATATATATATATATATATATATATATATATATATATATAGACACCTTAGTAGTACCACACAGAGAAATTGTATAACAACCAGCATAAACATGTTTGAATCAGTTAATAGTAGCAGCAAAAAGTCAAGTTTCAAAACTTTAAACAGATGTTTTAAAAGAACTTAATAGCAGAGAGAGAAAAAGTATGAACAACTAAGTAGGACGAAAGCTTCTGAACACGGGAGAGATAATAAAATATTCAGCAGTTTAAAAAACCCGTCAAATTTTGATCAACTTGATAACATAGAAAACACAGTTTTGAAAACTTAATAGAACGATTTATAAATAATTGGAACAACATAGCAGTAGCGAAAATATATTTCGGTGGGATCAAATTCGCAGAAGAGAAAACTTTTTAAATTGATACAACTTAATAGTAGCGAACACTCAAAATAGAGTAGCAGAGAAAACTCAGCAATGCAAACAAAAATCAAATTGAAACAATTTAGTAATGACAAAACAACAAACTGGAGTAAAGTAACAGAGAAAATGAAATTTAAAGAACTTAGCGGCTGATGAATATCTGATCCAAAACAAGTGTGACTGCCCGCGCCCAAGCAAACAGGAACCAGAAGAACAAGCAAACCAAAGCAAGCGCGTATTGAACACAACAAGACAAGACAAGAAAGGAGGACTAAAAACTTCCCCGCCGCCTCGTCCAGTGGATAAAAAGGGACCATTTGGCGGCAGGGAAGTTTTTAGTCCTCTTTTTATTATTCGTTGTTTGGTGTTGTTTGTGGTCTGTTTGTGACCGTGCATTCGCGCTTGACAAAGGCCGTTTGGCCGAAAATTTGCGCTTGTCTTGTCTTGTTGTGTTCAATACGCGCTTGCTTTGGTTTGCTTGTTCTTCTGGTTCCTGGTGAATATCTGTTTTCACTGGATCTCGCTTTATCGTCTGATTTGAAAAACAAGCACCAAGACTACTAAAATGTCTAAAAACAAGTGCGACCGCCCACGTACAAGCAAAGAGGAACCAGAACAACATGTATATAGAATCAGAACGCGTATTTAATACAACCAGACAAGGCAGGCGCAAATTTTTGGCCAAGCGGCCTTTGTTAATCGTAAACGTAAAATCACACACACACACACACACACACACACACAATCACACACACAATCACACACCCCAACACACACACACACACACACACACACACACACACACACACACACACACACACACACACACACACACACACACACACACACACACACACACACACCAAATACAACAATTGGGAGAAAAAGACCAAAACGTCCCCGCTGTTTCGTCCAGCGGAAGAAGAAGGCTGAATAATTCTCTCTTTATCCTAATGTTTGTCTTGTCTGGTTGTATCAATTAAATACGCACTCTGATTCTATGTTCATGTTATTTCTGATACCCAAACTACTAATTCAGATCAAGCGGAGTGAGGGGAAACAGAAAAATCTTTATCCATTCTGTGATTTGAACCCAGGATTCTCACATCCTAGGCCATACACTACAAACTAACGTATTTTTTTCAAACATTTTACAAAAAAAGGGGGGTAGGTTTTTAGTATGGCTCGACCATCTTCTTTGATGTAAGAAAGTGAGCGATAAAGAAACGATGAAAGACAATTTGATAATTTACTAAGTATATACGCTCATATCACAAAGCCATATAACATTGAAGATAGCTGATACTATTTTGAGGTCCTCGAGAGCTATTTTCAGCAGCATTGTTCCAAAAATATAGCACTTTTGGAGATAATAATAATAATAATGTTTATTTGTATAGCGCATATTCCATATAAAAACATGCTCACCAGCACTTTACATTTCGCAAGAAAGGCAAAAGGTGATAAAAAATGTTCACAATTACATACACAATAAGATAACAACAAACATTAAAGCTATACAAGTAAGAAGACACATAAGAAACCACAGAATATTAAAATTTAAACACTGACTTATGTAATGAAGAAAGATTAACAGATTTTTCATATGAATAAAGAGGCATACTGTGTTTATATATTGCTGCGTGTGTGTGCTTGCGTACGTGTGTGTGTGCGTGCGTGTGCGTTGCTGTGCGCGTGTGTTTGTAAGAATGTGTGTGTGTGTGTGTGTGTGTGTGAGAGAGAGAGTGTGTGTGTGTGTGTGTGTGTGTGTGTGCGTGTGCTATGTTTGCATGCGTGTGTGTGTGTTTATGCATGCAATAGTTGTACATAAAA
>CM060311.1:31730088-31745088 GCA_030674185.1 Monoplex corrugatus | reverse complement strand
TTTGTCACACCATAGACACAGTTAAGAAGACAGGCAACTTGCCTTGTCACACCATAGACACAGTTAAGGAGACAGGCAACTAGCTTTGTCACACCATAGACACAGTTAAGAAGACAGGCAACTTGCTTTGTCACACCATAGACACAGTTAAGAAGACAGGCAACTTGCTTTGTCACACCATAGACACAGTTAAGGAGACAGGCAACAAGCTTTGTCACACCATAGACACAGTTAAGAAGACAGGCAACTAGCTTTGTCACACCATAGACATAGTTAAGAAGACAGGCAACTTGCTTTGTCACACCATAGACACAGTTAAGAAGACAGGCAACTTGCTTTGTCACACCATAGACACAGTTAAGAAGACAGGCAACTTCCTCTACCGCACTCTGTATTGTAATTGTTTCACTATATCACTGTCGACACGCGAGTATGCAGAGCTACACAACATTGCTGGGACGTTCAGTTTCGAAATTACAGTTTGGAGTTTATTCAAAAGAAAGTCACTGCATTTGGGCAATTCCATATGAGCTCCACCAATTTTCTCATTTGTTATATGGCAGACTCCTTTGACTTGTGCAAAATCCTATGCGCGAGCACCGTTATGAAGAAGGTAGGGTGGGTGGGGGCACGAAGAGAGTCCATGAACTACTAAACTGAGAGTATCACAGTGGTTGAAACTTTAAGATAGGCAGCGAAGAGGCCAATGATTATGTTGCAGACTGGAATTGGGTCATTCAGCCAGTTGCATTCGATGATATTTGGAAAAGAGAAAATGTTGATCAATCAACTCTCACAATATTTTGAATTGAGACGTTAATAACCACATACGCTCAGAAGATTGAACCAGAACACGAAAGACATTCAGGAAAAGGTCACATATTGCCCAATAATAATAATAATAATTACAATATTTATATAGCGCAAAATCTCGACAAAATCAAATCTAAGCGCTGAAACAGACACACACGCACGCACGCACGCACGCACGCACACACACGCACACACACACACACACACACACACACACACACACACACACACGCATGGCTATAAATGGGGAGAAAGAATAAAAGCAATAAAAGCAAGAATAAAAGCAATGGAAAATTATAGAGAGCATATCATACACAATTATATATTAAAACAAAGTGATTCCCCTCCGAGCGGAGACAGGCTGCAGAGGGGGGTTTGAGTGAGGTTAGGATTTTATGCAGAGGAGAAAAGGTGAGTTTTGAGAGCGACTTGAAGGAGACAAAAGTAGGTTGCTGACGGACTGAGAGAGGAAGTTTGTTCCAGGAGAGTGGACCAGAAACAGAGAAGGCTCGTGGACCATAGGTATTGAGCTTAGTGCGTGGAAAGCGAAAAGTCAAGGATCGAGGCACAGCGGAGGTACGTGAGGGAACATAGATAATGTATAGGAACCAGAAAAAGAAACAGACACAGAATCAGAACGCGCATTTGCTATGACAAACACGACAGGCGCAAATTTTCGGCGAGCTGGTATTTGTCAAGCGTACATCAAAGACAGAAAGAAGCAAACACACAAAGTGTAGGTGAAAAAAAAAAGCAGAATTAAAAAAAAAAACAAGTGTGACTGCCTGCGTTCAAGCCAACAGGATCCAGAAAAACACACGAAAAAAAATCAGAATGCGTATACAATACAACCAGACAAGACACGCACAAATTTTCGGCCAACTGGCCTTTGTCAAGCGTAGACGTAAGATCACAAATGTACGAACACCAAGTACAGAAATGTTGAGAAAAAGACTGGAACTTCCCTGCTGATGAAATCAGCGGATTATTGCTGCCTCGCACCCCCCCCCCCCCCTAAATTTTGAGTATGTTTGTTTTGTTGTTTGTTTGTTTGTTTGCTTGTTTGTTTGTTTGCTTGTTTGTTTGCTGTCTTTAGTGCGCACATTTTGAGGGGGCAATGCAGAGTTCTAACCACAACAGGGAAATATTACTAGTTTTTCTTCGTGTATCTGTAACGATGGATTTTTCTACATTATTTTCTAAGGATAATTTTCCCGTTGCCTTTAGGATTCTGTACGTAGGCTTAGTGTATGTTGTACACACACACAACCTCGTTTTGTCGTGCCATCCGAAATGCTAACAACCATGCCACCACTGAAGGTCTATGGAAATTGTGGATGGGGGAAAAGGGTAGAAGAACCCCCCCCCCCCTAGAATTCGAACCTGGGTTCTTCCTATCTTCGGTATGTAGACGCTTTACATACAAGTCAACAGGTTCACCCAGACCAGTCGCTGTTGTATAGTGGTTAACGCAAGGACTACCGACTGGAAGGTTGTGGGTTCGAATCCCCATCAGTACTTTTAAAAATCATTGTGGGATTTTTCGGCTCTAACCGGCTCCTACCCAGAGTTGGGCGTGTTATGGGCTCATTGGGAAGACTGGGACCACACAGTCGAGTCTCATCCACTTCACGGATGCGTCAGTGAGGGTGTTATTCAAATTTTCTTACCAACACCGCAGGGTGTTTGTATCTCTCGGGCCTGGTTGACGCCAGGATATATTATGATAGTAAGTGTAGAGTACAATCCTGTCACGCAGTCTCAATCCTAGATGGAACCCCATATCATGATTATCATCCACATCGACATCACCATCATCGATAATAAAAACTGTTTCAGCTTCTGTGGCCATTAAAGTGGCGTAGAAAATGGGACGGGAAAAAAAGGTGAGCGCAAAGGTAACCTCCCTGAGTCCAATGATCCTTAAAAAAAATTTAAATAACAGGTTCACCCAGACTTACTACAATTAGTACAAAGCCTGTATAGAGTGTCTGGGTTTTATGAAACGTGTCTCCGACCAATGATCCAAAGTAGGCGAAAGTACGTGGCAGTGATAACAACACCCACAATCAGTCACGTACATCGTACACTACACTGCTGTGCACTCTTTCTTGATCGAGTTGTTGGATTTGTATCAAAAGTGTTCACGTTTCTGGTCTGTGTTTTCCTGTGAGGCCCATGGCCAAGTTTTGTTTCCATAGTGCAGAAAGTTCTCTTAAGAAAAAATTAATAGCTTTGTTTTTTTGTTGTTGTTTTTTTTTTTAGTGAGCTGTAACATTTCGTTACAGATCAGTCAATAAAATAAAAGATGGTTAACTATGTGTGGTTGGTTCAAAATTATTCAATTTCATTAGATAATTGAAGCATTTTGGACTTAAAGACTATCATTTGCCAAAGCTTCTGGGTTGGAGATGGTGTGGTCCCTCCTGAAACAACACGTCAAGAGACATGATATACCTGTAAATGTGTCCGACAGTGGAAATCAACGAGAAGTGATTCACTGAAGGGTAGATATCGACAGTTTTATGTTTTCGTTGTTTGTGTGGGTGGTGGCGATGGTAGTGTTGGTGGTGGTGTTGCTGCTGCTGTTGTTCTTGATGCTTTTGTTTTTGTTGCTGTTACTGTTGTTGCTTTAGTTCTTCTTGCTGTTGCTGGTGTTGTTTTTGTTGTTTTTGTTGCTTTTTGTTGTTTTGTTGGTGGTGATGATAGTGGTGGTGGTGGTGATGGTGATGATACTCCCGCTGTTGTTGTTGAAGTTATTGATGTTGTTGTTGTGCTGTTGTTTTTGTTGTTGTTGCTATTGTTCATGTTGCTGTTATTGTTGTTGTTGTTGCCGTTGTTGTTGTCTGTTGCTGATGTTGTTGTTGTGGTTGTTGTTTCTGCAGTTGTTGATGATGATGTTCTTTTTGTCGTTGCTCATGTAGCTACCGTTGCTGCCGCTGTTTTTGGGGTTAATGTTTATGTTTTTGTTCATACTTTCTTTTTTTGCTGCTGCTGCTGTCTGCTGTTGCTGGTGTTGATTTTGTCTGGTGAATATCTGTGGCTTGAAGAAACAAATCCACAGAAATGGACTGACCGACACATGTCTGTGTATAAAAATGTATACCTATACAAGAAGTCAGACTATTCTGGTAGAACTATTTTAAGAAACTTAGGTCAGAATATATGTGGAAGTCAAATAATGTGTTTGTTTGGAAATAGCACGTTTTGTGTATTGTATAATCATCAATGTTTAGATGAATAATGAAAATGTTCACAAAGAAATAATAAAAACATTAACTGACTGCAGAATGACGGTCAAAACACGAATGGCGATCTGTTTAGTTTGGATGAAAGAAAGTGTAAAAGGTTGTAATTGTATACAATAACACGATATACTATTCTTGAGACTATTCGTGTGTGTATCTATATGTGCGAAACATATGTATTACCATTTGTATTATGCGTAGCATTTGTATTAGTAGTTATGTTATTACGAATATACCTTCACGTTTTTCATTGCTAAAAGCGTAATAACTGATAATAATGTCAGCCAAAAATACAAGCAATAGCTTTGGTTCTAGCTATCGGCAGAGGTGAAAGATTGTATTAAAAAGAACAGTTTTTTGAAGAGGACAATCGTAAACACAGATAGATGACCGTAAAGCATTGGGTTAAACAGAACCCTTATCAACAGCAAAAGATGACTAGTAAGGGCTGGGGGTGGGTGGGAGAGATTGAGGAAGGGGAATTGGGTCATATTGTGTTGAACAGAACAACAATGCATAGATGTGGATGGCTGTTTTCAAAAATGAAAAAAAAAAAAACCTTTGTGTTGCAGGATACAACAGTCGACAGGAATCAAGTGACTGTAGACTGCTACATACATCATGTTGTCCGTGGTGCTGCTGGTGATTGTGGCTCTCTGTCTCTTGTACAGGTAAGTCATTGTCGTTGTCGTCGTCGTCGTCATCATCATCATCACCATTATCATATTCGTTGTCATCATCATCATCACCATCATCATCATCGTCGTCGTCGTCGTCGTCGTTGTTGTCGTCTACATTGCCATCAATGTCATCTTTATAATCACCATTGTCATCGTCATCATCATATTCATCATCACAGTTTCTTCTTGTTCTTCTTGTTCTTGTTCTTGTTCTTATTCTTGTTCTTGTTCTTCTTCTTCTTCTTCTTCTTCTTCTTCTCCTTCTTCTTCTTCTTCTTCTGCTTGCCATATCAATCGTAGAATAAGTAGTGATAATAATAATGGTAGTAACAGTAGTAGTAGTAATAGTAGCAGCAGCAGCATTTGCCATCATCGCCATTGTTGTTTTTATTATTATTATTATTATTGTTATTATTATTATTATTATTGTTGTTGTTGTTCTTATTGTTGTTCTTGTTGTTACTATCATTATTGTTGTTATATATCATTATTATTATTATATTATTATTATTATCATCATCATCATTATTATCATTATTTGATTATTTTATTATCATTGTTCTTGTTCTTGTTGTTTTTGTTCCTGTTCTTGTTCTTGTTCTTCTTGTTCTTGTTCTTGTTGTTCTTGTTCTTGTTGTTCTTGTTCTTGTTGTTCTTGTCAGTAGTAATAGTAGTAGTAGTATTGTTGTTGTTCTTGTTCTTGTTGTTCTGTCAGTAGTAATAGTAGTAGTAGTATTGTTGTTGTTCTTGTCGTTGGTGGTGGTGGTGATGCTGATTGTGGTGATGGTAGGGGTGTTAATATTATTACCATTATTGGAGGTGGTGTGGTGGTGGTGGTGGTGGTGATGGTGTTGGCATGATTCTTCTTCTTGATTGTTTCTTTTGTTGCTGTCATCATAATAGACGTAGTCTTCGTAGTCGACGTCGTTGTTAGCATCATGATTGTCATCATGCCATCATCATCATCATCATCATCATCATCATCATCATCATCATCAAAAAGATCAAAACGGATAAAGGATTTTATTCTTTTGCAATGCATGTGTAGGTTGTGTTATTTTATGTCGCAAATGTTTGCATGTTTCTAATTCATAAGTACGTTGTGTATTTTTTTCATGTTAGTACTGTGCTGTATTTGTTATAGACAATAGTTTAAAAGAAAGTGATATGACACATTCATTTACAATTGTGTTTTTGGGTTGTTTGTTTGTTTGTTTGTTTGTTTGTTTGTTTGTTTGTTTGTTTGTTTGTTTTGTGTATGTGTGTGTTCATTTCTTTGTTAATTAAGGCACAATTTCAGAACTTTCAACCATTCCAAACAAACGAAACCCTTGTTTTGAATCGATGTCCTGAAAAATTGAGTTCTCTTTAACAATGTTTTGCAATGTGGTGAGTTTTAAGAGTAAGATTTGCTTTCCGTTTCTCAGATATGTTCGGGAACATTATCAGATGTTTTCCAAAGACAGAGTACCTGGGCCCCCTCCTACTCTGTTTATCGGCAATCTGGCTGAATTCGCTAAAAACAAAGAGGTTAGTACAGCAACATTATCATCTTTATCTTCATTATCATCATCATCAGCAGCAGCAGCAGCATCACCATCACCATCATCATCATCGTCGTCACCACCACCAACACCACTATCATCGTCATTATGTCTTCTTCTTCTTCTTCTTCTTCTTCTTCTTCTTCTTCTTCTTTCTTCTTCTTCTCTTCTACTTCGTCCTCTTCTTCATCATCATCATCATATCATTATTGATTAGTCATCGTCAACAACAGCAGCAAAATAGCAACAAAGATAAGAGCAACAGTATATGCAATCGGCAACACCAACAACAGACAACACTAATAAGCAACAAAACAAGAGCAACACAAAAGCAACAACGCACAATCAACACAGTGATTAACAACAGCAGCAACAATAAAGAAATACAAGAGCGCAACAGCAGAACACGTAAGCAACAAAAACATACAAACAACACAAACACGAAACGACAACAAACAACAACAACAATAAAGCAACAAAACAGCAACAATACAACAACATCAGCAACAATCAAAAACAAACAAAAACAAAACAGAACAAAAGCACAAAAAACACAACATACAACACATCATAACAACAGCAGCAACAAAACACAAAACAACAGCAACAACAACAAAACAACGAATATCAAATCTACAACACAACAACAACAACAAACTAACAACAACAGCATAACAAAACAACAGCAAAACACTTGAAAATAACGACATACAATAAAACATAACAACAACATAACAACATAACAGCAACAATAACAACAACATAACAGCAACAATGACTGCACAATAACAGCAACAATAACAACAACAATAACAGCAACAATAACAACAACAATAACAGCAACATAACAACAATGCATCAACTACAGCAACAATAACAGCAGCAGCAGCATCAATAAAACATCAACTACTACATCATCATCATCACCACCAACAACAACAACTACTACATCGACAATACACAAACACGAGAACGTACGTTTGTTTTCTTTTTTTTTTTTTTTATTGTCTTCTTGCCATTGCATGTTTGCTTGCTTTTTTTTTCATTTGCTTAATTAATTATTTCCTTTTTTAATTGTCTTGTTTTCCCATTTCTTTTATAGTTTTGTTGTGGTAACAGTTCAGGAACAGTTTAGTTTAATGAAAATGACCACAGTGTGTGATGCTTTATTTCTAGGATTCGCTGGGAACATTTGTAGATCTCACCAAAAAGTATGGACAGGTGTTTGGGTACGTATTTTTATTTATATACATTTATATATATATATATCCCTGTCTATCTATGTGTCTGTATGTCTGTTTCCCCGCCTGTCTGTCTGCCTGTCTGTCAGTCTGTCTGTCTGCTTGTTTGTCTGTATCCCTGTCTGTCTATGTGTCTGTATGTCTGTTTCCCCGCCTGTCTGTCTGCCTGTCTGTCTGTCTGTCTGCCTGCTTGTTTGTCTGTCTGTCTGTCCGTCGGATGGTCGGTCGGTCAGTCTGCTTGTGTGTCTGCCTGTCTGTCTGTCCATCTTTCTGTCGACCTGCTTGTCTGTGTGTATGTTGGTGTTTTTGTCTCTGTAAATATGTTTGCCAGCCTGTCTTTCTGCCTGCATGTGTGCCTTACTTAACCTTGGTGGAAAGTCTATCAATAAATAAATAAATAAACAAATAAATAATAAATAGATGAATAAATAAATAAATAAATCACGAAGTTCATAATAAAATGAAGTATAAACATTTCGTAAATGTAATTCAGTGTATGTGTGTGTGTGTGTGTGTGTGTGTGTGTGTGTGTGTGTGTGTGTGTGTGTGTGTGTGTGTGTGTGTGTGTGTGTGTGTGTGTGTGACAGGTATTACGAGGGCTGGACCCCCAGCATAGTGGTGTCAGACCCTGTCCTGATCGAACAGATCTTGGTGAAACATTTTCATCAATTTGACGGAAGACCTGTGAGTATTTCGTGTGTGTGTGTGTGTGTGTGTGTGTGTGTGTGTGTGTGTGTGTGTGTGTGTGTGTGTGTGTGTGTGTGTGTGTGTGAGAGAGAGAGAGAGAGAGAGAAAGAGAGAGAGACAGAGAGTGTGTGTGTGTGTCTGTGTGTGTATGTGTATGGCGTGTGTGTGTGTGTGTGTGTGTGTGTGTGTTGTGTGTGTGTCTGTGTGTCTGTGTATGTGCGTGTGTGTGTCTGTCTGTTGTGTTGTATGTGTGTATGTGTATGTGTCTGGTTGTGTCTGGTTGTGTCTGTGTATGTGCTAGTGTATATGTGGCTTGTGTGTGTACGTGTGTGTATGTGTGTGTGTGTTTGTGTATGTGTGGCTATGTGTGTATGTGTGTGTGTGTGTGTGTGTGTGTGTGTGGCTATGTGTGTATGTGTGTGTGTGTGTGTTATGTGTGGCTATGTGTGTATGTGTGTGTGTGTTTGTGTATGTGTGGCTATGTGTGTATGTGTGTGTGTGTGTGTGTGTGTTGTGCTGTGTTGTGCTGTGCTGTGCCGTTGTGTTGTGTTGTGTTGTGCTGTGCTGTGCTGTGCTGTGCAGTGCTGTGCTGTGCTGTGCTGTGTTGTGTTGTGTTGTGTTGTGTTGTGTTGTGTTGTGTTGTGTTGTGTTGTGTTGTGTTGTGTTGTGTTGTGTTGTGTTGTGTTGTTTGTGTTGTGTTGTGTTGTGTTGAGTTGAGTTGAGTTGCGTCTTGTGAGAGAAGGGGAGAGAGAGAGAGAGAGATAGAGAGACAGAGTGTGTGTGTGTGTGTGTGTGTGTGTGTGTGTGTGTGTGTGTGTGTGCGTGTGTGTGTGTGTGTGTGTGTTTGTGCGTGTGTGTGTGTGTGTGTGTGTTTATTGTGGTGTTATGTGTTGTGTTGTCTGTGCGTATGTGTGTATGCGTGTGTGTGCGTTTGTGAATGTGTACTTGCGCGCGTGCGGGCGCGTGCATGCCTCTCCCTTCCCTTTCTTTCCCACGTAAATAATTTGTAGTAATTGTGTGTCTATGCTTGTCTACATTTTGATCAGTTGCTTGCTTGCTTGCTTGCTTGCTTGCTTGCTTGCTTGCTTGCTTGCTGCTTGATATTTTGGTTGTTTATTTGGTTGATCGGTTAATTGCTTTGATGGTAAAGCGGTTAGTTGCGTGGCTGGTTAGTTTGTTAGTTTGTCCGTTAGTTGGTTGGTTGGTTGGTTGGTTGGTTGGTTGATTAGCTGATTGATTAGTTAGTTGGTTGCTTGCTTCTTTGATTGACTGATGATTCGCTGTTTGTTGGTTGGTTTCTTGCTTGCTTGATTAATTGTGTATCTAGTTGGTATGTATAGTCGTCTGCGTTAAGCACACACATACACGCAGCAGTCCCGGTTTATCTGACTACCTATGCGTTGGTCTGTGTGTCCTTAGCTGTGCTGGCCGTTTCTCCACGGAGCTGAACACTACTCCCTGCAGAACATGAACGGCTGTCCGTGGAAACGCCACAGGGAGGTCATGGCCACCGCCTTCAAAACCAGTACCATTCGTAAGGTCGGTACAGGCTATGCGTGGCCGGGTTATTTTTATTCTTATTCTTAATTCTTAATTCTTAGTATTAGTCTTAGTCTTAGTCTTAGTCTTATTCTATTCTTATTCCTGTTCTTGTTCTTACTCTCATTCTTCCTTGTGAATATACTAGAAATAGAAAGCAAAGGTAAGGGGTTGGAACTAAACAGCAGGAAGACTGAAGTCATGGTGATCAGTAAAAAACATGAAATCCCCTCATGCAAAATAACAGCAAATGGCACAACCTTGTCACAGGTTAATAAGTTTAAATACCTGCGAACCATCATTTCATCAGACGGCAGATGCACATCAGGAATTGCCGGCAGAATCGGCCAAACCAAAACAGCATCCAAGAAGATAACAAGCATTCTTACCAACAAATGCCTATCAATTAACATCAGGAAGAGAGAACTTGAATATTATATAGAACCAATACTGTTGTACGGATGTGAGGCGTGGACAGTCAACAAACAAAGCCAGAACAAGATTGAGGCAGCCGAGATGTCGTTTCTAAGAAGAATGTTGAGAGTTCCATGGACAGCAAAGAAAACAAACGAGACAGTCTTGATGGAGGCAGACACAAGTAGATCATTCATAAGGAAGATTAGGAAAAGACAGGCAACATTTATAGGCCATTTTATGAGGAAAGGGGAATTAGAGCGCCTGGTCACAACGGGAAAGCTGGAGGGAAAGAGAGCACCAGGTAGACCCAGGGAGAAAATGCTGGACGGACTTGCAGAGTGGCTGGGGGCGGGGACGGTGGGGGAGATGCTGGGGGCAACAAGAGATAGAGACAGATGGAAGTCCATGGTCGCCAACGCCATGCTGCAGGGTATCTGATGATGATGATGATGTTGACTCCCGTTCTTATTCTTATTCTTATTGTTTAAAGCCCAGCCGACTGCACAGAGCCATACCAGTGCTATAATCATTTCAAAACGTACACAACATCTGGTTGGGGGGGAAAAAAGCTTGAGAAGAAAATTCAGTACGCATATCAATACATGCGCTCACATAATCTGACGTTGACCATTACCGTCCAATTTTTCATCAGAGGATTTCAAACAAAAACAAAAAGAATGAACCTCAATACAAAAATTAATGTGAACATAACTGAGGACACTAAAACATACATAAAAAAAATGGCCTGAATTATCTGCACATCACATTAATTTACAGCCAAACATGCAGTCAATGCATATACCCAGTTATCAGTCCTATGGGAAAGTATGTAAGGTTTTATCGAACTAGAACAGGCGAATGGACCAGCAAGGCAGGAAGTGATAGGAAGAAATGACAGAAAGCAAAGGAGCAAGGCAGAAACAAGAGAGAGCGAAAGAAAAGAAGGAAATTTGCTAGCACAGAATTTCCAGAAGCAGGGGATATTATTTATACTGCAAGAGCCCCCGGCATCCCCACTGGGGTGCGTGCTCGGATAAAGGGTAAGAGAGAGTATACTGTAGACAGAAGAGGGAAGAAAGTAAGGAAAGAAGGGAGAGGGAGATAGAGCTAAGTTATGAATAAAGAAAATACAGTCACGTTGTTGATCTACAAGGGTAGTGTATGAACATTTGTATGTTGAGAGTTTGGTCGGTTGGTTGGTTGGTTGGTTGGTTGGATGGTTGGTTGGTTGGTTGGTTGGTAGGCTGGTTGGTTGGTTGGTTGTTGGTTGGTTGGTTGGTGGTTGGTTTGGTTTGGTTTGGTTTGGTTTGGTTTGGTTTGGTTTGGTTTGGGTTTGGTTGGTTTTAGTTGGTTGGTTGGGTAGTTGGTTGGCTGGCTGGCTGGTTGGCTGGATGGTTGGTTGGTTGGTTGGTTGGTTGGGTGGTTGGTTGGTTGGTTTGTTGGTTGGTTGGTTGGTTGGTTTGCTTTTTGTTTGTTTGTTTGTTTGTTTGTTTTCTTAACGTCCAGCCTCGCTCGAATTGGAATTAAAATACATGTATAAACGCCATAAATTATTATCATGATACTGTTCATTAGAAATTTGTTGTTGTTTTTTAACAAAAAAGAGTTCACTGCACACAGACGACCCAATATACGCTCCGCCCAAATCTACAGATAATTATCGGACAGACTGCTTGATCTTTGGCAACGTTATCACTTCTTCTTGGCATATTCTTTGATCTTATCAGATATACACTTTTTGTTTGTTTGTTTGTTTGGTTTGTTTGCTCTATAAAGACAAAAAAAAAAAAACGACCAGAGTTCGTTCTCTTCGTGTGTATCTATACAATGGGATGGGATTCGCTCAGCATTCGTCGTTTTGCGGTCTTCGTCCTCTCTTAATCCTTTGACTCCGGCACCCTATCATCAAATGCAAACACTTAACCCTTTCACTCCCTCACCCATCCACTAACTGCAAAAACTTAACTCTTTGGCTCCCTCGCCCCATCCACTAACTACAAAAACTTAACTCTTTGACTCCCTCACCCCATCCACTAACTGCAAAAACGTAACCCTTTGACTCCCTCGCCCCATCCACTAACTGCAAAAACTTAACCCTTTGACTCCTTCGCCCTATCCACTAACTGCAAAAACTTAACCCTTTGACACCCTCACCCTATCCATTCACTGCAAAATCTTAACCCTTTGACTCCCTCGCCCTATCCACTAACTGCAAAAACTTAACCCTTTGACTTCCTCACCCTATCCACTAACTGCAAAAACTGAACCCTTTGACTCCCTCGCCCTATCCACTAACTGCAAAAACTTAACCCTTTGACTCCCTCGCCCCATCCACTAACTGCAAAAACTTAACCCTTTGACTCCCTCGCCCTATCCATTCACTGCAAAATCTTAACCCTTTGACTCCCTCGCCAAATCCACTAACTGCAAAAACTTAATCCTTTGACTCCCTCACCCTATCCACTAACTGCAAAAACTGAACCCCTTGACTCCCTCGCCCTATCCACTAACTGCAAAAACTTAACCCTTTGACTCCCTCGCCCTATCCACTAACTGCAAAAACTTAACCCTTTGACTCCCTCGCCCTATCCACTAACTGCAAAAACTTAACCCTTTGACTCCCTCGCCCTATCCACTAACTGCAAAAACTGAACCCTTTGACTCCCTCGCCCTATCCACTAACTGCAAACACTTAACCCTTTGACTCCCTCACCCTATCCACTAACTGCAAAAACGTAATCCTGAGGGAGTCAAAGGGTTAAATAAAGAGAGCTTTAAAAAAATTATCTTTTCAAACAGTGCTATTACTAGGATGGCCTCACGTTTTCTACCTCTTTCGTTTTCACTCTATTGTCCGTATTGCAATCGTATGGTTGGTTGGTGTGAGATAACGCTATCTGTGCATTCATCATGTGTAGCCTGTGTCAGGGCTGTGCACTTTGCCATATACATGTAAGTGCTGTGTAGTGTTGTGTCCTGCTTATGTGTGCTTAAGGTCATAAAACGTGTTGTGTGTGTTTGTGTCTGTTTGTGTGTGTGTGGTGTGTCGTGTGTGTGTGTGTGTGTGTGTGTGGTGTGTGGTGTGTGTGTGTGTGTATGTGTGTGTGTGGTTGTGTGTTTTCTGTTGTTGTTGTGTTGTGTTGTGTGTGTGTGTGTGTGTGTGTGTGTGTGTGTGTGTGTGTGTGTGTGTGTGTGTGTGTGTGTGGGGTGTGTGTGTGTGTGTGAATTCGTTCTTTGATTTAACGTCTTTTCATTGGTGATATTAAACGGGGGGGGGGGGGAGGGGCAGAGGGGAAAAAGTATTAATGAAATAAAATGGAGAACGATAGTTGGACGGGTTGGATTGGGGCAGAGGGGTGTGTGTGTGTGTGTGTGTGTGTGTGTGTGTGTGTGTGTGTGTGTGTGTGTGTGTGTGTGTGTGTGTGTGTGTGTGTGCCTCTGTGTGTCTGTGTCAGTGTCTATGTGTGTATATGTGTGTCTGTCTGTCTGTCTGTGTGTCTGTGTGTGTCTGTCTGTGTCTGTGTGTGTGTGTCTGTGTGTCTGTGTGTCAGTATGTCTGTATATGTATATGGAAAAGTGTTCTTGTATCAGGCGCTTACGATACTGTTGTTTTCTGTTCTTGTTGTATGTCCTGTCATGCTTAGACCATTCATTTATTGTTGATTTATATTTGTGTAAGTACATAGCGCTTGGAAGCTTACTTCCTGGGATGTTGTGCTGTATAAGTCTTCTTCTTCTTCATCATCATCATCGTTGTCGTCGTCGTCGTCGTCGTAGCCGTCATCATTACCACCATCGTCGACATCATCATCATCACCAGTAATAGTAGTAGCAGTAGTAGTAATAGTAGTAATGTTATCGTCATCATCATCATCATCATCATCATCATCATCATCATCATCATCATCATCGTCATCATCATCATCAAACCCTACGCGTGGTCAAAATCTTGAAAATTATGTTGTTTCATTCCTCAAACAAAACGTTTTGTTTTGATCGTTTTTTTTTTTTATTATTATTATTATTATGTGAAACAACAAATAGACCAAATATAACAATCAAAATAAACAAATTTCACATATAGCGTCAACAACATGTTCAAATTCATCGGACATTTATGTACATTACATGTAAATGTGGCAAACGAAACTTTTAAACTGAAATCCTTCTTTCGAACAACACACACATTTATATATTTATATATATATATATGTGTGTGTGTGTATGCGTGCGTGCGTGTGTGTGTGTGTGTGTGTGTGTGTGTGTGTGTGTGTGTGTGTGTGTGTGTGTGTGTGTGTGTGTGTGTATGTATAAGCAAAATTCGTTTTCTTAACAATTACTGCACAAGAATATCTGCTATTATATTATTAGCTACTACAGCAACACATCAGCTTTCAAAGAAATCAGACAAAAAGGAGAATAAACATAAGAGATACCAATAGTAGGTGTAACATGAGACATCAACATTTCTACTGGTTCAGCAAAAAGACAGTTTCTCTTTTTAGATGTGGCCCAGACTGCAAGCTGCAGCAGATCGATACACTGAAAAACTGGAACAGAAACGAAACGAACATCCTGATGGATTTGATATTGTTGAGTAAGTATTCCCCGGCTTCATCTGTTTATTGGTTAAAATAAATTGATGCATATATCAGATTAATCAAAGATAATAACTCTTGAGAGTCAGGTAGGAGTTATCTCCCAGGTTGTAGTATTTCTCAAAATCCAACATAGTTTGCGCTACCCGTTCAGCTAGCATAGAAGCAACCACAAAGCACGAAATTGTAAGCTCAGAACATTCCCCAATAAAGGGATGCCCAAGCCTACCTTT
>CM060311.1:31712588-31715088 GCA_030674185.1 Monoplex corrugatus | reverse complement strand
GGTGGTGTGGTGGTGGTGGTTTGTGAATTAACCTTTTTTCACTGTTCATATCAGGTGTCGATTTGCTCTGTGTGTGTGGTGCGTGCTGTGTGTGTGTGTGTGTGTGTGTGTGTGTGTATGTATGTGCGTGTGTGCTTGTATGTGTGTGTGGTGTGTGTGTGTGTGTGTGTGTGTGTGTGCTGGCGGGTGTGTGTGTGTGTGTTGTGTGCGCTGTGCGTGTGCGCGCGCGGGTGTGTGTGTGTGTGTGTGTGTTCGTGTGTCGGCAGATTGAGGTGGAGCGAATATGAAATTGCACTAGTTTTGATAAATCCCTTTTGTAAAAAAAAAATTGAAAAAACAAAAAAACTCCAAATTCTAAACTCAACAGTATTCTGTCGGCAGGTTCTCCAAAGAAGAACGCGCCAAACGTCATCCATACAGTTTCATCCCTTTCGGAAACGGACCCCGCATGTGCTTGGCCAAACGCCTGGGTCTGCTTCAAGTCAAGCTGGCCCTCGCCATGCTCGTGACGAAATTTCAGGTCAGCACGTGCTCCAGGACTCAACGACCTTTGCTCTTGGCCTTCAAGCCCTTCCTGTGTCCTAAAGAAGGGGTGTGGGTCAAGTTGACACCTAGGATTTCGTGAGTCATCCCAGTGACTTTTTTCAGTGGTGTGGACCCAGGACTAGCGACTCACACGTTGTCACAAGTACTCAGTTATAAGACACAAATCAAATTTGTGTTAATGGAGATTGTTACAAAAAAAAAACTCAGTTATAAGACACAAATCAAATTTGTGTTAAGTGGAGATTGTTACCAAAAAAAAACTCAGTTATAAGGACACAAATCAAATTTGTGTTAAGTGGAGATTGTTACCAAAAAAAAACTCTGTTATAAGACTCAAAAACAAATTTGTGTTAAGTGGAGATTGTTACCAAAAAAACTCAGTTATAAGACACAAATCAAATTTGTGTTAAGTGGAGATTGTTACCCAAAAAAATCAGTTATAAGACACAAATTAAATTTGTGTAAGTGGAGATTGCTACAAAAAAAAACTCAGTTATAAGACACAAGTCAAATTGTGTTAAGTGGAGATGTTACCAAAACGAACATCAGTTAGTAAGTACACAAATCACACATTCTGTGTTAATGGAGATTGTTACAAAAAAAAACTCAGTTATAAGACACAAATCAAATTTGTTTAATGGAGATTGTTATAAAAAAAAAAACTCAGTTATAAGACACAAATCAAATTTGTGTTAAGTGGAGATTGTTACAAAAAAATCAGTTATAAGACACAAATTAAATTTGTGTTAAGTGGAGATTGTTACCCAAAAAACTCAGTTATAAGACACAAGTCAAATTTGTGTTAAGTGGAGTTTGTTACCAAAAAAAAAACTCAGTTATAAGACACAAATCAAATTTGTGTTAAGTGGAGATTATTACAAAAAAACTCAGTTATAAGACACAAATCAAATTTGTGTTAAGTGGAGATTGTTACAAAAAAACTCAGTTATAAGACACAAGTCAAATTTGTGTTAAGTGGAGATTGTTACAAAAAAAAACCTCAGTTATAAGACACAAATCAAATTTGTGTCAAGTGAAGATCGTCACAAAAAAAAACCTCAGTTATAAGACACAAATCAAATTTGTGTCAAGTGAAGATCGTCACCAAAAAAAAACTCATTTACAAGACACGAATCAAATGTGTGTTAAGTGGAGACAACGAGACAGTGTTAGGTAGATTACACACGCGTCACACATCTGACACTCACTCGTACCTTTTTAAAAATAAAATGAAGAAGCATCGTGGTGTGTATCATGTGACGAGCCGTTGAGGGTCAGACACCTTCTTCATGAATGCTGGAACTTGTAGGATGAGAGATGTAAGCACTACATGGCGGACTCCTTAAAAAGAAACTCTTCAGAGACGTCCCTCCTGATGTAACCTTTCAGTTTTTACAAGACAGCAATAGATTTCACCTGACATGATTTTAGAAGATTGAAGCAGCCGAGATGTGGTTTCTCAGAAAAATGTTGAGAGTTCCATGGACAGCAAAGAAAACAAACGAGACAGTCTTGATGGAGGCAGACACAAGTAGATCACTCATAAGGAAGATTACGAAAAGACAAGCAACGTTTATGGGCCATTGTATGAGGAAGGGGGTTTGGAGCACCCGGTCACAATGGGAAAGCTGGAGGGAAAGAGAGCACCAGGTAGACCCAGGGAGAGAATGCTGGACGGACTTGCAGAGTGGCTGGGGAGAGGAGGGTGGGGGAGATGCTGGGGGCAACGAGAGATAGAGATGGTTGGAAGTCCATGGTCGCCAACGCCATGCGGCAGGGCACCTGATGATGATGATGATGATGATTTTACGTCTGAGTATGTTATACTTTAAACGTATCTGAAATTTGCAAGAAAATGGTGAACATGGTTTTTGACTGATGTGTTTTTATTTTAACCTGGTGTGTCGTTTTTAACGTGGTGGTAGCCCTGGTATGGCTGTTGTAGTCGGCTGGG
>CM060311.1:31672588-31710088 GCA_030674185.1 Monoplex corrugatus | reverse complement strand
ATTATTATTATTATTATTAAATATTATTAGCATTATTGTTGTTGTTTTGTTTTTGTCGTCGTCATCATCATCATCATCATCATCATGATTGTTATTATTATTATCATTATTATTATTATCATATTTATTATTATTATTATTATTATTATTATTATATTATCATATTATTATTATCATTATTTTAATTATTATTATTGTTGTTGTTGTTATTGTTATTATCATCATTATTATTATTATATCATCATCATTATCATTATTGTCAGCAGTAACAGCAGCAGCAGCAGCAGCAGCATTGTTGTTGTTTTTGTTGTTGTTGTTGTTTGTTGTTGTTGTTATCGTCATTATTATATAATTGTTATCATCATTATTGTTATCATCATCATTATTATATTATCATTATTGTTATTATCATCATTATTTTATTATTATTATTATTGTTATTATTATTATCATCATCATTATTACGTAATGTGGATATAGCTATGCAACCGTATGCACATATATGTACAAACTCTACTGTTTGCCCCCGTGGATAAAATGGACAACTGGGAGGACACTGCCAACAAGAGAGTCAGCTGGTGACATGGGTGTGACACAGGTCACATAGCCACTGGTTTCTATGTACAAATCCAACAGTTTTGCATTTACGTTGAAATTAAAAGACTGTTAAGCTATGCCCGTGGTTGCTGTGTTGTTTGATGGTGGTTGTGTATGCGTGAGTGTGTGTGTGGTGTGTATGTGTGTATGTGTGTGTGTGCATGAGTGTGTGTGTGAGGTGTGTGTGTTTGTGTGTGTGTGTGTTTGTGTGTGTGTGTGTTTGTGTGTGTGTGTGTGTGTTTAGTGTGTGTGTATAGTTGTAAGGGAACATTTCGACGTGTGCGGTGGTAGTAAAAAGGGAAGGCACACACACACACACACACTCACACACACACACACATACACACATACACACCACACACACACTCACGCATACACAACCACCACCACCAACACAGCAACCACGGGCATAGCTTCACAGTCTTCACAGTCTAATATCACTTACAGTGAAAAGACGTTAAATCAAAGAACGAACGAACGAACACACACACACACACACACACACACACACACACACACCACACACACACACACACACACACACACACACACACACACATACACACACACGTGTACTCAACACACAACTTCGTGAATCTCTCGCGTGAGTTCACGTCACGCACGAGTCTCACTGTCTGAACAGTCGGACGCTCAGCTTCAGTCACATTTGAACTTCGTTATGGTTAGAGCAAACAGGGAAAAGAAACCAGCAATTTGTTTTGTTTATGTATTCATTCCTTTACTGCAATTGTGTCTATTGGGTTGCTGAAAAAGGCCCAGTGTGAAAGCATGAACAGAAAATACAGCGGTTGGTGTGAATTTATGATAAGGTAAACACCTTTCGTTCTTTTGTACAACATTCATCATCATCATCAGGTGCCCTGCGCATGGCGTTGGCGATCATGGACTTCCATCTGTCTCTATCTCTCGTTGCCCCTAGCATCTCTCCCACCCCCCTCTTCCACAGCCACTCTACAAGTCCGTCCAGCATTTTCTCCCTAGGTGTACCCGGTGTTCTATTTCCCTCCAGCTTTCCCGTTGTGACCAGGCAAGAAACAGGGGTCGGTGTCTTACACGCTAACATGCTCGGGCCCAAGTGTCGAGACAGCGAGTGGCGAGGACGATAAAAAAGTGTGCTGTGAAACGGGACTTCAAGTCTAAGTTGATTTTAGCCTATGTTCGGTGTTTGTTTCACAACAAAAGACGGAGTCGTCTTCAAACACAAAGGCGACTTGCACGACTACCATGTTTACCTCGCCTGCGAAATTCTCTGGATGCTGCCTAGCTTTCATCATCATCATCAGGTGCCCTGCCGCATGGCGTTGGCGATCATGAACTTCCATCTGTCTGTGTCTCGTTGCCCCTAGCATTTCCCCCACCCTCCTCGTCCCCAGCCACTCTGTAAGTCCGTCCAGCATTTTTTCCCTGGGTCTACCCGGTGCTCTCTTTCCCTCCAGCTATCCCGTTGTGACCAGGTGCTCCAAATCCCCCTTCCTCATAAAATGGCCTATAAATGTTGCTTGTCTTTTCCAATCTTCCTTATGAGTGATCTACTTGTGTCTGCCTCCTTCAAGACTGTCTCGTTTGTTTTCTTTGCTGTTCATAGAACTCTCAACATTCTTCTTAGAATCCGCATTTCAGCTGCCTCAATCTTGTTCTGACTTTGCGTGTTGATTGTCCACGCCTCACAACCGTACAACAGTATCGGTTCTATACAACATTTAAGAACTCTTTCTGATGTTAATTGATAGGTATTTGTTGATAAGAATACATTTCATCGTCTTGAATGCTGTTTTGGCTTGGCCAATTCTGCTCACTATTTCTGATGTGGATCTACCATCTGGTGAGATGACCGTTCCCAGATATTTAAACTTATCAACCTGTCTCAAAGTTGTGCCATTTGCTGTTATTTTGCATGAGAGGATTTCTTGTTTTTTACTGATTACCATGACTTCAGTCTTCTTATTTAGATCTAGCCCTTTATTTTTGCTTTCTATTTCTATTTTATGCTTAGGTATGCTTAAATTTGTATTCAGGTATGTTTTTTAAATCCCCTGTGCAATAAGCTGGACGGAATGGCCAACGCCGGTGGCATGTCCTCAGATTATGTGCGCGAATGCATTGATATGTGTCCTTAATTTTTTTTTTCCTGTTGAATTTGTTTAATGTTTTGAAGCGGGTATAGCCCTAAAATGGCTCTGTGCAGTCGGCTGGGCTTTAAACAACAATAACAATAGCAAAGGGGAACTTTACACTTGTCCAGCATTCTAAAGATGTCTTCAGCCTTGCGATACAGCTCTTTTATGTTACTCTCTGCTCCTCTGTCGTGTCGACCTTAGATGAAGATGCTAAATGTTTCCCTGCAGTATCTTCTTTCTCAAGTCCTACTTCACACCTCTTCAAACATGTACATAGCCAGCAGCGCCGCTAGGTGTTTATACAGTCCCTATATATGCACAAAAGACATAACAGACAAGACCAACTCGATCCTGTTGCATGCAAAATTCTATATTCATGAATGTAAATGTAGATAAAATGTTTGAGGAAAACGACCAACACACAATGGTAATATACACTACGCACAAAAAGTTAAGGATCACTTGCACAAAAATTCATAACTTTCAAAATAAGAAAGCCAATGCGTTGAAGTTTGGCAAACATTTAATTCCATGCTTTAGCGATAACGATACACAATTGCCTTCAATTTCGAGCAATCGTTTGGTGTGTACATTTGATCAAAGTGGGTACGTATCGAAATTTGATTTCCCAAAGTCATTGAAATCACAAGACAGGGCATTCTGATGCTCCCAAAAGTTCAGTAATGCGTGTAACCGCCATGGCTGTTCTGGCACTCGACGCAGCGAGTCCTCATCGAGTTGACCAGGTTGGGTGAAGATCCTCTGTGGAAGCGCCTGCCACTCAGCCTGCAGCATCTGGTAGAGGTGTTGGGCATCCCTGGGAGGGGGGTGGTTGCTCCTCACTTTGCGATCCAGCTCATCCCAGAGGTTCTCAATCGGGTTGAGATCGGGACTGCATGCTGGCCACTCCATTCTGTTGACTCCAGACTGCTGCAGGAAGTCGTTGACCACCCTTGCCCTGTGGGGGCGAGCGTTGTCATCCTGGTAGACAGCCGTCGGTCCCATCTGCTGCAGTGGAGGCACAGCCAGCGGTCGAAGGATCTCATCCCGGTATCGGAGGCCAGTCAGGTTACCCTGTACATGATACAAGGGTGTTCTGTGGTGAAGGCTGAAAGCCCCCCAGACCATTACAGAACCTCCACCAAAGGCCACCTTTTCTTGGACAGTGGTGTCAATAAAGCGTTGCCCTGGGCGCCTCCAGACCCTCAGTCGGCCGTCGTGGTTCATGGTGAAGCGTGATTCATCACTGAACAGGACCTGGGACCATTGCTGACGTGTCCACCTCACGTGACGTCTGCAGAAGGCGCGGCGTGCTGCCCTATGGGCTGGAGTTAAGCGTGGCCGTACAGCTGGGCGATCGAGAACGGAGGTTAAACCCATGAAGGCGGTTCCGTATGGTCTACTGGCTGATGTTGATGTTAGTAGCCACCCTCAGCTGCTTTCGAATGATGCTGGAAGAGGCTGTTCTTGTCTGCAGGGCTTGTCGTTCAATGAGACGATCTTCACGTGGGTTTGTCTTCTTCGGTCGACCAGATGTCTTCATGGCCCAGTGCTGTGAAGCGTTGAATCAGTCTGACAATGACCGAGATGGACACCTGAAGTCGCCTGGCCACTTCTCGCTTGGGAACACCATCTTGGAACCATGCAACAGCTCGTCCCCTCTCAAACTCGCTCAATTTTCGTCGTGGAGGCATTGTCAGATCAGGCCTACTACTGGTGGAATGTCTTCTTATAAAGCCAAGCAAGAGACAGCATCTCGCACATAAACAGCAGTGCTTGCACGTGCATAATGGTTTTTCCATCTGGCTTGTGCAATGTGTTCAGGCAGAACGGTCCAAAACAAGGTCCTTTTTCGCAAGTTTCCGCTTTTCCGTTTGCGGCCAAGCTCAGTAGTAGAGAATCCCGTGCAATTTTCGCACTAACACAACATCGCCCATTACAGCTGAACAAGAATTCATAACAATTTGGCTGGACTGAGAAATAAATAACAGTAGCGAACTGAGTTTATTACGCACCTGTTTTCTCATAGTGATCCTTAACTTTTTGTGCGTAGCTTAATTATCTTTTGGTTATTTACAGATGACTCTGAAGAAAAGTCAAGAGCAACTGTCCCAGCTGGACATCCTTTTAGACATTCCCAACATGGACGGTGCCACTGAGGTCCCTGAACCCATCAGCTTCCTGGAAAAAAGGAAAAATCACCCCTGCCATGTCAGTGTAACTGGCAAGCCAAACAACTGCACTTCCAACGGTCCAGAATGTGGTCGACGAGGGTGAGTGTGCGTCTGTGTGTGGGGGTGGTGGGGGTGGGTGGTGTGTGGAGGGGGAAGGGGAGGGGGCGCGCGCACATAAGCGTGCATGCGTTTAAGTTGCTGTCCGTGTGTGTCATACAACAAAACACGAAATAATTACGTGGTGTGTTTAAACGCATGCTTTGTTGAAATTCCCTTGACACGACGTGAAAATGGCTGGCATTCAGCATTGTGTAAATCTGGATGGATGTATATGGAGAAGAACCCTTGTCAGTGAAACGTTTAAAACATGGCTGTCTTTCTTGTATATACACCGAGTCCATGAATGATACCGGACACAGACTTCCAAGGAGAAAGCAGTGCCGAAAACGGTGTTTGTTACTCAGGTACATATCGTGCTTTGCTTGTGACTTCAACGTGCAGATGTTCCATGGTCAGTCGTCGGTCTTTTTTGTGTGTGGTCCATACCAGTGGAACGAGCTTCCTCTGTCTATTCGACAGTCACATGCTCTGTCTTCCTTCAAGTCTAACTTGAAGACATAACTTTTTGTCCATCATTGACTTCCCCCTTTGTGTACCCATCCTTATGTTCCACTCTATCATCATCATCATCATCATCATTATCATCATCATCATCATCATTATCATTATCATCATTATCATCATCATTATCATTATCATCATCATTTATCATCATCATCATCTATCATCATCATCATCATCATCATCATTATCATCATCATCATTATCATCTCTACTACTGTTCCAAATCAGAAAATGTCATCGTGTGTCGTTTACAAATATTTTTGAACATCGACGATATATTATTAACTTAGGTAATTTTTTAAAGCTAAAATACCGTTGAATATTACTCATGGATTTGTAAGTTTCCCAAAATTTTTGGATGGACCTAGACAGTGTTTTAGGGGGAAATGTGAACTGTCCACGGTAGCAGTGAATCAAGAATTGATTCTGTTTGGAACCTCTGGCCATACCGAAACGGATGAAGTGTTTGATAATGTTTTATTCGCAAAACAATTTGTCCACAGATGTAGAATAAACAAAATTACACATGACATACATTACTTTCTTTACGAGACAAACACAAACATGTCACTGAAAAATGTTTTGTCTTGACATTTTCTTGGAATTTCCGTGCAGTGAATTCTACCACAGGTGTAATATACACCCAGTAGTTAACAAATTAAACATTGGAAATAAAGTTAACATTTTAATTAGTTAAATTAAACACTCGCATGTGAGTATAAATAGTTTGGTGTTCAAGTTATTGTGTATGTCTATTCTTGCTGCAAATTATCTTTTTTTCTCTCTCTAATTTGCATTTTCTTTGTATTTTGTTCATTTGATGAATTCTACATATGTTGGCCTTACATAAAGATGAAATTGAACGATGGTGCGAGCAGAAAGATAAATACGAAATAAAAGAAAAAAAACATCTGACCTTTCTGCCCATCTTTTGCTAGGTGTATGGTTGGTTAGTCTACCCCACTCACCCCGACCCCCCTTCCGAAAAAATGTCCTCTTTCGAGACATTTTTTTTTATCGAAAAAAAGATCGTAAGAATATTGACAAGTACAACGTAGGTCCTACATATTTTTCAAAGAGATAATATGTGAACAGTATAAGGTTTGAAAGTTAATCGAAGTGATATTAGACTAATAAACGAAGAACTGATATCAGACTAATAAAGTACAGCGATTGTAGTGCAAGCACACGTAGTTAGTTGACTTAACTTAGTTGTGGATCCCATTTACAGCTATGCTGTAACCACTGCTTTCCAAACAGGCGCGTACAATTTGTATTCACTTTGTTCCAGTGTGTCTGCAAAAGCGTTACGCTACGCACTGCACCTGAAAAGAGGAGCATCAACAACAACAACAGCAGTAGCAGCAGCAGTAAAAACAGAGCAAGAAGAAGAAAGAACAAGATCAAGTAAGTCTTCTTTGGAATATGTTAAAGACAAAGGAGAAAAACTCAAACACATAAATAAAGGAGTAAATACTAATAAAAACAAAAACAAATAAAAACATACCAAAGAATTACACCATATGAAGAAGACAGATAAGAAGAGGAAACGAAGAAGAAAGACAGGAAGAGGAAACGAAGAAGAAAGACGACAGGAAGAAAGGAGGAAGAAAGATCAGAAGAGGAAATAGAGAAAATGCAAGGCAACATGAACAAAGCAGAATGTGGACAACAAAAACGTAAGAAGAGACAAAAAAAAAGAAAAAAAAACAAACAAACAAACAAAAGAAAATCAATACAAACAACAGCAGAAACGACAAGAACAACCAACAATTTAGTAAAAAAATATTGCTCGTCATCAAAAAGTCGAAAAAACGACAGCAGCAACGAAAACACAAACCAAAAACCCAGAGCAAAGAAAACATGACAAAACAGAAACAAGAAAGTTTTGGAAAAAAAGAACAGAAAACAGAACAATACACAATGCACGGCAAATCCACAACTATGCTTGTTAATGCAATCAATAACAAGAGCATCAACATAGATACACAGAAATGGAAACAAAAACAATAACGGAAAGAATACCAGAATAAATGAAGAGCAAAAAGAACAAGAAACAATGGAACAAGAAGCAGTACGACAAGCAACAGAAAAAGAACATATGTGATGACAACAACGGCAAAATTTTCACCAGCAAATCGCCAAGAAAAGCATAAGAACAGTGAAAGGGGAAAATCAAGAATAACAAACACGTCGACACGAACAGGATCAAAAATATACAATGGACGAGTATAACCAGGGGACAAAATCAAAAACAACGGAAAAAGAAAAAACGGCTAAAACAACAAAAAGAAGGCGAGCAACAAAACAAAACAGGAAAGAAAATGGGAAAAAAGTGACAAACAAAAACAGACGGAAAAAAGGAAAAAGAACATTGAAGCAATAATGGCAAAAAACAACAGACAACAAGAAGTGAAAGAAAGAAACCAAAAAAAATCAACAAGAACAAGAAACAAGTACTGGAAGAACAGGAGCAGTGAGCCCCAAAAAAGCAGCAACAACAAGTAAAACAAAAACAAAAACAACAAAATTGTTCTGAAGAGAAACAAGTTCTGAAAGAGGAAGATAGAAACGGCAAAAGCGACAGCACCAAAAACATGAAAATAATGTCAACAAATAGCCGAAAAACAACACCAAGATAACACGAATATATATTACAAAATCTAAGCGGAGCAAAAACAAGAAGACATAAACAAACGCAGAACAGGAGAATTAGAATACTACAGTACAGTTGCAGTAATACGAAAGAGAAATCCTAAAAACAAAACAACAAAAACACAAACGAAGAAAGAAAGAAAAGCAAGAACAGTACACAAAATATGCCAAATCCATTACTGTTATTATTGCACAATCAATAACAACAGTATAAACATGAAAAAGGATATGAAATCAAAATCAATAACAGCAAGAAAACCGGGAGACACAGAAGCGTAAATGGAACAAGAAGCAGAACGAGAAGAAGTAGAAAAGAACATCTATGATAACAATAGCGACAAGGATATCAAAGTCGTCACGAAAATCACGAAGAAGAGTGGAAAGGGAAAAATCAAGAAAAATTAATTCGAAGACAAACAACAACAAGACCAGGAATAATAATGAAAAGAAATACTAAACAAACATAACTAGTGGACGAAATTAAAAGCAACAACAACAAAAACACCTGAAACGATATGAAGAAAATGAGCAACAAAATAAAACAAAAGAAAACAAAAAAACGAACAGAAAACAAAACAAAACAAAAACAACAAAGTGAAACGGAAGAAAGATAAAAAGTAGAGCATTTATGACAAGAAAAAGAGAAACGAGAAAAAAAAAACATGAACATAATCAAATACCGCAAGAAGTCGAAGAAACAATGTCAACAGGAACAAGAGGTGGAACAAGTACAGTAAGAACAAGTATAGAAGAACAAAACATACATCAGCAAGAATACGATCACAATATCAACTCATAACAGAACCAGAACACCAAGGCACCAAAGAACAGGAACAAATAAACAAAAACTTCAGAGAGAACGAATACAAGATAGAAAAAACACGAGAGAAAAAAAAAAAACGGCAATAAGAACACAAGAACGATAAGAACAAGAAAAACAAAGCCAAAAACAAAAAATTATTTGGAAGAGAAAATACAGAGAAAACAAAAGCGAGAACAGAACGAGCATAAGAATAGTATCAACAAATAGCCGAACCACAACAACTGCACGAGTTGCAAAGTCTAGTAGAGCAAAAACAAGAAGACAAAGAAACGCACAACTGGAGAATGAAATAACTACTACTATAACAAATACAACACGAAAGAGAATCCACCCCAAGAAAAATGCAACAACATCAACAAAAATCAGAAACGAAAAAAAGAAAGAAAAAGAAAAACAGAAAATAAAAACAGTACACGATAAATGGCAAATCCATAACAAGTATTATTGCGCTATCAATAAAATGGTATCAACATGGATAAACAGATATGAAAAGAAAATCAGTAACAGCAAGAACACCAGGAGAAATGGAAGAGCAAAAGGGACAAGAGGCAAAACAAGTAGAAAAAATCTTGATAACAGCAACGGCAAAAACATAACAAATCACCAAGAAAAGCACGACGAAGAAGACTGGAACAGAAAAAATCAACAACAAAAAGTAAACGAAAAGACGAATAGCAACAGGACAAAGAACAATCATGAAAAAAAAAAGACTAGAAAAATAACTAAGGACAAAACGAAAAGCAGAGACAAAAGAAGAAGATAAGTAGCTGAAACAATATGGAAAAAGCGAGCAACAAAACAAAGCAGAACAAGAAAAACAATAAAAGAAAGCAACAAAATAAAACGGTATAGGGGGGGAAAAAATGCACAAAAATCAAAGTCCCGCAAAACCAAAACAATTGAAGGGAAAGAAAAAATAGGATTAATGACAAGAATAACAAAAACAATGCGAAGAAAACAAAATTATAAGCAAATACAGCAAAGTCTCAAAGAAACGAACAAAGAACAACAAAGTCAAGAAGAAGTAAAAAGAGGAACAAGCAAATGACAGAACTAGAACACCAAAGGCACCAAGGAACAGCAACAAACCAAAAAATTCAGAGCAGATCAAACAACACAACAAAATATTACAAAAAGAACAAGAGCAACAAGATCAACAAAAACAGCAAAAACAAGAAAAACAAAAATGAAAACATAAAATTAAGAACAGCACCAAAATAGGCAAGATAAAAAAAAGGAACAACTACAAAAAAGGGAACAACTACAAAAATAATATAAAAACATACAAAGAAACGGACAAAACAAAACCCACTGAAAATAATAAGAACATTGTCAACACATGCTAGAACAACAACAACATAAAGAACACAATGACAGCTAGTGAAAGAAAGTTATAAACTGAAAAACTAAAGAAAAGAAACAAAGGAAAAATATCAAAAAACAAGAGCAACAAATACGAAAGCAAAATCAAAAGCAAAGAGGAAAATCAGAATCTAAATATACAACATGTCAAACACAAAACAACGAACAAACGTCTAATATCTTTCATAGTGAAAAGATGTTAAATCAAAGAACGAACAAAAAGAACAACAAAATCAGCAACATACACAGAAAAAAAAGATAAACGATGTACAGAAAAGAAAATGAAAACCAACAACTGTAAGAGTGTAAGAACAATATCAACAAAACAGAACTACAACATCATGATCACCGTAATATCGGGAATAAAGAAAACAACAATGCAGAACCAAAAAAAAAAGACCAAAACAAATAAAAAGCAAAAGGGAATAGGACAACAAAAACACGAGCAAACCGAAGAAGAAGAAACAAAAACAGAATAAAAACCCAAAGTGAGCAAAATCAAGGACAAAAACGAAGACAACCTACAGTTCAAAACACGGAGCATCAAGAGCACAAGTACAACAAATCCACAAAATGCAAACAGCAAAACGAAAAAGAAAACGCAAAGTCAATTGGAAATCAACAAGCACACGAGAATAGAAACAGTAAAGTCAATAAGAACCCGAAGAAACAAGGACAGAAATAACGAGATAAAAAGAGCAAAAACAACAGCGAAAACTAAAGAATAATGTCCATTGATAACAGAACCACATCACCAAGAGCATAAATATACACAAATAAGAAAAAAACTACTGGGCAGAACAGAAACAAGGCAACAACAACCGCAAAATGAGAGAACAAAAAAAGAAAAACTACTACTACAACAACTCCTACAACACAAAACAGAAACCCAAGGCAAAGCACAAAAGAACAAAACAAAACAAAAATAAACGTCAACTGATGAAAAGCACGAAGAAAGAGTGAAAGGGAACAATATCAAGAACAAGAAATACGTCAAAAAGAAGAAAAACATCAAAAAACAGGATCAAGATATAAAAAAAAACCGGAACGAATATCACAAGGAAACAAAATCAAATGCAACAACACAGTGGAGGGAAAAACACAGCTTAAACAGTATTAAGAAAGCGAGCAACAAAATACAAAAAAATGAACACAAAACAAAAAGCAAAAACACAGAAAAGGGAAAGAAATGCCTGATACTGAAAGAAAATATGGCATCAATTACAAGAACAAAGAGTGAAAAACAAACATAAAGACGGACAAGAAGAAGTCAAAAACAAACAAAAACAAAGGAAAGGATAACATACCAAGAACAAGAGAAGGAACAAGAACAGGACGAACAAGTATAGAAGAACAAAACGTACACCAGCAAGAATACAGCACATGACGAGAGCCAGAACACCAGCGCCACCAAGGAATAGGAACAACAAAAACCATTAGAGGAGAACAAAACAAGAAAAAAGAGCAACAAGAACAAGCAGAAACAAATACAAAAATTAAAATAACAAAATTAAGAACAACAAATTCAACAAGATGAAAATGAACAATTGCAAGAATAATGGGGTAGAAAAATAAACATCCTCCACCCAGATCGCCCTCTGAAAAAAACACAAAAACAATCATAAAAAAACCACAACAGCATGAACATAAGAACAATGTCAACACATGCTAGAACCAAAACACAAAGAGCACGAAGAAAAAGGACAGAGCAAAAGCAAAAAGACAAAAACAACCACTACAAACAAGAGCATTAAAGAAAAAGATAAGCAAAACCAACAAGAGAATAAATAGAGCCAAACTATACAACAAGAAGACAAACAAGCAAACAGAAAGAAAAGATCTACAAAAACAAGACAAACGATCACAGGAAGTACTAGAACGGGAATAAAACAACAGTATCAACAAATGGTGGAACCACAACATCACGAACACCAGCTGTATATTTAATAAGTAAGATTACAATTCAGAACAAAAAAAAAAAGAAAAAACACAAAAACATACGAGCAAAAGGAACCAAAAACAAAAGTTATTTAAAAAATCAAGAACAGACAGACAAATACAACCCAGGACAAAAAAAACCACGTCAGCAAAACCACTTCAACAAATCTATAAAAAAAAATGAAAGCAACAAACTGAAGAACAAGACCAAAGTCAACTAAAAGTCAAATAGGCAAACGAGAACTCAACAACAACGTCAACAAGAGAAGTCCAGATAAGAGCAAGAACAAAAAAAGAGCAAAACGACAACAGCAAGAACAGAAGAAAAATGTTAAATACCGGAACCACATCACCAAGAGCACCAACAAGAACACAATAAGATACTAATGAGCAGAAGAAAAACAAGACAAAAGAAACACGCAACAGAAGAATAAATTGACGACGCAACAAATGCTATAACTACAACTAACAGGAACCAAAGAACAACAGGCACAGGAACAAGAAATTGGAGATGAGAAACAAAACAAAATTGAATAACAAAATTGAGAACAAAGCAAATGACAACCGTCATCCACCGTCACCGTCACCGACTGACCGTCCGTCGGGGCGCCTCCGAAGACTTGACACAACCTTTCTCCAGTCCTCCCTGCCTGCTCTCCGCTTTCCTTAGGGTATTCCTCAGCTCCAAGCCCGTCCACTCTCGAATATTATCTTCCCATCTCTTCTTTTGTCTGCCTCTTTTCCTTCCTTCCCGAGACTGTGCCTTGCAGGATTCTCTTGGCAAGGCCGGATGATCGAGTGATGTGTCCATACCATGTTAGTTTGCGTCGTCTTACTAAGGTCAAGAGATCAGTGTAAGGCCCGATTTCATTTTGAATTCTTCTTTTGACTTCGTCATTCGTGATGCGATCTCTGTATGTGACGCCGAGAAGTTTACGAAAACATCTCATTTCAACCGCCCGGATTCTTCTTTCCGTATCCGCTGTAAAGGTCCATGATTCGCAAGCGTATAAGAATATTGACATGACCAGGGAACGCATCAGTCTGATCTTTGAGCTGGTGGTGATGTTACTGTTGTTCCATATGGTTCTGAGCTTGGTCATTGCGGCTGTGGTCTGGGCTATTCTGGAGAGTATTTCAGGCTTAGATCCCTCATCTGACACGACTGATCCCAGGTATTTGAAACTGGGCACACTTTCCAAGACGGTCCACTAGGTTGATTAACTCTTGTTCTTTTCCGGCAAGGCCGTCTATGTCATCTGCAAAACGTAGGTTAGTGATGTTTCTATCTCCAATGCTGACTGTTCCTTCATGTTCCTCGAGTGCCTCCGTCATTATTCTTTCTAGGAAGATGTTGAAGAGAGTACTCCGACTGTCGTCCGGAACCATTCTCCAATATTGTTGTTGAAGAAGACTGCGCTGTTGGCTTTATTGTAGAGGTTCTCTATGACTGATTAAGTTGGCGTTGATGTTGTACAGCTTCATGGTTGCCCACAAGGCTTCGTGCCAGACTCTGTCGAATACCTTCTTAAAATCGACAAACACACGGTAGAGCTCCTGTTGGTGTTGGAGGTACTTTTCCATAAGGATTCTGACGTTGCAGATTTGTTCCGTTGTGCTGCGACCTGGCCTGAAACCGGCTTGCTCTTAGGCGATGATTTTCTCTGCCTGTGGTTTTAGTCTGTTTAAGATGACTCGCAGCATGACTTTACTGGGGTGACTTATGAGGCTGATGGTGCGATAATTTTGACACAATTGTAGATTGCCTTTGTTGGGGAGGGTGATGATCAAAGACTGAGTCCATGGTTTTGGCCACTCGCCTGTCTGCCAGATCTTGTTGCAAACGATCATAAGCATGTCAATAGCTGGGTCTCCTCCTGCTTGAACCATCTCTGCTGTGATGTTGTCTACTCCCGCTGATTTTCCGGGCTTTAAGGATGCCACTGCTGCCACTATTTCCTCACGCATAATGCTATCTTTTGCTTCGTTTGATGATGGTGGGACACTAAGCACACTAGGGTTTCCTGTGCTTCTGTGAGTGTACAGCTCGGAGCAATATTCGGTCCACCTGTTTAATATCTTTTTCTTCTGTGAGGCATTTCCCTTCTTTGTTCTGGATGGTGGTCGTTGGTCCTTGTCTGGTGCTGGTCAGGTCTTTGACAGTTTGATAGGCCTTCTTACTGTTGTTCCTCTGTAGATTACTTTCAATTTCTTCGCACTGATTGTTAATCCATGTCTCCATAGCTGCTTTCATACCTCTCTTCACTTGCAGGTTTACGTCTCTGTATTGTCTCACACCCTCTTTTTCATGTTTCTTCTTCTTAAGCTCTCTTCGTTAATCACATAGATCTAGGATGTTGTCCGTGACCCAGGGCTTCTTTTTCACTCGCGGTTTGCCAAGGGGCGTTTCTGCTGTTTCTGTCATGGAATTGTTGAAGGCATCGATTAATGATTCTACTTCTGTATCCTCATGATTCAACACTAGGAGTGGTGCGAATTTACCTCCGATGTTTGCTTGGAAGGAGTCTTGTATGCTCGGGTCCTTAAGTTTGTCCATATTGAATTTAATTCTGATGTTGCCCCGTTTCCTGCAGTTTTTTAAACGTAGTGCAAATGACATCATCACAAGTTCGTGATCACTGCCAATGTCAGCTCTTGGAAAACTTCTGGTCTTGGCGATGTTGACACTAGACTGAAATCTGCGTTTGACCATGATGTAATCTATTTGATTGTGATGATCACCACCTGGGCTGTGCCAGGTCCATCTTCTTGACGCTTTGTGTGGGCCGAAGGTGTTCATCACCCTGAAATCGTTGTAGCTGGCGAATTCCAGGAGTCTTAACCTTCTGTCATTTGTGTTGCTGTTACAGTAAGGCCCGCAAGTTCCATTCAAATCTTTACACGCATCTTCCCCGATCTTTGCATTCCAATCGCCCTGTACTGTGACAATATCTTTCTGGCGTTTCATCTAAGACTCACTGTATCTGGTTATAGAAGTCTTCCACTTCCTCATCATCATGGTCTGTTGTTGGTGCATATGCTTGAATGACTATGATGTTGAATAGTGATGCTTTCAACCGTATAATAATGATTCGACTGGAGATTGGTCAGCATCCCATGACAGCATTTACAGTGTCTCTGTGAACGAGGATTCCTACTCCATGCTCGTGGCGCTCTTCTCTCCCGCTGTGGTATAACTTGTGACCTTCTGGAGTTGATGACAACCAGAAGAAAACAAATAAACAATCAAAAACGCAATATCAGTCCAGACGAAGAAGAAGAGAAACACAACAAGAAGTATGATAAAAGAGCGAGCTTTTGAAGCCTCGATTGTGCTTCCATGTGTACCTTCCTTGGGTTAGTGCTACAGAACTGAGAATGAAACTGATTCTGAGAGTAGCCACCACTCCAGCTAAGACATCTTTCCAGTGTACTTCACATCGAGGTTCCTCTTCTGTTTTATCTCTTTGGCTTGCTTCCCAAATCGTTGTGGCAAGCTCTCCATAGCCAGACACTTCCAGAAAGCGTCTTCTCTGGACTTATAAAGCCAGGTATTCATTGTCCGTAAGGTGTTAGTCAGCATTACAGCCTTGACAGAGAATGATTTTCCATATGAGTTCAGGAGTGATAATTTTGTTCTTTTGGAATGTATACTCCATCCGCTACAATCCATTGGTTGCTAATCTTCAAGTTCCTGCATGCTGATCATAAGTTTCTGGAGCCACTCTGTGACACGTGGACATTTCCTCATGCAGCAAGTAAGCTGTTTCATTACGGCCAGATGACGATTTCAAGAGATGCTTAGCCCTGAGGACCGAAATGTTTTGCTGTGATACTGTTCCATTGTGATTGTCCCTGACTCGGGTGGCTGGAATAATTTCCTGCCGAACTGGAAGGGGTGTCTGAAGTAATTTTGGGTCATCTTTTTGCTGCTGCTGCTCCTTGCGCATTCTGCTTTGCTGAGGGCACTGTTTCTCTTTCATAGTATTTTTTTCCTAATCCTTTTTTTCTCAAATTATGAAGCAGCTTTCATTTGTTTCTTCAGAATCCTTTTTTTCCTCCGGATATCCTCATCTAATGCTAATATGTGGATCTCTCACGAGGGGTTTTCACTTTTGGTCGTTTTGCTTCACAGGCGTCCCTACATTTTGCATATACAGAGTGTCTGAACGTGGCTAGTTTGAGTTTCAGTGTGCATCAGCGCATTTAGTTTGTGGATGATTTCTTTATCCAGCCTCTCCCATCCCTCTTTTGCATCTATGGACGGGTAGATTGCGTTTCTGGCGTAGCATCGCCAGTACAGTTTCGTCTGAACAATCATCGTGGATGTCCTTGGCACTGTGATTTGATTCTTGGTCCTGGTTTTCCGACATTCTATCTGCTGGCGCAGTGCGCTGATGTTCATTCATCACAGCACTTTTTCGTCCTGTGGATCCTCATGCCGCGCTTGGTAGAGGATCTACTGAGGGTAATTGGAGGAGGGGGTAGGGGAGAACCAAGGGGAGGGAACTTGGTGGGGGGAATCAAGGGGAGAGTACTTTGGGGCAGGAGAGCAAAGGGGAGGGAACTTGGGAAGGGAAATAGTGGGAGACAACTTGGGGATGGAAAAGAAGTAATGGGAGGGAAGTCGTGGAGGGGGAAACAATGGAATGGTACTTGGAGAGGGGAGAACCAATGGAACGGTACTTTGGGGGTGGGGTGGAGAACCAATGGGAGGGAATGGGGGGAAGGACCAACGGGAGGGAATGCGGGGGAGGGAAACCAATGGGAGGGTACTTGGAGGGGCGGTACCAATGGGAGGGTATTTGGAGGGTGGAAGGAGAACCAATGGGAGGGTACTTGGAGGGGCGGTACCAAAGAGAGGGTACTTGGAGGGTGGAGGGAGAACCAATGGGAGGGAACTCGGGGAGGGAGAACCAATGGGGAAGTACTTTTTTGGGAGACCAATGGGAGGGTACGGGGAGGGGGGAGAACCAATGAGAGGGAACTTGGGGGTGGGAGAATCAATGGGGGGAGGGGGTTTACTTGAGGGGTGGGAGGGAACCAGTGGGAGGGAACTGGGGGAGGGAGAACCAATGGGAGGGTACTTCATGTGGAAACCAATGGGAGAAAACTTTGGGAGGGAGGAATTTGGGGGTGGGGAGGGGCTGGAGAACCAATGGGAGGTTTCTGGGGGTGGGAACCAATGGGAAGGAACGTAGGGAGGGAGAAGCAGTGGGACGGTACATGGGGGGGGGGAGAGAACCAGGGGAGGGAACTTGGTGGAGGGAACCTAGGGGAGATACTTGTGGGTGGGAGAACCAAGGGGAGAAAACTTGAGTAGGAAGAGCCAGTGGGAGGGAACTTGAGGGAGGGGAGAAGCAAAGGGAGGGAACTTGGTGGGGGAACCAAAGGGAGGGAATTTGGGTTGGAGGGGGTGGGAGAACCAATGAGAGGGTAACTGTGGGTAGGGGAGAATTAATGGGAGGGAACTTGTGGGCGGGAGAACCAAGGGGAACTCGGGGTAGAGAGAACGAAGGGGAGGAAACTTGGGTAGGGAGAACAAGGGGAGGAAAATTGGGTAAGTTCAAATACCCGGGAAAGGTCATTTCATCAGACGGCAGATGCACATCGGAAATAGCCGGCAGAATCGGCCAAGCCAAAACAGCATTCAAGAAGATGACAAGCATTCTTACCAACAAATGCCTATCAATTAACATCAGGAAGAGAGTCCTTGAATGTTATATAAAACCAATACTGTTATACGGATGTGAGGCGTGGACAGTCAGCAAGCAAAGCCAGAGCAAGATTGAGGCAGCCGAGATGTGGTTTCTCAGAAGAATGTTGAGAGTTCCATGGACAGCAAAGAAAACAAACGAGACAGTCTTGATGGAGGCAGACACAAGTAGATCACTCATAAGGAAGATTAGGAAAAGACAGGCAACATTTGTAGGCCATTTTATGAGGAAGGGGGATTTGGAGCACCCGGTCACAACGGGAAAGCTGGAGGGAAATAGAGCACCAGGGAGAAAATGCTGGACGGACTTGCAGAGTGGCTGGGGACGAGGAGGGTGGGGGAGATGCTAGGGGCAACGAGAGATAGAGACAGATGGAAGTCCATGATCGCCAACGCCATGCGGCAGGGCACCTGATGATGATGATGATGATGATGATGATGATGACCCAATAGAAGGATATTTGGGGTTGAGGGGAGAACGAATGGGAGGAAACTTGGGGAGGGACAGTGGGGCGGGGGGACGGGAGAATCAATATGGGGGTACATGGGGAGAGAGAACCAGCGGGAGGGTACTTGATGGGGGAAGGAAACCAGTGGGAGGGAACTCGGGGAAGGAGAACCCATGGGAGGGAACTTGGGGGGGGTGGAGGACCAATAAGAGGGTACTTGGAAGGGAGGGGAGAACCAATGGAAGGGAACGAGGGGAGGGAGAACCAAAGGGAGGGTACTTCACGTGAAAACCGAGGGGATGGAACATGGGGAGGGAGAGAACCAAGCGGAAGGAACTTGGGAGAGGGGAGAGAACCAAGGGGGGGGGGGGGGAACCTGGTGGGGAAACTAAAGGGAGGGAACTTGGGGGTGGGAGTACCAACGGGAGGGAACTTGGGTTGGAGAGGTGGCGGGAGAACCAATGGGAGGGTAATTGGGGGGGGGTGGGAAGAACCAAGGAGACGGAACTTGGTGTAGAGAGAACGAAAGGGAGGGAACTTGGGTAAGGAGTACTAATGGGAAGAAACTTGGTGGGGGGGGGGGCGGGGAGGGGGAGAATCAATAGGGGGTACGTGGGGAGGGAGAACCAACGGGAGGGGTAAATGGGAGGAGCAGAACCAAAGGCAGAGAACTGGGGGAAAACCAAAAAGAGGGTACTTGGGGAGGAGAACCAATTGGAAGTCATTTCGGGGGGGGGGGGGGGAGAACCAATGGGAGGGTAATTGATGGTGGGGGGGAGAACCAATGGGAGGATAACTGGGGGAGGGAAAAACCAAGGGGAGGAAACTTGGGGGCGGGAGAACCAAGAGAAGTAATTGGGGGTGGGGGGGGGTGTAGAATCAAAGGGAGTGAACTTGGTGAGGGAAACTATGGGAGGGAACTTGGTGGAGGAGAACCAAAGGGAGGGTACTTGGTGGGGGAAACAAGGGGAGGGAACTTAGGAGGAGGAGAATGATTGGGAGGAAACATGGGGAGAGAACCAATGGGTGTGGTTTAGGGGTGGGAGAATCAATGGGAGGGAAATTCATCTGTTTTCATCCCCTTTATTAAAAAGACAATTTGACATTTGCATTAAATTTACAAGATTGTGTGATGTTATGTCTGTCCTTCTGAATATGATGTGCAGTATGTAAGTGCGTGCTTACATACACACACGCGCGCGTACGCACGCACGCATGCACACACACACACACACACACACACACACACACACACACACACACACACACACACACACACACACACACACACACACACACACACACACACACACACACACGTACGTGTTGTTCTCTAGTAACCAAGGACATAAATCACAATGTTTACATATACGCCAGTGTTGTGATCGATATGCTATAAGTAAAGGTGGGTTGTTGTTTTTTGGGGGGAGGGGGAGGGTTTGGCTTGTTTGGTATGGTTTGGTGTTGTTTGGCTTGAATTTTTTGTTTGTTTTGTTTTGTTCTGTTTGTTTCCTGTTTTCTTTATTTTCTGTTTGTTTGTTTGTTTGTTTGTTTGTTGTTGCTGTTGTTGTTGTTTTTCTATAAAATTATTACTTAAAGTATTTAAGAATCTTTTTTTTTCAAATCAAGAAAGTGTACAAATAAGACTTTCTGTAATTGTATATTCCTAAGCCATAACGGCATCTACATATTGAACTCCAAACGCGAATGCGTAAGCGCGCTTACACGCGCGTGCACACACGCACACACATTTCTGTGCAGGCACACATGCACATGCACATCAATAAAGAAAATACAAGTGGTGTAACAAACGCGTTGACATAAATTGATTAAATGGGAAGTAACTCTTTCTATGTAAGGAAGGAGCGTCGGGATATTACTTACTTCCCTTTGATCAATCTCCTCTCCTTCTCTGTCACTGTTTCTGTCTGCCTGTCTGTCTGTCTGTCTCTCTCTCTCTCTCTCTCTCTCTTTCTCTCTCTCTCTCTCTCTTTCTCTTTCTCTCCTCCTTCTCTTTCTCTCCTCCTCCTCTCGCTCGCTCTTTGCACTTTGCATTCGTGATTTTGTTTCATGGGAAGTCTGAATAATGTTATAAATTTTACATATATACACACACACACACACACACACGTTCACACACACACACACTCACACTTGTTCACATACATACACACATTTACACAATTTACACACACTTACACACACACACACGCGCACGCATGTACGCACGCACGCGCACACACACACATACACACACACACACACACGCACACATACGGGGAAAGAGATGGAGTAAGAGAGAGAGAGAAAGAGCGAGAGAAAGAGAGAAAGAAAGAGAGTAAGAGTGAGAGAAAGAGTGAGAGAGAGACAGACATAGACAGACAGCAAGAGAAATGTAATTATAAAAGCTAGTGTAATATAAAAATGCCTTTCTTTCTGGGATGCGTGTCTGCACTTTGTTGTGCCCACACTATGCAGGTGGTATGTTGCTGCACAGTCTACACACTCCATCTTTCGATGGGCATACATGCTGGGAGTTTTCTTTGTTTCCATTGCCCACTCAAACATTGGCATGGCTAACAGCATCTTCAAGCATCTCTGCATGCGTATACACGCACCAGGGGTTTCAAACACATACAGGTTGACCTGTTACCTGTTACCTGTTACCTGCTATCTGTTATCTGTTACCTATTACCAGATCTGCAAGACATCAGCAACGCCAGAAAAACCGCCGTCATAAACAGCGAACTAAAGAGGCTCAATGTGGACATTGCCACTCTGCAGGAAACACGGCTGGCTGACTCGGGAACACTAAAGGAAAGGGACTACACCTTCTTCTGGCAAGGAAAGAGTTCTGATGCCCCAAGAGAGCACGGAGTAGGCTTTGCAGTAAGGAACAGCCTGCTGAACATGATTGAACCAGGCAGCGGCGGTTCAGAACGACTCTTGACTCTCCGCCTCAACACCACCGAAGGCTATGTCACTCTCATCAGCGTTTATGCCCCAACTCTGTCCGCCTCTCCAGACACCAAGGATGAGTTCTACGAAAATCTTGCATCAACCATAAGGAACATCCCCAGGACAGAACAACTTGTTCTCCTGGGCGACTTCAACGCCAGAGTGGGTGCAGACAATGACTCATGGCCCTTCTGCCTCGGTTCCTTTGGAGTGGGGAAAATGAATGAGAATGGACAGCGACTGCTTGAGATTTGCGCCTGCCATGAACTGTGCATCGCCAACTCCTTCTTCAAGACGAAGCCTCAGCACAAAGTCTCCTGGAGGCATCCCCGCTCAAAACATTGGCACCAACTGGATTTGATCCTAGTAAGACGTGCCGCTATCAAAAACGTTCTCCACACTCGCTCTTATCACAGCGCAGACTGCGACACAGACCACTCTCTGGTATGTTGCAAGATCAGGCTACAACCAAAGAAGTTCCACTGCTCAAAGAAACAAGGGAACCCTCGCATTGACGTCAGCAAGATGTCTCAGCCAGATCTTGTAGAACAGTTCGCAGAGGCCTTTCAGAGAGAATACGATGCATTGCAGCCCAGAGACTCTGCCACTGAGAGATGGGAAACGCTACGAGACACCATGCACCGCATTGCTATGGCCACCTTTGGGAAGAAAACTGTGAAGTCCCACGACTGGTTTGAGGCCAAATCATCAGAGATGACTCCCACTGTTGAGGCCAAGCGTGCCGCACTCACCAAGTATAAGCGGTCACCCAGTGAGAAGAACCTGCAAATCCTCAGGGCTCCAGAAGTAAGGTTCAGCTTAACGCCAGGCGCTGCGCAAACGAGTACTGGACAGAGCTCAGCGAAGAGATACAGAGTGCTGCTGAAAGAGGCAACATCCGAGGAATGTATGATGGCATCAAGAAAGCAGTTCTCTGTCAGTGTTGGAATGAGGGAGCTGTACCACAGGACATGAGGGACGTCAAGATCGTCACCCTGTACAAAAACAAGGGCGAAAGGAGCGACTGCAACAACTACAGAGGTATCTCGCTCCTCAGCATTGTTGGTAAAGTCTATGCTCGGGTCCTCCTAATCCGCCTGCAGAAACTGGCTGAACGCGTCTACCCGGAATCACAGTGTGGTTTTCGAGCAGAGAGATCCACGGTAGACATGATCTTCTCCCTTCGCCAAATCCAGGAGAAGTGCAGAGAGCAGCGGATGCCCCTGTATGTGGCATTCATTGACCTCACCAAGGCCTTTGACCAAGTCAGCAGAGATGGCCTTTTCAGGGCTCTCCGAAAAATCGGCTGCCCCCCCAAACTGCACAGCTTAATTGAGTCCTTCCACTCAAACATGAAAGGGATGGTGCAGTTCAACGGAAACCTCTCCAAGCCCTTCGACGTACGCAGCGGTGTGAAACAAGGCTGCGTCCTGGCCCCAACCCTCTTTGGAATCTTCTTCGCTCTCCTCCTGAGGCATGCGTTCAGCACAGCGCAAGAAGGGATCCACCTGCGGACCAGATCAGATGGCAGGCTCTTCAACCTCGCCCGCCTCAGAGCAAGGACAAAAGTCCGTGAAGCCCTCATCAGAGACATGCTATTTGCCGACGATGCTGCAGTTGTGACCCATACTCAGCGGGACTTGCACTCACTAATGGACCGCTTCTCCCAGGCTTGCAAAGATTTTGGTTTGACCATCAGTCTTAAGAAGACAAACGTCCTGGGCCAAGACACGCCATCTCCACCAGCCATCACCATTGATGACTACGAGCTTGAAGCCATCCATCAATTCACATATCTTGGGTCCACCATCACCGATAACCTCTCCCTTGACACAGAGGTCGACAAGAGGATCGGGAAGGCAGCCACAACACTAGCCCGCCTCACACAAAGGGTGTGGACAAATCCCAAGCTGACCACAAAGACAAAGATGGCTGTATACAACGCCTGTGTCCTCAGCACCTTGCTGTATGGCAGCGAGGCGTGGACCACGCATGCTCATCAGGAGAAAAGGCTCAATACCTTCCACCTGAGAAGCCTACGGCGCATACTTGGCATTTTTCCCGGCAAGACAAGGTGACCAACACTGAAGTCCTAACCTGTGCTGGCCTCCCAACCATGCATACCATGCTGAGACAGCGTCGGCTGCGCTGGTTGGGCCACGTTCGCCGCATGGAAGATGGTCGCATCCCAAAAGACATCCTTTATGGTGAGCTTGCCACAGGGCAGAGAAACATTGGCCGCCCACAGCTGAGATACAAAGACGTTTGCAAGCGTGACATGAAGGCGCTTGAGATCAACACTGAGTCCTGGGAGGACCTCGCAGACGACCGCAACAGCTGGAGAACTACTCTCAAGAAACAGCTGCGGATTGGTGAGGACAAACTGTCAGCTGCTGCAGCAGAAAAGCGAGTTCGCAGAAAAGGGATGACAGCCAACAGACCAGCATCAGCATACACATGCGACCGCTGCGACAGCGACTGCCTCTCTCGCATTGGTCTGTACAGTCACAGGCGACGCTGCTTGGACCAAGCAGACAGCCCATCTAGATATTAGAACGGATGTACTTTGTCCATGGTCAGTCATGACCGAAGGAGGCCTACTACTACTACTATTACCAGTTTACCTGTTACCTGTTATCTGTTACCTGTTATCTGTTACCAGTTACCTGTTACCTGTTACCTGTTATCTGTTACAGTTACCAGTTACCTGTTATCTGTTACCTGTTACCTGTTACCTGTTATCTGTTACAGTTACCAGTTACCTGTTGCCTGCTACGAGTTACCTGTTACCTGTTACCTGTCACCTGTCACCTGTTACCTGTTACCAGTTACCTGTTACCTGTTATCTGTTTCCTGTTACCTGTTACCTGTTACCAGTTACTTCTTACCTCTTATCTGTTACCTGTTACCTATCGGCGACTTCATTCTTGATGGTAGCCGCTGATGCATGCCCCGTCAGCTGTCTCCATCCCCTTTTGTCCACAGTCCTTCTGTAGATTTCACCTTTCGGCAACTTCGTCCACTTGGTTATGTTCTCTGAATAAAGAGTCGGCGGTCTTCCTTGTCGTCTCTAGTCTTCCATTTTGCCCTGGGCCACACAGTCTTCATTACATGACAGCTCTGATGTCTCATAGCGTGTCTAAAGTATTTTATTTTCATTTTCCTAACCAGGAATAAAAGTTCAGGTTGACGTGGGAGTTCGGAATAATCTCCACCCTTTACCCACTAGGTGGAAGGTAGCCTACCCAGGCAAGGATCGAACCCCAAACCTACCAACTGGAAGTCTGACGTCTAACCATAAGACCACAGCGCCCGTTGGTAGAGATGATAAACCTGATCTCCAGCACGGAATGAGTCATTAATTCCCAGGCACTGTTTAGCATTAGCAGTCCAAACCAGTAGAGAGATGCGGCTTTGTCGATTATAAGTGATTATGGCATAAAATATTCTTCTTGTCCCATAACTGTAACAGCATAATTTGATCGATACAAATAAGCAAAATTTGGGTTTAATTAAACTTACCCAGTCAGTTTTGACGACGAAAAACAACGTCAGGATGAAAAATCAGAAAGCGCAATATATTTGAAGTCATGCTACTTGTACTTCGCAGTTTCTACAATACAAATATAATGGATTTAAAGAAAAAAGTGAATGGTCAGCTCATACTAATATCGCCGGTTTTGTTTGTTGTTGTTGTTGTTGTTTTTTGTTGTTGTTTTGTTTTTGTTATTGTTGTTTGTTTGTTTGTTTGTTTTTGGGGGGTTGTTTGTTTGTTTGTTTGTTTGTTTTTTTATGAAAAGGTGCATACAAGTGCTAACACAAATGCGCGTGGGATCAATACCCATTCCTTCCTCCCTCGCCTCCTGCCCCATCTTACATGCGAGCACAAAGGTTTTTATCCTGTAACCCTATGTTAGGGTATGGAGAATAATTAAAACCAATAATAATTATCATCATCAAGTGCCTTGCCGCATGGTGTTGGCGATCATGGTCCTCCATACGAACCTATCTTTTGTTGCTGCAAGTATTTCTCCTACCTTTATTGTTGCCACCCGCTGTGTAAAACTGTCCAACATTTTCTCCCTGGGTCTATCTGGTGCTCTTGCTTTCCCTCTAACTTTCCTGTCGTGATTAGTTATTCCAATTTCTCTTGCTTCATAAAGTGTCCTATAAATATTGCTTGCCTTTTCCTAATCTTCTTCGTCAATGTTCTTTTTGCATTTGCTTCTCTCAAGATTGACTCGTTTGTTTTCTTTGCTGTACATGGAACTCTCCTTCCTTCTCAGAAACCACATTTCCGCTACCTCGATCTTGTTTTCACTTTGCTTGTCAATTGTTCAGGTCTCGCATCCGTACAACAGTATTGGCTCCATATAACACTGAAAGCTTTTCATTTTCTGCAATGCTGTTTTAGTTTGGCCGAATCTGCTGGGTGTTTCCAGTATCTGCTGTCTCAACGTGTCTCAGTGTTATGCCATTTGCCGTTATTTTGTGCGAGGGGATTTCTTGTTTTTTACTGATTACCATGACTCAAATCTTCTTACTGTTTAGCTCCAGCCCTTTATTCATGCTTTTTATTTCTATTACGTTCACAAGATTTTGTAGGTCATTTTTTTTTTTCTGCAGTTAGAGCGGTGTCATCTGCATAACGAAGATTGCCCTGAGTTAAAGGTTGGAGGAAAATAATAAACATTCTTCTATGTTTCTCATAATGGTTTCGCTGTAAAGTGAAAACAAATCTGATGACAGAGCATATCTTTGTCTAACCCCTCTTTTGATATTTTGAAAAGTGTTTACCATATTCTACTCTCATTGTTTCTGTTTGTTCCCAATACATATTCCTTATTATTCTGAGGTCTTTTCCATCAGTATTAAGCTTTTCCAGTTGGATGATCACTTTTTCGTGTCTTACCCGATTAAAGACCTTAGTGTAATCAACAAAACATAAATAAAGATCCAGATCCAGCTGAATCGAGCTTTCTATGAGAGTTCTTATGATATGGCATGAACAATTCCTTTCCCTTCACCAAATCTACATCGTTCTTCTGCTACTTCTGGTTTGAATCTATTCCTTGTCCTCATCTTGATTATTTTTGATAGATTTTTTGTCATAATATCATCAAGTTGATTCTCAGACAGAGTTTGTATTGTGTAGCCCTTGCTTTCTTTGGAAGTGCAATGAAAATTGACTTTGACATATCTGTGGGGAGTTTTCCGGTGTCATTAATTTCATTTAGGATTGTTGCTTTTCCAATACCAAATTCATCTTGAACCTCAATCATTTGTAAAGTAATTTTGTCTGACCCCTGAGGCTTTTCTCAGTTTCATCTTTTTCAACGCTGCTCTAACTTCATCTTTCATTACTAGTAGCCTTCAAAGTTCTTTCTAATGATGTGTTCCTCCTTTCTGTCATCGTCAAAATGGTCTTCAGTATACCCTCCCATCTATCTAATATTTTGTCTTTTTCCATATTAATCATACCCTCTTTTGATTTTTAATCAACCAATTGATTTGCACGTTTGTTTCCTGTGATAGAGTGCAACTGCCTATCTCCCTATCTATTCCCACGATGTAAAAGAGCAAGTTGCCTGTCTACTGTTCATGTTTATGGTATGACAGAGAAAGTTGCCTATCTGCTTATTCATGTATATTGTGTGACAGAGCAAGTTGCCTATCTGCCTATTCATGTCTATGGTACGATAGGGCAAGTTCCCTGTCTATACATGTGTATAATGTGACAAAGCAAGTTACCTGTCCACAATCCATTTCTATAATGTGACAAAGCAAGTTGCCTGTCCACAATCCATCTCTATAATGTGACAGAGCAAGTTACCTGTCCACAATCCATCTCTATAATGTGACAGAGCAAGTTACCTGTCCACAATCCATCTCTATAGTGTGACAGAGCAAGTTACCTGTCCACAATCTATCTCTATAATGTGACAGAGCAAGTTGCCTGTCCACAATCCATCTCTATAATGTGACAGAGCAAGTTGCCTGTCCACAATCTATCTCTATAGTGTGACAGAGCAAGTTGCTTGTCTATCTATTCATGTCTATAGTATGACAGAGCAAGTTGCCTGTCTGCCCATTCATGTACATAGTGCGACAGAACAAGTTGCCTGTCCTACTTATTCGTGTCTCTGACTGATCTGACAGCGAACGAACGAACGAACAAGCGGAGAAGCCAAGGCGGGAAAAACAAACAAACACAAGAACTAATCCACTGGTCAAATTTATCACCTGGGCTGGAGTGGCCACACTGGGTCAAGTGTCAACTGGACAGGTCTTGACTGGGAACGGTGAGGGTCACACTGTTTGACTCTGACGTAAGAGAATGAGAGAAAGAGAGAGAGAGAGTGAGAGAGAGAGAGTGAGAGAGAGAGAGAGAGAGAGAGAGAGAGAAGATGGGATGGAGATAGACAGAGAGACAGAGAGAGAAAGACAAAAACAGGCACAGAGACACAGACACACACAGAGACGGAGAGAGACACACACACGCACGTACACGGACAGAGAAAAAGAGAGAAACAGAAAGAAAGAGAGAGAGGGGTAAAGAGAGAGAAAGAGAGAGAGAGAGAACAAAGAGAGACGCATAGAGACAGAGAGAGAGACGGAGAGAGAAACACACACACAGAGAAAGAGACACAGAGAGAGAGAGACAGGGGCACAGAGACACGGAGAGATATGTAAAGAGAGGAGAAAGACAAGAGACCCAAAGAGACACACAGAGAGGAGAGAGACAGAGACAGACAATGAGACAGACAGACGCAGAGACACAGAGAGAGACACAGAGAGAGAGAGTTCGGTTACCAGGGGTGGGGGAGGGAATCTTGGAGGAGGGAGAGTGGTCAGTGACTGACGAACACCTGTATAGTAGGTGACCGATCGCAATACAAACAAGGCTACCGCTGACCACAGTGTTTGTATTGACCGAATCAGAACGGACAATCAACACTTGTTTTCAGCTTGATCGAAACACCTGGTAGGGTTTTGTGGACAGAGAAAAAGAGAGAACTAGACGTGCATGTGGTTAGACGTCGATGTGTCATGTTCAAGCCCTGTAATATAAACACTGCTTATGTTCACTGTAGATGTCTGCGGATGCCCTGCCCATGTCTATAGATGTCCTGTAGATGTCCTGTATTTTTTCACAGGGCAATTCTGTTGTAAGAAAACAAGTGCACGTACTCAAACTTCTTTACACACACACACATATACACACACATACACATACACACACACACTTACCACACACACACACACACACACACACACACACACACACACACACACACACACATACACACACACCACACACACACACACACACACACACACACACACACACACACTCGCACACACTCACTCATTCACTCACTCACGCACTCCAGGAGAAAGCATAAACATATTTGAACTCCGTAGAATATTAATTTTCTTTTGGGATCATAGGGCCCTTTTGAACCACATAATAGCTCTCTCTCTCTCTCTCTCTCTCTCTCTCTCTCTCTCTCTCTCTCTCTCTCTCTCTCATTCTCTCTCTCTCTCTCTCATTCTCTCTTTCTCCCTTTTTATTTCTCTTCTCCCTCTCTCTTATTCTCTCTCTCTCTCTCTCTCTCTCTCTCTCTCTCTCTCTCTCTCTTCTCTTCTCTTATTTCTGACTTTCTGTCTCTGTCTCTCTCTCTCTGTATACATACATGTGTGTGTGTGTGTGTGTGTGTGTGTGTGTGTGTGTGTGTGTGTGTGTGTGTGTGTAGCCGAGTTGCCAATCATGTTAATAAAGATTACTAACGATATCTATGGTTCTGTCCCTCCTGAAACAGTAGTGTATTACACAGGTTTGGAAACTCTACCTCCAATTTGGTAGTGGGGAGACCATCCCCGATACAATGGGTAGCAGGCGGCCGATAGCAAATGATTTTCAGATAGAAGGCTGCTGCGAAACAAGCCAAGCTTACTTGAACGAGTAAGGGATCCTGGGCCAGCTGTTGATGGTTTCTATCAGGATGGGGTAAGGGTGGCATTTACCGAGGCCGCACCCCGAAAGTACCATGCATGTCCTGTGAGAAAGCCATCAGACGGATAAGGACCACCCAAATCTCTAACCCTTTGTTCTTACAGGGTAAGTCTTTCGGCCGTGAGCTAAGGGGGGGGGGTAACTGCCCTAGATCTTTGCACTTACAGGGTAAATCTTTCTGCCGGTGAGTTAGGACGGGGTAACTGCCCTAGCCCTTTACGCTTACAGGGTAAGTCTTTCGGCCGGTGAGTTAGGGCGGGGTAACTGCCCTAGATCTTTGCGCTCACAGGGTAAGTCTCTCGGCCGTGAGCTAAGGGCGGAGTAAACTGCTCTAGCCCTTTGCGCTCGTAGGGTAATTTTTTCGACCGTGAGCTAAGGGCTGGGTAACTGTCCTAGATCTTTGCACTTACAGGGTAAATCTTTCGGCCGTTAGCTAAGGGCGGAATATTTGCCCTAGATCTTTGCACTCACAGGGTTAATCTTTCGAACATGAGCTAAGGACAAGGTAACTTCTGTATCCCTTTGCACTTACAGGGTAAATCTTTCGGCCGTTAGCTAAAGGCGGAGTACTTGCTTTAGATCTTTGCACTCACAGGGTTAATCTTTCGACCATGAGCCAAGGACAGGGTAACTTCTTTATCCCTTTGCACTTACAGGGTAAATCTTTCGGCCGTTAGCTGAGGGCGGAGTACTTGCCTAGATCTTTGCACTTACAGGGTTAATCTTTCGACCATGAGCTAAGGACAGGGTAACTTCTCTATCCCTTTGCACTTACAGGGTAAATCTTTCGGCCGTTAGCTAAGGACGACTTAACTGCTACAGAGAACTTGTGGACTAAGTCGAGGGTACTAGGCCTGCAGGCGCCTGCTGACAAACCATCGTACCATGCAATATAATGCAAATGCCTGCATGGTTGTCTACATCAGACGAGAATGACGCTTGTTAATTGACGTTTGGGGTGCCCTAAGGATGACAAAAGGCACTGGGTCTTATGCCTGAACAGGATCCACTCTCAGCTAACCGCAAGTTCAAACTGACGCCAGCTTCAACTGCACCGTTTGGTAAAGAGGACCAACGGACGGTCTGCAGCTAGACGTAAAGCGTGGCATAGAGTCATGTTGTGAATGTGGAGTGTGTCTGCCATTCCGTCTATCCCAAGCCACCATGGTCCCTTCGTCCGGATCTGAAACCGGAGAGTCTGGATTTGTAGACTCAAAAAGTGATGGCTGTATTACTGGCATTCTAGTCGGGTGGCCAAACTAACTGTTAATCTGGTTTTGTAGACTCAAACCGTGATGGCTGGTTGACTGGCATCCTGATCATATGGTCAAACCACTTGATCTCCTGTTGTGTGATGAATTGTTGACAAGCGCCGGGGAAGAGTGGCAGAGTGGTTCAGACGTTCGCCTGCCAATGACTAAACTCAAGGTTCCAGGGTTCACTCCCTGTAGAGGTCTCGACTTTTCTCGTCAGTTTGACCGGAAAATTGAACTGAACGTCTAGTCCTTCGGAGAGGGATGAAAAGCGAGGCGTTCTGTCTGAGCACACTTAAGATCTCACAGCAGTTGAAAATCGTGAAGAGCAGGGCATTGCGGATTGCCTTGGTATAAAACATTGGAGAGATAGGTTGATTTCCAGGTCCCACCCCTTGAAGACCAGTTAGCCTTCTTGCCTTGGTGAAAAAAATGTGAATATGAATTTGAGGCGAGGGAGACGGGATGGGCGCTGCCCTCGTGGTGCTGGCCCCGAGAAAAGTTGAGTTCTCTGCCACTTCACTACCCTCCGACCTCAGGGTTAAGGAACGATATAGGTAGGACTTCAGGACCTGACCAGCTCATGGGTTTATGTGCAGGCTTAAGGCTTGTGCCGTGATCATTCTGGATTTTCTCCATCGCACGGCACCTGTGACGTTAGTGCGTATGGAATTCATTCCGAGCGCAGAAACGTCATCTTGACAAACTGAAACTAAATATAAATCTCTTCGTTTCTAATCACGTCTCTGTTGGTCTTGCCTGCTGCTCTCACTACTTTTGAGACATCTCATCTTACAGGCTGTGAAATCCAAAACAAGTGTGACTGCTCGCGTTCAAGCAAACAGGAACCAGAAAAAAAACACGAAAGAAGAATATGAACGCGTATTTAATACAACAAAACAAGACGGGCGCAAATTTCTTTGTCAAGCGTAAGATTACAAACAAACACTAGATACAAAAAAAATTGAGAAAAAGGCTAAAATGTCTCACATTGAAGACAGCAGTAGGGAAGTTTCAGTTTTTTTCTCAATTTTTTTGTATCTAGCGTTTGTTTGTTTGTAATCTTACGCTTGACAAAGGCCAGTTGGCCGAAAATTTGCGCCTGTCTTGTTTTGTTGTATTAAATTCGCGTTCATCTTCTTCTTTCGTGTTTTTTCTGGTTACAGGCTGTGGTTGTTGTTGGTTTTTTTTGTTTTTTTTTGTTGTTGTTATTTTCTATTATGGGTTTTCTTTTAAACTCTATGCTTTGCCCTGGTAAGTCGGTCTGAAAAGCTTGGCTTTTGTTTCTACAGGGATCAGTGGTTGCTTTAACTCTTTGACTCCCGCACCCTGTCCACCGACTGCAATACCTTAACCCTTTGACTCCATCACCCTGCGCATCAGCTTCCTGTAGGATTCTGGTGGATGGGGTGAGAGAGTCAAAGGGTTAAGGTTTTGCTTAGCTAGCATGGTTGACAATGCTTGATGCTGGCGGACATGGTGCGGGAGTCAAAAAGTTAAAAGCGATGACAGCTGACTGTTGGTACTTCACAGTATTGGCTTTTAGATTTTCCACTCATTTTCTTTGTCTAATTGTACATCTTCAGTATATAGGCTTCTAAATTACCTTGATTCTGAAACATGGTGGAGTTGTGTATTTTCCGTCCAAAATAATACTATGTGATATTACACGATTTAAAATGTCATTCTATCTTTCACTTTGGCGAAGACAAGATGACAACCATATGCTACTCATGTATTAAGTAAACAACATATTTTGATTCAAGCGTTTTGTTTTAAACTGGCATTCGTTGAAACAAACAACAGAAAAATTATACAGACCTCGAAATCATGCAAACACGGGCGCGAACGCACGCGTACACACACGCACGCACTAACACACACACACACACACACACACACACACACCACACACACACACACACACACACACGCATGCACATACTCATACACACACACAAACGCACGCACACACTCATACACACACACACACAAACGCACACACCACACACACACACACACACACACACACACACAAACGCACACACACACACACACACACACACACACGCACACACACTTTGATCTGACACACGTCAGTCTGCCTGCATACTTGCATGACGTACATGCGTTTTATTCACACCTGTGACTCATCTGTCTGTCTATCTGACTGACTGACTGTCCAAATGTTTGTCCGCTTACCCGCCTGCCTGTCTGACCGCGACATCCATAATGGCTGCTACAAGCGGAAAGAGAAAAGACGAAGAAAGAAAGAAAAAAGAAAACATTACAAGACAAACAAACAAACAAGGCGTGAATGTAAGCCTACCGAGAGCCAACAATGGAAAAGACAGAAAGACTGAAGAAAACAAAAAAAATCAACAATAAACAAACAATAATCACAGAACAAAACAAAATCCCAAAATGATGGAGGAGTCATTCTAACTATACTTCGTTTTAAACTAAAAATAAAACACTAAAAGATACTGTTAATGTCAACGTGACCTTGAAGAAGCATTAAATTGAATAAATCGCGACACGAAGCGAGGACAATGATAGACTGTCATCAAAATGAAAACATTGTTATTTTTTGTTTAAAGCCCAGCCGACTGCGTAGAGCCATATGAGGGTTATAACCGTTTCAAAACATATACAATACTTTAACACTGAAAAAAAAACGGAAAAGAAAATTAAGTACACAGATCAATGCATTTGTGAACATAATCTAAGAAGATGCCCTTGCGTTGACCACTCCGTTCAATTCATCGCACAGGGGATTTAAAAACACGTACCTGGATACAAATTTAAACATTACTAACGACAATAAAACTATATAAAAACGGTCCTAAATTACCTGAAGTTTCTTTCGCGTATCTCGTTCCCTAGAGCCAAAAATACACTAAATACATGTACCTGATTATCAATCCTAAGAGAAAGTACGTAAGATTTTTTCGAGCACATACAGGTGAAGGAACCAGCAAGGTGGGAACATGATAGAAAGAAATGGCCGAAAGCAAAGAAGGAAGAAAGAAACCCACACCCTGATTTTCCTGGACGTATGAAAATCCGTAAGCATTTAATATGTTTCGTACTTTTGAAGCCCAATTTATTTTTTCTCTGTTGGCTAAATTGAATAGTATTTTATATGACTCGCAGGCCAATCTCTTACCAATATCGAATACAACAAACGTTTTAGTTCATAGCTAAGGTTAATTTGCCAACTCAGTATATGTGAAATCTTTTGGTGTTCTAATGTTAACCCCTATTTTTTTTCAACATAAACAATTGAACACTTCCAATCACCAAAGCTGCTTTCTCTAAACCCCATATTTCTAAACCACACAGTAAATTGGTTGAATCTACCTATCAGACAAATTCATAAATTGTTTTGGTTGATTACTATTTAGTATATTCAGTTTATTCAGAATGCTGAATAGAGTTTATTTTGTTCTACTTTCCTGATCTTGACATGCAAAATTAAAACTAGGTCTTGTTTAGAACAGTATCAATAAATACCGATATGAGTTTACAACAGCCATCCTTGTATTGTTGTAGAACCATTCCTCAGTATTCGCTAAAAAAAACTCCGCCTTTCCTTAAGGCCATTGCATTACTCTTTTCCATGTTTACTTTAAGCTGTAACATGCATGCTGCTCTGTAGAGACTGTTTAGTTGTGTCTGTAAACCAACTGCAGTTTCTGATAATAAAACAGTATCATCAGCAAACAATAGGTAAGTTCATTTAATCCATTACTCAGGTTTGCGCCGTGTCTACCATTGTTTATTATTTCGAGGGCAATTTCATTTGTACACAAAGAAAAAAGAATGGGACTATATACATCACCTTGTTTCACACCATTTGTTCAAGTAATGGAACTAGTAAACTGTATCACACCGGACTCTTGCTTTCACAGTAGCATCATCATCATCATCAGGTGCCCTGCCGCATGGCGTTGGCGATCATGGACTTCCATCTGTCTCTATCTCTCGTTGCCCCAAGCATCTTTCCCATCCCCCTCGTACCCAGCCACTCTGCAAGTCCGTCCAGCATTTTCTCCTGGTCTACTGGTGCTCTCTTTCCCTCCAGCTTCCTGTTGTGATCAGGTGCTCCAAATCCCCCTTCCTCATAAAATGCCTATAAATTGTTGCCTGTCTTTTCCTAATCTTCCTATATGACTGATTTACTGTGTCTGCCTCCATCAAGACTGTCTCATTTGTTTTCTTTGCTGTCCATGGAACTTTTCAACATTTCTTAAAACACATCGGCTGCCTCAATCTTGTTTGGCTTGTTTGTTGACTGTCCACGCCTCACATCCGTACAACAGTATTGGTTCTATGTAACATTCAAGAACTCTCTCCTGATGTTAATTGATAGGATTTGTTTGGTAGAATGCCGTCATCTTCTCGAATGCTGTTTTGGCTTGCCGATTCTGCGGCTGTTTTTATTTAATATATAATAATAATAATAATAAAATATATTAATAATTACAGTATTTATAAGCGCAAAATCTTGATAAATCAAATCTAAGCGCTGAAACAGCACATACACACGCACGCACGCACACACACGCACGCACGCACGCACACAACGCACGCACGCACACACACGCACACACGCGCACACACAACACACTTACCATTCTTTAACAATGTAGGCCATAGAAGTCTTCTTGAAACTGAATCAAACTCCTTTTCAAAGTCAATGAAAGTTGCATAGTTTTCTGTTATAGGTAAACTATTTCTAAGTAATGCAAGTAATGTGAACATGTGATCAATCGTTGAATAATTCTTTTTAAAACCAGTCTGGTATTCGCCTGTGATACTGTTCTAGCCAAGCCATTTCTGTAATCTTGAACTGACAAAGCAGCTGCTGATGTTACTCAAAGAAATGCCTCTGCAGCTATTAGAATCACTAGCGTTTCCCTTTTTATATAAAGGGAGATTGATGGATTCAGTACAGTTATCAGACTATTGACAAGTATTGAATAAAGTATTGAAATAGTCAACTAGGAAATTCACCATCTCATCTCCTCCATTTTTCAAGAGCTCGACAGTTATACAATCTGGTCCTGCTGCTTTTCCACATTTCAATTTTCTTGATAAAAATTGTCCTTTTGAAATAGGGGCGATTCAGAACGTCATCACTGACGTCATCATTACCATCCCATTCATCTCTATCGTTACCATCACCAACGCCACCTCCATGATCATCACCACCACAATTATCACCATCATCACAATGAATGGCCACTCAGAATATGACCAGCGACATCACTGTTAATAATGGCACAGTCACAGGGAAAATGCTCTGTACAAAGGATGTCTTTGAAATGCTGAAACCAATTTTGAACGGAAATCGTGTTGGGTTGAAATATTCTTTTATTAAAACTTTTACGCATGTAGTGCTAGAGAGAGAGAGAGAGAGAGTGAGTGAGAGAGAGAGAGAATGAGAGAGAGAGAGAGAGAGAATGAGAGAGAGAGAGAATGAGAGACAGACAGACAGACAGACAGACAGACGGACAGACAGACAGATGGACAGACAGACAGAAATACACACACGCAAACGCACACAAACATATACACACTTTGCGCACACATACACACAGACACACACGCGCGCGCGCGTGCGCACGCACACAGACACTCACATACACCTTTCTGAAATACATACAGACCACACACTCACTCGCACACACACACACGCACACACACACACACACACACACACACACACACACACACACACACACACACACACACAGAGAGAGAGAGAGAGAGCACACACACACGCATGCAAACGCACACATACACACACACATATCACATTACACACAAGCACATCACACACACACACACACACACACACACACACAGAGCACGCACGCACGCTCACACACACACACACACACACACACACACACACCACACCACACACACACACACACACACACTGTTAACATATTATGCATATTTATAAGACAACCTAATTATGAGTAAAGTTATGGAGAAGGGAGAGGCACATGAGAGAGCTTTCCACTTGACTGATCAACGAGTGTTTAAAAGAGGGAAGGAGAGAGAAGATATGAGTGAGTGAGCGTGAGAGAGAGAGAGACAGACAGACAGACAGACAGAGACAGAGAGAAACACAGAAAAAAAATAGACAGAGAGAGAACAACAGAGAGAGACAGAAAGAAAGAAAGCGAGATATATATATGTATATATATATAGAGAGAGAGAGACAAAGCGAGAGAAAGAGAAACAGAGAGAGAAGAGAGATAGAGAGAGAAGGAGGAAAAGAGAGAGAGAGAGAGAAACAGAGAGACAGAGAGAGAAGGGAGACACAGAGTGAGAAGAGAGAGAGAAAGAAGGAGAGAAAGAGAGAAACAGAGAGAAGCAGAGAGAGACAGAGAGAGAGGAACAGAGAGAGAGAGAGAAACATAAAGAGACAAAGCAAGAGAGAGAAACATAAAGAGACAAAGCTAGAGAGAGAAACAGAGAGAGAGAGCGAGAGATAGAGAATGGAGAGAGAGAGAGTGAAAGAGAGAGAGAAGACATAGACAGAGATGGAGAGCAAGAAAAGTTACAAAAGCAATGTTTCTTCAACGAGGACAGTGGCTAGGCTAATACGAACCAGAAAAACAAAGCAAAAATATAACTATAAAGTATATTTAATGCAGCAAAACAAGACAGGCACAAATTTTCGGCCAACTGACCTTTTGTCAGCGTAGGCAAAAGAGAACAAAGAATAAATGCACAACATTTAGCAAAAATAAAAACAAAACAGTAGACAACTTCC
>CM060311.1:31655088-31657588 GCA_030674185.1 Monoplex corrugatus | reverse complement strand
TTGGTTTGGTTTGGTTTGGTTTGGTTTGATTTGGTTGGTTTGGTTTGGTTTGGTTTTGGTTGTTGTTATTGTTGTTGTTGTTGTTGTTGTTGTTGTTGTTGTTGTTGTTGTTGTCGTTTATCAAAAGGTTTACCGTGTGACGTCCAGGCTATTCTCAACGTAAAATTTCGTCTGTTTCCTTTTGTTTTGTTTTATTTTGTTTTTATCAATGGGTTTACCGTGTGAGGTCAGTCTGTAGTCATTTCATCGAGCAAAGGGGACTGTGCATGCGCTGCATGACCCATTCAGGCCAGTCATCAGCTACCCTGCCTACAAACCCAATGGTAAGGTGGGGGAGATGACAAACCCTGGACATGTACAGTACAGTCAGGCAAAACAGTGCACAAAGGCAGAATAAAAGATCATACTGCTCATTCCATATGAGCACGCAATAAGCCTACACGGTAGTCCCAATGATTATGATCCGAATTTAATAAAAATTTAATATACTGGGTCCATTTCTCAGCCCTTGAATGATATACATTCACTCAACTTTCTGACTCCATGAAATCATCAGTCACCAAACTACTCAACGTCCTTCTCAAAAACACCCCTATAATCTTATGTTATCAAACTAACATTTAACCATACGTGAATGTTTATCAACTATAAACACTGAATATTTATCAGTGATAAACACAAACTAACACTGAATATTACATCAGTGATAAACACAGCCTAACACTGAATATTACATCAGTGATAAACACAGCCTAACACTGATATTTGTCAGTGATAAACACAACTAACACTGAATATTACATCAGTGATAAACACAACCTAACACTGAATATTTATCAGTGATAAACACAGCCTAACACTGAATATTACATCAGTGATAAACACAGCCTAACACTGAATATTTATCAGTGAAAAACACAGCCTAACACTGAATATTTGTCAGTGATAAACACAACCTAACACTGAATATTACATCAGTGATAAACACAACCTAACACTGAATATTTGTCAGTGATAAACACAACCTAACACTGAATATTTGTCAGTGATAAACACAACCTAACACTGAATATTACATCAGTGATAAACACAACCTAACACTGAATATTTGTCAGTGATAAACACAACCTAACACTGAATATTACATCAGTGATAAACACAACCTAACACTGAATATTTATCAGTGATAAACACAGCCTAACACTGAATATTTATCAGTGATAAACACAGCCTAACACTGAATATTTATCAGTGAAAAACACAGCCTAACACTGAATATTTATCAGTGATAAACACAGCGTAACACTGAATATTCATCAGTGATAAACACAGCTTAACACTGAATATTTGTCAGTGATAAACACAGCTTAACACTGAATAATACATCAGTGATAAACACAGCATAACACTGAATATTACATCAGTGATAAACACAGCCTAACACTGAATATTACATCAGTGATAAACACAGTATAACACTGAATATTACATCAGTGATAAACACGGTCTAATACTGAATATTCATCAGTGATAAACACAGCTTAACACTGAATAATACATCAGTGATAAACACAGCCTAACACTGAATATTACATCAGTGATAAACACAGCCTAACACTGAATATTACATCAGTGATAAACACGGTCTAATACTGATATTTATCAGTGATAAACACAGCCTAACACTAAATATTTATCAGTGAAAAACACAGCCTAACACTGAATATTTATCAGTGATAAACACAGCCTAACACTGAATATGTATCAGTGATAAACACAGCCTAACACTGAATATTTATCAGTGATAAACACAGCCTAACACTGAATATGTATCAGTGATAAACACAGTATAACACTACACTGTCCAACACGGCCCGTAACCCATCGCAATCACGAACGTGTCTTTAGCCAACCCGTTTGATGTAATGGAAAAACAAATGAGACCAGCTGTGACATGCGCAATGCCGGTATTTTCAAGCACGACCGGAAACCAAAAGGGAGACGATGTCCGTTCCATAGACTTTTAAGAAACGGTAATGTGTGCCTTGCCTACACGGGGGATCTGTTAAGCCAGTCGAATATTACTCTCGAAATGAAATAACAGATGTTACCAGTCGCCGTGGTATAGTGGTTAACGCAACGGACTACAGACTGGAAGGTTGTGGGATCGAATCCCCATCAGTACCTTCAATAATCATTGTGGGATTTTTCGGCTCCAACCGGCTCCTACCCAGAGATGGGCGTGCTATGAGCTCATTGGGAAGACTGGAACCACACAGTCGAGTCTCATCCACTTGGCGGATGCGTCATTGAGGGTGTTGTTCAAATCTTCTGACCAACACCGCAGGTGTCTGTATCTCTCAGGCCTGGTTGACGCCAGGATATATTATGATAGTAAGCGTAGAGTGCAACCCTGTCACGCAGTCTCAATCCTGGATGGAACTCCATAGCATGATGATTATCATCTACATCGACATCATCATCATCGCATAATAAAAAC
>CM060311.1:31642588-31645088 GCA_030674185.1 Monoplex corrugatus | reverse complement strand
AGCGTGAGTGTGTTGTTGTCATTCTAGTCCTGAGTTAGCCACCGACCTGCTACACCGAACGTACCGACGAACAACCAGTGAGCGGTAAGATAAAGCTTGTGAGAGAGGAAAATTAAAGAACGAGAGAGGAAGAGAGAGAGAGAGAGAGAGAGAGAGAGAGAGGAGAGAGACAAAAACAGACAGAAGAGAGAGAGAGGAGGGGGGACGGAGAGAGGAAGAGAGAGAAAGAGAAACACACAGAGATAGACAGACACAGAGAAAGGGAGACAGACAGACAGACAGAGACAGAGAGACAGAGAAGGGGAGGGGAAGAGAGAGAGAGAGAAAGAGAGACACACAGACAGAGATAGACAGAGAGACAGGGAGAGGGGAGAGAGAAAGAGAGAGAAAGAGAGAGAAGAGACAGAGAGAAGACAGAGAGAGAGAGACAGAGAGAGAAGAGGGCGGTGGACATAAAGCTTTTGATCAAAACGACAAATGACGACAGTTAGTAGAATGTTCAAGGCTTTCTCTGTTTGTCGTTCTGCCTTCCTCCCCCTCCCCCTCCCCCTCTCTACCTCCTCTCTCTCCCTCTGTCTCTCTCTCTCCCTCTGTCTCCCCCTCTCTCTCTTCTCTCTCTCTCTCTCTCTCCTCCTCTCTCTCTCTCTCTCTCTCTCTCTCTCTTCTCTCTCTCTCTTTCTGTTCTGGCCTGGACTGTATAAGCGTGTGAGCTTGGAATGTTGTAGTGTGCTGACTGGATTTAGGACCCAACTTCTGAATTCTTTCCTCTCCCTCCAGTCATTCATTCTTTCACTACTCACTTCTCTCTCTCTCTCTCTTCTCTCTCTCTCTCTCTCTCTCTCTCTTCTCTCTCTGTCTCTCTCTCTCTCTCTCTCTTCTCTCTGTTCTCTGTCTCTGTCTCTCTCTCTGTCTCTCTCTCTTTGTCTCTCTCTCTCTCCTCCTTCTCTCTCTCTCTTTGTCTCTTCTCTCTCCCTCCTTCTCTCTGTCTCTCTCTGTCTCTTTCTCTCTCTCTCTCTCTCTTCTCTCTTCCTCTCTCTCTCTCTGTCGTCTCTCTGTCTTCTCTCTCTTCCTCTCTCTCTGTTCTCTCTTCTCGATGTGTCTCTTCTTCTGTCTCTCTTGTCTCTCTCTTCTCTCTTTCTCTCTTCTCTCTCAATTGTCTCTCTGTCTCTCTGTGTCTTGTCTGTGTCTCTCTTGTCTCTTTCTTTCTCTTTCTCTCTCTCTCTCTCTCTCATGTGTCTTGTCTTCTCTCTCTGTCCTGTGTCTGTGTCTCGTGTCCTGTCTCTCTTGTCTCTGTTCTTTCTCGTCTCTTCTCTCTCTCTCTCTTCTCTCTTCTGTCTCTCTCTTCCATGTGTCTGTCTCTTCTCTGTTCTCTCTTTGCTCTGTCTCCTTCTCACTCTCTGTCTGTCTGTCTCTCGTCTCGTCTCTTCTCTCTCATCCTCTCTTCTTTCTTTCTTTCTCTCATCTCTGTCTCTCTCTCCTCTCTGTCTGAGTCATGCAGTGCGTAAATGAAACAAGAATGAGATGGCAGGCAAAAGAACAGAAAGACAAGCGGAGAAAGAGAAAAAGGGGAAAGCGGGGGGGGGGGGGGGGGGGGGGAGGGAACCAGAATAAAAAAAATAATAATAATAAGACTATTCTGTTTTGTTGAACAGCTTTGTCACTGTTTTTCTTTGCTTCTTTCCATTAGCTGTGCTGGGTTGAGTCAGGTCTCAAAATGTAATGCAAATTGCAACAGATTTTGACAAAGCCAAAACCGCAATTAATCGTTAGTACGAACAGTCTGTTGTGAAGTTTTAGAACTGTCTGAAAGTGATTATTACATACAGAGTGTTAGCACGGGAAAATTGGATGGGTTGTGATCACTACAGCAATGTGACTCTAAACGTAAGTCTGGTGTGTTGGAATATCTGGCTTTTAAAAATTAATAAGATTCATGTGGCTATGTGACCTCTAATGTGGACCTGATACTAATACTTTTGTGAATTAAAATGACTGTGAATTAAAATGGTACAAATGAATCAAACCCAAAAGGAATCAATAGCGTAGATGCATTAAACGAAAACAAAAAACAAAAAAAAACGTACGGACAATGTAAATAAAATTAAACCAAAAAAAAAATTAATAATAATCATACGGACAACGTAAATAAAACCACATATGTTGTGGCTTGAAAGTGACGTATGAAAACTGATGTGGTAGCATTATGTGGCTTTAATGTGGTCATCTGAAAGCTGACAAGGATCGATCGATTCGGCGTCAATGCTTGTGGAGTGTGAAAGCCGAAATCTAGTGGTGTGTTGTCTTCACCCTGCCGTGAGGGGAATTTACCACTGCCATAGCCATGGATTAAAATCGTCACGGAATGGACGTGGTGGATTTTCATTGTTACGCTTGGCATTGTGGATTATAATCCTGGCGCCTTAAAAATTCGCCTGGTGGATTCAAAGCTGACGGGTCAGAATTTACGTTGTGGATTGCAGACTACGTGGTGGAGCGTCAA
>CM060311.1:31625088-31632588 GCA_030674185.1 Monoplex corrugatus | reverse complement strand
CACACATACACACACACACACACACACCTCTCTCTCTCTCTCCTCTCTCTCTCTCTCTCTCTCTCTCTTACTCTCTCTCTCTCTCTCTCTCTCACTCAGGTACCCACTCACACACACGCGCGCACACACACACAGACTGATGCACGCTCGTAACGATTTCTGCAGCTGGTAGTCACCATTGCTAAACATTTGTCTCCCACACCCTATCCTTCAGCTTTTTGCATGAACAGCCAGGCGTCAAACAAAAAACACAAAAAATAATAATAACCTTTTCATTCTTTCACCCAGCCCACCTGCTTCTAGCACTATCAGCCACGGTAGTAAAGCAAAACATAACCATTTGACTCCCACACCCTGTCCACCCGCTTCAGGTATTATCAGCCAAGACGGTAAAGTAATAACCGTTTGACTCCTACACGCAGTCCGTCCGCTTCTAGCATTGCCAGGCATGATAATAAAGCAAAAACATAACCCTTTGACTCCCACACGCTGTCCATCAGCTTTTTGCATTATCAGCTATTATAGTAATGCAAACCAGATGTAAAAAGAAACATATAGCGGGGTGCAAAAGTAGGTATACAGTTATGAAAAAAGAAAACACGTACAATACTCATTGCATTTATTATACAAACAAATGAATATTGCATATACATGTAATAACAAGCACAGCCTTAATCCCTCAGATACTCAAACTGCTTGCCGTCGGTATTCACACACTCCTCTAATCGAGAGCGGAATTAAGCATTATGATAATGATGTGATGTTTTACTGTATACCTACTTTTGCACCACCTCCCCTCCCCCCCCCCCCCCCCCCCCCTTGTATAATTCTTTCATTCCTCACACCCTGTTCTTCAACTTCTCGCATCATCAGCTAAGATTAAAAGCAAAAGCAGTTTCATCCACCTCCTCACCCTGTTCATCTGCTCCTTACATTATCAACATATAGCAAACCCCAAAAACATAACCCTTTTATTCTTTTCCCCTCCCTCACCCCCACCCATCCTGTCCACCAGTTTCTTGCATGCAGCTGGTGGATGTTGTCAGGGAGAGAAAAGGTTAATGGGTAATGCGGTTAAAAAGATTAAAAATACTGCTGAAAAGGTCCAAGTATCATTCACGGTAACACAGGATTTAGTTTCACTGCCCCCACCCCACACCCCACCCAAACCCCTGTGCCTCCACTGCTACTAAATCATGACTAATAGTTTGGCCGCTAGTCATTTGGACGAGACTGTCAAACTGAGATCACATGCACTTTGCACACGCAAAACATCCCACGGCATCGAAAGAGTTGTACCTGCCAAAATTCTTGGGGGTGGGGGGGGTGGGGAGATACGGTTAAATCCTCTTCCATATGTAAACAGAAATACACTGACTCAATGAAAACAAAGAATAATAAGGAAAAGGGTGGCGTTGTACTGTGGCGGGTGTGGTTTTTCCCAGAGACAGCAACCCGCATTTTACGCGGAAATGTTTCATTTTGACACAAACGGCTAAAGAAAGGAAGAAAGAAAGAAGTATCGAAAGAAAGCGTAGATGCCCGCTGTTCAACTCTCCCCAGAGTTTCCCACAACTAACAGTCAGCATAGAAACCTGCTGTCCAGCTCTCTATTCCCAGAGTTTCCCACAACTAACAGTCAGCATAGAAACCTACTGTCCAACTCTCTATTCCCAGAGTTTCCCACAACTAATAATAAGCATAGAAACCTACTGTCCAACTCTCTATTCCCAGAGTTTCCCACAACTAACAGTCAGCATAGAAACCTGCTGTCCAGCTCTCTATTCCCAGAGTTTCCCACAACTAACAGTCAGCATAGAAACCTACTGTCCAACTCTCTATTCCCAGAGTTTCCCACAACTAATAGTAAGCATAGAAACCTACTGTCCAACTCTCTATTCCCAGAGTTTCCCACAACTAATAGTAAGCATAGAAACCTACTGTCCAACTCTCTATTCCCAGAGTTTCCTGCAACTAATAGTAAGCATAGAAACCTACTGTCCAACTCTCTATTCCCAGAGTTTCCCACAACTAATAGTAAGCATAGAAACCTACTGTCCAACTCTCTATTCCCAGAGTTTCCCACAACTAATAGTAAGCATAGAAACCTACTGTCCAGCTCTCTATTCCCAGAGTTTCCCACAACTAACAGTCAGCATAGAAACCTACTGTCCAACTCTCTATTCCCAGAGTTTCCCACAACTAATAGTAAGCATAGAAACCTACTGTCCAACTCTCTATTCCCAGAGTTTCCTGCAACTAACAGTAAGCATAGAAACCTACTGTCCAACTCTCTATTCCCAGAGTTTCCCACAACTAATAGTAAGCATAGAAACCTACTGTCCAACTTTCTATTCCCAGAGTTTCCCACAACTAATAGTAAGCATAGAAACCTACTGTCCAACTCTCTATTCCCAGAGTTTCCCACAACTAATAGTAAGCATAGAAACCTACTGTCCAACTCTCTATTCCCAGAGTTTCCCACAACTAACAGTCAGCATAGAAACCTACTGTCCAACTCTCTATTCCCAGAGTTTCCCACAACTAATAGTAAGCATAGAAACCTACTGTCCAACTCTCTATTCCCAGAGTTTCCTGCAACTAACAGTAAGCATAGAAACCTACTGTCCAACTCTCTATTCCCAGAGTTTCCCACAACTAATAGTAAGCATAGAAACCTACTGTCCAACTCTCTATTCCCAGAGTTTCCCACAACTAATAGTAAGCATAGAAACCTACTGTCCAACTCTCTATTCCCAGAGTTTCCTGCAACTAATAGTAAGCATAGAAACCTACTGTCCAGCTGTCTATTCCCAGAGTTTCCTGCAACTAATAGTAAGCATATAAACCTACTGTCCAACTCTCTATTCCCAGAGTTTCCCACAACTAATAGTAAGCATAGAAACCTACTGTCCAACTCTCTATTCCCAGAGTTTCCCACAACTAACAGTAAGCATAGAAACCTACTGTCCAGCTGTCTATTCCCAGAGTTTCCTGCAACTAACAGTCAGCATAGAAACCTGCTGTCCAGCTGTCTATTCCCAGAGTTTCCTGCAACTAACAGTCAGCATAGAAACCTGCTGTCCAGCTGTCTATTCCCAGAGTTTCCTGCAACTAACAGTCAGCATAGAAACCTGCTGTCCAGCTGTCTATTCCCAGAGTTTCCTGCAACTAACAGTCAGCATAGAAACCTACTGTCCAGCTGTCTATTCCCAGAGTTTCCTGCAACTAACAGTCAGCATAGAAACCTACTGTCCAACTCTCTATTCCCAGAGTTTCCCACAACTAACAGTCAGCATAGAAACCTACTGTCCAACTCTCTATTCCCAGAGTTTCCCACAACTAACAGTCAGCATAGAAACCTACTGTCCAACTCTCTATTCCCAGAGTTTCCCACAACTAACAGTCAGCATAGAAACCTACTGTCCAACTCTCTATTCCCAGAGTTTCCCACAACTAACAGTCAGCATAGAAACCTACTGTCCAACTCTCTATTCCCAGAGTTTCCCACAACTAACAGTCAGCATAGAAACCTACTGTCCAGCTCTCTATTCCCAGAGTTTCCCACAACTAACAGTCAGCATAGAAACCTACTGTCCAGCTCTCTATTCCCAGTTTTTCCCACAACTAACAGTCAGCATAGAAACCTACTGTCCAGCTCTCTATTCCCAGTGTTTCCACAACTAACAGTCAGCATAGAAACCTACTGTCCAGTTCTCTATTCCCAGAGTTTCCCACAACTAACAGTCAGCATAGAAACCTACTGTCCAGTCTCTATTCCCAGAGTTTACCACATCTAACAGTCAGCATAGAAACCTACTGTCCAGCTCTCTATTCCCAGAGTTTCCTGCAACTAATAGTCAGCATAGAAACCTACTGTCCAACTGTCTATTTCCAGAGTTTCCCACAACTAACAGTTAGCATAGAAACCTACTGTCCAGCTCTCTATTCCCAGAGTTTCCTGCAACTAACAGTCAGCATAGAAACCTACTGTTCAACTCTCCCCAGAGTTTCCTGCAACTAATTGTCAGCATAGAATTTTGCTGTTCAACTCTCCCCAGAGTTTCCTGCAACTAATAGTCAGCATAGAATTTTGCTGTTCAACTCTCCCCAGAGTTTCCTGCAACTAATTGTCAGCATATAATTTTACTGTTCAACTCTCCCCAGAGTTTCCTGCAACTAACAGTCAGCATAGAATTTTGCTGTTCAACTAGTTAACTCTCCCAGAGTTTCCTGCGACTGCGGCTGAACATCGCTGGTCACCACCACCTTCACCTTACAACGCCCACACCCTCACCCCTCTTATAGTCTCTGCCACTTTCGCGCCTGAGCAAGGACTGTCTTTAGCATGGGGGGGGGGGGGGTAGGGGGCTTAGAAGGCAGTGTCCTCAATAACATGGGCCCAAAATATCACTGTTGAACTCCAACAGCAGTGCAGGGTATCCTGTGATGGGTGGCCTTACGGCGGCTGAACATTGCTGGTTGACGTGAACTTTATGGCACTGGGACGTCGACTGAATGAACATGGGGGTTGGTGGTGTGTTAAGAAGTCGGAGCGATCGGCGTGGGATCAGGGTCATTGAAACGGCGCAGCAGCTGCGACAGAAAGCGAAAATGGAAGTTGATTGGGGGGTCAGGTCAGAGGGTAGGGGGTCAGAGGGGGGGGGGATGGGAGGGATCGGCGGGGGAGGGTCAGAGGGAGGTGGGTTAGGAAGGAAAAACCTAGGGAGATGAAAGTGACTAGGGGTGGGGTGGAAGATGACAAGGAATGGAGAGGGGTGAGGATGTGTGTGTGGGGGGGGGGTTGTAAGGTGAAGGCAGTGGTGTCAAGTGTCACCCCCTCAGGTTCAGAGGAGGGGACAGAGCGAGTCAGTAATGACTCGGTCACTCTCACCAGCTGGTGGACACATCTGCACAGTACTGGAAAAACCGTACCATCCACGTACGTGCGGTGATCGTCATGTAAATAAACATGGAGGTACTGGTTGCTCCTGAGCTTTTGAAACTCGACACACATTTATTTGAAATAAAAGAATAGACGAATAGATAGATAAATAAATACAAACATAAATGAATAAAAAGATAAACGAATAAATGAATGAATGAATGAATGAATGAACGAATGAATGAATAGTGAACGAATGAATCAATGATGAATGAATGAACTTGAATGAATGCAAAAAGAACTTCACAAACACCAAACAACGGATAATAAAAACAGGATTAAAAACTTCCCTGCCGCCTCGTCCAGTGGATAAAAAGGGAAGTTTTTAGTCCTGTTTTTATTATCCGTTGTTTGGTGTTTGTGGTCTGTTTGTGACCGTGCGTTCGCGCTTGACAAAGGCCGGTTGGCCGAAAATTTGCGCGCTTGTTTTGTCTTGTTCTGTTAAATACGCGCTTACATTGGTTTTCTTGTTCTTCTGGTTCCTGTTTGCTTGGGCGCGGGCAATCGCACTTGTTTCGGATCAAAGAAAAGGAGGACTCTTTCATTCTCTTTAGTCCGATTGCCGGCTGGACGTGGGTGGTGTGCGTTGTGTAGCTATGTCCAGGGTTCTGTCATCTCTTCCGCCTTCCCTTTCGGCTTCGTATACAAGGTAACAGATGACTGGGTCCGGATGGGTCGTGCAGCGCGTAAGCAGCCTCCCTCTCCCATCTGCCCCCCCCCCTCACACTCCTCCCGAACTTTTTGCTTGGTGAAATGGCTACCGTGTGGTGTCTGGAGCTGGGAGGTGATTGTCCGGCCAGTGGTGAGGCATTGTTGCTCTGGGTCTCATCCAGCTCTGTCGGATGTTTCTTGTTGTTTTTGGTCTAGGTCTGCAGCTGTCACTGTCCGCTCTTATACTTATTTTCAAGTCATGGTAGAGTGGATTGAAGGAGAGGGTATCGATCGATTGGTGAACACACTTTGGTGATTTGATTTCACTCATGAGTTAACAAATGATGACAAAGTCACTGAAAAGTAGAGAAATAAATAAAAAAAAAAAAAGAGAGGAGAGAGAGAGAGAGAGAGAGAGAACGGGAGGAGAGAGACAGACGGGAGAGAGAGAGAGAAAGGGAGAGAGAGGGGGAAGAGAGAGAAAAGAAGAAGAAGACGAAGAAGAAGAAAGAAGAAAAGAACAAGGAGAAGAAGAAGGGGAGAGAGAAGGGGGGAGAGAGAGAGAAAGAAAGAAGAGAGAGAGAGGTGAAAAAGAGAGGAGAAAGAGAGAGAAAGAAGAAGAAGAGAAAAAGAACAAGAACAAGCAGAAGAAGAAGAAGGGAGCGAGATGGGGGTAGAGAGAGAGAGAGAAAGAAAGAGAGAAAGAGAAGAGAGAGAGAGAGAGAGAGAGAGAGAGAGAGAGAGAGAGAGAGAGAGAATGTGTATATCCATTTCCAAGTAGGGGAAAGAAAAAAAGAAAGAAAAGGAATGGCATACGCCCGCAGCCACGCCTTTCAGAGAAATCAGTGAACTGAATTTTAAAATCAAAATCAGAATACAATTAAGGGATGGGATTCATCGCTCTCTGTCAGTTCCATACACAAGCGCAATCCAAAAGTGTCATATCGCCTAGTGGGGGGGGGGGGGGTGAGGGGGCACTATGCTCTGGCAAGGTCTTGAAATGGGAAAGGGAGGTAAGCAGTAAGCAGTAAGATGATCGGCGAACAGATCAGTTTTTGTGTTGTAGGCGGGGATAGTTATGGTTATTTTTGTTTAAAGCCCAGCCGACTGCGTAGAGCCATATCAGGGCTATAACCGTTTTCAAAACATGCACCATAGTTCCGCAGGAAAAAAAAAAGGAAAAGAAAATTAAGTACAGACATCGATGCACCCACGCACATAATCTAAGGTTTTCGTGGGGGTTTTTTGTTTTGTTTTTGTTTTGTGTTTGTTCCAGAAGATATAATGACAAAAGAATAAAACAAAATGAATGATATATGGTTCCTGAGAGAGGGGTGGGGTTTAGAATTGTCATGTCAGTACATTACTGCCGTACAAATGTGGTCGTGTTACACACGCCAGTGCATCATATGCATCTGCCAATCTACGTCATAAAGATAAAGACAAAAGCGTCAGGTTTACGAGTACTAAAAGTAGTCTGATAAATGATAGCCAGTCTACGTCATAAGCACAAAGGCATCACGTTCTACAGTTCTAAAGTCAGGCGCCAGCTTTTTCTCAAGACAAAAGGAATTATAAGACAGTCCCTAGCCACATTTCTGTGCTGGGACGATAATACACACTAACAACAACTAACACTTCTAAAACTGTTCTTGCAGGATTTATGCCGATCGACGTCATGAACAGAAAAAAAAGCGTAAATAAATTATACGTTCATGGTTATTCACTGAAATAGAATGCGTTCTTACCAGCAGATGCCTATCAGTTAACACCAGAAAGAGAAGATGCCTATCAGTTAACACCAGAAAGAGAGTTCTTCAGTGTTATATAGAACCAATACTGTTGTTGTACGTATGTGAAGCGTGTACAGTCAACACGCAAAGTCAGAACAAGATTGAAGCTGA
>CM060311.1:31615088-31620088 GCA_030674185.1 Monoplex corrugatus | reverse complement strand
TCCCTTCCTGTCTCGTCTCTCTGTTCTCTCTCTTCTCTCTCTTTCTCTCTCTCTGTTTCTGTCTTCTGTCTTCCTGTCTCTCTCTCTCTCTCTTTTCTTTTCTCTCTCTCCTCTCTCTGTCTCTCCTCTCTGTCTCTCTGTCTGCTCTGTCTGTCTGTCTGTCTGTCTGTCTTCTCTCTCTCTCTCTCTGTCTCTCTTTCTGTCTCTCTGTCTCTGTCTGTCTGTTTGTCTGTCTCTCGTCTCTCTCTCTCTTTCCTCTCTTCTCTCTTTCTCTCTTCTGTCTCTGTCTGTCTGTTTGTCTGTCTCTCTCTGTCTCTTTTCTCTCTCTCTCTCTCTCTGTCTCTCTTCTGTTCTGTCTCTGTCTGTCTGTTTTGTCTGTCTCTCTCTGTCTCTCTCTTCTCTCGTCTTTCTCTCTCTCTCTCTCTCTCTCTCTCTCTCTCTCTCTCTCTTCTCTCTCTCTCTCTCTCTCTCTCTCTCCCTCCTCTTTCTCCCTCCCCTTTCCTGCCTTGCTAGTTGCCAGCAAAGACGACTGTTCAACAGTAGGAAAATGATAATGTGAATTTTTTTTAAAAGAATTTCATTAAGTATGCCAGCTGACGGACTTTTGATCTATTCTCGACGGAACCCTGTTAATACTGTATTTACAGGAATCGTCCGTTTCTTCTTTCAAACTTGAAAGCTAATGTCAGCAGACGGTTGTTGTGTTAAGTTAAGACTGACAATGAATGGCAAGCAAGTCAGCCCCAGGCCATTCGTCTGGGTTACTGTGTTGTCTACCGTCTGTCCCTTTTAGGTCAACAGAGACAGGCGGAAGGTTGGAAGCACACAGAGCGCATCACAAGCAGCAAGGAGGCAAGTAAGAATTTGTGACCTCCCACCACGAAATCAGTCATAACTCGCAGTCAGTCGAACAGCACTAGGAGCTGAAAAGGTGACTGAGGGTCTATCTGGGGTGTTTTGACTTTTTCTCCAAATTGATTTCTGTAGACTATAATCGATCCCCACAGAAATTCTTTTCTTGAAAAATTATTACTAATCAATTTAAAATGGTATTTTAATGCACTGATCGCATCAGAAAGAACGCAATTTCTTACCAAAAGTACCTATTTTTGTCTCTTATTATGAACCGTAGCCTGTACAATACCCGCACATGTAATATACTGACGGAAAGCTCTTTGGTGCACCTTTAGTGAAAATTAGAAACAAACTGGGTCAAAGCCACCAAATAAAGAAATTTAAGAAAATGTGTAGGAGAGCACACAAAAACTTCAGAGGCCGTTTTTGTCAAAATGGCCGTCATACAACTTAATGACTTTAAACATACATAACATCTACATTTTTTTGAGTACAAGCTTCATTCAGGTACCAAAATAATCAGCAGAATGTACACTTTCCATTGATATGTATATCTCAAAATACCCAAAATGCTAGTTAAGACTGATTTCGTGGTGGGAGGTCACATTTCTTCCTCCTCCCCATCTGGTCTAATCTTCCTCACACGTTCAGGTCTGTTTTACAACACTTGGTGATACTAATTGTCTTCATGTTGACACTCTTACGAGCTCCATTCCTCCTCGCTGTGTGCATTAGCCGGCAGTGATGTCCAGAATGAAAATCATCAAGATCCACAATAAATACAATCTTTCACCATAAAGATTTGTTTTCACTTTACGGCGAAACCATCATGAGAAACCTAGAAAAATGCCCTGGATTTAAGATTGGAGGAAAAATGATAAACAACATTTGTACTGCAGATGACACCGTGATAACTGCAGAAAATGAAAGGGACCTACAAAACCTTGTGAATATAAATTTATAATAGAAATACAAAGCAGAAGTAAAGGGTTGGAGCTAAATAGCAAGAAGACGGAAGACATGGTAATCAGTAAAAAACATGAAATCCACCCATGCAAAATAAGAGCAATTGGCACAACTTTAAGACAGGTTGATAAGTTTAAATATCTGGGAACGATCATCTCGCCAGACGGCAGATGCACATCAGAAATAGCCAGCAGAATCGGCCAAGCCAAAGCAGCAGTCTGTCTGTCTCTCTTTCTCTCTCTCCTCTCTCTCTCTCTCTCTCTCCCCCCTCTCTCTCTCTCTGTCTTTGTGAGTGTATGTGAATGTGTCTGTACGCATGTGTTTAGGTGTACGAGTGCGTGTGAATGTGTGTATATGCGTTAACGCGGGCATGCGAGTATATTTCTGTGTGTTGCATTTGTGTGAGAGAGAGGCAGAGACAGAGATAGACAGACAGACAGAGAGACAGAGACACAGACAGACAGACAGACAGACAGAGACACAGACAGAGACAGAGACACAGAAAAAGAGAGTGCATGTGTTCCTATCGTTCTATATCCCTTCAGTAGTATGATGAATGGTGGATAGCTGGTGAAAGGTGCTAGCTAAGTAATTTGTAGTGACAAGCCTCACTCGACACATGGCTGATTTATCGAAAACGATACAGCGAAAGAAACAAAGAAAAAAAGAAGTTGCTGTCTTTCGTGAACGGCATACATTAGCAAGTTTGACCCATCTCGGCAGAAAAGATGGACCAAAAAAAGACGTACGTATACTTTTTTTTTCAGACCTTTTTGTCTTCCTGTTTCATTTTCATTCTCTTTTTCTTTCTTTTTCCCCTTTTTTTCGTTTTCTTCCTTTTTTAATAGTTTTTTAAAGAAAGGGAGTTTGTTTCGTAATTTCAGTTTCCATTTTTGTAAAAAGAGACGGGAGGAGGGTGGAAAGGAGGATTGTTTTATACCGATCGGAGAAAATGTTTATGGATGTGCGTGTGCGTGTGTGTGTGTGTGTGCATGCGCACGTGTATATTATATATATATATATATATATATATATACATATATATATATATATGTGTGTGTGTGTGTGTGGTGTGTGTGTGTGTGTGTGTGTGTGTGTGTGTGTGTGTGTGTGTGTGTGTGTGTGTGTGTGTGTGTGTGTTTTCGTTTGTCATTTCTTTTAATGTCTATTCTCATATGTGCTTTTAGAGAGGGTGGGTGAGGCAGTTAGTGTTTTGAATTGAAAAGGCCACCGTATCATATTCAAGTAATAAATGTAAATCAAACTAGCAAACAAAAGAAAATGAATGAGAGGTTTAGGGTAGACTGCATCTGCGTGTGTGTTTTGTGTGTGTGTGTGTGTGTGTGTGTGCGTGCGTGCGTGCGTGCGTGCGTGCGTGTGTGCGTGCGTGTGTGCGTGCGTGCGCGCGTTCGCGCGTTCGCGTACGTATACGAATGTGTATAGGCTTTCGCAAGCGAGTGAAAGAAATGTTTACAACTACTAAATTAACAAAAAATGTGTAGGTAAGGAAGCAGAGGATAATGTCTTGAAATTAAAAGACGATGTAACATATTAAAACAGTAATATCAACAAAACCTAACAAGCAACCAAACAAGAGGAATGACATTCAGATATAGAGCAGTCAGGCTTGATAAAATAAAATGACCTGGGGAACTGTGCAGTAAATGCCCAGCAGTTTGCCATGAGCAGCGGCGCAGTGCGACAGAGATTATAAAACTTAGTCCAGATATTAAACCACAATACCAAGGACATCGACGCTGATGATTTCGATGAGGAATTCGTACAGGCTCCTGATGCCGAGCGCCAAAACGTCAGCTTGCTGCTCGTAAGTGCAAAAGAGAAGATGGACAGGACGGGTGACGAAATTGTCCACAAACTGCATGCCCTGATAGGAAAGAGTGTCGTACAACACAAAGTAGCCGCATTCGGAAGTATACAACAAGTAGGGACGTTTATGGAGTAAAACAGCAAAAGGTGAAAACACCTCATAAGAAATCCAGATGTTAACGAGACATGGACGCTATCTGGAAGGGAAAGGGGAATCTCAAGAAACAAGTAATGTCTGCCTCGGAATTTGAGAAACAAGTGTTAGAGAATTTATGGAAAGACCTGAAACAAAAACCTGTGTCCTCAGCACAGCAAAGCAGAATCAGCAAGAAGAAAAAAAGATTACAAAGAAGAAGACCCAAGATTGCTTCTTCAGACAATTCCTTCTAGTTCTCCAGGAAACTGTTCGAGCAGTCAAAAACCAGGGACATTCACAGTGGACAAAGAAGCTCTGGAACGGCATCTCAGGAAACCGTATTCCGACCCTCAGAATCAGGCATCACTTGAAATTCGGGGTCTGGTGCGGCCTGCGTTGTCAGAGAAAATGTTTAATGACAAACACATGGATGAAGAAAAGAAAGTGGTTAAGGAACCTGAACCGAATCACCATCTGGGTCTAGTGGAATGCCCTACCTGCATGCTGTTTCTCGGGCCTTGTTGATGCCAGGATAAATCATCACAGTCACTATAGATTACAGCCTTGTCACGTGGTGTCATTCCAGAATGAAACTCCACAGTATTATAATTATCAACTCCATCGTTATCATCATCATAATATTGTGGAAAAAAACATTTTTATACTTTTTTTAATTCATTTTTTGTTTGTTTCACAACAGACATTTAACATACAATGTGGCAACGAAGAATGAAACAACAACAACAACAATTATTTTTACGCGAAATGAAAATAAAATGTTGACACATGAACTCCACACAGTATACAGAATATATACAATGATATTTTATACATTGGAAGTTTAAAAATGAACATTAAGATTTAGCAAATGTCAACATTTCCTCTTTGAATCCGTTTCAAAAACCACATTCCTTTGCTGAACGACAATCAAGCATCATCGAACAAAGTGGTAACAGAAATGATATCAATTTATACATAAGACAGTTATTATTCACATAAAAACAATCTATAACTTACAAAACATATAAGATAATATTCTTATCAATGACAGCTTTATTATGTACATCAATATTCAAGAACATGTCATGAAGAAATTCTCTGTTTTCTACGGGGAGAACGTTTGCATATAGTTGTTCCACTGAGCATTAAAAATGGACAAGTGAATGTTTATTTTGGCATTATGTTGTTCAATTTTAAGTCTCTGGTTCAGCATTCT
>CM060311.1:31607588-31610088 GCA_030674185.1 Monoplex corrugatus | reverse complement strand
AGCGCTACCTCAACATCCAGAGATCCATTCACTGCTCATTGCACTGCCCATGTAGCAGAAACCAAAAAAAATCTATCTGTTGACGAGGACTTGAAATGAAAACTGGTGGGGTGGGTGAGAATGGGAGAACATATGAAACAATAAGCTGACACCAGCAGAATGATGGAAACAGTAAGATGGGCAGCGAAGGAGCCAATTTTGTGTTGTGTGTGTGTGTGTGTGTGTGTGTGTGTGTGTTGTGTGTGTGTGTGTGTGTGTGTGTGTGTGTGTGTGTGTGTGTGTGTGTGTGTGATGTGTGTGTGTTGCAGGCTGGGATTGAACTCAAGATATCAGAAACCAGAAAAACACGAAAATGAATCAGAACGCGTATTTAACACAACCAGACAAGACAGGCGCAAAATTTTCGGCCAACTGCTTGTCAAGTGTAAACGTAAGATCACAGACGAGCAAACACCAAATACGAAAATCAGAAGAAAAAGACAAAAATTTCCCTGCTGCTTCGTCCTCAGTGAGAGAAAAGGACTAAAATGAAATCATGATGTGTCTGTGAGTAATGGTAAGAACTGAGGAGAGGGGAGGCAACCAAGATATCAGAAGGGAAGTGAGATGAACTGTCGACAGTCTTAATCTCCTGGTAGGTGATGACAGACAGAGGTGGCGAAGCATTAGAAGACTGAGATGATATTGACTGAAACATACACTCTGTCTTGCTTTATCATCATCATCATCAGGTGCCCTGCCGCATGGCGTTGGCGATCATGGACTTGCTTCTGTCTCTATCTCTCGTGCCCCTAGCATCTCCTCCACCCTCCTCGTCCCCAGCCACTCTGCAAGTCCGTCCAGCATTTTCTCCCTGGGTCTACCTGGTGCTCTCTTTCCCTCCAGCTTTCCCGTTGTGACCAGGTGCTCCAAATCCCCCTTTCCTCATGAAATGGCCTATAAATATTGCCTGTCTTTTCCTAATCTTCCTTATCTTGCTTAAGTAAGGTAAAACCTCAAGACCTTACCGCCGCTTAGTGTTTTCTGCGCTGTCCTGTGGCTTATGCCACGAGCGTATTAAATATTTTTCCATCACATGGCTTTTGCGATGTTAGACATCCTCATCATATGTCCTGCTGCATGGCGTTTGCGATCATGGCTCTCCATACGAATCTGTTCCTTGTCGCTGCAAGTTCATCTCCCACCCTCTCTGTCCTCGACCACCTGCAAGTCCATCCAATATTTTATTCCTAGGTCTGTCTTGTGCTCTCTTTCCCTCCAGCTTTCCTGTTGTGACTAGGTGCTCTAATTTCTCTTGCCTCATAAAATGTCCTTTAAGGTTGCTTTCTCGTCCTAATCTTCTTTATATTAATGTTCTTTCTGTGTCTACCTCCTTCAAGATTGTCTCGTTTTTCTTTACTGTCCATGGAACTCTCAAGCATTCTTTTTAGAAATCACATATCATTTGCCTCAATCTTGCGATATTAGCGCATACGGAAATTTCCGAGCGCGCAGATGTTGTCTTGAGAAACCTGAAAACTGAAACATGACACTTTTCAACCCCTCAGCACTGTATCAAATACCATGATCAGTTAAACACAGCCACTCTGACGACATTCAATAACTTTTTTTTTTTGAAACAACAACATTCAATGCCCTCCTCTGGCATTAGATCCATGGCTTGACGTTGCAGACAAAAAGTTCTCACTGTTCACCACGTGATGTCAACACCCACACTCTCACAGTAGCTTCTGGCAGCTAACACATAAACACCGTGCTAATGTCATTTAGAAAAAAAAAAGTTTTCTTGGAGGGGGAAAAAACACTGGAAGGTCGCATACTGTCACAAACAGACAGATTTAGGTAAGAAAATACCTATAGAAGAAGACAAAATGAGTCGCAAGAATATACTACTGAGGTCACTTAGTACTAAAAGACTGGCGGATAGAAAAAAAAAAAAAACTTTCATATCGATCGGGACGGGATGAGCTGACATCATGGTTTTCTGCGCCTGCTGTGAGTCTACAGATGAGCTGACATCATGGTTTTCTGCGCCTGCTGTGAGTCTACAGATGAGCTGACATCATGGTTTTCTGCGCCTGCTATGAGTCTACAGATGAGCTGACATCATGGTTTTCTGCGCCTGCTGTGAGTCTACAGAAGAGCTGACATCATGGTTTTCTGCGCCTGCTGTGAGTCTACAGAAGAGCTGACATCAGGTTTTCTGCGCCTGCTGTGAGTCTACAGATGAGCTGACATCACGGTTTTCTGCGCCTGCTGTGAGTCTACAGATGAGCTGACATCACGGTTTTCTGCACCTGCTGTGAGTCTACAGATGAGCTGACATCATGGTTTTCTGCGCCTGCTATGAGTCTACAGATGAGCTGACATCATGGTTGTCTGCGCCTGCTGTGAGTCTACAGATGAGCTGACATCACGGTTTTCTGCACCTGCTGTGAGTCTACAGATGAGCTGACATCACGGTTTTCTGCGCCAGCTGTGGTCTGCGATGAGCTGACAT
>CM060311.1:31595088-31600088 GCA_030674185.1 Monoplex corrugatus | reverse complement strand
ATGCATTTGCGTGGTGTACATTTGATTATGCTAATGTATATGCTTGCATGATTGTCGTAACTTGCTATGTGCAAACATATACCCAAAAAAGAACCAGAAAAAAAACACGAAAAAAGAATAAGAAAGCGTCTTTAATACAACAAGACAAGACAGGCGCAATTTTTCGGCCACCTGGACTTTGTCAAGCGTAAGATCACAAACAAACAAACAAACACCGGGTACAAAAATTAGGAGAAAAAGACTGAAACTTCCCTGCTGCTCCTTCCAGTGTGAAAAAAGGAAGTCACACTTGTTTCGGATTTGATATACCCAAAAAGTTGATTATAAAAGATTATTTTGTAGAATTGACTATTCAAACTAATGCAAAAGCTTGTTCTTCAGATACCTGTGTGTTTATATCTAAGTCCTGAATCCCTGAAAAGTTCTGCCTATTTCTTTTGTCGTGGCGTCATGATTCGTCACGTTGTTATCAGGAAAAAACCCTCGCAAGGTCAAACAATTGTAAACAAAGATCTGTGTGTGTGTGAAAAACAGTTCATACTTGAAGAATTTGTCACATGGTTATCGCTACAATTTTCTCATGTCGCAGTCTGGGAAATACCGACACAGGGTCAGGCGATGGTGAACAAGGGTCTACGTGTGAATGATTCATTCTTGGTGAATTTGTCACACTCCTCGTTATCTCGCGAGTTCCTCAATACCTCCGTGTTTTCCCTAGGAAAGTCAGATCTTGTTTGCTTCGTCGGCGTTCCTTGTGAACCTTGTGAAGTTATCTTTATAATTCTTTAAATGGTGTATGTATGGGTGTACGTGTGTGTACGTGTGTGTGTGAGAGAGAGTGTGTGTGTGTGTGTGGCGGGGGGCGGGGGTGGTTGTGTATTAGTGTGTCTGTGTGTCTGCGTGTGTGCGTGTATGTGTGTGTGTGTGTGTGTTTGTGGGTGGATATGGGTTTGTGTGTGTGTGTGTGTGTGTGTGTGTTGGTGTGTAACAGAGAGAGAGAGAGTGTGTGTGTGTGTGTGTGTGTGTGTGTGTGTGTGTGTGCGTGTGGGTGAGTGGGTGTGCGGGTGGGTGAGTGTGTGTGTATGAGTGTGTGTATGTGTGTGAGTGTGTGGGTGTGGTGGGTGTGTGTGGGTGTGTGTGTGTGCGTGTGCGTGTGCGTGTGTGTGTGTGTGTGCGTGTGTGTGTGTGTGTGTGTGTGTGTGTGTGTGTGTGTGTGTAAGTGTGTGTACGTGTGAGTGTGTGTGTGATAGATAGAGAGAGAAAGAGAGAGAGAGAGAGAGAGAGAGAGAGAGAGAGAGAGAGAGAGAGAGAGAGAGAGAGCGTGTGTGTACCGTCTGCACGAGTCAAGGTATTTGAAATTATTCTTCGGCTGTATGCTGGGTATTGCCAGGTGCAGTTGCAGGCACGTAGTGGTGGTCTCTATTACCAGGACAGCAGAATAGGTTGGTCCATGACCAAGCCATCATTGTTGTCAGTATGCAGCGAAGAACGTTGGCTTATAACAGGCGCACTACCTTACCCACAGGAATGCTCCAGCAACAGCGCAGAGCCTCCGCTGCTGGGTGGCCTGATGGGGACTTAATCTTGACATCTTCTTTATACTTCCTTCTACCGGGGAACAGTGTTGTGTAGAATCTGGGTTTGGTGATGTGTTTAAAACCCTTTGACTACCGCACCCTATCCACCAATCGCAAAAACTTAATCCTTTGACTCCCTCACCCTCGGGTGTCAAAGGGTTGAATGTAAAGATTGCCCCCATAACCATGGAAGTGCCTACAGGTTTTAGATAGTAGAGATGTCAACTGTATTCAGGGCCAGCATTATCCAGGTGGTGCCCGTCCCCCGTCCCCTGTCAATGTTTTAATTTCCTTTAAACCAGAGCTCGTCAATATGTGGAAGGATAAGTCAGTTCAGAACATTTTAACACTTTGACTCCCGCACCCTATCCACTGACTGCAAAACCTTAACCCTTTGACTTCCTCACCTGGCAGAAAGCTGGTGAATAGAGTGAAGGAATCAAAGGGATTATGTTTTTTTGCCTTGCTTATCTGGTTGACAATGCAGGATGCTGGTGGACAGGGTGCGGAAGTCAAAGGGTTAAAGATGAAAAACTGCGTTGTCTCGTATGGACGGTTATGACGTACCTGGCAGAGGAATGGACACTAAGAAAACGTAATAATAAAACGATCAGTGCTGCTGAAATTTGGTTTTGCAGAAGGATATTGAGGATCAGCAGGAAAGACAAAAGAACGAACAAAAAATATCTTAGAAGAAGTAGCAGTAAAAAGCAACTATTTCGCCTCGTTATGAAGAAGAAAATTAAACATCTTTCAGCGCTTAGATTTGATTTTATCAAGATTTTGCGCTATATAAATATTGTAATTATTATTATTATTAATTATCTTGGAAGAACTAGCAGTAGAAAGACAACTATTCGGCCTCGTTATGAAAAAGAAAAGTAACTATCTTAGAAGAAGTAGCAGTAAAAGGACAACTACTCGACCTCGTTATGAAGAAGAAAATTAAACATCTTTGAAGAACTAGCAGTAGAAAGACAACTTCTTGGCCTCGTTATGGAAAAGAAAATTAAGTATCTTAGAAGAAGTAGCAGTCAAAAGCAACTATTTGGCGCCTCGTTATGAAGAAGAAAAACTAAACTCTTAGAAGAAGTAGCAGTAAAAAGACAACTACTCGACCTCGTTATGAAGAAGAAAATTAAGTACCTTAGAAAAACTAGCGGTAAAAAGACAACTACTCGACCTCGTTAGGAAGCAGAAAATGAAGCATCTTTAAAAAGACATCTACTCGACCTCGTTATGAAGAAGAAAATTAAGTATCTTAACAGAACTAGCAGTAGAGACACAACTAGTGTGAAGAAAATTATGTATCCTAGAAAAACTAGCAGTAAAAAGACAACTACTCGACCTCGTTATGAAGAAGAAAATTAAGTACCTTAGAAGAACTAGCAGTAAAAAGACAACTACTCGACCTCGTTAGGAAGCAGAAAATGAAGCATCTTTAAAAAGACAACCACTCGACCTTGTTATGAAGCAGAATATTTATTTTTAGGACGGGATGCTAGACACAAGACATGCTCCCTAATGAAAGAAAGAAAGAAAGATGGAGGACAGTGTCAGGCGTGGAAGACCCAAAGCTAGAGCTATTATATGGGAAACATGAAAGAAAGGACCAAACTGAATAGCTCACCATCCTGGAGAACCGTGATGAATGGCGAAACAAGATACCCAAGGCAGTGCGGGCAGCCAACACACCACAAAGTGACGCTAATCAGACAGAGAGAGAGAGAGGGAGAGAGAGAGGGAAAGAGATAGAGAGAGTACAGAGAGAAGGAGAGACAGGACAGGCAGACAGAGAGTGCGTGTGTGTGTGTGGGGTATGGGCGTGGTGAAACAAGAGAGAGAGACAGACAGAGAGAGTGAGTGAGTGAATGAGTGAGAGAGTACAGAGAGAAGGAGAGACAGACAGACAGACAGACAGAGAGTGCGTGTGTGTGTGTGGTATGGGCGTGGTGAAACAGAGAGAGAGAGAGAGTGAGTGAGAGAGAGAGTACAGAGAGACAGACAGACAGACAGACAGAGAGTGCATGTGTGTGTGGTGTGGGCGTGTTGCTTTTAATCATGAAACAGTGCTGAACAGCTCAGTTGCTAGTTCGTTGACAGGTTGAGAGAGAGAGAGACAAACAGACAGACAGAAAGAGACAGACAGACAGACAGGCAGAGACACAAACAGACAGACAGGCAGAGACAGAGACAGACAGAGACAAAGAGACAGAGAGAGAGAGCACAAGAGAGAGAGAATCAGAGAGAAAGGGGGGAGAGAGCGGGTGGTATGGACATGTTGCTTGGTGGACCTACATGATACTGTTATCATGGAACAATGCTCAACAGAGCAGCTTCTGGTTCGTTGATTTGTTGAGAGAGAGAGAGGGGGGGAGACAGAGGGACAGACAGACAGACAGAGAGTCTGACAGACAGACAGTAGACAGACAGAGAGCATGTGTTTGGCGTGTTGCTTGGTAACTACATGAATATAATCATGAAACAGTGATGAACAGAGCAGCTTATGGTTCGTTGATTATTGAGAGAGAGACAGAGACAGAGAGTCAGACAGACAGACAGACAGACAGAGAGCATGTGGTATGGGCGTGTTTCTTGGTAGGGCCTACATGATATTATAATCATGAAACTGTACTGAACAGTTCGGTTCCTGGTTGGTTGATTTGTTGAGAGAGAGAGGGGGGGGGGGGGGCAGGCAGGCAGACAGACAGACAGACAGACATGCATGCTAACGATTCTGTAAATTATGTCTGTGTCCGTTGCCTTCTGGAAACAAAACAAAAAAACCCAGCATTCAAGCCCACCAAAGACTAAGTAGACAGACAGACAGACAGAGGGACAGACAAACAAACAGAAAGATATACAGACAGACAGACAGACAGCGTGTGGTATGGGTGTGTTGTTTGGTAGGGCCTACATGATATTGTAATCATGAAACTGTGATGAACAGAGCAGTTGTTGCTTCGTTGATTTGTTGAGAGAGAGAGAGAGAGAGAGAGAGAGAGAGAGAGAGGAGAGAGAGAAGAGAGAGAGAGAGAGAGAAGAGAAGAGAGAAAGAGAGACAGACAGACAGACAAACGGACAGACAGAGAGCGTGTGGTATGGATGTGTTTCTTGGTAGGCCTATATGATATTGTAATCATGAAACAGTGGTGAACAATGCGGCTTATGGTTCGTTGATTTGTTGAGAGAGAGAGAGAGAGAGAGAGAGAGAGAGAGAGAGAGAGAGAGAGCGAGCAGAGAGACAGAGTGATAGAGAGAGAGACACAGAGAGACAGAGTGATAGAAAGAGAGCACAGAGAGACAGAGTGAGAGAGAGAGAGAGAACACAGAGAGACAGAGTGATAGAGAGAGAGAGCACAGAGAGACAGAGTGAGAGAGAGAGAGAGAGCACAGAGAGACAGAGTGAGAGAGAGAGAGAGC
>CM060311.1:31570088-31572588 GCA_030674185.1 Monoplex corrugatus | reverse complement strand
CAGCTAAATGGTTAAGACATACACTGCGAGGGGGACTTGGCCTTGAGACCCCTGACCACCTTGGATGCGCAGGTTTCAACCCAAGTGGAGGACAAACTTCTGTTTAAAAAAAACGGCGGCAGCAGAAGGGCATCCAGGAGTCATGACCTGGATGCAGCCAGGCCACCCTTAGTGTGTCAAGAGTTAAGGGCCGAAACACTTGCTTGATGGGCATTTTTCTCTTCTCAGGACTTTTTGCTGTCCGCCTGTCCCTAGAGTCTTTAGCTACCTGTTAAATGGGGATTAGAGAAAAGAAATCCTTAAGTCTACGACATTAATAGCACAAAGATTTATGCGCCTTCTGCCGCCATTGCTGGGCTGTAGTCTTAACCCTTTTACTCCCTTAGTCGCGACGGGCGCGATAGTTGAGTGATAAGGGACACTGGACTTAAAACCTGGAAGGTCTGAGTTAGTGATTCGGGACACTGGACTTTAAAATTGGAAGGTGTGAGTTAGTGATCAGGGACACTGGACTTAAAAATTGGAAGGTGTGAGTTAGTGATTCGGGACACTGGACTTAAAACCTGGAAGGTGTGAGTTAGTGATTATGGACACTGGACTTAAAAACTGGAAGGTGTGAGTTAGTGATTATGGACACTGGACTTAAAAACTGGAAGGTGTGAGTTAGTGATTATGGACACTGACTTAAAAACTGGAAGGTGTGAGTTAGTGATTAGGGACACTGTACTTACAAACTGGAAGGTGTGAGTTAGTGATTATGGACACTGGACTTACAAACTGGAAGGTGTGAGTTAGTGATTATGGACACTGGACTTAAAAACTGGAAGGTGTGAGTTAGTGATTATGGACACTGGACTTACAAACTGGAAGGTGTGAGTTAGTGATTAGGGACACTGGACTTACAAACTGGAAGGTATAAGTTAGTGATTAGGGACACTGGACTTAAAAACTGGAAGGTGGAGTTAGTGATTAGGGACACTGGACTTAAAAACTGGAAGGTGTGAGTTAGTGATTAGGGACACTGGACTTAAAAACTGGAAGGTGTGAGTTAATGATTAGGGACACTGGACTTAAAAACTGGAAGGTGTGAGTTAATGATTAGGGACACTGGACTTAAAAACTGGAAGGTGTGAGTTATGATTAGGGACACTGGACTTAAAAACTGGAAGGTGTGAGTTAATGATTAGGGACACTGGACATGGAAGGTCTGCGCTTGACTCTCCAGATAAAGGATGGAGGTTTTTCCGATCTTCCAGGTCAACCTATTTGTAGACTTGCTAACTCCTGAACCCCACCCCCAGAACATCAAATAGGCACGTTAAAGATCCTGTGAGTCAGGTTAGTGTTCAGTGGTCAGCCCATCATCATCATCATCATGTGCCCTGCCGCATGGCGTTAGCGATCGTGGCCTTCCATACGAATCTATCCCTTGTCGTTGCTAGTACATCTCCCACCCTTTCTGTCCTCAGCCACCCTGCAAGTCCGTCCAATATTTCTCCCTGAGTCTACCGTGTGCTCTCTTTCTCTCCAGCTTTCCTGTTGTGACCAGGTGTTCTAAATTCTCTTGCCTCATAAAATGGCCAATGAATATTGTTTGTCTTTTCCTAATCTTCTTTATCACTCATTTTCTGGTGTCTGACTCCATCAAGACACTGATCTTCTTGTGTCTGCCTCCATCAAGACTGCTTCGTTTGTTTGTTTGTTTGTTTGTGTGTGTTTTTTGTTTGTTTGTTTGTTTTTTGTTGTTGTTTTTTTTACTGTCCATGGAACGCTCAGCATTGTTCTTAGAAAGTACATTTCAATTGCCTCAATCTTGTTCTGAAACACTCAAAATGCACGACCTCGAAAACGGAATATGACTATCTTCACAGCAGGGTTAAAAACAGTGGAAAAAACACGTAAATACACAAGTAAACTTCAATACACATAAAACCTCACCCGTATATTTGAACACACATGGGAGTAGCAACCCACAAACAACAAACAAATACATAAAGAGATAAGCCATACACTGAAATACACGTGGGAGTTGCAACCCACAAACAAACTAACAAACACATAAAGAGAGGTCAACAATAGTCAAAGATGACGGCTGACCTTACATATTGAAGATTGAAGATAAGCTATACATTGAAAGACACGTGGGAGTAGCAACCCACAAACAAACAAACACATAAAGAGATCAGTTATCATCATCATCATCATCAGATGTCCTGCCGCATGGCGTTGGCGACCATGGACTTCCAACCATCTCTATCTCTCGTTGCCCCCAGCATCTCCCCCACCTCCTCATCCCCAGCCACTCTGCAAGTCCGTCCAGCATTCTCTCCCTGGGTCTACCTGGTGCTCTCTTTCCCTCCAGCTTTCCCGTCGTGACTGGGTGCTCCAAATCCCCCTTCCTCATAAATGGCCTATAAATGTTGCCTGTCTTTTCCTAATCTTCCTTATGAGTGATCTGCTGTGTCTGCCTCCATCAAGACTGTCTCGTTTGTTTTCTTTG
>CM060311.1:31520088-31522588 GCA_030674185.1 Monoplex corrugatus | reverse complement strand
TGCAACTAACTCTCTCACGCCAAAAACATGGATAGGGAAACATGCAAGTAGCTCTCTCACATCAAAAACATGGATAGGGAAACATGCAAGTAGTTCTCTCACATCAAAAACATGGATACGGAAACATGCAACTAACTCTCTCACATCAAAAACATGGATAGGGAAACATGCAAGTAGCTCTCTCACATCAAAAACATGGATAGGGAAACATGCAAGTAGCTCTCTCACATCAAAAACATGGATAGGGAAACAGGCAACTAGTTCTCTCACATCAAAAACATGGATAGGGAAACATCCAAGTAGTTCTCTCACATCAAAAACATGGATAGAGAAACATGCAACTAACTCTCTCACATCAAAAACATGGATAGAGAAACATGCAACTAACTCTCTCACATCAAAAACATGGATAGAGAAACATGCAACTAACTCTCTCACATCAAAAACATGGATAGAGAAACATGCAAGTAACTCTCTCACATCAAAAACATGGATAGGGAAACATGCAACTAACTCTCTCACATCAAAAACATGGATAGAGAAACATGCAACTAACTCTCTCACATCAAAAACATGGATAGAGAAACATGCAACTAACTCTCTCACATCAAAAACATGGATAGAGAAACATGCAACTAACTCTCTCACATCAAAAACATGGATAGAGAAACATGCAACTAGTTCTCTCACATCAAAAACATGGATAGAGAAACAGGCAACTAGCTCTCTCACATCAAAAACATGGATAGGGAAACATGCAAGTAGCTCTCTCACGCCAAAAACATGGATAGGGAAACAGGCAAGTAGCTCTCTCACATCAAAAACATGGATAGGGAAACATGCAAGTAGCTCTCTCACGCCAAAAACATGGATAGGGAAACATGCAAGTAGCTCTCTCACATCAAAAACATGGATAGGGAAACATGCAAGTAGCTCTCTCACGCCAAAAACATGGATAGGGAAACATGCAACTAACTCTCTCACATCAAAAACATGGATAGGGAAACATGCAAGTAGCTCTCTCACGCCAAAAACATGGATAGGGAAACATGCAACTAACTCTCTCACATCAAAAACATGGATAGAGAAACATGCAAGTAGCTCTCTCACATCAAAAACATGGATAGGGAAACATGCAAGTAGCTCTCTCACGCCAAAAACATGGATACGGAAACATGCAACTAACTCTCTCATGCCAAAAACATGGATAGGGAAACATGCAAGTAGTTCTCTCACTCCAAAAACATGGATAGGGAAACATGCAACTAACTCTCTCACGCCAAAAACATGGATAGGGAAACATGCAAGTAGCTCTCTCACGCCAAAAACATGGATAGGGAAACGTGCGACTAACTCTCTCACGCAAAAGACATGGATAGAGAGACAGGCGACTAGCTCCCTCGCGCCAAAGACATGGATAGGGCAACAGGCAATTAGCTCTCTCATGCCATAGACATGGATAAAGAGACAAGCAACTGGCTCTGTCACATCACAAAAAACATGGATATGAGAATGACAACCAGCTCCGCCACACTGTAGAAATGTATGGGGAGGCAAGCAACTAACTCTGTCACACTCAGTGATAATTATGATGGCTTGGTGTGCTGCACTGATCGCGAGCGTACAGAGTAAATTACAGTACAGTAATATCCAGTTATTTTCGATTAAGTTTTGTAGCTAACTTATATCATTAATAAGAAAACAACACACACATACACATACACATACACACACACACACACACACACACACACACACACACACCACACACACACCACACACACACACACACACAAAACACACACACACACACAAACACACACGCAAAAACACACACACACACATACATACATACATACATACATACATACATACATACATACATACATACATACATACACACACATACATACACACATAATACATACATACATACATACATACATACATACATACATACATACATACATGCATGCATACATCATACATACATACATACATACATACATACATACATACATACATACATACATACATACATACATACATACATACATACACATACATACATACACACGTGCATACACTCAAACCTTCGAATATAAATTATCATTACGCATACACGTGTATGTATGCATATCTTCCTGTATGTGGTTTCTGCAATCTTGTTCAATTTTATTCACATGTCATATTCTGTTGTTTTAGTTTAAGTAGGCTAGCAACAGCAGATATGAAGTTTGTATGTGTGTGCAACTGTCTATGACATTGGAAAATAAGTTTTTACTTTATTTTATTTCTTATGTCTTAGTGATGCTCTGGCCGTCATAGGCAGTGAATTCAAGCACATAGTAACCAGAAAAAGACGCTCTTCTGATTGTTATTGTTATTGTTGTTTAAAGCCCAGCTACTGCATAGTCGTATCAGGGATAACTCTACTGATTGACGAAACAGCAGGGAAGTCTTGCTTGTTTTTGCCCTGCTTTTTGTTGTATTTGTTCTT
>CM060311.1:31502588-31515088 GCA_030674185.1 Monoplex corrugatus | reverse complement strand
ACCGAGAAGGGGCGAAGGTCACATTGCGCTTTTACTTTGTTTTCTAACATAGCATTCATTTCATGTTCAGAGAGTGGTAAATCAAGTTTAGTACTGCCAGCCTATTCATTGCTGCATTTTTTGCTATTCTGTCGACCCGATCGTTAAAAAGGATACCACAGTGTGATGGGATCCAACAAAAAGTAACCTGTGTATTATTTGTTATTAAACAATGAATTAGAAATTTTATCTCAAATATTAATGTGCGAATGTGTGTGTGTACGTGCCTGTGTTTGGTCGGATGGTGGACAGTGACGCTCTCTACATGTATCTGGCAGTCGTGAGGTTTTTCGTTGTTGTTTGTTTGTTTGCATTGTTTGTTTTTTGTTTATTTGGTCTTTTTTTGTTGTTGTTGTTTTTTGGTGGTAGTGGTGGTAGTGGTGTGTGTGTGTGTGTGTGTGTGTGTGTGTGTGTGTGTGTGTGTTGTGTGTGTGTGTTGTGTGTGTGTGTTTTTGTGTTTTTGTGTATGTGTGTATCTGTGTGTACGTGTGTGTCTTTGTGTCCGTATAAGCGTGTGTATGTGTGTGTCTGTGTTTGTTTCTTTCTTTCTTTCTGTTTCTTTCTTTCTTTCTTTCTTTCTTTATTGTATGTTCGTTTGTCTGTGTTGTTATCTTCATGGTTGCACTTGTGCACGCCTTAACCTTCACATCCAAGCGCGCACACACACGCTCACACACGAGCACACACACACACACACACACACACACACACACACACACACACACACACACACACACACACACACACACACACACACACACACACACTTTTTCTCGATCCAGACTCAAACCATTGTTCTCAGACTGGAAGATGAGAGCTCCTAGCTCTGTATCAAGCAGACTTTTCGAAACAGGAGACAGATGGAAAACAAAACAAGACAAAACGGAGACAGATGGAAACCAAAAACAAGACAAATCAAAGGCAGATGGAAACCAAAACGAGACAAAACAAAGACAGATGGAAAACAAAACAAGACAAAACAAAGACAGATGGAAACCAAGACATGACAAAACAAAGACAGATGGAAAACAAAACAAGACAAAACAAAGACAGATGGAAACCAAGACATGACAAAACAAAGACAGATGGAAACTAAGACAAGACAAAACAAAGACAGATGGAAACCAAGACAAGACAAAACAAAGACAGATGGAAACCAAGACAAGACAAAACAAAGACAGATGGAAACCAAGACAAGACAAAACAAAGACAGATGGAAACCAAGACAAGACAAAACAAAGACAGATGGAAACCAAGACAAGACAAAACAAACACAGATGGAAAACAAAACAAGACAAAACAAAGAGAGATGGAAACAAAAACGAGACAAAACAAAGACAGATGGAAAACAAAACGAGACAAATTAAAGACAGATGGAAACAAACCAAGACAAAACAAAGACAGATGGAAAACAAAACAAGACAAAACAGAGACAGATAGAAAATAAAAACAAGACAAAACAAGACAGATGGAAAACAAGACAAAACAGAGAGAGATGGAAACCAAAACAAGACAAAAGAAAGGTAGATGGAAACAAATACAAAACCAAACAAAAACAGATGGAAAACAAACCAAGACAAAACAAAGACAGATGGAAACCAAACCAAGACAAAACAAAGAAGGAAATGGAAACAAGACAGAACGAGGACAGATGGGAAAGGAAGCAAGAAAGACACACACAAAAACAGTTGAAAAGTGAAACAAGACAAGACAAAGACAGATGAAAGAGGACACGAGACAAAACAAAGACATGGAAAAAATGAAACAAAACAAAGACAAAGACAGATGGAAAGGGAAGCAACACAGAACAAAGACAGACAGAAAGCAAAGTGAAAGAAAGCATAAGACAGACGTAAAACAAAACAGACCACAAAAACAAATATCCCACGGTGTTAACCTTGACACAGGCACAAAAACAGACGGAACACCGTCACTCACATGACCTTACCACCGCCACGGCATATGCACGGCTTCCGACGAACGTTCGTGGTGCGTCTACCGACAGGATCAGAGGAAGCAACGGTTTCTTTATCCTAGGGATTAGCGAGGGGATTAGCGACCTTGGCTTAACCTGCCTCCCCAAACTTCCTTATCTCCCGCTGGGTCAGTTTGATTTTCGAGACGGGAAGATCGTGGGTTCGAGGATAGGGGGGGGGGGAGAGAGGAGGGGGGAGAAAGGCGGGGTTGGGGTGGAAGCGTTTGAAGGAGGGACAATGGTGTTTGTGTCAAGTGCATGTGTGCGTCTTTCTACAGAAGGTCATCCGTATTGCGTGCATGCTTGTATCTTAACTTGCTGTCGATCACTATTTTTGATAGATTGTTAGTATTTTAGAACCTCTGGAAAAATTAAAGAAAGGGAAAAGGAAAAAGTCCGACCGACGCGATGGTCAAGCGGAATTGACGTGGGGCTAAAGACACCATGTTTTCCGGTATTCATTACGTCTAAGGTTAATTCATGTGAAAAGAGAAAACAACATTGGACTACTTGCGTTTCCCTGTATCACTCCAGCTACACAATTGGAAAAAACAAAACAAAACAAAAACAGTGACCTTAGCACAAAATCTTACTCAAGATTTACCGTTTTATATATGCTTTTGACACCTTTATGCAATTTACCTTTGATACCATTTTAAAATAAAATTGACCAAAGTGAGTTTCCACTGATCAAATCAAAAGCCTTCTGAAAGTCTACAAAGGTTACGTAAAGTTTACGATTGTATGAAAACTATTTCTGTACATCCTCTGTGGGAATGCCGGAGGCTCTTTCAATGTAGACAGGATCACTGTCTTCTAGAAATTCTGTACTAAAAATTTCCCCTTTTCTGTCGCTCGTTTTGTTTCTACCTTGCTACCTTCTCTCTCTGTCATCTTTTCCTCTCTTATTTTCTGCTTCGTTGGTTCTTTCATCTAGATTATTTCCATGAAGTCTTACACACTTTCTGTCTATCGGGATTGATAATTTGGTACAAATGTGAACTGCCTGTTTTAGCTCCAAGGGAATGTGGACCGATTAATGGCAGTTTTAGGTACTGTAGGCCAGTGTGGGTGTGCGTGTATATTTGAGTATGTGTGTGCGTGTGTGTGTTTTGTGTGTGTGTGTATGCGTGTCTGTTTGTGTATGTATGAGTATGTGTGTTTGTGTGTGTACGTGTGAGAGTATGTGTGTGTGTTTGTGTGTATGTATGTGTGTGAGTGTGTGTATGTGTGTGTGTGTGTATGTATGTGTATGTGTGTGTACGTGTGTGTGTGTGTGTGTGTGTGTGTGCGCGCGCGCTCGCGCTTAGTTGTGCTCATGCATATGTATTGAGATTCGGTTTTAATTCTCTTTTTTATCCCCTTGGTGATAAATGGTGCGGAATGGCCAACGCCTGGGGCATAGTCTGACACTTATATGCATGATTGCAGTGATATGTGTACTTGATTTCCTTTCCCAGTTTTTCTTTTTCTCCCAGTGTCATCATTGTGTATAGACGTATGTCCTTTGTTTAAGGTTATGTGTGAGTAGATGTCGCGCCAGCAGGCAGCAAAAGTGTGTGTGGTATTTTACAGTGATTTTATCGTGGTTCTATTTGATTTTGTGCATTGAATTTTATATCAGTTTATTCCTCTTGGGTCCCCACAAATGGTGATGTAAATTTTTTTTTTTAATTTTGAATATTTTACCGGATAATCTGATTTTGGAGTTTCGTATGTCTACTTTTCGTCATTTTAATTCTGCTGCTCAGGTCGGACATTTAATCTGTGAACTGTGTTAACATTTTAGCCTACTGTGTTCGCCCAACGCTACAGCTTTCCCAAACCTTCGTTGTTCTCTGATTCAATTGTTGTGAACTGACCAACCCACACACCAACCTGCAAACATCATCCTCTCCTGACTGGCTCTCAATTATGGATCCGTCCTTTCTTAAACAAATTGGACTGACACTTTTTAAACACAGCAAATGCTACCTCGGTGGAGGCGTCTACCAGCGCATACGTACATTGGGGCTGTGTTGCAAGCCCCGCACTGCGCGATCCTGTCGTGGTGGACGTCTCCACCGTCTTTGGCACAACCTGCCTCCTGCTGTGCCACCCCGACGCCACTTTTCTTCTTCTGCTTCTTCGTCTCCTCTACTGCCCCTGCCTTCGACCTCGCTGCTGCAAACTTCGTCTCCTCCTCTGCCATCTTCACCTTCGCCTTCGTCTTCTGTCCCGCCGGCGCTGCCCTCGTCTTCTGTCCCGCCAATGCTGCCTTTGTCTTCTGTCCCGCCGGTGCCGCCTCCGTCTTCTGTCCTGCGGGTGCCGCCTTCGTCTTCTGTTCCGTCGTTGCTGCCTTCGTCTTCTGTCCCGCTGGTGTCGCCTTCGTCTTTTGTCCCGTCGGTGCCGCCTTCGTCGCCACCTCGGCCACCGCCATATGACTGTGATAAACTAAAACTATGCCTTTTTAACGCTCAGTCAACATGCAAGGATGGCAAAGCCGAAGTCATTGCTGACTTTATCGCAGATGAGCATGTTGACATTGCTTTTATCACAGAGACATGGCTTAACCCCCTTGGTCATGAACCTATACATGCTAGCCTCACTCTGAGTGGTTACAGGCTTGTTTCTTTCCATCGCTCATCCCGAGGTGGCGGTATCGCCATCCTCTACAACGACTCACTCCATTCCCGCCTATCTTTCTCGCAGTCTCTGCCTTTCTCCCATCCTTCTTTCGAGCACGTTGAAGTATCCTTCCAATCCACCCCTCACCCCATCACCTTCTCCTGTGTCTATCGACCTCCACCTAGCTCTGCCAACAAACTCACCACATCCACGTTTCTTTCTGACTTTGACCAACTGCTTGACCACTACTGTCTCTTACCTGGAAATCTCATCATTCTAGGTGACATCAATGTCCACTATGACAACACTCACCGTTATGACACAAGACATATCATCAACTCTCTGTCCAATCACAATATGACTCAACACATTTCTGAACCAACCCATCAAAAAGGTCACATTCTTGACTGGATCATTTCTCGTGATCACCACAATTCAGCTACTGACAACTGTTTAGTTCTTTCTACCCGTCTAACTTCAGCCCTTCCATCTGACCACTCTGCAATTCTCTGTTCTCTTGACATTTCTCCTCCTTCCCATACCACGCGCACAGTGACTCGATGCAATCTCAAATCTATCGACCTCTCCACATTTTCATCTGATGCCTCACATAAGTCACATAACCTTGCCGATGAATTCTATACTACTCTCCACCATCTTCTGGACACTCATGCTCCAGCCACAACCCATCTTTTACCTGACCGCCCCCCTACCCCCTGGCTCACTCATGAGATTGCCTGTGCAAAACGTGCCCGCCGCAGAGCAGAGCGCCGCTGGCGCAAATCCAAAATCACTGTACATAGGCAACTTTTCCAAGCCTCTAAAACAAAAGTATCCACCCTCATTGCATCTACAAAAACAAGCTATTTCCAAACCAAAATCCTGAATGCCTCTTCTTCAAAAGAACTCTTTACAACCATGAATCATCTCCTTGGCACACGAAAAGATTTACCCCTCCCAACAAAACATACAAATGAAGAACTCCCATCTGTATTCTCCAAGTATTTCACCACCAAAATACAAACTCTTCGTGACAGGCTTGACAGGACACTCTGTCAACCATGCCCACCTGACCCTTCCTTCTCTGGCACACCTCTTACTACTTTTACCCAGTCTCACAAGAAGAAATTTTCAACACAATCAGATCCATGTCGTTCAAAACCTGTGAACTGGATCCTCTTCCAGGTTCTCTCTACTCCGACTGTCTCCCTACTCTCCTCCCATTCATCACTGACATCATCAACACCTCTTTTCAAACTGGAACTGTCCCAGATTCTTTCAAGTCTGCTATTGTTCACCCTCTCCTCAAGAAACACAATTTAGACCCAAATGAACTGAAAAATTACCGGCCTATCTCTAATCTCTCTTTCTTGTCAAAACTCCTTGAAAAAGTCGTCCTCAACCAGCTGAACTCTCACCTGTCTGCCAACAATCTCCTCAATCCTTTCCAGTCAGCCTACCGCCAGTGCCATAGCACTGAAACTGCCCTACTACACATTCTCAACAATCTCCTCCTTGCAACTGATACTGGCAAAGTCTCTCTCCTCACACTCCTTGATCTGTCTGCAGCCTTTGATACCATTGACCATGGTATTCTCCTTTCTAGACTTCATCATATTTTTGGCATCTCTGACATTGCTCTCTCCTGGTTCACTTCATATCTATCAAACAGAAAACAAACTGTTCTCATCAATGGCACTTACTCTCAACCTGCATACCTGACCTGTGGTGTTCCACAAGGATCTGTCCTTGGCCCTGTTCTTTTCACTCTTTATACCTCCCCCCTGTCCACCATCATCAACTCCCACTCTGTAAAACACCACTTCTATGCTGATGACACCCAACTTCAAGACAGTGACTCACCTGATAATATACAGCGCCTGTTGACTCGCACCACAGAGTGTTACTCGGACATTAAGAACTGGATGACGTTCAACAAACTTCAGCTTAATGACGACAAGACAGAAGCTATCCTCATTGGCACCCATCAGAAACTTTCTTAGCTGCCTCCTCTTTCTCTCCCATTATGTAACACATCAGTCCCAATTTCTGATTCAGCTAAAAACCTTGGTGTCTGCATTGACTCTACCCTGTCCATGAACAACTTTGTTTCTCAAACTGCCAGATCTTGCTACTATCATCTCCATCGTATAAGCCTGATCAGGAAGTATCTCTCTGTCGAAACAACTGCAAAACTCGTTCTCTCCTTCATAATGTCTCGCATTGACTATTGCAATTCACTCCTGTCTGGTCTTCCTGCCTCCACCATTCACATCCTACAGCGCATTCAAAACAATGCTGTACGCCTTGTACTCAAAAAGAAAAAAGCTGACCACATATCTCCTCTCCTGGCACAACTTCACTGGCTCCCTGTATCAAAGCGCATACAGTACAAAAGCCTCAATAACGCAGCCCCCGATTATCTGTCAAGCCTACTTGAGATCTATGTTCCCTCACGTACCCTCCGCTCTGCCTCCGATCCTCTGACTTTTCGCTTTCCACGCACTAAGCTCAATACCTATGGTCCACGAGCCTTCTCTGTTTCTGGTCCATTCTCCTGGAACAAACGTCCTCTCTCAGTCCGTCAGCAACCTACTTTTGTCTCCTTCAAGTCCGCTCTCAAAACTCACCTTTTCTCCTCTGCATAAAATCCTAACCTCACTCAACCCCCCTCTGCAGCCTGTCTCCGCTCGGAGGGGAATCACTTTGTTATAATATATAGTTGTATATGATATGCTCTCTATAATTTTCCATTGCTTTTATTCTTGCTTTTATTGCTTTTATTCTTTCTCCCCATTTATAGCCATGCGTGTGTGTGTGTGTGTGTGTGTGTGTGTGTGTGTGTGTGTGTTTTGTGTGTGTGTGTGCGTGCGTACGTGCGTGCGTGCGTGCGTGCGTGCGTGCGTGTGTGTCTTGTTTCAGCGCTTAGATTTGATTTTGTCGAGATTTTGCGCTATATAAATATTGTAATTATTATTATTATTATTATGGCTCTGAACAATCGGCTGGGCTATAAACACTAATGATAATAACATTAACAATAATGGTAAGAATGATGATGATGATGATGATGATGATGATGATGGTATTAATGATGATGATGATGATGATGATAATGATAATATAATAATAATAATGATAATAATAATGATGATATTTATAATAATGATGGTAATAACAATGATAAGAAGAAGAAGAAGAAGAAGAAAAATGAGGAGATTTACAATCATTATGATCATAATAATGGTAATGATCCTGATGATGACGACGACGACGAAGATGACAACGACGACGAAGACGACGTCAACGATGACGATAATGACAATAACGACGATGACAATGACGATGATGATGATGATGTTTCTTTACAATAACAACTAAACGCATGATCCACCGTTGAATATCCCCTTTTTCAAAAATCTGCTTGGTGATCAGCAGTGACTTTATTTTCTTCTATCCATTCTTGTAATCTACTATTGATATTTTTTCCCAAAACGTTTGTTGCTTACATCACTTGCAGAAATTCCCCTATTGTCGTTTCACACAGACAGACAGATAGACAGACTGAGACAGAGATCGAGAAACAGAAACAGACAAACAAAGACAGAGGCCTAGACTTCAGATAATTTAGTCATGTTATAGGCCAGGGCCCCTTATGAAGTGATATATATGAATATGCATCAGCGTATGCGTATATAATGCATACATATATACATACATATATATACATAGTACATACATGTATTACATATAGACTACATACGTACATACATACATACATACATATATACATGCATGCATACATACATACATGCATACATACATACATACATACATACATGCATAAATACATACATACACACATCATACGTACATACATACATACGTACGTACGTATGCACATACGCACATACCTATATACATACATACATACATACATACATACATACATACATGTATGCATGTATGCATACATACAAACATACATACATACATATATACATGTAGACATAGACATACAGACGTATATTCATACATACATACATACATACATACATATGTACGTACGTACATACATACATACATACATACTACATATACACATACATGTATACATACATACATACATACATACATACATACATTACATGTAGACATAGACATACAGACGTACATTCATACATACATACATACATACATACGTACGTACATACATACATACATACATACACATACATGCATACATACATACATACATACATACATACATACATACATACATGTATACATACACACATACATACACACACACAAATACACTCGCATATATATATATATATATATATATATATATATATATATATATATATATATGTGTGTGTGTGTGTGTGTGTGTGTGTGTGTGTGTGTGTGTGTGTGTACATACATACATACCATACCATAACATAACATAACATAAGGACAGAAAATATAACAACACGCAATGCAGTATACTATAAGTGCTTACACAACAATATTCTAGGATGTACAAATCAATAACCTATGTTATGATGAAGCTATTTCTCAAAATGTTAATGTCTTGTACAGAAACATTGACAAATTCTTCAAGACGTCGGTGTTTCCGATGACATCAATAAAGTCAGTTTAACCCTTAGACTCCCGCATCCTGTCCACCAGCATTCTGCATCATCAACCATGCTAGCAAAGCAAAACCGTAATCCTTTGACTCCCTCACCCTATCCACCAGCTTCGTGATTTTCTCTCTTTCTCTCTGTCTGTCTCTGCCTCTGTCTCTCTGTCTCTGTCTCTGTCTCTCTCTCTCTCTCTCTCTCTCTCTCTCTCTCTCTCTCTCTCTCTTCCTGCAGGAAGCTGGCGGATAGGGTGAGAGTCAAAAGGTTGTTTTTTTTTCAGTTGGTGGCTAGTGTGTGGGAGTCAAAGGGTTAACTAGGCAAGACTCTGTCTCTGTCTCTCTCTCTCTTCTGTCTCTCTCTGTCTCTCTCTGTCTCTCTCTCTCTATCTCTCTTCCTGCAGGAAGCTGATGGATAAGGTGAGAGAGTCAAAGAGTTAAGTTTTTTGCAGTTGGTGGCTAGTGTGTGGGAGTCAAAGGGTTAACAAGGCAAGATTCTGTATGATTCTTTGGCTGTATATATTGCTCCCTTGTGTTATTAAGTGCTTGGCATCTTAGAATAAAATAGGCTTCGTCTTATTTGGATTCACTGTATAATGGACATTGGACATATTGCGAACATCAGTTGCCTGGTATATGAAACTCAGCACAGCCAGAGATGAGAGAGAGAGAGAGAGAGAGAGAGAGTGAGGGTGGGGAGGGAGAGAGAGAGCTAGCTAGCGGCAAACTACAGTTGGTATGACATATACGGATACAGATAAACAAGCGTGTTGCATCCATCGATAATACAGGAGTTATTTGTAATAGCAAAACACCTCTGATGACATTCTTTTCAGCCGACGATCGATTTGACGTAAGCATGTCATCGGCAGTCCAAAACAATCAATTCATGTCATCTTACTACGTCATAACGATGGTGTCATACAGCTTGGCAGTACGCGGTAAGCGATGTAGGCCTACTTTTTAGCCTATTGGAAGAATTTCGCAGCTGAAAAGTATGCGCGCCAGCCACACCAGAAATATAACCGCCTCCAGGGACCTACTGCATAATAATGATGATAATAGTAAGGGTGACTGTTTGGACCAGTCGTGGTGGTGTAGTGGTTAGTGGAAAAGATTATCGACCAGAAGGTTGTGGGTTTCCAATCCCATCATCCCTGTCAAAATCACAGTGGGGATTTTTCGACTCAGTATAGTGGTTAGTGAAAAAGATTATCGACCAGAAGGTTGTGGGTTCCAATCCCATCATCCCTGTCTCAAAATTACAGTGGGGATTTTTTTTTCCGGCTCAAATCGGCTCCTGAGCTTGCTAATGGACTTATCGGGAAGACTGGGACCACACAGTCGAGTTTCATCCATTTCACGGATGCGTCATTGAGAGTTTTACTCAAATTTCTGGACCAGCAACGCAGGCGTCTGTATATCTCGGGCCTGGATGACGCCAAGATTGTATTATGAAAGGAAACGCACAGTTCAGGCCCGTCAGGTGATGTCAGTCCAGAACGGAACTGTGTAGCGTTATGATTACCATCCTCACCGTCATGCGTCATCACAGCGTTGTGAAAAATTGTTCCAGACTTCTGTCACCATCATAATCATCATCATCATCATCATCATCATCAGCGGTTGCGCTGGTTGGGCCATGTTCGCCGCATGGAAGATGGTCGCATCCCAAAAGACATCCTTTATGGTGAGTTTGCCACAGAGCAGAGAAACATTGGCCGCCCACAGCTGAGATACAAAGACGTTTGCAAACGTGACATGAAGCGCTTGAGATCAACACTGAGTCCTGGGAGGACCTCGCAGATGACCGCAACAGCTGGAGAACCACTCTCAAGAAACAGCTGCGGTTGGTGAGGACAAACTGTCAGCTGCTGCAGCAGAAAAGCGAGTTCGCAGAAAAGGGATGACAGCCAACAGACCAGCATCAGCATACACATGCGACCGCTGCGACAGAGACTGCCTTTCCTGCCTTGGTCTCTACAGTCACAGGCGACGCTGCTTGGACCAAGCAGACAGCCCATCTAGACATTAGAACGGATGTACTTTGTCCATGGTCAGCCATGACCGAGAGAGGCCTACATCATCATCATCATGTGCCCTGCCGCATGGTGCTGGCGATCATGGCTGTCCACACGAATCTATCCCTTGTTGCTGCAAGTACATCTCCCACCCTGTCTGTCTTCAGCCACCCTGCAAGTCCGTCAAATATTTTCTCCCTGGGTCTGCATGGCGTTCTCGATCCCTCCAACTTTTACTGTTATCACCAGGTGCTGTAATTCCCTTTTCCTCATAAAACGTCCCATAAATGTTGCTTGTCTTTTCCTAATCTTCCCTTTATATTTTTGATCTTCTTGTGTCTGCCTCCTTCAAAAATGTCTTGTTTGTTTTCTTTGCTGTCCATGGAACTCTCATCATTCTTCTTAGAAATCACATTTTAGTTGCCTCAATTTGGTGTTCTCTATCCCTTCAGCTTTCCTGTTGTGACCAGGTGCTCTAATTTCCCTTTTCCTCATGACATGTCCTGTAATTGTTGCTTGTCTTTTCCTAATCTTCTTTACTAGACTTCTGTGACAAGTGAAATGGCGCAGGGGTGGGATCGATGAAAAAAACAAAAATACTTGTACAACGCTTCATCTCGCAGGCGGCCGAAGCGCTTCACCAAAGCATTGTAAGTGGCACAGGCGGACACAGATAGGGCAGGGAATGGATCCAAAGACATATGTCGTTTACAAAGACAATAACAACAACAACAGCAGCAACGACCACGTGCCAATCGCTAACTGCAGCGACAAATACAAACGATAGAAAAAGTATATATAAAAGTACAATCCTTTCACAGCACAAAGCAATTTGTACATGTCTGTGTCTCTCTCTCTGTCTCTGGCTGTGTCTCTGTCTGTCTGTCTGTCTTTGTCTCTCTGAGTCTCTCTGTGTCTCTCTGTGTCTCTCTGTGTGTGTCTCTCTCTCGCTGTCTCTCTCTCGCTCTCTCTCTCTCTCGCTCTCTGTGTGTCTGTCTTCCCGTCTCTCTTTGTGTGTCTCTCTCACCTTCTCTTTTATTCACACACAATCCACCCAAAACACATACATGGACGCACACACACACACCCAGCATGCACATATTCACACGCGCACATGTAGACTCACCCACACACACGACACAAGCAATACACATATCCACGTGTGCTTACACACGCCCGGACACACTGCATCCAGAGAGAGAGAGAGAGAGAGAAACAAAAAACACGCGCG
>CM060311.1:31487588-31495088 GCA_030674185.1 Monoplex corrugatus | reverse complement strand
TAGGGGGCTTTTTGTGTGTGGGGGGGGGGGTGTTCTTTTCGGGGGGCATAATTGTTCTTTGTTTTGTTTTGTTTTGTTTTGTTTTGTTTTGTCATTTTCTCTGTTCAGTGTGATTTGTAAGTTTATTACTTATCGTGGTCTGTTTTTCTCACAACAATAACATGACACAATATTGATATGAAACTAGTAGAAACATTATCTAGCTCTGTGTCTTTGCGATCCCCATGTCACAGCGAGATGATCATATCACAGAGTGCAACGGACATGGTTGCCTGTGTCCCTATCTATGTGTGTGGTGTGTGACACAGCTAGTTGCCTGTCTCCTTATCTATATCTGTGGTGTGTGACAGAGCTAGTTGCCTGTCTCCTTATCTATGTCTGTGGTGTGTGACAGAGCTAGTTGCCTGTCTCCTTATCTATGTCTGTGGTGTGACAGAGCTAGTATGACAGAGCTAGTTGCATGTCTCCTTATCTATGTCTGTGGTGTGACAGAGCTAGTTGCCGTCTCCTTATCCATGTTTATGGTGTGACAGAGCTAGTATGACAGAGCTAGTTGCATGTCTCCTTATCTATGTCTGTGGTGTGTGACAGAGCTAGTTGCATGTCTCCTTATCTATGTTTGTGGTGTGTGACAGAGCTAGCTGCATGTCTCCTTATCTATGTGAGTGGTGTGTGACAGAGCTAGTTGCATGTCTCCTTACCTGTGTCTGTGGTGTGTGACAGAGCTAGTTGCATGTCTCCTTATCTATGTCTGTGGTGTGTGACAGAGCTAGCTGCATGTCTCCTTATCTATGTGAGTGGTGTGTGACAGAGCTAGTTGCATGTCTCCTTACCTGTGTCTGTGGTGTGTGACAGAGCTAGTTGCATGTCTCCTTATCTATGTCTGTGGTATGTGACAGAGCTAGTTGCATGTCTCCTTATCTATGTCTGTGGTGTGACAGAGCTAGTGTGACAGAGCCAGTTGTCTGTCTCCCCATTTTTGCCTATGATGTGACAGAGCTAGTTACCGGTCTCCCTATCCATGTCTATGGTGAGATAGAGCTTGTTGCTCGTCTCCCTATCTATGTCTATGATAGAGTAGGTTGTTCGTCTCCTTATCCATGTCTATGGTGTCACAGAGTTGATATCTGTCTCTCTATCTGTGTCTATGGTATGACAGAGCTAGTTGCCTGTCTCTCTAACCATGTATGTGGGATGACAGAACTAATTACCTGTCTCCCTATCCATGTCTATGGTGTGTCAGAGCCGATATCTGTCTATCTGTGTCTATGGTACGACAGAACTAGTTGCCTGTCTCTCTAACCATGTATGTGGGATGACATAGCTAATTTCCTGTCTCCATATCCATGTGTGTGATGTGACAGGGATTGTTTCTTGTCTTCCTATCCATGTCTACCCTGTGACGGAGCTATTTATCTGCCTCTGTATCCATGTCTATGGTGTGACAGAGCTAATTACCTGTCTCCCTATACACGTCTGTGGTGTGACAGAGCTAATTACCTGTCTCCCTATACACGTCTGTGGTGTGACAGAGCTAATTACCTGTCTCCCTATACACGTCTGTGGTGTGACAGAGCTAATTACCTGTCTCCCTATACACGTCTGTGGTGTGACAGAGCTAATTACCTGTCTCCCTATACACGTCTGTGGTGTGACAGAGCTAATTACCTGTCTCCCTATACACGTCTGTGGTGTGACAGAGCTAATTACCTGTCTCCCTATACACGTCTGTGGTGTGACAGAGCTAATTACCTGTCTCCCTATACACGTCTGTGGTGTGACAGAGCTAATTACCTCTCTATCCATGTGTACACTGTGACGAAGCTAATTACCTGTCTCTCTATCCATGTGTACGGTGTGACGAAGCTAATTACCTGTCTCTCTATCCATGTGTATGGTGTGACGAAGCTAATTACCTGTTCTCTCTATCCATGTGTATGGTGTGACGAAGCTAATTACCTCTCTATCCATGTGTATGGTGTGACGAAGCTAATTACTTGTCTCTCTATCCATGTGTATGGTGTGACGAAGCTAATTACCTCTCTATCCATGTGTACAGTGTGACGAAGCTAATTACCTCTCTATCCATGTGTATGGTGTGACGAAGCTAATTACTTGTCTCTCTATCCATGTGTACGGTGTGACGAAGCTAATTACCTCTCTATCCATGTGTACAGTGTGACGAAGCTAATTACCTCTCTATCCATGTGTACGGTGTGACGAAGCTAATTACCTCTCTATCCATGTGTACAGTGTGACGAAGCTAATTACCTCTCTATCCATGTGTACAGTGTGACGAAGCTAATTACCTCTCTATCCATGTGTACAGTGTGACGAAGCTAATTACCTGTCTCTCTATCCATGTGTACGGTGTGGCGAAGCTAATTACCTCTCTATCCATGTGTACGGTGTGACGAAGCTAATTACCTCTCTATCCATGTGTATGGTGTGACGAAGTTAATTACCTCTCTATCCATGTGTATGGTGTGACGAAGCTAATTACCTCTCTATCCATGTGTATGGTGTGACGAAGCTAATTACCTGTCTCTCTATCCATGTGTACGGTGTGGCGAAGCTAATTACCTCTCTATCCATGTGTACGGTGTGACGAAGCTAATTACCTCTCTATCCATGTATATGGTGTGACGAAGTTAATTACCTGTCCCTCTATCCATGTGTATGGTGTGACGAAGCTAATTACCTGTCTCTCTATCCATGTGTACGGTGTGGCGAAGCTAATTACCTCTCTATCCATGTGTACGGTGTGACGAAGCTAATTACCTCTCTATCCATGTATATGGTGTGACGAAGCTAATTACCTGTCCCTCTATCCATGTGTATGGTGTGACGAAGTTAATTACCTCTATCCATGTGTATGGTGTGACGAAGCTAATTACCTCTCTATCCATGTGTATGGTGTGACGAAGTTAATTACCTCTCTATCCATGTGTACGGTGTGACGAAGCTAATTACCTGTCTCTCTATCCATGTGTATGGTGTGACGAAGTTAATTACCTCTCTATCCATGTGTATGGTGTGACGAAGTTAATTACCTCTCTATCCATGTGTATGGTGTGACGAAGCTAATTACCTCTCTATCCATGTGTATGGTGTGACGAAGTTAATTACCTCTCTATCCATGTGTACGGTGTGACGAAGCTAATTACCTGTCCCTCTATCCATGTGTATGGTGTGACGAAGTTAATTACCTCTCTATCCATGTGTACGGTGTGACGAAGCTAATTACCTGTCTCTCTATCCATGTGTACGGTGTGACGAAGCTAATTACCTCTCTATCCATGTGTACGGTGTGACGAAGCTAATTATTACCTGTCTCTCTATCCATGTGTACGGTGTGACGAAGCTAATTACCTGTCTCTCTATCCATGTGTACACTGTGACGAAGCTAATTACCTGTCTCTCTATCCATGTGTACGGTGTGACGAAGCTAATTACCTGTCTCTCTATCCATGTGTACACTGTGACGAAGCTAATTACCTGTCTCTCTATCCATGTGTACGGTGTGACGGAGCTAATTACCTGTCTCTCTATCCATGTGTACGGTGTGACGAAGCTAATTACTTGTCTCTCTATCCATGTGTACGGTGTGACGAAGCTAATTACTTGTCTCTCTATCCATGTGTATGGTGTGACGAAGCTAATTACCTGTCTCTCTATCCATGTGTATGGTGTGACGAAGCTAATTACTTGTCTCTCTATCCATGTGTATGGTGTGACGAAGCTAATTACCTGTCTCTCTATCCATGTGTATGGTGTGACGGAGCTAATTACTTGTCTCTCTATCCATGTGTATGGTGTGACGGAGCTAATTACCTGTCTCTCTATCCATGTGTATGTTGTGACGGAGCTAATTACTGTCTCTCTATCCATGTGTATGGTGTGACGAAGCTAATTACCTGTCCCTCTATCCATGTGTATGGTGTGACGAAGCTAATTACCTGTCTTTCTATCCATGTGTATGGTGTGACGAAGCTAATTACTTGTCTCTCTATCCATGTGTATGGTGTAACGAAGCTAATTACTTGTCTCTCTATCCATGTGTACGGTGTAACGAAGCTAATTACTTGTCTCTCTATCCATGTGTACGGTGTGACGAAGCTAATTACTTGTCTCTCTATCCATGTGTACGGTGTGACGAAGCTAATTACTTGTCTCTCTATCCATGTGTACGGTGTGACGAAGCTAATTACCTGTCTCTCTATCCATGTGTATGGTGTGGACGAAGCTAATTACTTGTCTCTCTATCCATGTGTATGGTGTGACGAAGCTAATTACTTGTCTCTCTATCCATGTGTACGGTGTGACGACGCTAATTACTTGTCTCTCTATCCATGTGTACGGTGTGACGAAGCTAATTACTTGTCTCTCTATCCATGTGTATGGTGTAACGAAGCTAATTACTTGTCTCTCTATCCATGTGTATGGTGTGACGAAGCTAATTACCTCTCTATCCATGTGTACGGTGTGGCGAAGCTAATTACCTCTCTATCCATGTGTACGGTGTGACGAAGCTAATTACCTCTCTATCCATGTGTACGGTGTGACGAAGCTAATTACCTCTCTATCCATGTGTACGGTGTGGCGAAGCTAATTACCTCTCTATCCATGCCTACGGTGTGACGAAGCTAATTACCTCTCTATCCATGTGTATGGTGTGACGAAGCTAATTACCTCTCTATCCATGTGTATGGTGTGACGGAGCTAATTACCTGTCTCTCTATCCATGTGTATGTTGTGACGGAGCTAATTACTGTCTCTCTATCCATGTGTATGGTGTGTGACGAAGCTAATTACCTGTCCCTCTATCCATGTGTATGGTGTGACGAAGCTAATTACCTGTCTCTCTATCCATGTGTATGGTGTGACGAAGCTAATTACCTGTCCCTCTATCCATGTGTATGGTGTGACGAAGCTAATTACCTCTCTATCCATGTGTATGGTGTGACGGAGCTAATTACCTCTCTATCCATGTGTATGGTGTGACGGAGCTAATTACCTGTCTCTCTATCCATGTGTATGGTGTGACGGAGCTAATTACCTCTCTCTATCCATGTGAAAGAGCTAGCCGCCTGTCTCTCTGTCCTTGTCTCTGATTTTTTTTTTCGGTTTTTGATACCTGTTGGGCGGGTCTCCCTACTTGCAAATTTAGCCCTCGGTTTGAATGAGAGAGCGTTGGTTTATTGTAGAGTGATTTCATCGAAGTTAACTTTATTGCCTTTTCCGTTCGTCTCCCCTGCAGCGACCGTATAGCGAGTTGTGGACATAGACATAGATAGGAGAACAGGCGACTAACTGTGTCGTGTCATACACATTCAGCGCGACACTACTCATTCTTCAAGGGATCATCAAGAAACACATATCGATGCCGTGTTATTGTTATTGTTATTGTTATTGTTATTGTTATTGTTATTGTTGTTTAAAGCCCAGCCGACTGCGTACAGCCATATCAGGCTATAACCGCTTCAAAATATACAAAACTTCAACAGGAAAAAAAAAAAAAAAAAAGAAAATTAAGTACATATATCAATGCATTTTGCGTACATAATCTAAGGACATGCCCCTGGCGTTGACCACTCCGTCCAATTTATCGCACAGGGGATTTAAAAAACAGACCTGAATACAAATATAGGCATACCTAAGGACACCAAAACATATATTATAAAAACAGGCATAAATTACCTAAAATTGCTACCTCGTATCTCACTTCCCTAGAGCCAAAAATGCACTTAGTATACGTACCCGATTATCAATCCTAAGAAAAAGTACGTAAGACTTTATCGAACACATTCAGGTGAATGGACCAACAAGGCAGAAAATTATAGGAAGAAATGACAGAAAGCAAAGGAACAAGGTAGAAAACGAAGAGAGAGTGACAGAAAAGAGGAAATTTTCTAGCACAGAATTTCCAGAAGGTGGGGGATACTATTTAGTATTTATACTGAAAGGAACCCCGGTATCCCCATGGGGGAAGGATGCTGGGTGGGAGACTGTCATGTGCACAGTGATGTGTGCACATGGTTTTTTGTGTGTGTGTCGGGTGCATGGAGTAATGTATCGACCAAATACGGAATGTAAACACGCGAAGTAAATACGTCATTCAGATGACGTCAATGTTCCCGTGACGTCAGGGGGAGAGATAGGTACAACGTTGTTGTTTTCTTTAGCAGACCGGGTTGTCTGATGCTCGGCGGAAAAAATATAAATATAAATACATGTATGTTGAAACTCGGGAAGTTCCATGAGTGCCAAGTTAAAAGTATTTGGTGGTATTGAACGAAATTTGTGAAACCAGATTGTGTTAATATTGAATATTTTGTGGTATTGAACGAAACTTGTGAAACCACATTGTGTTAATATTGAATATTTTGTGTACCAGAGTCATCAGACAAGACATGTTACTACTGAATATTCTGTGAACCACAGTTGTGAGACAAAATTGTGTTGATAGTAGATATCCTGTCGTACCTGCGTTTTTTTCTTCCCATTGGATGTTTGATTTCTGTTTCTGAGGAGAAATGTTCCCTACACTTTGTGGTTGGCTGTTTTATTTGTAATATAAGAGTGGTGTTGAAAGAGGAACTGGAAGAGAAGAAAAAGGGGAGAAAGAGAAGAAGAGGAACAGAAGACGGAGAAGGAGGAGAAAACAAAACAAAACAAAACAAAAAGATTTTAATGTGAAGGCGCGTGGTTATAAATGTTGTATGTGTGATGTGTGAAAGTAAATAGTAATAAATGTAAAAGAATTTAATATCGTGATGTATTTAGTGACATTGGTTGAAAGGAGTCAGTGCGGTTGCGTGACGGACGAATGCTTTTTGCATGTGTTGATTGCGTGAGCATATGTACAAAAAACATGACAGAGACCCAGAGCAACAATGCCTCACCACTGACTAAGACAATCACCTGCCGACTCCCAACACCACACGCCAAGGAGTAACCATTTTGCCAAGCAAACGGGGGGAAGGGACTTGTCCTTGCGTTGGCAGGAACTGGGAGAAAAAAAACCGGCCACCTGTAGGAGTAGATGTTATCTGACCATGTAAATGGTGAATATAAGAAGAAGAAAAAAGAAGATTAACATCATCGTTGTCGACACCATCATCAGTGTCGACGTTGTCATAATCACTACCAAATGTATCATCATCGTCCTCCCCTCCTCCTCCTCCTCATCATCATCATCATAATTATCATTGTCATCGTCTTAACCATTATCATTTATCAGTATCATCATCTCTGTGATCATCGTCATCATCACTGCTATCGTCGTCGTCATTACCACAGTCGTCATCATCATCATCACCATCATCGTTATCAAAAACAATCATCTTTTTCTCTCTAAGTCTTCTGTCCTTACTTGAAGCGCGTGTACGCGCGCGCACGCGCGCACACACACACACACACACACATTCATACACACACACACACAAACACATACAAACACATACAAACACACACACACAGGCACACACTCACACATTA
>CM060311.1:31480088-31485088 GCA_030674185.1 Monoplex corrugatus | reverse complement strand
TCTTCCATTCTTCTTCGCATTCTTCTTCGCATTCTTCTCTGCATTCTTCTTCGCATTCTTCTTCTTCTTCGCATTTCTTCCTTCTTTCGCATTCTTCTTCTTCTTCGCATTCTTCTTTCTTCGCATTCTTTCTTTCCTTCTTCTTCTTCGCATTCTTCTTCTTCTTGCATTCTTCTTCTTTGCTTCTTCTTCTTCTTCTTATTCTTCTTCTTCTTCTTCTTTTCTTCTTCTTCTTCTTCTTCTTCTTCTTCTTCTTCTTCTTCGCATTCTTCTTCTTCTTCTTCTTCTTCGCATTCTTCTTCTTCTTCTTCTTCGCATTCTTCTTCTTCTTCGCATTCTTCTTCTTCTTCTTCTTCTTTCGCATTCTTCTTCTTCTTCTTCGCATTCTTCTTCTTCTTCTTCGCATTCTTCTTCTTCTTCTTCTTCTTCTCGTTCTTGGTTAAAGCCCATCGACTGTGCAGGCTTATGTCAGTCTGTAACCATCCACAATGCACTCAACACCTCAATGACCCTAACATCAAAACACACACACACACACACACACACACACACACTACATCACACACACACGAACACCACACTCACTCACTATCTTCCTCACACACACACAACACACACTACAACACACGAACACACTACATACATACTCATCACATCATATACACTTCAACATTCACACATACAACATCAGCATATCATCCACACACATCACACACAAGCACACATCACACCAGAACTACACACACACGACACACACACAACACACACACATGGAAAAGAAATAATACACATACAATGCATCGAGCACATAACCAAGGTATGGCCTGGCATGATCATTCGCCCAGCATACATCAGATCAATAACAACAACAGTATCGAATACAAGCTAACTACAGCCACACTAACACATGTATAAATACTGGCATAAGTTTCCTAAATAGCATCTGCACATCACAATTCCAGAGCCAAAACAGCCAGTAATATCTATCTAATTATACATAAAGGTCAACAGCAAGCACAACTTGACACAGGCACATGGTAAATACCTGGAAGATCATACAGACGCAATGCAATCGAGGAGCGGGGAATCGAGCAAGCAAACAGCTTGGCAGGAAGATGCACCAGTCTTGCCAACAGAGCTGCAATTAACACAGAAGAGTGCTGAATGTAATAGACAAACTGTTGTAGGATGAGGCTGTGACAGTCAACGAAGAGGTGACAGTACAGAGCAAGCACCGAGATGGTTGTCAGCGATGTGGTTTAAGATTGTATGTCCATGGACAGCAAAGAAAACAAACGGGAGAGTCTTGATGGAGCAGGCACAAGTAGATCACTCATAAGGAAGATCAGGAAAGGACAGGCAACATTTATACGCCATTTTAGAGGGGGGGATTTGGAGCACCTGGTCGACAACGGGAAGCTGGAAGGAAGGGACCAGGTAGACCCAGGGAGAAAATGCTAACGGACTTGCGGATGGCTGAAGAGAGGAGGGTGGAGGAGATGCTTGGGACAACAAGAGATAGAGACAGATGGAAGTCCATGATCGCCAACGCCATGTGGCAGGGCACCTGATGATGATGATGAATTATCAGTCGTAATAGAAAACAGCAGGAAGACTGAAGTCATGGTGATCAGTAAAAAACATGAAATCCCTTCCTGCAAAATAAAAACAAATGGCACAACCTTGACACAGGATAATAAGTTCAAATACCTGGGAACGGTCATTTCATCAGACGGCAGAAGCACATCGGAAATAGCTGGCAGAATCGGCCAAGCCAAAACAGCATTCAAGAAGACGACAAGCATTCTTACTAACAAATGCCTATCAATTAATATCAGAAAGAGAGTCCTTGAATGTTATATAGAACCAATACTGTTGTACGGATGCGAGGCGTGGACAGTCAGCAAGCAAAGCCAGAGCAGGATCGAGGCAGCCGAGATGTGGTTTCTCAGAAGAATGTTGAGAGTTCCATGGACAGCAAAGAAAACAAACGAGACAGTCTTGATGGAGGCAGACACAAATAGATCACTTATAAGGAAGATTAGGAAAAGACAAGCAACATTTATAGGCCATTTTATAAGGAAGGGGGATTTGGAGCACCTGGTCACAACGGGAAAGCTGGAGGGAAAGAGAGCATAAGGAAGATTAGGAAAGGACAGGCAACATTATAGGCCATTTAGGCCATGCGGCAGGGCACCTGATGATGATGAATAGAAAATATCAAGGTTTTATAGGACATATACGGATGAATAGACCAGCAAGGCAGGAAATGGTAGAAGAGATGACAGAAAGCAAAGGAGCAAGGCAGAAACAAACGAGTGATGGAAAAGAGGAAATTTCTAGCACAGAATTTCTATACAGAAAAGAGTCCCTGGTAACCGCAAGGGAGAAATCTATATTACTACTCCTATCTGTGGTTTAACGAAATTATCCACGAGAAGGGGTTACCAGGGTCTGAAAAACGATCTGTGTGACAGGGTGCAAGTATTCTGGCAATTGGACTGCCTGGTGTTGCGTTACGCTTTGCTACAGTTACGAGTTTTCTGTTGTTTTGTTAATCACAGTGACTGACCGCGTTCAAGCAATAGAAACCAGAAAAGACATAAGTAGAATCAGAACGTGTATATAAGATAACAAAACAAGACAGACCCAATTTTTCAATGAACTGGCCTTTTCCAAGCTTATACATCATCATCATCATCATCATCATCAGGTACCCTGCCGCATGGCGTTGGCGACCATAGACTTCCAACCATCTCTATCTCTCGTTGCCCTAAGCATCTCCCCCACCCTCCTTATCCCCAGCCACTCTGCAAGTCCGTCCAGCATTCTCTCCCTGGGTCTACCTGGTGCTCTCTTTCCCTCCAGCTTTCCCGTTGTGACCAGGTGCTCCAAATCCCCTTCCTCGTAAAATGGCCTATAAATGTTGCTTGTCTTTTCCTAATCTTCCTTTATGAGTGATCTACTTGTGCCTGCCTCCATCAAGACTGTCTCGTTTGTTTGCTTTGCTGTCCATGGAACTCTCAACATTGTTCTGAGAAACCACATCTCGGCTGCCTCGATATTCTTATTCAACAAAAGACAATAAAGAAGGAATACATAAAATTTAGGGGAAAAAACAATGAGACTTCTCTGATGTTCCTTGTACACAATAGACATATACACAAATTTTTGAGGGGGAAAGAGCAAGTTTTTGCTGTTTGTTTTCCCCTAAATTTTCTGTATTAATTCTTCGTTGTCTGATGTGTACGCTTGGTAAAGGCCTGTTGGTCGAAGATTTGATCCTGTCTTGTTTTGTTATATTAAATGATTGTTGTTATATTAAATAATAGTTCTAGTTTTACGTAGTGTTCTGTGTTGGACTGTGTTGTATTGGGTTGTACTGGAATATCTGCTTACAAATTTTTTTTAACTGTACGGTACAGTGTTTCCTGCCAGATATGAATAGGAACTTGGTGCTGTTGGAGATTGGGAAAGATAAAGCAGCGAGGTAGAGCAGATGGGTGCGCCCTCAAAAAGTTGTTCCTGACAAATGCCGCAGATAAAATTCATTTTGATAGCTTAAAGTATACGCGCACAGACTGTAAGCTTGCACTGTTTTACGGCCATTTGATGTCACTGAGGAAAAAAGTTAATTTAGGCAAACACACGCACACACACACACACACACACACACACACACACACACACACACACACACACACACACACACACACACACATACACACACACACACATAACATACATACATACACAATACACATACGTGCGTGTGCATGCACACACATACGCATATACACACACAAACACACACACAAACACTCACACAAACATACATACATACACACAAACTAACACACACACACAAACACTCACAAACACACACACATACACACAAACACGCACACACAAACACAATCACACAAACACTCACACGCACAGAGATATAGAGAGAGACAGACAGACAGACAGACAGAGAGAAGAGAGAGAGAGAGAAACTCAGAACTCAGAAAATGTTTATTCTACATCGGCCTTAGGCCACAATACATGCGAGAGAGAGAGAAAGAGACAGACAGACAGACAGACAGACAGCGTGTGGTATGGATGTGTTTCTTGGTAGGCCTATATGATATTGTAATCATGAAACAGTGATGAACAATGCAGCTTCTGGTTCGTTGATTTGTTGAGAGAGAGAGAGAGACAGACAGACAGACAAACAGACAGACAGACAGACAAACAGACAGACAGACAGCGTGTGAGAGAGAGAGAGAGAGAGAGAGAGAGAGAGAGAGAGAGAGAGAGAGAGAGAGAGGCACACACAATTTCAGCTCGACCTTTTTACGCGAGAGAAATGGACTCAATAAACGACAACAACAAACAACAAATCAAACTGATCATTGATCGTTCAATGGAAGAAGAAGCATGGATCAGAGAAAGAATGTAAAATATGTGTATGATGGTGTATGATGACTGTCTTATAGACTTAAAGAGAGAAAAAAATGATCAAGCCATTCCATCAATATACATGTCTTCCTTGGTCACTCTTTCGCCTTAACCCTTGGACTCCCGCATCCTATCCACCAACAGCAAAAACTTAACCCTTTGACTCTCTCGCCCTATCCACCAGCTTTCTGTGGGAAGTTGGTGGACAGGGTGAGAGATTCAAAGGGTTAAGTTTTTGCTTTGCTAGTATGGTTTGCAATGCAGGAAGCTGGTGGACAGGGTGCAGGAGTCAAAGGGTTAAATCCATATATCTTTATGCTGTATGCTTTTTTGGGGCCAGCTGGTAGCCGTTCTAACAATCTCCCTTTTTCCCCCAAACAAAACAAAACAACAACAACAAAAAACAGAAAATCCGAATTCTGTACTTTTCAAGGTCATTATAACCTGGAAGAAGTTCCGGTTGAAATAAAACATTTTGTGTGTAGAAAACAACGGTAGACGTTTGAAGAGGACTATCACAACACTGCAAGTTTCAGTTTCAGTTTCTCAAGATGACG
>CM060311.1:31465088-31467588 GCA_030674185.1 Monoplex corrugatus | reverse complement strand
TAATTGATAGGCATTTGTTGGTAAGAATGCTCTTCATCTTCTTGAATGTTGTTTTTGCTTGGCCGGTTCTGCTGGCTATTTCTGGTGTGCATCTGCCATCTGGTGAAATGATCGTTCTCAGGTAGTTAAATTTATCAACCTGCCTCAAGGTTGTGCCGTTTGATATATGATATGTGATATATATTTTATACGATACATCAGTATATAATCTACTTTCTGTCGGTGAAAGCATCCACACAACTACATCATTCATTTCCAACAAATGTACACGTTGTAAGCGCTTTGAGTTAGAGCCCTAGAAATGTACACGTTGTAAGTGCTTTGAGTTAGAGCCCTAGAAATGTACACGTTGTAAGTGCTTTGAGTTAGAGCCCTAGAAATGTACACATTGTAAGCGCTTTGAGTTAGAGCCCTAGAAATGTACACGTTGTAAGTGCTTTGAGTTAGAGCCCTAGAAATGTACACGTTGTAAGCGCTTTGAGTTAGAGCCCTAGAAATGTAACGTTGTAAGTCGCTTTGAGTTAGAGCCCTAGAAATGTACACGTTGTAAGTGCTTTGAGTTAGTGCCCTAGAAATGTACACGTTGTAAGTGCTTTGAGCTAGAGCCCTAGAAATGTACACGTTGTAATGCTTTGAGTTAGAGCCCTAGAAATGTACACGTTTAAGGCTTTGAGCTAGAACCCTAGAAATGTACATGTTGTAAGCGATTTGAGTTAGAAGCCCTAGAAATGTACACGTTTATAAGCACTTTGAGCTAGAACCCTAGAAATGTACAACGTTGTAAGCACTTTGATAGAACCCTAGAAATGTACACGTTTAAGCACTTTGAGCTAGAACCCTAGAAATGTACACATTGTAAGACTTTGAGCTAGAGCCCTAGAAATGTACACTTGTAAGCTTTGAGCAGAGCAGATTAAGCGCGTTAGAAATGTCCTTCTGTCATATTGTCTTCATCATCATCACCGCCATCATCTTCATTTTTTTTTCTTTTGATGATTAAAGTTTAAAAAGTTAATACGCTTCCTCATTCACAGTCCTCTGAGACGCTGAGCATTCCAGCAACACCATCATTTTTTTTTTTTTTAATTTTGATAATTAAATTCATTTCATTAAAAAGTTAACATGCTTTGCTCGTTCACAGCCCTCTGAGACGCAGAGTATTCCATCATCATCACGATCTTTATTTTATATTTTGATAATTAAAGTAAAAACAAAATTAATACGCTTCGCCGATTCATTATAACTCTCTAAGACACATTATCATCATCACCACCATTTTGTTGTTGTTGTTGTTGTTGTTGTTGTTGTTGCTTTGTTGTTGTTGTTGTTGTTGTTGTAGCTGCTGCTGCTTTGTTGTTGTTGTTGTTGTTGTTGTTGTTGTTGTTGTTGTTGTTAATTTAAGTAAAAAAATTGAAATAAAATGTCCTTCATTCACAACCCTGTAAGACGAAGGACTCTTTCAAGACGAAAGCACCGTAACAGCTAAACAGAGCTGAATGCCTTCAGTCAGAAAATGGAGGATGCTTTAACCCCCTTGCATCCCTCGCCCTGTTCACCACCAGCTTCTTGAAAAGCTGGGGATATCGTGAAGAAGTGAAAAGGGTTGAACATGAGTGGAAACAAATAGTAAGCGTTGAGCACAGACGTAGTGAAGAACGAGAGAGAGAGAGGGGGGGGGGAGAGAGAGAGAGAGGTGGGGAGAGAGAGAGGGAGAGAGAGGGATGGAGAGAGAGGGGGGAGAGAGAGGGAGAGAGAGATACAGAGGGAGACGAGAGAAAGAGCTAGAGAGGGAGAGAGAGAAGAGAAATTGGCAACTTCCCATTTCCTATTTGTTTTGCGTTTTGTTTGTTTGTTTGTTTTTTGTTGGTTGTCATTTGTTGTTGTTGTTGTTGTTGTTTTCGTTTTTGTTTTGTTTTGGGAGGAGGAGAGGTTATGATGTGACAGAGCTAGTTGCCTGTCTCCCTATCTATATCTATGGTGTGACAGAGCTTTGTAATCCGTCTCTCTATTCATGACAATAGGTGTGACAAGAGCTGGATGCCTGTCTCCTTGTCCATGTCTATGACGTGACAGAGATACTTGTCTGTCTCAATACCCATGCCTACATGTAGTATGGTGCCGTTAGACACAGCTGGTCAGTATTGGTCATCCCCTTCCCTCTGTGTGCATCAGCTTTGCCCCCCATACGTTCTTTTTTCTGCTTGACCGGCACACGTAATGACAGTGACTATTCTTTGGACAGTGGTCACTGGATAGGGAGGTCGGCCCACCCCTGACCAAGCGACCCGTGAAGGTGGCTTTCTCTCGTCATCACACCACCACACACAAACCCCACAGACCACACGCATGGGTTGGGTTGGGTTGTGTTGGGTTGGGTTGTGTTGGGTTGGGTTGGGTTGGGTTGGGTTGTGGTTGTGGGTTGGGGTGGTGTGGGTGGTGTGGTGTGTTGTTGTGTGGTGTGGTGTGGTGTGGTGTCGTGTCGTGTGGTGTGGTGTCGTGT
>CM060311.1:31452588-31455088 GCA_030674185.1 Monoplex corrugatus | reverse complement strand
CTATTTTCTTCAGGCCTTCTTCTGCTGTTTGCTTGGTTTCACATCCCCTTTGTGTGTCTTTCAGGGAGTCATCATACCATCTTCCGAGACTTTTACTGGCTCTTCTGTGACAGTGGGGATGGCTTGGTTGGCTACCATGAATTTGACTGAATCTGCCACTTTTCCTTTTCGCAGTGAGAGACTTCGGGATTTCTTAGGTTTGAACCTCATTCTTGAAGAGGCCACCAGCTCATCCAGCTGCTTTAAGATTTGGTGTGTCTCTTCCTCATCCGTGGACAAGACTGTTGTGTCATCCATGAAAGCTTTCAGAGGAGGCATCTGGTATCCATCTCCCAGATTCACTGGACCTGAACTCTTCATTGCAGCTTTCAAGATGACTTCCATTGCCAACACGAACAGTATGGGAGAGATTGCACAGCCCATTGCAATGCCCACCTCTAGGTCTATCCAGTCCGTGGTGTATTCTTTGGTAGAGAACCGCATTGAGAACCCTTGGAAATACTTCCTCAGCATTGTTCGGATGTTTTCTGGGATGTGATACATTTCAAGAGCCAGCTGGATCATATCGTGTGGAACTGATCCATATGCATTCGCCAGATCAAGCCAAACTACGTCAATGTCTCTCTTCTCTGTTCTTGCTTTTTGGATGGCATCCCAAATCAACGTGGCATGTTCCAAGCATCCAGGCATTCCTGGTATGCCTCCCTTTTGGACTGACATATCCAGATACTTGTTTTCAGTCAGGTATTTTGTCAATCTTGCTGCCATAACAGAGAAGAAGATTTTCCCCTCGACGTTCAGAAGTGATATTGGCCTGAACTGATTGATGCTGCTGGAGTTCTGCTCCTTCGGAATGTACACTCCTTCAGCTCTCATCCATTGGTCGCTGATCTTCTGGTTCCTCCATGCTGATCGAATCATCTTGTGGAGCCACTCGAGCACTTTTGGGCATTTCTTGTAGAGCAGGTATGGTATTCCGTTTGGTCCAGGTGCTGACTTGGCTCTGGCTTTCTTTACTACGTTCTTCACTTCATCCAGTGTTGGTGGTTTGTTATTGAATTTTCCTTCTGGCGCTGCAGGCCAAACCAGATTTTGGATTTCAAGTGGTGCCTCGCGCTGAGAATCGGAATATGTTTCCCTGAGATGCTGCTCTAGGGTTTCCTTGCCCACTGTGAGAGTCCCTGATTTGGGTTGTTCAAACAGCTTTCTTGCAAAGTCAAAGGGATCTTTGAAGAAACGATCTTGAGTCTTCTTCTTTTTGCTCTTTCTTCGCCTTGCTGATTCCACTTTGCTGAGAGCATTGTGTTTGGCCTTCAGATCTTTCCAGAGTTCCAGGAGCCCTTGCTTCTCGAATTCTGAGGCAGTTTTCATTCGCTTTTTAAGCTTCCTTTTCTCCCTCCGGATGCTCTCCATCTGTTGCTGTCTTCTGGATTTCTGGGGAGGCGTTTTTGTCTTTGGCTGCTTCACTCCATAAGTGTCCCTGCAGATAGAGTATATGATGTCTCCGTATGTGTCAAGTTTGTGTTCCAGCGTACTGTTCCCTATTAGCGCATTCAGCTTAAGGACAAGTTCCTCATCTAATTTCTCCCATTGTTCTTTTGCACCGGCAGGCGGCAAATTGAGTTTTCCACGTTTGGCGTTAAGAGCTTGTGCAAAATCCGCATCAGAACCGTCAGCGTGGATGTCCTTGGCACTATGGTTTAATTCCTGGCCTTGGTCATCCAACGTCTCACCTGCTATCGCAGTGCGCTGCTGCTGGTTCGCAAACACTTCCGTGATGTTTCGTCAAATTTCCGCCTGTTTTGTTCTTACATATGGCTCAATCTCTTGGACCCTAACAACGACATTGGAGAAGAAGATTGATGGAGCATGCACACGATTGCTATGTGCAGCCCTGAACAAATCCTGGAGAGAACATCCAACAAACAAAGAGTTATATGGTAAGATCCCACCAATCAGTAAATCAATACGTCAACAAAGACTGCGTTTCGCGGGACACTGCTGGCGTAGCAAAGAAGAACTGGTAGGAGATGTAGGAGATGTTCTACTATAGAGACCCAGTCACGTCAAACAAAGACCAGGACGTCCAAAGAAGACCTTCATCGACTAAATGATGGATGATACAGGTTGTCAGTATAATGAACTACCTACTTCAATGTCTGACAGAGAGGGATGGAGGAAACGTGTCATGGATAGCCGAGCAAGCTCGACATTGAACTGAACTGATATTAAACACACGCTCTGATTCTATTTTCGTGTTTTCCTGGTTCCTCTTCGCTCAAACGTGGGCGGTCACTTTTCCTTTGGGATATGAAATCAAGTTAAGTTGGTTGAAATTTCAGAAAATTGGTACACACAGGCCTGTTTGTGTATTACTTTAACCTCTGTAATATTTGAGTTTTAGTGAGAATGTTTTCCACTATTAAGTTCAGTTCAGTCTACGGCATTACTCCTTGGAATGTTGGCTGCCCGCACTGTTCTCTGGGTGTCTGTCCTCCAC
>CM060311.1:31425088-31445088 GCA_030674185.1 Monoplex corrugatus | reverse complement strand
AAAAACAAATGAGAAAGAGAATGAGAAAGAATGGGAGAGAGAGAGGGAGAGGAAGGGAAGGAGAGAGAGGGGGAGAGAGAAAAGGAGAGAGGGGGAAAGAGAGACAGAGGGAGAGAGAAGAAGGGACAGAGACAGAGAGAGTGAGAGAGAAAGAGAGAGAGAGAGAGAGAGAGAGAGAGAGAGAGAGAATCATATAGAGAGGGATCTGTATTCATTACACTACGTATCTTGTGACTGTGTAATTGCCAGCTTGCACCATAGACACTGGCCTGTTTGCTGTCCACAAAGTGTTTTTCGTAGGTTCAAGAAGTCTGTCAGATAACGGAGTACAGACTGGGTGGAGCGCATAAGCAATTTTGTTGCAGTGCGAAGAATCCCTCTGGAATTCTAAACTCCAAGAGTCCTACATTTAGCATAAAGGCCTGCATGGCATTCATTATCAAAATTCTTTTGGTAATCAACGAAGTAGGTTAAAAATCAGTTATTTCTTGTTTTAATGATATTATGGTCAATTATGTGGTGTTTTTGTTTGCTTGTATAGTTGTTGTTGTTTCTTTCTTTCTGTCTTTCTATCTTTCTTTTTTTTTCTTAACTCAGTATTTTTGTTTTCATAATATTGTCAGTTATGTGGTGTTTTTGTTTGTTTGTTTGTTTGTTTGTTTGTTTGTTTGTTTGTTTGTTTGTTTGTTTGTTTGTTTGTTGTCGTTGTTGTTGTTTCTTTCTTTCTTTCTTTCTATCTTTCTTTTTTTCTTAACTCAGTATTTCTTGTTTTCATAATATTGTCAGTTATGTGGTGTTTTTGTTTGTTTGTTTGTTTGTTTGTTTGTTTGTTGTTTGTTTTGTTGTTGTTGTTGTTGTTGTTGTTGTTGTTGTTGTTGTTGTTGTTTCTTTCTAACTATCTTTCTTTCTTAAATCAGCATTTCTTGTTTTCATAATATTGTCGGTTATGTGGTGTTTCTGTTTGTTTGTTTGTTTGTTTGTTTGTTTGTTTGTTTGTTTATTGTTGTTTTTGTTCTTTCTTTCTTTCTTTTCTTTCTTTCTTTCTGTCTTTCTTTAGTTCGTTCGTTCGTTCGTTCATTCATTCTTTCTTTCTTTCTTTCTTTCGTTCTTTCTATCGTTTTTTTCTTTTCTCTCTTTCTTTCTTTCTTTCTTTCTGTCTTGTTTTCAGAAAGAAGATATGGTCAGCGGTAGAAGTAGGTTATTTTCTAAAGCCCAGTCTGGGCTTGATTGACATATACATATATCTATCTATATTTGTATCTATCTATATCTACATCTATCTATCTATATCTGTCTATCTATCTATATATATATATAGAGAGAGAGAGAGAGAAAGAGATACATAGATACATACACATATATACATATATGTATATATATGTATATATATATATATATATATATATATATATATATATATATATATATATATATATATATATATATATATTATAATATTACTTAAAAGTCATCTGCTTATTGGTAGGTACTGGTATTATACTTTGTTGTTCAAAATTTGGGAAAAGAATTTACCACGAGAGTTTTCTTTTCTTTTTAGTCTTATCTCTCTGTGGTTGTTTCGGTTCATACGGCCAAGGTAAAGTTCTATTCAACTCCCGATAGATACCCAGTATTGTACTGTGGGTATCTGGGTTACACCCTGGAATGCGGCATGCTTGAGATAGGGTTTGTATATATCCCAACTTGATACAGAAATACCACCCGTGTGTAGAGAGAGTGGGGTGTGGGAGGTGGAGGGAAGGAAGGAGAAGAGTGAGGGTTTTGGTAATATGGTCAAACCAGAGTGATATTGTTTTTTTGTTGTTTGTTTGTTTGTTTGTGTTGTGTGTGTTGGTGTTGTGTGTGTGTGTGAGTGTGTGTGTGTGTGTGTGTGTGAGTGAGTGTGAGTGAGTGTGTGTGTGTGAGGAGTGTGTGGTGTGTGTGTGTGTGTGTGTGTGTGTGTGTGTGTGTGTGTGTGTGTGTGTGTGTGTGTGTGTGTGTTTGAGTCTCTGTCCATGCTCTCTCTGTGTCTCTCTGTTTCTCTCTCTTTCTCTCTTTGTCTGTCTGTCTGTCGTCTGTCTGTCTCGTCTGTCTGTCTGTCTGTCTGTCTCTGTTCTCTGTTCTCTCTGTTCTCTCTCTCTCTCTCTCTCTCTCTCTCTCTCTCTCTCTCTCTGTATGTGTGTGTCTGTGTCTGTCTGTTCTGCGTATGTTTATCGCAGTTCTTGTTTGAGTGTGTCTTCAGTGCTGATAGTAGTGGTGATGGTTGTAATAGTAGTAAGTATTAGTATTGGTGATGATGATGATGATGATGATGATGATGATGATGATGATGATATGATGATGATGATGGTGATGGTGATGGGATGATGATGATGATGATGATGATGATGATGATGATGATGATGATGATGATGATGATGATGATGATGATGATGATGAATCATTAGTGCTCTCGGTCCAGTACTCTCGAGTTTTTCTTGTTATCTTCCTTCCCTCCCCTCTTCCTGCCCCTTTCTTCTACACCAGAGTTTCAAGTCTGGAGTTTGTTTCAAGAGGGATTCATCGCACTCGGAAAATTCCATGTGCGCTCTATCCAAATCTGCCAGCAATTACAGGGAAGACTTCCTGAACCTGCGCCCAAACCCTATGCGCTGACGAGGTCTTGAAATGAACAATGGTGGTGGTGGGCAGGGGGAGAGAACATATGAAACAATCAGCTGACACCACCAGAATGATGGGAACCGTAAGATGGGCAGCAAAGGAGCCAATTTTTTTTCTTTATGTTGCAGGCTGGATTGAACTCAAGATGTCAGAAACCAGAAAAACACGAAAACAGAATCAGGACACGTATTTAATACAACCAGGCAAGACACGCGCAAATTTTCGGCCAACTGGGCTTTGTTAACGTGAATGAAAAAATCACAAACGAACAAACACCAAATACAAAAATTAGGAGAAAAAGACTGAAATTTCCCTGCTGCTTCGTCCCGTGGGAGAAGAGGACTAAAATCACTCACTGACGAAGCAGTCAGGGAAGTTTCAGTCTTTCTCTCCTAATTTTTGTATTTGGTGTGTGTTTGTTTGTGATCTTATATTCACGCTTGATAAAGGCCAGTTGGCCGATAATTCGCGCCTGTCTTGTCTGGTTGTATTAAATACTGCGCTCTGATTCTTTTTGTATGTTTGTTCTTTCTGAACATATACACTGTGGATTAAATCAGCTTGATACACGGCTCGTATAAGCCTCATCCTTACTTATATTATTCATTTTTGGATTCGATAAAACAATCAAGCGTCTTCGAGACTACACGGCATCGTTACAATGGAAACATTATGAGTACATCTTACATGTGATCCTACTTTTTCACACATCGCTTATTTCACTATGACAGGGCTTGAAAGACCTAAAAATCTGGGACAGTTTTTTTCATAAGTCCATGATGATGAGAATGGGGATGGAAATGACGAACACAGCTTTGAAGGAGGCAGACACGAGAAGAACATTAATGAAGACGATCAGATCAGGAAAAAACAAGCAAACATTTATAGGACATTTTATGAGGCGAGAGAAATTACAGCACTTAGTCACAACAGGAAAGCTGGAGGGGAAAAGATCACCAGGTAGACCCAGGGAGAAAATATCGGACGGATTTGTACAGTGGATGAAGACAGACAGGGTGGGGGATGTCCTTGCAGCGACAAAGGATAGATTCATATGGAAGGCCATGATCGCCAACGTCATGCGGCAGGGCACTGATGATGAATGAACACTATTACTCAAGGACAGTAGCATTAGGTCCCTTTGGACCTGTCTTACAGCTAATCCTTGCATGGCGATAATGCTGTGGAGTTCCATTTCAGATTTAGATTATGTGACATGGCTCTGTACTCTACGCTTCATTTCATGCTATATCCACCAGGCCCGAGAGATGCAGACACCTGCAGTGTTGGTCAAGAACTTTGAATAACATCTTCGGCGACACATCCGTTAATGAGACGATACTCGACTGTGTGGTTCCACTTCCTAACGAGCCATACCCTGCTCCACTTTGGATAAGAGCTGGTCGGAGCATAAATAAACAAATAGATAGATAGGTAGTAGATAGATAGATAGATAGATAGATGGATAGATGGATAGGTGGATAGATAGATAGATAGGTGGATAGATGGATAGATAAATAGATAGATATGATATAATAGATAGAGAGAATAAATGGATAGATGGATGGATAGATAGATAGATAGATAGATAGATAGAATAGATAGATAGATAGATAGATAGATAGATACGAGATAGATAGATGATAGATAGATAGATAGATAGATAGAAGATAGATAGACAGTGTAGAATAGATAGATAGATAGATAGATAGATAATATTTAAGTTATGGGTTAAGATCAGTAGAGACGTGCCAGACAACAGGCAGATAGTAGATGGATGTTAGGATGCATAATAACTACAGATGATGATAGATAAATGGATAGATGGATAGATGGATAGATAGATAGATAGATAGACAGACAGATAGATAGATAGATAGATAGGTGGATAGATAGATAGATAGATAGATAGATAGATAGATGGATGGATAGATAGATAGATAGATAGACGGATGGATAGATGGATAGACAGACGGATGGATAGATGGATAGATAGATAGATAGATAGATAGATGGATAGATGGATATATAGATAGATAGATAGATAGATAGTCAGATAGATAGATAGATAGATAGATAGATAGATAGATAGATAGATAGATAGATAGATCACAATATTTTTAACTGATGTGGGTTTGAATCCCCGATTTTCCAGTCAGTAATCGTTGCGCTGAAGACTTAGCCACGTTGACCGCCAGCTCTTTGGCATGTTTAGCCGTGACACCTAATCAAACTTACAGACGTGGATTCCTTGGCTGACATGTTTGGCTCTGACACCTGTTCAAATCTGTAGGTCAGTTTTACTTGTTTGGTCAAACTTAATTACGGCCTAACGTCACCAAAGACCCCCCGACCTGTGTGACAAAGCCACAGTGTGTACAAAGAGATCTTGTTGTTGACTTCATCAGTCTCTGTCATCCCAAGGTTTCGAGCGAGGTCTGTTTATACACTCGTTCATGCTCGTTCAATCCTGTATGTGGATTTGGCTGTGTAACTCACGGGATCTGTGTGCCACGTTTAATCCTGTGAAACAGTAGAAAAGCTTGAAAAGCTTTTTTTTATACATAAACTGCTCTCACACGGTCGAGTGGTTCAGGTACTGGTCCCTCCCCCCTCCCCCCCCCCCCCCCCCCCCCCCCCCCCCCCGTGGGGATGCCGGAGGCTCTTTCAGTGTAAATAGTATCCCCACCTTCTGGAAATTATGTGCTAGAAATTTCCTCTTTTTCTGTCACTCTCTTTGTTTCTGCCTTGTTCTTTTGCTTTCTGTCATTTCTTCTTTATCATTTTCTGCCTTGCTGGTCCATTCACCTCTATGTGTGCGATAAAATCTTACCTACTTTTTCTTAGGATTGATAAATGGGTACATGTATTACGTGCATTTTTGGCTCTAAGGAGGTGAGATATGCGGAAGCAATTTTGGTACTTTATGTCCGTTTTTGTATGCTTTGCTTGAATTTGTATTCAGGTATGATTTTTAAATCCTCTGTGCGATAAAGTGGACGGAGTGGTCAACGCCAGGGACATGTCCTGAGATTATATGTGCGAATGCATTGATATGTGTACTTAATTTTCTTTTTTTTTTTTTCTTTCCTGTTGAAGTTTTGTATATTTTGAAGCGGTTATAGCCCTGATATGGCTCTACGCAGTCGGCTGGACTTAAAGCAATAAGGTACTGGTCTTCCATTCAGAAGGTATGGGTTTGAACCAGTTTGAGTCCTGCATGGTGGGTAAAGGGTATAGATCCCCCCCCCTCTCCCCCCATTTTTCAGGTCAGCATTTGTGTAGACTTCTTTATTGCCTCAACTCTCTTTGTATGTGTACGCATGCAGAACTTCAAATATGTGTGTTAAAGATCATGTAAGCCATGCCAATTGTTCTGGTTAACCTCAGCGCAGCGTTTGATCCGTTTGATCATTCCATTTTTGTGAAGAAACTAGAAAATACTTTTCGGATTCAGACACGGCCTTGAAGTGTTTTGTCTGGTTTGGTCAGCGAGCGTTCCCTGTTTATCACTGCGAATGGTAGTCTTTCCACTCCTTGCCCTCTCGTGTATGGTAAACCACAAGGATTTGTTCTAGAACCTGTTTTGTTTATTGTATATTTGCAGCCATTGTCTGTTTTAATGCTCTTCGTGATTGTGATTTTCATTAATATGTAAATGACACAGAAGATCAAAAAGTTCTTCACCAAGTCTTCTTTCGTTTATGTCGTTTGCAGTCTACATGGTCAAGCCATATAAGCAGTGTATGTGGCCGTTTGTTTATGTTCCTGTCGACTGCCATGGAGCTTGGTGGTCAGAGGAATTGTAGTCTCTGATGTCTTCTATCGCTTCACTTTATAGAGGCGACATCACTGTACTGTGTTCAGCCTTTCGGTCATCTTGACGGCAGGGGCAGGTTAATGAAGGTTTTAGTTTGAAAGTTTATATTGGCCTACATCAAAATTTTATGTCTCCTCTGTTCAGAATATTGTTCAAAGAAGTCATCAATGCTTTTTTCTGTCTCTGATCAATGGTTTCTGCATCTACAGTCACAATTTTGTTTGAAACATTTGTACAATCCAGGCATGCAGAACACTGCCAGAGAATATAATTATTTGAGACTTTTTTGGGGACTCAGCAATCAATCTGGAAGCAGATGTCGCGTTCCCATACGCATGGACAAGCCCGATTCCCCACACACATATTATTTGCATGATCTTTCTCTCTCGCGGGCGCGCACGCGCACGCACGTACATACACACACACACACACACACACACACACACACACACTCACACACACACACACACACACACACACACACACACACACACACACACACACACGCACGCACGCATGCACGCACACGCACACACGATTTGTGTGTGAACTATAGTGTTGTTCCATAAACTTGAAAATACAGGGGAATGAGACAACAGAGAGCATAATGATAAAGGAGATTGTCACAATGGCATAATCATATTCTTTTTCAGTTCCAGCCACTCCTCCACTTCTCAGTCTGCTTCAATGAAACCTCCAATCTTCCTCTTCAAAGATCGATCATTTCCCTAAATTCCCCCGTTTCTCTGTAATGTGATCTGATTGTGTTTGTCCGTTGACAATTTGTTTACTTTGTTGTTCAAGTTAACAACTTACGATGGTAGTGATCCGAAAACTTCTATATTCTCTCTGTGTCTCTGCATGTCTGTATGTCTGTCTGTCTGTCTGTCTGTCGTCTGCTGATTGCCCCTGCCTGCCTGCCTGCTCTGCCGTCTGTCTGTCTTCTGTCGCTCTCTCTGTCTGTCTGTCTATCTTTCTTTCTATCTGCCTCTCTGTCTCTCTCTCTCTCTCAGTCTCTCTGTCTATCTCTGTCTCTGTCTCTCTCTCTCTGTCTCTCTCTCTCTTCCCTCTCCTGCTCTCTCTCTCTCTTTCTCTCTCTGTCTCTCTCTCTCTCTCTCTCTCCCGATCTCTCTCTCTCTCTCTCTCTCTCTCTCACTCTCTCTCTCTACACACAAACTTTCTTTTTTTATTTGTTAACATTTTCTCTCTGTCTCTGTCTCTGTCTGTCTTCCTCTTCCTCTCTGTCTCTCCCTCCTTTTTCTCTCTCTCTCTCTCTCTCTCTCTCCTTCTTTCTCTTTCTCTATCTCCCTTCCTCTCTTTTTCTGTCTAGCTCTCTCTATCTCTCACACACGCAAACACACATACACACACATTAATTACTATTTTCTTGCATACGTCTCTCTTCTAGCTTTCTCAACGACTTGTAAACGGTGTTAACCTTTGAAATTCTTATGCATCACGACATACATTTTTTAATCTTCAATCTTTTTAATACAAGGCAGATATGTAGAATAACAACGGCGAGTTTGAACCAAAAAAAAAAAAAAACAGGCCTTTCGTTAATCACTGCCACCATTGGAAAATAAGATACTGCCATCGTCGTCATCGTCATTCCAACCTCCAACCTCCTGACCCTTGATCTCTACCTTCCACCTACCTCCGTGGTAAAGGAGCTTTTTAACTCGCCCCAATTCCCGCGGAGAGGGTGTGTGTTAAATTTCTAGGACCACCTCAACTAAAAGTTAATCCCCTTCGCCCAGCTGCCACCACTGTGTTGATCCTTCACTGCCTTTCATGTACCAGTGATCTCCTGACCTCCCTTCTGCCTTGCTTTGAACTGTCTGTTCAAAGTTGTGTAACAGGTGGGTTCAAGAAAAGCAACTGCAGGTGGTAAGGCTTTCACCCTCAAGAGATGGGCATTATACAGTTCAGCCAGTGGGGTCCCAAGTACCACCAGTCTGTTTCAGTTTCAGTTTCAGTTATTCAAGATGACATCTCCGCGCTCAGAATGAAATCCATAAGCAGTAACGTCATAGGTGCCATGAAATGGAGAAGATCCAGAATGGTCACGGCACAAGCCTTAAGCCCTGCACATAAACCCACGAGCTGGCCAGGTACTGAGGTCCTACCTAGATAGTCCCATAACTCTGGGGTCGTAGGGGAGTGAGGTGGTAGAGACCTCAACTTTTCCCGGGGCCAGCACCACGAGGGCGGCGCCCATCCCCTCTTCCTCGCTTCAAATTCACATTCGTAATTCACTTTTTTTTGTTCAAAACCAAGACTTCAGAAAGGCAAGAAGGCTAATTGGTCTAAAAGGGGTAGGACCTGGGAAATCAACCTATGTCACCAACAATGTTTTGTTACCAAGGCAGCTGGGCAATACCTGCTCTTCACGATTTTCAACTGCCGTGGGATCTTTAGTGTGCGCAGCCAGAAGGCACACGGGTCCGACTCGTTTTTCGCCCCCTTCCGAAGGACTAGACATTCAGTTCGATTTTCGGTTCAAACTGAGGAGAAAAGTCGAAGCCTCTTCGTGGAGCGAACCCTGGAACCTCGAGTTTAGTTACTGGCAGGGAAACGTCTGAACCATTCGCCACTCTTCTCCCAAGTACCAGTCGCTAACGAAACTGAATCAGCGGTAAAAGACTACACCATGTATTTGCAGACCTTGACATCGGGCGACCGGGATTAGAAGTGGCAGTGAAGAAATAATGAGGTTTTGTTTTGATCACTCTTGTCTTTGAGTTCTTAGCATGGATAGACAGACAGGTTGTCACTTGATGGCGTTTTTCTCTAGAGAGTCTCTGAAGGCAGAGTCAACAACACTGCTGTGCTATGAGTTCTTGAAAATAAGAGGGCGTTATCTCATGTAGTGTGCTTAATGTGACAGTTGATACATTTACTTGTATTCAGTTTCAGTTTCAGTTTCTCAAGACGACGTCTCCGCGCTCAGAACGAATTCCATATGCACTAATGTCACAGGTGCCATGTGTGTGGTGATCATGGCACAAGCCTTAAATTAAGCCTGCGCATAAACCCATGAGCTGGCCGGTCCTGAGGCCCTACCTAGCCTATGTGTTACCTAATCTACATTTTTATACTTAGTATTGTATACTAGTTTTGTATCAGCCTATAATTGGAACACTCTTGGTTACATGTAAATGACATGTGTATCTGTGTATCTTACCTTCAGAAAAGGAACACACATATAAAGTAAATAAATAAATAGTTAAAGGTCTGAATCACAACACAGTTAGCTATTCTGTATAAATTCGTCTCACATGACAGAACCCATCCCCCCCCCCCCCCCCAGTCAATACCCAAATGCTCAGCTGTCTATCAACTAGGTGAAGACAATATTTTCTTATTTACTTGTATTGTACACTTACAACCCATTATGCCATTGGCGTGTAGGGAAGCAACGAAGGTTCTCCACTCATGTCTGTTCTGGATCTGTCTTTGTACAGTAAACCAGGTGTTTCAGGGCGCTGAGGCCTTCTTCTGTTGATCCTCTCTGAGAGTTCTCGGATCTCTCTCCCTTTGTGTCTGTCTCTCTGTCTCTGTCTCTGTCTCTGTTTCTGTCTCTGTCTCTCTCTCACTCTCTCTCTCTCTGTTTCTCTGTCTCTGTCTCTCTGTCTCTCTGTCTCTCCGTGTCTCTGTCTCTGTCTCTGTCTCTGTCTCTCTCTCTCTCTCTCTCTCTCTCTCTCTCTCTCTCTCTCTCTCTCTCTCTCTTACGCCTACAGTAAATACATCCCATGGGCCAAGTCAACCACTCAAATGTTATAAGTTCTTGGCACTCAAGAGAAGTGCCACTTGACGGAAGTGCTGTGTCTCGGTAGACATGGCGAAGGTCCGTGTCAGCACCTGGTGACACACGTCACTTCACACTTACATTGGCTCGGTATGTCGTGTTGGCTCTGCCGACTTTGCTGTACAACGTCACGTACGTGGGAACATGGTCCTGGTGATTCACGGTCACTGCAATTGTTTTTCTGTTACAAAATGTAAACGTAATGGCAGTCTGACATTATAACATGTGCGTTTGTTTGTTTGTTTGGGGAGTGAGGCGGGAGAGATCCCACGCTTCTCTCAAGGCCAGTATTATTGGGATGGTGCTTGTAGCGTTGTGGGGAAAAGAAATCATCAAGAACGGGAAAAAAACACACATATTCACACACACACACAACAAACACACACACACACACACACACACAAAACACACACCACACACACACACACACACATGCACACACACGCGCGCGCGCGCGCGCACACACACACACACATATATATATATACATAATATATATATATACATATGTATATATACATATAGAGAGAGATATATAGATATATACATCACACACATCACACACACACACACACACATGCACACACACACACACACACACGCATACACACACACAAACACACGCATCACACAAACAACATACACACACACACACACTCACTCACTCACTCACTCACACACACACCAACACACACACACACACACGCACACACACACACACACACACCAACACAACACACACACATATCTATATCTATCTATACATACATATATACATTTGTAGATATATACATAACACACACATCACACACACATACATGAACGCACACATCACACACGCGCACACACAAACACACATATCACACACGCACACACACAAACACATACACGCACACACACACACGCCTGCGCGCACACACACACACACAAACACAAACACACACATTGCACACACACACACACAAACAAACAAATACACACATACACAAACACATAACACATCACACACACAACACAACTCACATATTCACACACACACATACCAACACACCGACACACACGTACACACACACACACATACACCAACACACAGACGGACACGTACACACACAAACACACATCACAAACACTCTCTCTCTCTGTCTATTTTCTCTCTCTCTCTCTCTCTCTCTCTCTCTCCTCTCTCTCTCTCTCTCTCTCTCTCTCGATTTCAAGACCTTTCCCAGAGCATAGGGTTTCACGCATCTCAAGGAGTGTGCCAGATAGCTGCTGGCAAATTTGGAGGGAGCGCATACGGAATTGTCCGAGAAGGACGAATCCCTCGTGAACAATCAAGATCTGTACAACAGTATTACAGCCCGTTTGTTTTATGTATAATTGATTTTTTGACTGGGTTCAATCATTCAGAAGAACTACAAGTATTCAATTGATATATTCTGGTTTCTGGTGTTCAGCTGGAATATTCAGCTGGTGGATAGGGTGCGGGAATCAAATGGTTACGATTCTGCTTTGCTTGCATGGTTGACAATGCAAGCTACTGGTGGACAAGATGCAGAAATGAAGGGGTTAAACAAAGGTAAGTGCAGATACGATTTTACAACCCTGAAAGAGGGGCAGTAGAGGTGTCTCCCTTGCAATGGAAGAAACAAACAAATAGTAAGACAAAAGACAAGCAAAACTTTAAACATCAACAACAACAAAATTTAAAACGTATTGCAAGAACGTATTTGCGTGTACTTTTCTTAGTAATGCTGTAAAATCCTAAACAAATAAATAAATAAAAAATAAAAGTAAAAAGAAGTACCTGGCATTTACTCTGTTTAGTAATGCGGACCCTGGCTGTCACTTTCTATGTTTATTGCTTTAGATTTTGGAGTCTGTATATTGTTCAAGAGGGATTTCTGGCACTCGAACAATTCCATACGCGCTCTACCCAAATCTGCCAGCATATATCTGGCAGACTCCCTAAATATGCACAAAACCCTGTGCGTTGGTAAGGTCTGGAAATGGGGAGGACTGGACAGAGAGAGGGGAAGGGAAAGGGACCTATGAAACAGTAAGCTGGCACCACCAGATTGATGGAGACATTAAGATCGGCAGCAAACAGGCCAGGGTTGAACTCGAGATATCAGATCTTGAGTCAATGGCTCTATTAACTCTTTGACTCCCCGCACCCTGTCTACCAGCATCCTGTATTGTCAATCGTGCTAGCAAAGTAAAAAAACTTAACCCTTTGACTCCCTCACCTTATCCACCAGCTTCCTGCAGAAGCTGGTGGATAAGGTGAGGGAGTCAAAGGGTTAAGTTTTTGCATTTGGCGGATGGGGTGCGGGAGTCAAAAGGTTAAAAGAACCCACCAGCCTTGAAAAAAAAAACAGCCATTAAAACAGCTTCACTGCTTAAAACTCTCAGCATTAACCACGTGTAGTGGTATTAAGTGTAACAACAGTGTCACTACTCATCTGTCCCATAAATTCACCTGGCATTGAAAGAACACGTTCTTGTCGTTCAGGTCTAAACTTCATTGCTGGTGTACAGCGGACTGATAAGGTCAAAAGTGGACCTTTTATTTATTTTTTTTACAGGAAATTCCTTTAAAACTGAATAAAAGGCTAAGAGCAAATTTATAGTCGAGTTTATGTGTCAATGGTGATCAAAAGGAACCATAAAAAACACAAAAACAGAATCATTTTTTTCCCTGCTCAATGCCTTTTCGGGGAAGTTGTCTACTTTTTTTTTTCTTGCTAAGTGTTGCGCTTGTATTATTGTTTATAGAAAAACAACTAAGTTGGAACAGTGTGTGTGTTTGAGTGCATGTGTGTGTGCGTGCGTATTGTGTGTGTGCGCGTGCGCGCGCGCGCGGCGGCGTGGTGTGTGTGTGTGTGTGTGTGTGTGGGGTGGTATGTGTGTGTGTGTGTGAGAGACAAAGGATATGACAACTTGGGTCAAAGCTCATTTGCTAAACATGTTTGAGTGTACCCTAGCTCAGCATCTTTTGTGTATACATGTACGTGTGTGTGTGTGTGTGTGTGTGTGTGTGTGTGTGTGTGTGTGTGTGTGTGTGTGTGTGTGTGTGTGACAGAGCACTTGGGTCAAGGGTCATTCGCTGAATAGGTTTAAAAATACCCTATCTCAATATCTTGTGTGTGTGTGCGTGTGCGTGTGTACGTGTATGTGTGCGTATGTGTGTGTATGTGTGTGTGTGTGCGTCTGCGTGCGTACGTCGTTCGTGTGTATGTGTGTGTGTGTGTGTGTGTGTGTGTGTGTGTGTGTGTGTGTGTGTGTGTGTGTGTGTAGCACCTGACTACAAAAATCTCAGGATCTAGGGTTTGTGTTTGCTCTCTCTCTCTCTTTCTCTCTCTCTCTCTTTCTCTTTCTCTCGCTCTCTCTCTCTCTCTCTCTCCTTCCCTCTCTCCTCTCTCTCTCTCTCTCTCTCTCTCCCTCTCTCTCCCTCTCTCCTCTCTCTCTCACTCTCTCTCTCTCTTTTCCCTCTCTCTCTTGCTCACTCCCCTCTCTCTCTCTCAGCAATCTTTTTTCTTTCTTTCGTTTTCTTCTTTTGTGTTGCCTTCCACAAAGGTTTCTTTTTTTTATTTTGTTTTGTATTTTAGACCACACAATTTATTCTGCAGTGTGAAAGGTCCAGTTTGTCTCGTTTTGACTCGTTGTGATAATCGTTCCACAGTTGCAAGAGAAACAACCTTTCTATCCTTGTCTTAGGGCTATGGACAATTTACCTATATTTGCCTTACTTTATGGTTGGTCCATGGCAGTCATTTTCTATTTATAAAAGTTACACTTATCATAATAGATGGTATTTTGCCAACAAATGTTCGAATACCACAATCATAGGTTTTATTTTGACCAAAAAAATTATTTTTCGAAATTATCGCCTGAGAAGCGAAGAGTCTTTCTTAACAATGATCAGTGTTGCTACCCGATCTGGTAAAGGGTAACCCCATCCTGTAAGCAGATCGCAAGCAAGTACCCTGACAGAAGACGACACTAAGACTTGGCAGAAGGCAAGGCAGTTGTTCAGCTATAATACCTGGCGCCAGGAAACTTGAGACAGGGATGGCCTGATAACACAACAGACAGTTTGGTGAGGATTTCGTTTTACGGCGTGTTGGATCAGCTGTACATGTGACGTGGGCTTAATGTCGAGTCAGAGTGATAATGACATGGCGACACCCTGTAAGACATCAAAGACCCCGGTGTGCTTTGCATCATTATTGTGTTATAAATCATTCCTTGCCTTGCGCTGTTCTCTAAACTCATTTGGACTCGCTACGTGTCAAAGCTTACAACGTAATCTGACATTTCATTGGGAGTGCAGAGAATTTTAACGGTTGAAATGCGAGCTGACCACACCCCCATTACGTTGTTACACAGTCTGTGTCTTCCGTAGGCCATGAATGCTGGGTGTTTTCGTGTTTCTGCTGAGAGGCGATGTGTGTGGTGTGTGTGTGTGTGTGTGTGTGTGTGTGTGTGTGGGGTGTGTGTGTGTGTGTGTGTGTGTGTGTGTGTGTGTGTGTGTGTGTGTGTGTGTGTCTGTGTGCAGCACCTGATTGCAAAAGTCTCAGGATCTAGGGTATGGGTTTGTGTTCGTCTCTCTCTCTCTCACACACACACACTCCTCTCTCTCTCACTCTCACTCTCACTTGCTCACAGCGCTCTCCCCCCCCCCCCTCTCTCTCTCTCTCTCACAGTCTTCATTCTTTTTTTCCATTTTCTTCTTTTTTATTGCCCTCCTCAAAGGTTTCTTTTTCTATTTCGTTTTGTATTTTAGACCATCGATTTATTCTGCCTAGTGAAAGATCTGATTTGTCCCGTTTTGACTCGTTATGATCATTCTTCCACAGTTGCAAGGGAAACAATCTTTCTGTCCTTGTCCCAGGGCCACAGACAATCTATACACATTTACCTTACTTTATGGTCGGTCCATGGCAATCAGTCTCTTTTTGAAAAATTACATTTACCGTGAAAAATATTATTGTGCAAACAACTTTTCGAATGCCACTATCACAGGCAGATTTTATTTTCACGGGAAAATTGTCAAACTTATCGCCTGAGAAGCGAAGAGTCTTCCTTAATTTAACAATGATTAGTGTCGCCACCTGATCCAGTAAAGGGTAGCCCACCTATAAGCTGATCACAGGCAAGTACCCTGACAGAAGACAACACTAAGACTTGGCAGAAGACAAGGCAGTTGTTCAGCTATAATACCTGGCACCAGGAAACTTGAGACAGGGATGGCCTGATAACACAACAGACAGTTTGGTGAGGATTTCGTTTTACGGCGTGTTGGATCAGCTGTACATGTGACGTGGGCTTAATGTCGAGTCAGAGTGATAATGACATGGCGACACCCTGTAAGACATCAAAGACCCCCGTTGTGCTTTGCATCATTATTGTGTTATAAATCATTCCTTGCCTTGCGCTGTTCTCTAAACTCATTTGGACTCGCTACGTGTCAAAGCTTACAACGTAATCTGACATTTCATTGGGAGTGCAGAGAATTTTAAACGGTTGAAATGCGAGTTGACCACACCCCCATTACGTTGTTACACAGTCTGTGTCTTCTGTAGGCTGTTAATGCTGGGTGTTTTCGTGTTTCCACTGAGAGGCGATGGGCGTGTATGTGTGTGTGTGTGTGTGTGTGTGTGTGTGTGTGTGTGTGTGTGTGTGTGTGCGCTCGCGCGCGCGCGCCTATTTTTTGTTTGTTCTCTTGCTTTTGTTTTAGTCTTGGGGTTTTCTTTTGTTGTTGTTTTTATTGTTGTTATTGCTGTTGTTGTTGTTGCTTGTTACTATTGTTGTTTTGTTTTTTGTTGTTGTTGATAGCTTTCTGCATTTTCTAGGATGCGTGTATGCACGTTGTTTCTTCCACTCTATGCAGGCGCTATGTTGCTGCACAGTCTGTATATTCCGTCTCCGGCAGGGCGTGTACTGGAGGTTTTCATGTTTCCCAAAGCCAACGGACACTGACTTTGTTTGTAGGGTCTTAAACGTGCATATGTCATACCAAAGGAAATAAGAGGAAGCAGGGAGAATTTTAAATATTAACTAAGTAACATAACTCTTGAGAGTCACGGAGTTATCTCCCATGTGGAATTTCTCAAATCCAACACAGTTTGCGCTACCCATTCAGCTAGCATAGACGCAGCCACAAGGCACAGAATTGCAAGCTCAGAACCTTGTGGCTGCGTCTATGCTAGCTGAATCCGTAGCGCAAACTGTGTTGGATTTGAAAAATTCTACATCGGAGATAACTCCGTGACTCTCAAGAGTTATGTTACTTAGTGCATATGTCATGTTGTGCATGTGTATGAATACACACAAGAAGTCCCATAGACACCAGTATGTCTATAGACACGTTGACCTAGAAGATGGGCAAAAATCTCCATTCTTTAACCACCGGGAGGGAGGTTGATTGATTAACCGCATGAGTGAACGAATTAATTGAAAGATGAGTGAGCGCATGAATGAGTAAATAAATAGCATGAATGAGTAAATATATAAATCAAGCAAAAGGACTAACAGGTGAATAAACGAATGATTGAAAATTCGAATAGACCATTCTCGTTTAAACAGTAGTGATGGTGGTGGTGTTGATGATGACAATGATGATGATCGTGACGACGACGGCGACGACGACGACGATGATGATGATGATGATGATGATGATGACGATGACAATGACGATAGTAATAATAATAACAACAACAACGATAATAATAATAATAATAATATAGTAGTAGTAGTAGTGATTATGATGATGATGATAATGATGATGATGATGACGACGACGACGACGACAACGACGAGAATGATGATGATAACGACGACGACGACGATGATGACGATGATTATATTGCCATTTGTATAGCGCAAGCAATTCATGTCAAAGAGTGTCCTCGCGCTTTACTTAAAACCAAATTGTTAAAGAAAGAAAAAAAGAAAAAAGAAAAACAAGAAAAAAAGAAATCCTGCGGAAGTGGGGTAAACGTACTTGACCCTGAGAAACAGACTGAAAAGATGGGAGGTGAACGACCTCCGTAAGTGTTTGTGTAAACTTGCATTAGTGTTATTATCATCCGATGTTGCTTTGAATATGGAGATGTTTGACAATCTGGTGCTTATTATTACTATAGTCCCCTCACCCCTCTTCCATCCCCGCCCCTCCACTCCCCCCCACACACACACACACACCTTCTCCCCCCTAAGATGCTGCTTTTGTATCATTTATGTTTTACCTTTTAAAGTGCTGATGAACTTCTTTCGTTCTTCGTCTTTCAGGTCAGGCCACATCTGGCGCTTTATGTGGCGCCTCTCTTTCTTTCTTTTTTTTTTCCCTTTCTCTCTCTCTGTCTGTTTCTCTGTCTGTCTGTTGTGTTGTGTGTGTGTGTGTGTGTGTGTGTGTGTGTGTGTGTGTGTGTGTGTGGTGTGTGTGTGTGTGTGTGTCTATCTATCTCTCTATCTATCTATCTATCTCTGTCTATCTATCTATCTATCTATCTATCTAATCTATCTATCTATCTATCTAAGTCTCTCTGTCTCTCTGCCTCTCTGTCTCTGTCTCTCAGTCTCCCTGTCTGTCTCTGTATCTGTCTCTCTCTATTTCTCTTACTCTCTGTCTCTCTCTCTTCCCACTCTTTCTCTCTCTTTTCTGTCTCTCTCTCTCTCTCTCTCCTCTGTCTCTGTCTCTCTCTCTCTCTCTCTCTCTGCCTCTGTCTGTCTCACGGTCTGTCTCTATTTCTGTCTCTCTGTCTGTCTGTCTGTCTCTCTCTCTCTCCTCCCCTCTCTCTCTCTCTCTCTCCCCTCTCTCTCTCTCTCTCTCTCTCTCTCTGTCTCTGTCTCTGTTGCTCTCTGTCTAGTTCCTGCTGGTGCCATGGAGCTTGGCAATCAGCGAGTTGTAGTCGGCCATGTCTCGTGTCGCTCCATCACGTGCATTATGTGTCCCGAAGTTTCGTCCTCTTGACTTGACTGCAAGGGCAGGTTAGTGATGGCATCAGTTTGAAGCTGCGGAGCTGGTGAACGAAGTTGTCCCATAACTCATCTTATATCACCTGTCAAACAGGTGCCCTATGGGCCGCCACCTTGTTGTTTTCAGGATGGGGGAAGTTGGTTAGAGGGGAGTGGGGTGGGGAGGGGAAATTCTTGCCGGAGGAGTTTCGACTACTACTTGTAGGGCCACTCAAAATTTGGACAGGTTGAAAGAAAGAAGAACTCCTGGTCCTTCAAGATGGAAGAGTGTCCTGACCCTGTTCAGGGTTGTGAAAGGTAAAGCAGTGAGGAAGAGGAAATAGACAACAACTCTTACAATGCTGGATTTCACCGAGCTGAGATCACTACCACTTCATTCGCCTACGATTACGACTTCAAAGTTATAGGATAAAATTTATCGTTTCCGATCAGTTATCGTCAAATTTGTCTTCATCATCATCGTCATCAGTATCATTAATATTATCGTTAAAATTGTTATCATTATTATTATTGTTGTTGTTATTATTATTATTGTTATTATTATTGTTAGTAGCAGTAGTAGTAGCAGTAGTAGTAGCAGTAGTAGTATTGTTATTATTATTATTATTATTACTATTATTATTATTATTATTATTACTATTATTGTTGTTGTTGTTGCATCATCATCATCATCATCATCATCTTCATTAGTAGTATTTTTTAGTGGTAGTAGTTAGTATCATCATCATCATTATAATTATCACTATTGTTATATTATTATTATTATATTATCATCATCATCATTGTTATATTATCTTATCATCATTATTATTGTTATCTGTAATCATCATCATTATCTTTTTATCATTATTGCCATTATTATTGTCATGCCCTTTCCTCCCAAAGAGGGCATTTAACGATAATTATATAGTCCTACTGTCGACGTATGCTTTGCCCACGCGCCATTATGCTAGCCTGTCACTGTCCCTTTGTCACAGGCTAATGGGGTGTAGGCGAGGGTAGGACAAAGGCACCATAGAAATCGTACCGCTTGTCAACGTGGCTTTCTCCTGGTAAACATCCCTCCCTCCCTCCTTCCTCCTCCCTCCTCCCTCCTCCCTCCCTCACTCCCTCATATTTGTTATTGTTCTCCGCTCTCTTTCGTTTTATAGAAGAAGAGGAAGAAGAGGGAGAAGGAGGAAGAGAGAGAGAGAGAGAGAGATCACAGAGTTCAGTTAGTTTATTGAAAAAGGTCGTCAGCCCCGATTGAAGGGGGTGCTTAAAATGCGTTGTAACAGAAATACTCGACTACAATAGAGAGCAAGATTAACTGACTGCTGACAGCAAAATGATGAGAGAGAGAGAGAGAGAAGTGAGAGAGAGAGATTGAGACAGACAGACAGACAGAAAGACAGACAGGCAGGCAGGCAGACAGACAGACAGACAGACTGAGACAGAGACAGAGACCGACACAGACTCAGAGAGTCAGACATAGACAGTGAGACACACAGGGGGAGAGAGAGACAAAGACAAGACAGACAGAGAGTAGGAGAGATACAGAGAGAGAGAGAGAGAGACAGAGACAGAGAGGGGAGAGAGAGACATACAGACAGACAGACAGACAAAGACAGACAGACAGACAGACAGACAGAGAGTGAGTGAGAACGAGTGAGCGAGCGAGCGAGAGAGAGAGAAACGGAGAGAGAAGAGAGAGAGAAAATTTCATTTTCATTGATTTTGTGTAGCTTT
>CM060311.1:31397588-31412588 GCA_030674185.1 Monoplex corrugatus | reverse complement strand
TCTAGTACTTCTGTATTAGGGATCTTCTCTTGCCATCGGATATTGAGAATCTTTCTGAGGCTTTTGGTGTGAAAATGATTCAATTTCCTTGCGTGTCTACTGTAAACAGTCCAGGTCTCACTGCCGTAGAGGAGAGTGGTGAGGACCACCGCTTTGTACACTTTGAGTTTAGTTGTGGCCAAGATACCTCTTCTGTCCCATACAGTGGGACGCAGCCTCCCAAATGCAGTGCTGGCCTTAGCTATGCGTTTGTTGACTTCGTCATCGATATGCACACAACGTGATAGGGAGCTGCCGAGATATGTGAAGTTGTCGACTGCATGTAGTTTTGTGCCCTTGACCTCGATATTTGGTTCAGTATATGGAACACCTGGGGGAGGCTGATACATGACTTCGGTTTTCTTGGTGCTTATTGTAAGACCGAAGTTGTTGCAAGCAGTTGAAAATTTGTCCATGCATTATTGCATCTGTTCACCACTGTAAGCATTTAACGCACAATCGTCTGCAAAAAGGAGGTCATGAAGAGTGCTGTAACTGCATTTAGTGGTCACCTTGAGGCGTCTTGTGTTGTACAACTTGCCGTCTGTGCGGTAGCGTATATCTATGCCAGGGTCTTCTGGAGAGAATGCATCTGATAACATTGCCGAGAACATCGTAGAGAATAGTGTAGGCTCAAGGACGCATCCTTGTTTCACGCCATTGCTGACTGGAAAGTCTCTGGACATTTCTCCGTCATCAAGGACCCGTGCCATCACACCATCGTGGAATTGTCGCACCATATTTACGAGGACTGGAGGGCAGCCGAACTTCGCCATTATCTTCCACAGCCCCTCGCGACTCACCGTGTCAAACGCCTTTGTCAAGTCGACAAAGGTTGTGTACAGTGCTCGGTGTTGTTCCTGCGCCTTTTCTTGCAGTTGACGAGCAGCAAAGATTATGTCCACTGTACCTCTCCCAGCCCGAAATCCACATTGACTCTCTGGCAACAGACCCTGCTCAAGATGATTAGTGAGGCGGTTCAGCAGCACCCTTGCTAATATCTTGCCTGCAATGGACAGTAGTGATATTCCCCTGTGGTTGTCACATGATTGTTTGTTTCCCTTCCTCTTGTATAGGTGGACTATTGAGGCATCCTTGAAGTCTTGATGGAGTGACTGACTGTTCCAGAGTGTTACAAACATCTCAGTTAATCTTTGTGTGAGCATTGGACCTCCCGCTTTGTAGATCTCAGCAGGTATGGCGTCAGCGCCAGGGGCCTTGCCACAGGAGAGTTGGCCAATGGCCTTTGTGACCTCTTGTATGTTAGGTGGTACATCAAGTTGGTTGTTCTTTTCTATTTGAGGGAGGCGATCAATGGCTGCTTCATTTATTGAGGAAGGGCGGTTCAAGACACTGTCGAAGTGATCCGCCCACCTCCAAATGTAATGACGCACACATAGACCTAGATCTGTCTGTCACCTGGAAGTGTAACGATGCTTACATCTGTGATGTATTCAAAAGACCCAACCAGAGACATATAAAGAGATAGGCAACTTGCTAAGTAGGAGACGCTCTGTACATGCCTCGCTGCGGCATCTTGCGGCACATCGCACATAACGCTACAGAAGGATCTGAACAATAGAAACTAGTTTTGTTGCACACGGTCTGCTTAACCGTTGACTTCGATCAAGCGAGACAGTAAGCTCCAACGAAATAGCGAAGTGCTGATCTTCGTATATTTATCTCTAGCCTAGCCTGTGACGTCAACGATGTTAAAATTGACACGTGACGTTCGAAGTGCAGACGACAGTCAATCTGATGGCCAACAGGTATCATATTTTGAGTTTTTGTTTTTGTCTGAATTTTATTTTTGATCTCAGTTTTACAGTTAGACACTTTGGAATCTTGTTCACGGGCATCCAATCTTATCGAAGTTTCATTTTGATTCAGTTTGGCATTCATTGGAAGTAGGCTACCGTGCAAGGATTTAATGATGAACGGCGCAGTTTTTGAACTTTTGAATCAATGAATGTTTTTTCTACACCTCACAATATTTGAATATACTGTGACATGGTACTGAGTCTCATGAGTTGAACTATACTCTGAATCAGTAAAATAAGATGAAATGAAATTTTTATTTTCTCACGGTATAGATCTAGATCTAAATATTACTACATACACTACATGTCATGATACTGGAGACTAGACAAAGGCCAGCTTCCTATTGTTGCCGATGAACTTAATTAAGACGCCAGAAAATCCAGCGCAAATAGTAAATAGATACATGAGGCAAAAATAAATAAATAAATAAGTAAATGAGACATTCGTGAATACATGAAAATGAAAAAAAATAAGATACGAATCCTGCGCAGACATTAGTTACAGAATAGTCGGTATTATTGTGGAGAGAACGTCTCTATACAATTTAGATCTACATCTAGATCCACAGATACAGAGATCCAATTTTTTTGACTAGCTAGGTTCTCTCTGTTCAGTTGCTGATCGCACGAGATAGCCTTCGTAAAATTTGTTACTTTCAAGTTTATATTTTTCTTGCTTTGTTAGTTTTCTCAACAGATCATTTTTAGAAAAATGTTTGGGCTTTCACGACATATAATTGCCATGGTTTCTTCTATCTCACGCTATTGGTCGCAGCATGTGTTGTCAAGTGGCTTCTTGTGCAAAGCAAACCTCTTGGGTAATATGCCATATGGGCACTAGTTTCGGGTGACTGAGTCTATAAATCGGGTTCCCGTGTGCTGCTTCCCATCACCTCACGTAAGATGTCTAACGGCAACGAAAGAATTATCTCCGGCAAAAGTGCTGCAGAAAAATATTTCGTAGGAAGACAAATATACATGTGTACATTGAAGAAAAACAAACAAACAAACACAAGTGACTTCTTTCAAGTCTAGTCTGAAGACCTATCTTTTCACTCAATACTTTCATTGATCTTCTCTTTCTCTTCTCTCTCAGCCCTGATCATCGTTCCTACATGTGTGTGTGTGTGTGTGTGTGTGTGTGTGTGTGTGTGTGTGTGTGTGTGTGTGTGAAGCATGTTTATGCGAGCAAGAGAGAGGGAGAGAGGAAAAGAGAGAGAGAGAGAGGCTGTGCGGGAGAGAGAGAGAGTGAGCAAGGAATATCGGGAGCACGGTAGAGAGCGAGAGTATGGTTGGGGTGGGGCAAGAGAGTGAGAGTATGAGTAAGAGTATGTGTAAGCGTGATAGAATTTGATAGTAGAGAAATTGAGTGGTTGAGAGAGGGAGTGTGTTTGGGTCTCTCTCTCTCTGTGTGTGTGTGTGTGTGTGTGTGTGTGTGTGTGTGAGAAGAGAAAGAGAGAGAAAATATTTTTGTATGATTGTCACTATTTTTAGTAATATTTGAATTTACTATGTTAATATGTCTTGTTGAACGTAAATTTTATGTTTTATGTTATATAGTGTTAGCAGCGGTATGTTTAAATTTTATGTTGGTGTATCTATTTGTATTTAGTTATATACTGATTTATGTGAAGCGCTTTGTGCTCTGGAAAGCGCTATATAAACTGCCTTTATTATTATTATTATTATGCTATGGCGACATGCTTTCTTCTCACATTCAACGTGAAAAAAATCTGTTGTGATGAAAATAAATGGAATGTACTGGAATGTGGTCCAGTTCTCTTTAGATGTCTTTCAGTTATAATTCTGAGAAATCAATTTCATTAAAATTTCTTGAAACTGAATACATACATACATGTGTTGTACGTTTCGCTCGTATTGTCTTTCATTATGTATTCGTTTTCTATTTTTTTTTCAGTTTGTTTGGTCGGTTGGTTGGTTGTTCTTGCTCTCTCTCTCTCTCTCTCTCTCTCTCTCTCTCTCTCTCTCTCTCTCTCTCTCTCTCTCTCTCTCTCTCTCTCTCTCTCTCTCTCTCTCTCCTTCTCCCTCTGTGTGTGTGGGTTTTTTTGTTGTTTTTTCTTGTCTTTTTTTAATCTGATTTTCCCCCTGTCTCTTCTTTTCTGAATCTTACTCTGTCGTCTTTCCTTCCGTCTCCTCCACCCCAACCCCTTCGTACCTTTCTTCCTGTTTTGTCATGTATGTGACTGTTGAGCCTTTTAATATTGTGTTTATACAGTTACTAAAACTATGAAACCGTAGTTTTCCATTCATTAGTAACTCCTGTCAGCCGTCGTGTCCATTAATTTAAAATAATGTCTCATTTTATGCGCTTAGCCTGTACTTTCCATGTTTTAGTTTAATTAATCTGACAAGTGTTACAGGGAACAAAACTAAGTAAGTAAACTTTGTATCTTCCAAATTCTCCACATACCAGAATACTTGGGATTCTTAAACACCCGAATTATTTACAAGGTAAAATAAAAAGTTGCAGCTAACCCAAAATTCCAATTTTTGAAATCATACTGCGCTATGGGTCGTGTTTATATAACAGATAGATAGACAGGTAGGCAGGACGAGAGGGATATGCAAATGGTTTTAACGTTCTTCCATTGCTTTTCTTTCTTTTTTCTTTTTTTTCTTTCTTTTCTTTTCTTTTCTTTTCTTTTTTTTTTTCTTCTTCTTTCTTTGGTGTGTGTGTGTATGTGTGTGTGTTCTTTTTTTTTTTTTTTAATAAATACATGACATTGTCTCATATGGATCGAAGAGGGAAGTGTGTGTGTTTGTGTATCTGGTTGTCTGTCTGTGGGGGGAGGGGGTGCGAGATTTTCTTGGTTCGTTATTGATGGATCTTTACCAAAAATGAATTAAGCGTGTGCACTATTATTTGAGTATTAAAAAATCACGAATGTATACATTTTGGAAGTCATGGCATCAAGATCTAAAATCAAAATCAACACGGTTTTTTTTTTCAGGAAAAGGTATGACAGTATTATTTTCTCAGAAACTTCTCAAACTATTTGAATTCTATTTTTACTGTTGTGATAGTCTACCATTTTCCTTAGTATATATTACTTCTTCAATGTTATAGCGGCCTCTTGAGAAGTACAGATTCTGGATTAAATTGACTTGTGAGCAGCTGAAATTTGAAAACGAATTTTCACAGCTCTCATCCCCCATCCTCCCACCCCAACCCCCCCCCCCCCCTTTTTTTTTTTTTAATGTAAATTGATAATTCGGAGTTTTGGCATAGTGACTGCACACACACACACACACACACACACACACACACACACACACACACACACACACACACACACACACACAACTCGCGAACGCTGGCGCGTACGCTGGCATGCACGCACGCACATACATACACACACGTACACACACACACATGCACGCACGCATACACACACATACATACACACATACACACACATACACACACGCACATACACACACACACATACACACACACACACATATACACATTACACATACACACATATACACATTACACATACACACACAGACACATACACACACACACGCACGCACGCACGCACACAAACACACACACACACACACACACACATCTTATCATACTTACGTCATTCTTGAGAAACAATTGGAAAAAAAGGGGGCTTTCTCATTTGTTTGATTTTGTATTTCTGTTCTTTCTTCTTTTTTTCCGAAAGAAACAGAGAAGTTGTTAGAATGACTCGACCATCTCAGTCTGTGTTTGTTTTCTTTTTCTCTTCTTTTCCATTCCTTTACTTTTCCTCCACACACAAGCACACATGTCAAGGAGGCGACAGTTTCATAGCTGAGGTGAAATATTATAATTGTAGAGCGAACAAGATGGGGTGGGTTGAACCAACTCGTAAAATTCACGTCCTGTGTGCAAGACGATGTATCACGGTGTGTTTTGTATGTATTCGGAGGGCTGGGCTGGGTGTCGTCTGCTGCTGCTGGTCAAACACAGTCTTGCCTCTCTCCTTTTTGTTCTGTTCCTGGCAACCAACTGTCAGTCCCTCTCACTGAATTTGGGACTGTCTGAATCATAGCCCTTCTCCCTTACCCCTCTCCCCTCTTTTTTTTTTTTTTTTTTTTTTTTTTTTTTAAAGAAAACGTGACGCTTTACGCTTAGGCATATCCGTACATGATGGTGATCGGGCGCACATAGGAACGCTCACACGCACGTGCGCACGAGCTCCTGCATTAACTAGCACGCATGTATCTATATATATATAACACAGACACACGCACACAGGCATACACACACACACATGCATACACACACACGCACACATACGCACACACACATACACACACGCACACATACCAGGGCTTAAAACGTTCCGCGTCTGGGCGGAATTCCGCGATTTCGGTTTGTAAAAAAAAAAAAAAAAAAAGGCATCCGTGATCGGCTTGCTAGCGTCATAGCAACTTCCTGTAATAATTATGTGTTTACAGCAATTTTCATGCACTAGAAATTGTCCAGAAAGCGCAAAATGGCATAGATTTACACTTGGTTTTTCAAAAATTTTCCGGGGGATCGGGAGCATGCCCCCGGACCCCCCTAGTTTCAGTGGTTTTTTCCCTCCTCCTGTTTTAAGCCCTGAATACATATACATACACGTACACGCGCGCGCACACATATACATACGCACACATACACGAGCGCGCGCGCGTGACATACAGACACCACACACACACACACACCACACACACTCACACACACACGCATTGTCACTATTCGCCCTACCGGCGTCCTGTCCTTGCACCCTACCCACGTATCTTTAGGTAAACATGTACGTCACTTTCATAAAGTGCTAATACGTAGAGGATGTGGGAACACAGGAAAGAAATTAAGACAAAAGAAAAGGATAATGGGGGAGGTGGGCGTATGTGAAAACAAGTTTTAATAAATTTAGTATTTCACCTTTGCCGTGTGATGTGGGTCTAACACGGTTGTGTGTGTGTTTGTGTGTGTGTGTGTGTGTGTGGTGTGTGTGTGTGTGTGTGTGTGTGTGGTGTGTGTGTGTGTAATGAACATGACACAGTTTGAACACGTGTCGGATAAGTAAGAGAGATATTGCATCTTATCGTTTGACGAGGTTTTTTTTTTTTTTACAATTTTTTTCGATTTCTATATTGTCTTATTTATTTTCGATCATTTATTTATCTATTTATTTGTTTGTTTATTTTTATTCATTTTCCTCTTATTTATTATTATTTATTATTTGTTTTGTTTGTTATTTGATTGCTTGTTTGTTGACTCATTATTGGTTTATTTGTTTATCATATGCCAGGAATAAAATCAGAATGTTCATTTTGTCCCATTTTTTGTTGTTGTTTTGTTGTTGTTTTGTCACTGACTGATTGACAGATTTTTGTTGATTGTTTTTGTTTAATTTCGATCATGTGTTTTTGTTGCGTTGTTTAAAAGAACAAGTTTCACTCGAGACAGGAATTTGGTATTGTGTATGTGCGTGTGCGTGTGTGTGTGCGTGCGTGTGTGTGTGTGTGTGTGTGTGTGTGTGTGTGTGTGTGTGTGGTGTGTGTTTTATTTTTGTTTTTTGTTTTGTTGTTGTTTTTCAGTGTCTTTTCGGCTCTCACAGCATCAGACAGAGCTTAGAAGTAATTCTTTTTAATTTGAAATTTTAACATTACAGTTATCAATGAGTCTGTCGTGTCTGTCCATAAATCAGATGTATCTGTGTCTGTCCGTCCTTCCTGTTTACATTATAATTATCTCTTTGTTTGTTCATGTGCATTTCTGTATGTATATTTGTCTGTCGACGGATTGATTGAGTGATTGATCGATTTATGGATGGATTTTTGGTTGATTGATTGATTGATTGATTGGTTTGACAGGATCGTTAACACGCACGCTGCAAACACTGGAGAGCTACTCGTGTGAGGGGGGCACCCTCACCATCACTTGTCCCCCCTCCACCCTCATCAATGTCCAGTACGCCAAGTTTGGACGCTCTGTCCCCTCCACACAGATGTGCCCCCGGGATACGCCTCTGGCCCTGGCCAGCCGCTCGGGCCTCTTTGGGTACGGGTTCGAATCCAGCAGCAATAGCTTCACTTTCAGTCGTCACGATGGTGGTGTGTCGGTGAGAGAGAACACGAACTGCTTGGCTATTCGCTCTTTGGAGGTGAGTGGTTTTGACTTTGTTTGTTTATGTTTACGTCTCTTTGTTTGTTTTGTATAATGGAGGAGGGTTTGTGGGTTGGTTGTTTAATTTGCTGATTGGTTGGCTGGATATTAGTTAATTGGTTACAAGTATATTCGTTCAGTTGGTCGTTTGTGTTATTGTTTGCTCATTTTTCGTCCACGTTCATCTCAGTAGTTAGTTTGGTTGGTTGGTTGATTGGATGGCATATTGGCTGGCTGATTGTTTGGTTGCTTGGTTGATAAGTTCGTTTCTTTTTCGAATGGTTGGCTAGTTTGTTTTATTTATTTTGTTTCGTGTGTGTGTGTGTTTTTTTTTTCTTTTTTCTTTCTTTCTTTCTTTCTTTCTTTCTTCCTTCCTTTCTTTCGTTTGTTATTTCCTTCTTTCGTTCCATGTGTATGTGTTCTTATAATGACTCTCTTTTTCTCTTTTGTCGCCATCCTCGCCAGCTTCATCGTCATCATTATTATTTTCTTCTGCTTCTTTTAAATTTCCTTCTTCCCCTTCTCCTCCTCCTCCTCCTCCTTCTTCTTCTTTTCATTTTCCACGTCTTCTTTTCCTGCTTTTTCTTCGCCATTGTCATCATAGACATCATCATCTTCTTCATTTTCTTCTTCTTCTCTTCTTCTTCTTCTTCTTCTTCTTCTTCTTCTTCTGCTTCTTCTTCTTCTTTCCGCTTCTCCCTCCTCGTCGTCGTCGTCTTTTTTCTTCTTCTTCTTCTTCTTCTTCCTCTTTGTTCCTCATCTGCCCATCCTCTTTCTTTTTATTCTCCTCCGTAATGTTTTATTAGATGATTGGTTGGTTAGCCAGATGATTTGGTGGTATGGCTTAGTGGAAGGTGGGTTGTTATATGTTTGTGGCTCGTTTCAGTTTTCTGCGGTGGATGGTTGTTGGTTGCTTGGTTGCTTGGTTCTTTGGTTGTGAAATCTTTTGTTTGTTTGTTTGTTTTGTAACTGAGTTGTTTGTTTTGTACCTGAGTGATTCGTTTCTGTGATTCCTTTTCTTGCATGCATCCACTGAGTGTTTGTTTACACATCCTTCACCTCTTTCTTCACATCAGTTGGGTGGTTGTTGAACTTAAAGCGGGCGTTGAATGCTTTCTTACCAGTCTCTGTTCTGTGTTTGTCTTTCGGATCCCTTCTCCCTTGTTTTCTGTGTGCGTGCGCGCGCGCGTTGTGTGTTTGTGTGTGAGACTTGTGTGTGTGTTGTGTGTGTGTGTGTGTGTGTGTGTGTGGAGATGGTGGTGTGAGAGAGAGAGAGAGAGGAGGTTGGGTGGAAGCAAGGGGAACAGAAGTTCACGAGGTGTAGTCATAAACAAATAATGAAAGGACCACACAAGTGACAAGACAATGGATGGTAGGAAAGAAAACAAGGAAGGATAATCCTAAAGACAAATGTTATTGGTACTATAAAACGAATAACACACGCACGCACACACACACACACACACACAGACAAACACACACACACACACACCACAACACACAACACACACACACACACACACACACACCACACACACACACACACAACACACAGAGCAACATACATACTCGTATGATGCTAAACAATAGTTACACTCATACAGTTACATATGTGACTTTGACCTAAGTGACATCATCTCTCACAAACGTGCGCGCACACACACACACACTCAGCCTATTACACAGTAGTGTATGTGCGACTCTTGACCTAAGCTGATATTCACCCCCCTCTCTGTCTGTCTGTCTGTCTCTCTTCTGTTTCTCTCTCTCTCTCTTCTGTCTGTCTCTCTCCCTCCCTCCCCCTCTGTCTGTCTGCTCTCTCTCTCCATCCCCCTCTCCCCTCTCCTCCCCCTCTCTCTCTCTCTCTTGTGTGACTCTTGACCCAAGTTGTCATCATCTCTCACAAACATGCATGCGCACACACACTCTGTTTTCTGTGTCGTGCGTGCGCGCGCGCGCGTTTGTTTGTGTGTGAGACTGTGTGTGTTGTGTGTGTTGTGTGTGTGTATGTGTGTGTAGTATTAGATGTGTGACACTTGACCCAAATTGAGATACCTCTCTCTCTCTCTCCTCTCTCTCTCTCTCTCTCTCTCTCTCTCTCTCCTCTCTCTCCTCTCTCTTTTCTCTCGTCTCTCTCTTCTTCTCTCTGTCTCTTCTTGTCTTTTGTCTCTCTCTCTCTTTCTCTCTGTCTGTCTCTGTCTCTTCTCTCTCTCTCTCTCTCTCTCTCTCCTCTTCGTGTGACTCTTGACCCACGTTGTCATCATCTTCTCACAAACATGCGCGCGCACAACCAACACGTAGGCCTATTAGATGTGCAACACTTGACCCAAATTGAGATCCCCCCCCCCCCCCCCTGTCTCTCTGTGTCTCTCTTTCTCTCTCAGACTCTGTCTCTCTCTCTCTCTCTCCCTCCCTTGCTCTCTGTCTGTCTGTCCCTGTCTCTCTCTCTGTCTCTCTGTCTTTCTCTTCTCTCTCTCTCTCTCTTTCACACACACACGCACACACACACACACACAACACACACACACACGCCGGCACGCCAGCACACACAGCGTGCGCACACACACACACACACATAGACAGACGGAGAGAGACAGACAGACAGAGAAACAGAGGAAAGAGAGAGAGAGAGAGAGAGAAGATGCCGAGGTCCAACCAGGTGACTCGTCCTGGTCATGAACAAAAGGTCGTTGAACTCCTGGGAGCCGCTGCAACCTGGCTGCTGTTGACTTCTTTGAGGAGGTTCGTCAGCGATGCCTGTGAATGTCACCCCCTTCACGCTGTTTTGCCTGTTAGCCAAGGCGGTGTACCGGGGTGTGGTACTTGGAGCTGGCCGTGACAGACGTAGGAGATATATTATGGGGACTAAGGTTTCCGTTGATCCCACACAAGCAGGATGCAGCTGCCCTGTTCCTATACGAGCCGTGTCTACATGTAGAGCCTCCTCACCCCAAGTAAGTGTAGCTTAACCCTTTGACTCCCGCACACTGTCCACCAGCATCCTGCATTGTCAACCATGCCAGCAAAGCGAAAACTTAAGCCTTTGACTTCTTCAGCTGCACCCTATCCAGCAGTTTCCTGCATGAAGCTGGTGGGTAAGGTGAGGGAGTCAAAGGGTTAAGTGTTTGGAGTTGGTGGATAGTGTGCGGGATTCAAAGGGTTTACTTACATCCTCTGTGTGTGTGTGTGTGTTGTGTGTGTGTGTGTGTGTGTGTGTGGTGTTGTGTGTGTGTGTGTGTGTGTGATGTGTGTGTGTGTGTGTGTGTGTATGTGTGTGTGTGTGTATGCATGTGTGTGTGTGTATGTGTGTGTGTGTGGCCTTACGTTCGGGTTGTGGTCCCTCTCCCTCCCTCTCAGCACGAAGACCACATAAAAAAAAAAAAACAGGAAGACAATCGATACACTTGCGTTTCTTTAAATATGCTTTGATTTCTTTGTAATGTGCAGGTTTGTTTTCATTTCTAAAAAGTGTTTGCTTTATGTGAACGGTTGGTGCAGGATTGGTTGTCGGTTTTTTTACATGGTGTTAGCCCTGATATGGCTCTAGTAATCGGCTGGGGTATAACCAATGTGAACCTGGTGCAGGATTGTTTGATGGGCAACTGTCGGCACTGAAAGTAGACATTCAAATAAGTGTGTGACTACTGGTTCGGAAACACAGATTCCATGTATTTTATATCAGATAATGCTTTCACTGGATAGTACAATTTTGTATTTGGTACCAGTGTCTCTTAACGAATATCTGTCCTTTCCAAAATAATGATTTACGTACTTTTTTTTCTCTCTCTCTCTCTCTGTCTCTCCTGTCCTTGTCTCTGCCTGTCTGCCTCTTTGTCTGCCTCTCTCTCTCTCTCTCTCTCTCTCTCTCTCTCTCTCTCTCTCTCTCTCCACACACTCACACACTCTCTCTCTCTCTCTTTTTTTTTTTTCTTTCCCTCCCTCTGTCTGTTCGTGTCTCTGTCTTTTGTGTCTTTCACTGCCTCTTCTCCCTTTCACAGAGAGAGAGAGAGAGAGAGAAGAGAGAGAGACGAGAGCACGCAAGCGTTTATCTTGCTCTCTCTCTCTCTCTCTCTCTGCTTCTCCCCACCCGCTCTCTCCCTTTCTCCCTCCTTTTTCCATCACCTCACGCGTTCCTCTTAACCATCTTAACAGTGATAAATTATGAGAGGGAGTCGGGTAGTTCAGATAAACCGCCACACACAGGTAGCTGGGTGTACCCCCCGCTCTTTCAGTAAGCGACGGGCGGCGGGTATGCGTTACCGGAGCTACCCAAATATTTGCCAGGGAGAGGGCGGGGGGAATGGGGGATGGGGTGGCGACACAAGGAACTTTTGCAATCAACTTAAGGTGGTGAAGGTCAAGGTTTACCCCTGATGTCGTAGGAAAGTGAGGTGGAAGAGGCCTCAACTTTTCTACAGAGCTAGGGAGATTATTCAGATTGCCCTGCTGATTCTCAGATTCAGAGCTTCTCCTGGCAAATTGGTAGACCCTGTTATTTGGAATGATTTTGTGTGTGTGTGTGTGTGTGTGTGTGTGTGTGTGTGTGTGTGTGTGTGAGCGTGTTTGTATGAGTGTGTGTGTGTGTGTGTGTGTGTGTGTGTGTGTGTGTGTGTGTGTGTGTGTGGTTGTTTCCGGGGGTACAGGATAGATTAACTAGAGGACTATGTGATAACAGAGACGTTATTTTGATTGTGTTGGTGCCAGATCAGTTTTGTGTGTTGTATTGATCGGGGGGGGGGGGGGGGGGGTGATTTCTATGCTGTGGATATGTTATGTTGGTTCGTGAAATGTGTTTGTACTAAGTGGGCGGTTGTGTTTTCATTCGTCGCATTTTTGTTCATGTGTTCGTTTGTTTCTTTCTTTCTTTCTTTCTTTTTGTCGATTTTAGCATCACAGAAATACATGTCATTACAATGAAGCCGAGATTGTTCCCGTGATGAACTGATACAAATGCAAGATATGAAAACCATATCCTAAATGACGGACTGTTGCAAATAATTATGACAAGTTGAAAAACTCCATTCTGAAGCACTTCGAAATATAACACATGACATTTTGTCATTTTATGACGTAACAGTCTATGATGTCATCGCTGATTGAGACAAAACTTAAACTTAAAGGTTTGACCTTTCAAATGATTTTATTACTTTTTTTTATAATCAGTGAGCTGAGACGTTTGTAGACGCAGTTTGATCATATTATTTGGATCGTACCAAATACTGTAGAGCTCTTAATGCAAGTCAGGTTCAGGAGAGAGGGAGAAAAAAGAGAGAATTTGTGTGTGCATGCGTGTGTGAGTAGGCTATGTGCATGTATGCGTGTGTGCGTGAATGTGGTTGTGCGAACGTGTGTGTGTGTGTGTGTGAGTGTGTGTGTGCAAGAACGAGTATAAGAATGCCATTGGGTTCGTCGGTGTGGGTGTGCGTGCAGCTCTTTGTGCGTGCGTTTAGCTGATCTGGCCGAACAAACCGGTGAACCGCTGTGGAATCAGGCAGCTGTCGGAGGCCATGGGAAGTAACTCCTGCAAAATTGGGATTGTGGTGGTGTTATTTCCCTTAGTCCGTGAGGGTTTTTTTTTCGGGTGCGTTTGTCAGGTAATTATTTTTGGATTGGTGATTGTGTGTCAGTCAGTGATATGTGTCTGTGAGTGTGTTTGTGCTTTAGTGTGTGCGCGTGTTTTGGCGTGCGTGAGAGCGAGCGAACACTTACCTGGCCGGACAAATTGGTGAGCCATATAATCAGCGATTGTCCGAGGTAACAGTTCATGGGAAGTAACTCCTCCTGTGCTTGGATATTGAGTAAAGGGTTTGTTATTTCCCTTGGACCATCGGTGTTGACGCTATATCATCACCTAAATTATTGCGAGATCGGTGACAAAAAATATTTGAACAAAAAATAGCTGAATGATTCCAGCGAGCACGTAAAATCGAAGGTGTTGTCCCCGGTAAAATCATGTAGAGAAACACTAGATAAACAAATACATGACACACACAGACTGGGATATTGGGTGGCGCTGCATTTTGGTAACATGATCTCTCCATTGAAAGCCAGATTCATACGCTAAATCCTAGTGACAAAAAACAAAAAAACAAACTAACAAATAGAAAACAATCAAATGAACATCATCTTGCAATGTTCGTGTGCTAATTTTTATTTTCTTTCTCCCCCCCCCCCCCCCCCCCCCCCCCCTTTGTCTTCCCCCTTTCCCTTTAAGCTTAATGTTATGTGGGTCCCCCATGCTCTGAATCATTCTGGTGCTGTTAGCTTAATGTTACGTGGGTCCCCCATGCTCTGAATCATTGTGGTGCTGTTAGCTTAATGTTACGTGGGTCCCCCATGCTCTGAATCATTGTGGTGCTGTAAGCTTAATGTTATGTGGGTCCCCCATGCTCTGAATCATTCTGGTGCTGTTAGCTTAATCTTACGTGGGTCCCCCATGCTCTGAATCATTGTGGTGCTGTTAGCTTAATCTTACGTGGGTCCCCCATGCTCTGAATCATTGTGGTGCAGTTAGCTTAGTGTTACGTGGGTCCCCCATGCTCTGAATCATTGTGGTGCTGTTAGCATAATCTTACGTGGGTCCCCCATGTTCTGAATCATTCTGGTGCTGTAAGCTTAATCTTACGTGGGTCCCCCATGCTCTGAATCATTGTGGTGCTGTTAGCTTAATCTTACGTGGGTCCCCCATGCTCTGAATCATTGTGGTGCTGTTAGCTTAATCTTACGTGGGTCCCCCATGCTCTGAATCATTGTGGTGCTGTTAGCTTAATCTTACGTGGGTCTCCTATGCCCTAAATTATTGTGGTGCTGTTAGCTTAATCTTACGTGGGTCCCCCATGCTCTGAATCATTGTGGTGCTGTTAGCTTAATCTTACGTGGGTCCCCCTCCCGATCTGCCCACTTCCATGTCAAGACTTTACCAGGGTGTTGGGCTTGCGCAGGCTCAAGGAGTCTGCTGTATCTATCTCC
>CM060311.1:31347588-31392588 GCA_030674185.1 Monoplex corrugatus | reverse complement strand
TAATCGATAAATATTATAATAATAATGATGATGATGATGATGATAATAAATGATAAAAACAACAATAACAATACCAACACAGCAATAGTATTAATAATAATAATAATAACAATAATGGTCAGAATGATGACGGCATAAGCTATAAATAAGCCTGCTTATAAAATAACCCCTACGCGTTATCACCATACGGCGCTCTAAACTTTAAACTGAGGTAACGTAGCCAGTGATATATTATAAAAACGAGAACTCTTACATGCGACTGCGGTGTCCCAAAGCAATGAGCTCAGAGAACTTTACTACTTCAAGTAAAACAGAAGCAAGTCACATTACTTTCACGCCTTTTGTGTGGTCACCTTTTCATGAACTTGCATGTAGGCTGGTTTCAAATTCTGAAATTCTGTGTTTGTTTGTTTGTTTGTTTGTGTGTGTGTGTGTGTGTTGTGTGTGTGTGTGTGTGTGTGTGTGTGTGTGTGTGTGTGTGTGTGTGTGTGTGTGTGTCCGCTCGCGCGTGTGTGTTTGTTTGTTTGTTTGAAGGCGTTTTGAATTTTCTTCGATGTGTACATACACTTTGTTTTGCGGTCCACATCATGCAGGTATACCGTTGCTGCACATTGGCTCTGTCTTTGGTGGGTGACTTTCCGTAAACCATCAAACACTGACATGACTTTGAGGATGCGCACCGAGCACACTTGATGTTCAACATGTTTCAACACTAACGTGTCTATACACTTGTCGAGAATTTGAATCCACGATCTCCCAGTCCAAAGTCCGTTGCTTTAAACCCTTTACCACGTTCAGTTGGTCCAATGTCCAACGTATGTGACTACACTCACCTGCTCTCATATCATACGGGCCGCCTGGCTGTTTGGATAGTGCCTCGGATTCAGGATCTCTTGTCACGAGTTTAACCCTTTGACTCCAGCACCCTATCTACCAACTGCAAAAACTTACCTTTTGATGCCCTCACCCTATCCACCAGCCTCCTGCAGGAAGCTGGTGGACAGGGTGACGGAACCAAAGGGTTAAGTTTCTGCTCTGCCAGCATGGTTGACAATGCAGGATGCTGGAGGACAGGTTGTGGGAGCCAAAGGGTTAATACCACCCAGCAGTATGAAATCTGACCTGTTTGTTGCCCATTTCAATGCTTCACTCATTGTGGTGGTTGTCAGTGTTTCGCAAAGTTCGCTCCCCTCCCCAAAACGTTATAAATAGTTTTAAATAAGAAAAAAATATCCACTTAGTACTTCTTTATCACTTCTCCATTTCACGACCTTGCCAGGGCAAGAGTTTTGCGCGAGCGCAAGACGTCTGAGGCAGGTTTGGATGGAGCGTGTGTGGAACTATTCCAGGTGTGGTGATTCCCTCTCGAAAGATTCACCCAATTCAAAACCAGCATAAGATTAACGAATGTGGTCATCTCGCTTTAAGAGAGCTTGAGTTCTCCATGCTCCACTGAAAAGTCTGCTTACGTGTAATGCACGGTGAGTCCAAATGAGTTTGAAGAATAGTGCTGTATAAAAACGAATAATAACAATAGTAGTAACAACAATTAATGTTTGTGTCGTTGTTGTTTTTGTTTAAACCCCAGCCGATTGCGAGAGCCATATCAGGGCTATAACAGTTTCAAAACACGCACAATACTTCAACAGGAAAAAAGGAAAAGAAAATTAAGTACACGTAGCAATGCATTCGCGCACATATGATAATCTAAGGAAATGCCCCTGGCGTTGACTACTTCGCCCGATTGATCACACATGGGTATTTAAAAAAATGCATACCTGAATACAAATTTAAACATTAAAGACACTAAAACACATAAAACGGGTCTAAATTGCTTAATATTGCTTCAGCATATCATATTTCCCTAGAGACAAAAATGCACTTAATACATGTACCCAAATTATCAATCCAAAAAGAAAGTACGTAAGACTTTATCGAACACATACAGATTAATGGACCAGCAAGGCAGAAAATGATAGAAAGAAATGACAAAAAACAAAGGAACAAGGCAGAAACAAAGAGAATGACAACAACAAAAAAAGAAAGGGGGGGGGGGGGGGCGGGATTTCTAGCACAGAATTTTCAGAAGGTGGGGGGATACATATTTGTATTGAAAAAGCCCCCGGCATCCCCACTGGGGGTGGGGGTGGGGGTCATTCTTCACTTTATAGCTCCATAGCAGTGGTGTGTGTAGTCTACTAGTTAAAGCGCCAGCTTGGTGTGCGAAAAGCCTGGATTCCAGTCATGGATCAGACAGAAGTCGATTCTGGGTTGGACAAAAAGAAAAAAAAATCTTGCCCCTACCCCCACCCCTCCACAAAACCGTAAATGGTGGCCTGGATGCTTTGTGTTTCGGATGAGACGATACACTCCGCGTGCAGCGCGCACTCAGCGCTCGTTAAAGATCCCACGGCAACAAAACAATTGTCCGTGACATAATCCGCCTTCCAGGGTAAACAGATATGGACGCATATAATAGACCCTACCCACCATCCTAAAAAAGAAGAAAAATGGATTGGCGCTGCACTGCAGTGACTTGCTTTCCTCTGGGAGAGCAAGCATGAATATCGCACATGGTAAATTTCATTGTGACGAAAATAAGAACCAATACAATAGCTACAAATGTCAGACAGAATCTACGTCTTCCATACATAACTACCCTCGCCTGCTCTCGTATAACCGCTCCCTAGGCCCTCCCTGTGATTTTCCTCTCCACTCCCAAGTCTACAGAACTCAATGGATGGAAGCGGACTTGAGTGTTATGAGCGCTGTATATGTCAGTGCGTTTGGACGTGTGGGGTGGAAAGTCGAAACATTTTATAACATGAAATTTATGTGGAACATTTTCTGTGCTCTGTATGTGAGGGTGTGCGTGTGCCTGCGCGATTACGTCTATGTGTGTGTGTGTGAGAGAGAGAGACACAGAGAGAGAGAGACAGAGAGAGAGAGAGACAGAGAGAGAGATGCCTGCAGGCCCAACTATTCAGCAAAAAATCCAGTGCCAGGAAGTCCACAATAGCCAGTGATGTCGTATGGCATGGTACACCCACAAGAGGAGACTCTGCACTGTTGCTGGGTCTTTGTTTGTTTCTTTGTTTGTTGTTTTTCTAAAGGCGTTCTGATTTTTTTCGGATGCGTGTATGCGAATTGTTTTGCCCATATTGTGCAGGTGATATACTCCGTGTTGGGTTGGCGTGCGTGCTGGGTGTGTTCATGTTTCCATAAGCCACTGAACACTTGCAATGTTTTAAAGGATCTTTAACGTATTTGATGTTTTGTACGCGTGTACACGCGAAGGAGCTTGGGAAGTGATTGTCCGGAGAGTGGTGAGGCATTGGTGCACTGGATCCCATCCAGCACCATCGTGCTTTCTTCTTAACTTTGACTTTGGCTCGGCCGCTGACTTCGGGGAACCAGGCCTGATGACTGCAGGGAAAGACCTATGTGGCTGCTCGGAAAGACGGCAAACTTGGGATCCCTTTCGGGGATGTCAGATCTAGCTAAACAGCAAAATGGGCTGTGTCTGGAGCATCATGCACGGCCATTTTCGTGGCTGTTCGAACACCCCTTATCCCCCATCCCCATCCCCTCACCCCGTAGTTGTGGTAAAGCTACGTTGGGAGTTTCCGACTGCTAACTGTCGAAACTATAGTAAGGAGAAAGGAGCTGGCAGTTATGCGAGCTGGTGCTGGACGGGCTGCCCAAAAGAGAGATGAGGGCCCAGAATCGGGCGAGAGAGGGCTCTCCCATTCTCTTTTGGTCCTGTGGCTGGGCTGGATCTGGTTGATGCTTGTTGTGCGAGTATGTCTCGGGTCTTGTCATTTCCCCAGTTTGGCAATCGGTTTGTAAACAAGGTAAGTGATGGCTGGGTCGGAATAGGTCATGCAGCGCATGGACAACCCCCCTTTGCTTGATGAAATGATCAAGTAGCATCGAGAACTTGGGAGGTGATTGTCCGGAGAGCGATGAGACATTGGTGCACTGGATGCCGTCCAACATCCTCGCGTGTTTCTTGTTAATTAGGGTCTTTAACCTGATTGATGTTCTCTGCCCGTGTACACACACGAACGGGGTTTCGGGCACTAAAACATCAGCACGCGTTTTGACCTGGGAGATCAGGGGGGAAAAATCCCCATCAGTTACACGTACAGGAGGTACACAGGTAGGATTGAACCCCAGACCCTGCTATTGGAAGTCTGATGCCTTAACCATGTGACTACCACACCAGTAGCTGCTAGGTCATTGAAAGTTCGGTGGAGTTTTAGCAGTGCCTCTTGTGATCCTCGTACACAGGGCACTAAGCCCCGTACTAACAAAAAGTAATCGCTCAGTGGCGGAGCCAGACAAGTAGTCAGTTAACGTGCCACCTCCACCTCACTTTACCTGTGCCTGGTAAAAAGACCCGCCACCGCGTCCCTCTGACGACAACCCGCCCCACCCACCACCCACCACCCACGAAGCACCTACACTAAAAGACTCCCACGCGAACCTCGGGCATTGAAGCGACAAAAGACACCACAAAAAGTTGAAGAAATACGGTAGTGTATTCAAATATAAATGAATGAATAAATGAATGGATAAATGTATGAATAAATACATAAAAAAAACCACACACACACAAAATGAACAATCGCTGTAGTTTTGTTCCTGAATTGAACATGTGTGTGTGTATGTGTTGTGTGTGTGTGTGTGTGTGTGTGTGTGTGTGTGTGTGTGTGTGTGTGTGTGTGTGTGGTGTGTGTGTGTGATAGTTTCAGCATGAAGCAATCGTCTCTTTCGTGTTCTTTTTTCCGCCGTCCCTATCCCATCCAACTGCGCCGAGTTTTGCAGGGATGCGATTCTGGCTCTTTGTGCATGCGGCCTTCTGCCTGTCTAGCCGTAAATAGGTAGGCCTACCTGACTTTCTTCATCAAAGTTAGGGAAGGTAAAGCAGTGTGGGAGAGGAGACATGCACCACCCTCATCATAATGCTGGCCCCGAGGAAAGTGGACGGGTGTTTACCACCTCGGTCACCTCCGTGCGAATTCAAGGTTACAGGGGACAACAGTTGTATCTTCTTTAATCCATCGTCTCCACCAGGCACCGCCCGCCCTTGATCACTTCAGCGCCTTTTTATGTGTGGTCCCTGTTCATGAACTGAAAATCTGGGGACGGTTTTAAAGGCTTTAAACTTTAGAAGTCCATTTCTATGTACCTGTGTCAATCTTGAGGCATTTGACACCGTGTGGAGGTCTCTACCATAGGCATCTTGTAAGATGTCTCTACCCTCCCCCATCCTCCTACACCACACACACACACACACACACCACACACACACACACACACACACACACACACACACACACACACACACGCACGCACACATACACACACACACACACACACACTGACCGGTAACCCCACCCCTTCCACACTTCCTACTCCCCCCCCCCCACCCAGCCCTACCCCAACCCCCAGTCCTCTCTTTCCCTTACCCTCTGACCCCGCCTGCGAGTGGAATGTCAAACGGCCGGCCGAATTTGAAAAAAGGCAAAAGTAGGACGCAGGAAGAGTCGATGTATGCAAGAATGAGGGGTGAAAGGGTACCTGGGGGTGAGGGAGAGTCGGGGGGTTGAGAGTCAGAAAGGGAAAATCGTGGAATGAAGAGACCTATACAAGCTTTGTTGGCTACATGTTGTTTATTAAAGCGTGAAGTTGTTTAGAGGCGGTGGGCAACACAAGGCTGCTGACGAGACAAGTTTGTGAGGAATAATGAACAGTCGAGTGGACTTCTTTCTTCTCTTCTGCTCTGTTGAGCGGTGATGGACGGTGGTGGCTCTGCCATGCTCTGCTGAGCTGTGATGGTGGTAGGTGGTGATGGTGTTATGTTATTTTGCGGCGAATTAACTGAAACAAACACGCGCCTGTGTCCGCATGACCATTTTGAAGTCAGTCGGTGCAGTAGTGTCTGTGGTCAGTGCATTCGGGATGGACTGACGGTATTCAGGGTATTCAGCCGTAAGTTGACAGGACATTTCCGAGCCCAATGTATTAGAAATAAAAGGTATTATGTGTTTAGAATACAAAGGGTATTGTGCTTTGTTTGTTTCGTGGGATTTGTTTTGTTTTATTTTGTTTTGTTTTTCTTTGGGGGAGGGGGGGGGAAGAGTTGTTGTTATTGTTGTTATTGTGTTGTTGTTATTGTTGTTTTCAGAAAGACCACAGACATTGGGCAGTAGTACAAATGTAGTGTTGTGTTATTATGATGTTTTTGTTGTTGTTGCTGTTGTTGTTTTCAGTGAGACCACATACGTACGTGATTGTGCAGTTGTAACAGTGAAGTGTTGTGTTGTTATGATGTTGTTGTTGTTGTTGTTGTTGTTTTTCTGGCTCCGTTTTTAGAGTGCCACGGTGAGTACACAGAGGTCGGGGGTTCAACCCTAAGGCAGGCAAGTGGTTTTTGTTTGTTTCCTTGTTTGTTTCGCAGGCTGGTTACATAGGGCTGTGGACTCAGATTTGATGTCTCGAGTTCAGGTTCCAGCTTATCTTACTGCTGTAATCGTTTCTATGGTACCCGCTTAATGCATGATGGGTCCCTCCCCCTCCTTCCCTCCCTATCCCTCCCTCCCCCAACCCCGCTCACTTCAAGCCTTGTGTGTGTGTGTGTGTGTGTGTGCGCGCGCGCGCGTGCGTGCGTGCGTGCAAGTTGAAGGAGTCTGTGTCAAATAACTTAATACTTACTGACAGATTTGGACGGAGCGCATATGGAATTGTCAGAGTTTGAGGAATCGCTCTTGAACAAACTGGGTTGAGTCGCGTGTGGAATTGTCCGAATGCGATGAATCCCTGCTGAATAAACTCCAAAACTCCAGCTGTGTCGTGTCTGGGTATCATGGGTTCCTTCTTCTCCCTTCCTCCCCCCCCCCCAACCCCTGCCCCCTCCCCCTGCCCCCGCCCCCGCCCCCTCCTTATTTCAAGACCTGTGCAAACTGTGTAGCAACATACCGCGGCCTACACATATTAAGCCGAACACTGTACATACACAACTACCCGAAATAAGAAAAGTGAAGGAAAGGGAATATATATATCAACGAGGGAGAGGAGATAGGCACCCGACTTCATAAAGCCTGTCCCCGAGAAAAGTTGAGATCTCTACCACCTTACTCCCCTGACATGCTCGGAGTACCGGCATAACCTTGACCTTATCCAGTCTTCCTTTAAACAAAACAAAAAGGGGGGGGGGGGATTTGGGAACGTGGGGGGAGTGGGGGGACAGTGAGAGATTTTTCACATCCTTTGTTTATATAGAGAGATTTTTCCATATCAACTTGAGATTGTCTGTCTGTCTGTCTGTCTGTCTGTCTGTCTGTCTGTCTGTCTGACTGACTGTCTGTCTGTCTGTGACAGAAATGTGTGAACAAGATTTTCTCAGCTGTATGTGTGATTCTTTAAAAAAAAAAGAATTTTTTTAATGAAAATAAAAACACTTAAAGTTCCAGACCGTTTAGGCGCTCGCTACGAATGCGTAAGTTTGAGAGAAATTGATCATGGCTTTTTCTTCACTTTTCTTCTTCCCCTCCTCCCCTCCTCCCACTCCCATGACCAACTGACAGGTAGAAATAGATATCTTATTACAAATTCATTCTTTAACATTGGATTATTATGTTCTTCTGTTTTCATCATAGCGATAGGCGTGTGTCTGCCATAGTCTCTCATGCCTCGGTGAAGTGCTTAGGACTCATGTGAGGTGAGGCGCCTCACAAGTAGTCATTATTTTTTTTTTTTTTTTGGCCCCCATCTGGCTTCTTGGGAACTCAGAGTTGAGTGTGCTTTGGTCTCATTTGGAAGATTGGGACCACACTTTCGATTCTCATTCAGTTCACGGACGCGTCATTGAGGGTGTTGCTCAAATCTGCTGACCAACATAGCAGATGGCGGTCCGTGTGACCTTGACTGTCAGTGTTAGAGCTTTACCTTCGAAACTTAGGCTTTCGCGACTCGTCAGCAGTCCATAGCTTTAATCCAAATTTGCTAAAGGTAAACATTCATCATTCATCCACAAAAAGCTGAGAAAATCTTGTTCATACGTTTCTGTCTGAGACAGGCACACAGACTCACATTTCTCTGGTCGAAATGAAGCAATGTGTCCACCCCTGCCCCCGCCCCCCCCCCCCCCCCTTTTTTTTTTTTTTTTTTTTTTAAACTTTTTAAGGGAACGGATTGAAAAACGAGTCCTTGGTTTCAGAAAAGGAGAAAGGTGTAAAAAACAGTTTGTGTCCTCACACCGACCGCGTGGCCTGTGTGTGTGTGTGTGTGTGTGTGTGTGTGTGTGTGTGTGTGTGTGTGTGTGTGTGTGTGTGTGTGTGTGTGTGTGTGTGTGACAAGAGGGCGGGAAGACAGAATGAATAAGAATCGAAGGGATGAGGAGAGTTGGAAAAAAAAAGAAAGGAAAAAGGGGCAGGGGGTAGAAGAGGTGGGGAGAGGAGGACTGAAGCCAGACTGAGAGAAAAGGGAACGATAAAAACAAGATGGTCGAGCCATCCTGACAATGTCCTTTTTGTTATGTGAAATTAATTGCTCAAAAGAGAATCCAGATTTTCAACTTCTCAGGGTCACTACTATCAGTTTGATGAAATGTTTTGTCCAAATACGTAGAACTTTGAGAATCGTAAGGAAAATGGTAGACCTTTACAGTAGTGAAAACACACTGTGAGTATTCAGAGATTCTGAGAAATTCCTGACAGTGTGCTGTTCATGTACCCCCTCCCCTTCCCCATGGCTCGATTTTTGGCACTTTTTTTTTTCTTTTTACAAGTGGCCTTGACTTCAGTCCCATACTTTCGAAATGTAATGCATTTGTGATTATCTGTTGTCCAGACCTTTAATCAAAATTTGGTAAACTATCCAACCAGAAATAGTCGAGAATATCTTCCTGTCGTATTTTTGTCACGTGCACGCATGCACGCGCCGCGCGCACACACCAACACACCACCACACACTCACACACCACTCACACACACACACACTCACCACACACACACACACACACACACACACACCACACACACACACACACACACACACACACACACACACACACACACACACATGTTCACAGTCCGTCTATAAGAAACAACCCATTCCTTCCCTCCCACTCCCCCTCCGCCGCTTTTTTTTTAAGGGAGTCTGAAAAATGAGTCCTTGAATCCTTGATTTCAGAGAGGGAGAGAGGCGTTTACTATAACATTTTTGTGTCACACACCGACCGCGTGGCCTGGATGTTATGTGTTTGAGAGAGAGAGACAGAGAGAGAGAGAGAGAGAGAGAGAGAGAGAGAGAGAGAGCCCAAATGAAGAAGGGAATGAAAAACTTAAGGAAGGTGAGGGAGTAGGTGAGAGAGAGAGTAAGATGAGGGAGTAGGGGAGAGAGAGAGAAAAGGTGAGGGAGTAGGGGAGAGAGAGAGAGACTGATAGAGAGGGAGGGTGGAGGATGAGAAGGGAGGGGATGTGGTGATGATGGTGGTGGTGGTAGTAGAAAGGAAAACCCAAGCCAGCGCGTCACCCGCTTCCTTGAGGCGGTCGCAGTGTAGTGAGGAGCTAGTATTGATTGATCTGGGGAGAGCCCAGGGAACAGTTCTTCGGGTGTGTGTGTGAGAGAGACATTGGCAGAGAAACCCAATGACTTTGAATTGTGTGAGTCATGTCAAGGCTGTTTTAGTTTGCGGGAATCGTGGTGGTGGTAGTGGTAGTGGTTGCTGCACCAAGACTGTTGTTATCAAGCGAGCTTCGTCATCCTGTGTGTGTGTTTGTGTGTGAGTGTGTCACGGCCTGACAAGATCTACACGTGGCTGCCTTGCCTTACATACATGGGTGATTTATGACCCCGAACCTACGTCTAACTGACAGGTACAGCCTGCAGGCCACTATAGATTTACACTGGCGGTTACGATGGGTTTACAAGAGCTCCGGGGGGTGTTTGAACTACTACCACTTCTGCGCTAGGACACCTTGCTTTTCACACAAGTGACGGAGGGTGTTGTATTTGTCGCCAACGTTCATTTGAATGGCCCAGGGGTGAGTGAGTGTATAGGAGTGCAGCGTGCTCGTTTCATACCCAACTCGAAAAGATCTGTATCTTGATTGTAGAACTTTTTTTCATCTCTCCTCCCCACTTCTTCCTTGCAAAGATGCTGGTGGATAGGGTGAGGGAGCGAAAGGGTTACGTGTCTCGTTTTTGATACAGGTGGCAAGGAATGAAAGGGGTAAATTTGATGAAGTTAGAAATAGGGTGACGGAGTGAAAGGGTTATGTTTGTATGTTTTTAGTGTGTATAAAAAGGGAAAGAAGGGGTTAATTTTTGTGTGTGTGGTTTCTAGAGACAGGGGCAGTGAGTGAAAGGGTCAAGTTTGTGTGTGTGAGTGTGTGTAGAGTGGGTTGTTGTTGTTGTTGTTTGTAGGAGGTGGTGGCAGTGGTGGTGGTGGTGGTGTCAGTGTGCGTGAGTGTGTGTGTTTTAATTTTACAGATTGGGTAGATCTAGTGGAATGAAAAGGCTGTTTTGTAATTTACTGATAACGTGAGGGAGTGAAAGGTTTGCGAACTTTAGATAGACCGTCCATAGTGTTAAGGAATAGAAAAAAAAAGTGTGACAATCATGTGACTGTAGAGGTGACCGAAAGGTGTTGGAAAGATCGGCTTGGCGGATTGAGTACGGGCAGTGGTTAACAAGACAGCGAGGTAAGCAGCATGGTTCTGTCAACAGTAATGTATGTAAGGCAATAATGTCTTTGCACTCTGTCGCATAGACTACCGTCGTAAGGAGGCGAAGAGGACACAAGCTGGCAGGTGACTAAAGCATGGTATTCAGAGCATCTTATACTTGCAGTGGAAGTGGGACTTCAAGAAGGAATTATCCATGACGTTTCTAAATGAATTTATATAATCATCGATGGTTGCATTTCAAAGAATCAGCCATTTTTTTCCTTCTTTTTTTTTTTTAACTCATCCATAATTCTTGATGTTTACATTTTTTTTTATAGTTGGCCTCTTAGCTTTGTGAGTTGAATGCCATGCTGACAACGCAGGGGACGTGGGTTCCATCCTCAGGCGGGCCACAGACGAAGGAATTACAAAAGAGAATATCTGTTGATAACGTCTCTGGCCACAGGTTCTAGTGACTCATTTACCTCAGCTGGCTAGTGAAGCATCATGCCTATAAATTGGGATCGTAGGTTTGACCCTCGTACGAGCCACAGGTTGGTTGGTTTGGTTGGTTGGTTGGTTGGTTTCTGTTTTCCATCATTTTGCTCTTTTGATAGAGCCATGCCAGGGTCAAAATGGTATGTCCTGAGTTTGATCCGGTCGCACAGCATTAAAAGTTGCCTTGTTCTCTGACTGTCTTGTTGCACGAACCATTCTGGTGGTGCCAGTAGGTGTTTTTTTTTTTTTTTTGTTTTTTTTTAGGTCCTATTCTCCTCTGCATTTCACGACCTGTCCAACGGGCAGGCTTTTGCGCAGGATCAAGGGGTTTCGGTGCCAGAAAATTGTTTGCTGATCTATCTGGGTGGTGCGAAAATGGAATTGCCCGATTGCGGTGAAGTCTGCTTGAAGAAACTCCAAACTCTGGAAGACTTCCCGAGTGTCAGTTTCAGTTTCTCAAGATAAACGTCTCCACGCTCGGAGTGAATTCCACATGCACTAACGTTACAGGTGCCATGTGATAGTCATCATGGCACAAGCCTTAAGCCTGCACACAAACACATGAGCTGTCCAAAGACTTCCTGAGTTTTCCAAAACGGCGCGGTCTTAATTCCCAAGTTTTACATTCCGTTTATTTGCACAAGTGGATTGATATTAGTGATAGTTACTTTATGTTTGAACAAACATTTAAAACATGTGCAATGTATCAGGAAATGGTTTATACGTAATGAGAACATCATCAGGCATTTAGCTATCAGTGTGGAGTATTCATGATAGTTGTTCTTTCTCCCCCTGTTCGTTACGTATTTCTTTCCTTATTTTTCCTTAATCATGTTGGTTGATGAAAAGAATTCGAAGTTCACGGTGAGAAACAGCGCTTTACACATTTTCGTTGCTAGTACTATTACTATCACCACTATTACTGCTGCTGCTGCTGCTACCGCTACCACCATCACTACTACTACCACCAACCACTACTACTATGATGACGACTAATACTGATGATAATAATAATGATATAAAAAATAATCATTATGATATGATAAGACGAAGACAAAAAAGAAGAAATTGGTCTTCTATAGCGCTATTCTCAACACTCTTTTGGTCTCACTGCACATTACGTATTAGCAAGATACAACGTGTAATACGGAATATATCACGCATACACACACACCGGAATACACACACATCAATAAACATGCACAGATGACTACATACAAAAAAATGTCTAGCCATACGTACATAAGTGAACATTTATGGTGATAAACGCAGTCTAGCCAAAAGACATACCTTTTTGTCCAGCAGTGATTTCCCCCCTCTATTTGCTCATTCTTTTGCCCCATTCCCCCCTCCCCCCTGTCCCCCCCCCCCTCCCATTTTGCGTATGCTTTGTGCCCTGGAGTTTTGGTCGTTGTTGGGTGACGATTGAATGATGAGAGCATGTGCTTTGGTTTGAATGTTTTATCCAGATTTGGCTGCATTATTATTATTATCATCATCATCATCATCATCATCATCATCATCATCATCATTATTATTATTATTACTGAAGTTAATTTTTGCAGACGACCGTTCAGAGTTATTGCTAAGACTCGTGTTTGATTTGAAAGTGGACGGAGAAAGAGAATCTCGAAATCTTTGAGCTTCAATTATTAAAACACCATTAGCAGTAATATAACTTTGATTTGATCGTTTATTTGACGAGTGTGGCGATGAATTTAGCAATAACATAAAACGTATTTAATCATTTGTCATGTCCGTCACAGAAACAAGAATGTGTGAGAGGAACTGCATTTTCAAGAAGAGTAAATGCAGGCTTTGTGTATTCTCAACCACAAGAGAGGGAAAGCAGGGTTATCTGCCTTGAAGGTGTAAGGGTAAACAAACGGACTGGAAAAAAAAAGAAAAGAAAGAACGAAAAAAAAAATTAGAAAACAAAACAAAGCAAAAAACAAGCAGACAAAGAGACGTTTTACTGGGCTGAATTAACTGTTTGTAAAAAGACAAAACAAAAACTAAACAGAGACCTCTGGGGCAGACATCGCTGGTGATATTTTGGGGGGATTTCTTTTTTTTTTCACCCCCGATTAAAGGGGAGAATAAGGGTCTCTGTTTCGTTTGTTTTGTTACACGCGAGACAGTTAAATCTGTGGAGCAAAAAATTTATTTTGTTTTTGTTTTGGTGTGTGTGGTGTGTGTATGTGCGCGCGCGTGCGTGCATGTTTATGGGGAGGTTGCTTTCTTCCTTTCTTTTTCTTTTTTTTTTCTTTCTTTTCTTTCTTTCTTGCTTTCCCCCTCTCAGGGATGAGGGTACCGCACCTGCATTGATCACCCCCCCCCCCCTCCCAACCTTGTGGGCAAGCCAGGGGATCTTTCAGTATGAGTAGTATCCTCAAACTGGAAATTCTGAGCTAGAAATTTCCTCTTTTCCATCACTCTCTTTGTTTCTGCCTCGCTCCTTGGCAGCTTATGTTACCTCGACCTATCATTTTCTTCCTTGCTGGTCCATTCACCTGTATGTATTATGTAAACAAAGCCTTACATGCGCTCGGCCAGGATTGATAATTGCGTACATTAATTAACTGCATTTTTTGGCTCTTAAGGAAATGTGATGTGCAGAAGCAACTTTGGGTAATTTTGGCTAGTTTTTATAGTGAGTTTTAGTATCCTTTGCTATGTTTTATACATTTGTATTCAGGTTTGCTTTCATAAACCCCCTGGTGGTAAATTGGGCCGAACGAGGGGCATGTCCTTGGATTATGTGCGTGTTGGTGTACAGTTATTGTGCTTGGTGCGTCACGTATTTTAACATGCATGGATTGTATTTGTGCGCGTGTGCCTCTGTGAGTGTGTGTGTTTTGAGAGAGAGAGGGGGGGGGGGTGAGGGGAGTGGACTCAATAGGTGAAACGGGAATTGCGGGTAGGCTAAGTGGGATAAAGAATCAAACTCTCAAGAGACCATTGAGGATGGACGCGACATTAGAGAGTAGATGAAGCAGGAATAACGAACGAGTCGGACCTGCCCCGAATGAACGGCCTCCGTTGGCATGTTACTTTTAACGAGGGGGACGTCTCGATACGTCCCAGGTTCAATACGTCTCAGGTTCGATACGTCCCAGTGTTCGTTTGCATCCCAGGTTCGATACGTCCTGGGTTCGATACGTCACACACACACACACACACACACACACACACACACACACACACACACACACACACACCACACACACACACACACACTCACGCCACACACACTCACACGCACACCACACACACACACACACACACACACACACACACACTCCTCGTGCACCGCCATACCAAACACCAGGGGACCGCGCATCAAACGAGTCCAACAAGAGGTTAACGAGTGTAAGGCCAAGTTTCGGGCTGCGAAATGTGGAGTGAGTTCCCGTCCGTAGGTAGGTAGGCCTTGTATGTCGCTGGGTGCGAAGCCAGAGGAACACAGACTCGGGGAAACATTGTGTGGGAACATGGGTGGTAGGTATTACACGGCATATGGTCGGTACTGAAAGATGAAGAACATGAGCATTCTTTCAGTGTTCATCCCTTTCTCTTTTTCACATACTCACGCACGCGCGCGAAAATTACGCGAAATACGCACACAAAAAAGAAACGTTGTGTACCTGGGACGTATCGAATCTGGGACGCATCGAACCTAGGATGTATCGAACCTGGAGCGCATCGAACCTGAGACTCATGGAACCTGGGACGCATCGAACCTGTTACGTATCGAACCTGGGACGTGTCGAGACGTATCTTAACGAGTCGTGTGGCTTCTGCCCACTTATGTTTTCCAGTTCTCCGTGCTGTTGCGTGTATCACTATGATATAGCGCCTGTAGACATACCTGCGTGTCGTGATGATGTCTTACGACATTTAACTCAAAACCGGAGAGAAAGTCTTTGGTGTAGTTCTATACTGTGTTTCAACTGAGTTTAACACAAACTAGAGCAAGTCATGATAATTCATTCTATGCTTGTATTCAAAAGCTGTCAAGTTGGGGTGGCTGCTGTAATTGCATTGAGAGATATCGATAGCTGGGCTGTATTTGTGATCAGTGTTTCTATTTCTGCACAGCGGTGGGTAAGTTTATAAATACCTTTCACCCAGTGACCCAGGCGCTGGGTCACGTCTGTAGCAGTTCACCTTCTTATCTGAATCAAAGGACTCGTTTGTCTTCAAGGAACACACACACAGATCACAGAATACACGCAGGCACCTCTTCACGCAGCACGTTAGCACGTGTGCAGGTGCGTATACACGCACGAACACACATATGCGAGAACGCGCGCGCGAGTATGGCTACTGACACACACACACACACACACACACACACACACACACACACACACACACACACACACACACACACACACACAAACGCACATCGTCACCGTCATCATCATTATCCTCATCATATATCGTTCATTATTGTCAGGTTAGCATACTGTACTGCCATACCAATATATTCAACTCAAGTTGGAAATCATTTTAAAAAATTTTTAAAGTATGATTGAAACTGGAGAAATATGCTTAATTAAATTGATTAAAATTTCAGGATTCGATCAGAAATGATAGAAGAATGGCTCAAAAAGTCTCACAACAATATATGATAATTCAAAACTTGAACTGGCTTGTAATACTACAATCTAAGAAACACGCACACACACATAGACAGAGAGACAGTTGCACAGACACATAGAGACGCACACAGAGACACACATACATAAAACACACACACACACACACACACTCTCTCTCTCTCTCTCTCTCTCTCTCTCTCTCCTCCTCTCTCTCCCCTCTCTCTCTCTCTCTCTCTCTCGCTCTGTCTTTCGAATATGAACACTTGTTGACTTCAGCGAGTAGTATCAACCACTGTTGAAAGAATACTGCTAGCATTTGTTGCCATTTCTGTTGGTGATCTGATATAGACCTAGTTGTTGTTGTGTCTTCGTCTTTTTCTTATGTGTGGCGTGCCCATTCAGGACGAAGCCGATCATGTGCCGCCATTCACTTCTGTCCTCCGTTCTTCTGACAAAGGCATTGTTGCTGGAATCGCTGCTTGCTGCTGCACGTAGACTCGAGACATGTAGATTTTTTTTTCTAAGGATCATCGCACTCAGGGAGGTTACCTTTGCGCTCATCTACCTGTTTTTACCTACCATTTTCTACGCCACCTTCATGCGCCACAGAAGTTGGCACAGTTTTACAATGCGATGATGATGATGTCGATGAAGATGATAATAGATGCTATGGAGTTCCACTAGGATTGAGACTGCGTGACAGGGCTGTACTCCACGCTTACTATCATAACAGATCCTGGCGTCGACCATGCCCGAGAGATACAGACACCTGCCGTGCTGGTCAGAAGATTTGAGCAACACCCTCAATGACGCATTCGTGAAGTGGATGAGACTCGACTGTGTGGTCCCAGTCTTCCCAGTGAGCTCATAGCACGCCCAACTCTGGGTAGGAGCCAGTTAAAGCCGAAAAGTCCCACAATGATTTTTGAAGGGACTGATGGGGATTCGAACCCACAACCTTCCAGTGGGTAGTCCGTTGCGCTAACCACTACACCACGGCGACTGGTGTCATATGTAGATCTTTGTCTTCCTCGGTTTTTAACTCCCTCTGTTGTGCAGCTGACTGCAACTTTTTCAAGAGTGTCATGTCTATATATGTGACTAAAAACGTTAATTTTGTCTTTTTCTTATCGTCCTTAAAAGGATTCCTTTTTCTCTCCAAATTTTCTAAGTACAACTTCAGTTGGCATCTTGGCCGTCTACGAAATTTGAGGCAGTCTTCTGTGTATCCACGTCTACGCGGCTTCCAACTTGTCCTCTGATTCTTTAGTAATGTCCAAGTTTCACAACCGTACAGTAAGATGAAGCAGACAAAAGTGTTTAGATATCTTGATGAGTGTGGATAATCTGGAGTTCTTTAGTTGTGTATGTTGGACAAACTTCACCATAACGTCGATAGAACCTGACGGGCACAATAATTTAAATAGAAAGGAAAGACATCAGACTTTCAGTCGAAAGGTCGGGGTTAGGGTTCCTGACTGGGTACTTCCCGCCTGATGGATAAAAGGTGAAGATTTGTCCGATCACCCAGTTCAACATATGTGCAGACCTCTTAGTGCCACAGCCACGTTTGTGTGTATACGTACGCAGAGTGTAAAATATGCCAGTGTCTGGTGGCTTATGGAAACATGAACCATCAAGCATGTACGTCCACCGAAGACGGATTTTGCAGACAATGCAGCAACATGCCACCGGCTCAGTGTGGGGAAAGGAACGTGTGTACGTGCGTGCCCATCCGAGAAAATCGGAACCGTTAACAAACAATGGCCAGAATATAAGACCTTACCAGCGCACAGGATCCTGTGGAGATATCGGGGGCTCTCTCTGTAAAAATAATATCTCCGCCTTCCGGAAATTCTGTACTCGAAATTTCCTCTTTTATGTCACTCCCATTGTTTCTGCCTCGCTCTTTTGATTTCTGTCATCTTTTCCTATCATTTTCTGCCTCGCTGGTCCAGTCATCAATAATTATGTGTTCTATAAAAGCGTTACATACGTTCTATTAGGATTGATAATTGGGTACATGCATTAATTGCATTCTTGGTCCTAAGGAAATGTGATGTACAGAAGTAATTTAGGTAATTTAAACCAGCTCATATATGGTTTTAGTGTATTTAGTCATGTTTATACATTTGTATTATTTTTAACCCCTGTCCCTGGTGATAGATTAGACGTAGTGGTCAATACCAGGGGCATATCCTTTGATTGTGAGCAAATGCGTCGTATTGAAATATATACTTTATTTTTCTTTACTTTTTTTGTTCTTTTTGTTTGTTTGTTGTTGTTTTTTTTTGGGGGGGGGGGTTGGTTTTTTGTTTTTTGGTTGTTTTTTTTTACCTTAAAGATCAACGAGGTGTGTGTTTTGAGATGGTTATATCCCTGATATGGCTCTACGCAGTCGGCTGGGTTTTAAATAATAATGATATTAACAACCAGCGCATAGGGCTTATGTGCACGCATAATGGTGGCATTCCATAGACCCGAAAAAAAAAAAGCGAAATTCATATTTGAAAAGTTCCTGTGCAGTTCCTTTGCAAAGAGAAAGGAACCGTCCCATCCATAGACACGAAATGTGCCCGTCAGGTGTAATTGAAACTATGGTGCCAATACCATGAAAACAACATTGTTTTGAAAATGAGAGAATTTTGATTACAGTCCTGTTGCTATGGAAGGAGATATGTGAAGTAAAGAGGAACATTGATTTTGGGTGAAAAGTATTTTAATGTTCAGGCAGCAGCAGGATGCTCGCAACAACCTGATCAAGGAGCTCGGTTTTGACGGAGATCTCTTCAAGAACATTTTTTATTTTTATATTAATACATCTCTGTGTTCAGGGAAACTGATCATATAGGGCTGTTCGTTTTTGAACCAAGTCGATTCGTTTTTCAGTGTTTTCGCATTTTGCCAGTATCGCAGTTAAGCGCGAAATAAGTCCCGCCCACTTCTTGGAAAAGTTCGCATAGGAAAGTCAAAAAGTTTCACAGCCTCTTAAGAAAAAAAAAGTTTTGCAAGTAAGATCGTGCAAAATGCCTATGAAAGTTGAATCTGTAGATTTACGCAATGACAAAAAGGGTGACGCTTTTTGTTGTTGTTTTTGTTTTTGTTTTGTTTTGTTTTGTTACAGTGAGAAGTTCGCATACGAATTTCACACCGGGCTTTCAAATCTATAGAATTTCGGCTTAAGGTTTATGCAATGATTGTGTTGAATCCTGTTTCATCACATGGTGTTTGTGGTATTTGTGCAAATATGGAATTGTCTGTCTTGAGAAAACTGAAAACGTAATGTCATTAAGAAAACAACAGCAACACAAACAAGTAATATGATAAGGGAGGAAAAAAAGAGCATTATCAGATCGAATTCCAAGACAGGATGTGCGTCAGTGACCTACTTTTTTTCTTAAGGTCTGTAGGTAAGTATTCAACAACCCATACGGAGATTATTTCACATCGACTGGAGACAGGTGTGTATCTTCGTGTGTCTAAAAGACAAATGTGTGAGCAAGATTTTGACAGGTGTTTCTGGATGAACCATTACTAGTATAAACCATGTTCGTATAGTGTAGTTCTCCACACTCATTAGGACTCACTACACATTGTACATAATAAGATAGTTTAGTGGAGCACGACTATTTCAGGCTATCAGAATACTGATCCTCTCTCCACAGTCCGAATCTTCGGTTGTGGGATGGGAAAGGGGGAGGAGGCTATGTTGTTTTCATGTTTCTATAAACTCCCGGACACTGACACGACTTCCAGGATTGCTAATCCGTAAGTTTGAAAGTCATGACGCCAAGGTCAGCGTCACACAGACCTTTCTGAAGAAGGTGCGTGAACAGCTGTCTCTCTGTCTATGAAACTGCTGACAGTATTCACATTTTGTTTTCACTGTTATCACAGTCTTACCATTTTCCTTGCTTCACGTCAAGTTTTATTTCATCTGATGCTTCTTCAGGGTAACAATCACATTGAGAAGTACAAAGACCTATGATTTCTGCAATTCTATATAAAAAGGAAGATTATTAGATTGGCTTGACAATCATGTTTTTTGTGTTTTTGTACTGTGAACCTATGATTTCTGCAATTCTATATAAAAAGGAAGATTATTAGATTGGCTTGACAATTATGTTTTCTGTGTTTTTGTACTGTCTATTAATCAACAATGAAGAGTTGCGTCTGCATTTCTAAATATATATATAAAGACTGTGAGTCATTGGAATCTGTACTCTCTAGAATATATGACTCTAAGTGATAAGATTACATTGATCATAACACAGATACTTCTTTTTTACGTGAACTGTCTGTGATCTCACCTAGAACTGACAGGATAACAACATAAGGCATGAAAAGTATGGAAGACCACATGTTGCACATGGACAAAACATTAATTTTTCAGATGGAAAATTGAGAAAATCTAGGGATACGTGTAAACATGAGCGCAGAAGGGGGAAATAATAAGTGGCTCAATACCATGCGGTTGTGCTTTCCCTGGTGAGAGCAACGTGTAATCCACACGGAAAAAATCCTGTGATAAATAGATAGACAAATAAATTAATGGATTATTAAATGAATACATACATACATACATACATACATACATACATACATACATACATACATACATACATACATACTCATACAAAATATAACATACATACATACATACATAGGTGAATAAGTAAATAAAGAAGAAAACTAATCCAATTCAACCCAACTTAATTTTTCGTGAGTGAGCATACTACCAGTGCTTTAATGGTATCAAAAGAGATGACTTTTAATTTTCCTGGTATCTGTCCATTTTTCACTGCTACGTATGACTTCCAGAAACTGACTAACCTAGCGTCCAATTCACATATTCGCCCTTAAGTGTCAGACAGCGATAATGTCAATTAAAATCATATTTATAGTACGGTTAGACATTGTTAGTGTGTATTCATTTATGTACATATGTAAATGTGAATATTGTGATTTGTGTGTTTATGTGTGTGTGTGTGTATGTGTGTGTGTGTGAGAGAGTGTGTGTGAGTGAGTGAGAATGAGAGAGAGAGAGAGTGAATGGGTGAGTGAGAGAGTGAGTGAGAAAGAGAGAACAACGCTAAACGAGAACGGTTTATGATAACCTGTATGCGTACGGTTTGTAGTACGGCTGTGAATGGATACCTGATTATGTTTCGCGGTGGGGAAAAGGAGAGAGGTATCCCGAGAAAATGTGAGGTCTCAACCACCTCACTCCTCAGCGACTTCAGGGTCATGGAATAACATTTACCTTTTTTTTCTTTTTCTTTTAATAGAATAAGGACGTGAATAAATGCAAAAAGCAAAACAGGCACACCTACTTCGCCAACTGGCTTTTGTCAAGCGTACATAGCAGAGAATAAAAAAAAATTGAAAACACAAGATTTAGGAGAAAAGACAACAGCAAGACTTCTGTAATATTTCTTTGAGTAGTCCCTCTGTTTTGTCCTACTCAGTGATTCACTAGGAAATCTTGCAGCTGCTTTCCCCCGTAAGTTTTATGTATTATTTGTTGTCTTTTGTGGACGCATGACAAAGTCCAGTTGGCCCCTAAGGCTCGTGTTTTCTGTATTAAATTCATATTCTCCTTCAAATTTTGAGTATTTTTGGTTCCTCGGTATTTTCTTGAGCATTTGCAGTCACTTTGATTTAGATTTTTTAAATGAAAATCACATTTAGCTCTGATTCTTTGGAGGTCCCCATTGAAATATCGATCATCGTGCTTTTGCGCGCGTGTGTTTGTCTCTCTCTCTCTCTCTCTCTCTCTCTCTCTCTCTCTCTCTCTCTCTCTCTCTCTCTCTCTCTCTCTCTTTCTCTCCCCCTTTCTCCCTCTCCCCCTTTCTCCCTCCCCTCTCTCTCCCTATCTCTCTGTCTTTGTTTGTGAGTGAGTGTGCACGTGCGTGTGTGTGTATGTACGCTTGCGTGCTGTATAGGACTGTAAGACACAGGCTGGTTATAAAAAAAATTACAAATGATAAAACTTGGAATTCTGCTCCGTATGTGTGTGTATACATGTGTGCTATAGTATCAAAGTGCGGTGCTGCCGACTGAACAGTGCCAGAGCATGAGTCATAGATCGATGCTGCGACGAATCAATCAATGAGCAACACTGTTCCACCACTACACTTAGACCTGTTCATTCAGTTTCAGTTCTCTCGGCCCCGCCAGTGGACCGGTATGGGGGTGTGACGTAAACACTATGGATCACTACGAGCTTGAAAAGAAATGAAAAAACAATCATAATACTTGTAGTAACAACAGCAGTGACATAAGTAGTAGTAGTACAACTAGAAGAGTAGAAAACTAAAGTCAGGGGGAAAAAAGGAAAATTAGAAAGTAGCAGCTGCAGCATTACGAATACCAATAGGAGAGAATAAAAGAAGAAAAACTAGTGATTGTAGAAGTAGCAGTGTTACTTGTAGCTTGGCAATGAAAGATTGTAATCATAATAGTGATGACTTGAAATCAGATACATAGAAATTTATGTCTCAAGAGTTGAACAACGACGGGCTGAAATTAAGATTATTGGACAAATTACACTTCTAGGACACTCAAGAAAGAAGGACGTTTCATTTTTTGTTTATGAATATACATAGAAATATTCTACTGTCTGTCAACTATTAGATCTAGATGGACAATTTCGTATCATCGTTAACAGTTTGTTTTGTTTTGCTTGTTTTATGTGACTTCGTGTGTCCTGTGAATGCTGTTCAAAACGCGTATATTCATAAACAAAAAAAAATGAAACGTCCTTCTTTCTTGAGTGTCTGGAAGGTAATATATGCAATAATCTTAATTTTCAGCCTAGTCGTTGTTCAGTTCTTGAGACATAAATTTCTATGTATCTGAATTTCATATATATCGTATTAATCACTTATCTTTCTCGCAAAAAAAAAAACTCCTGTGTATTGTTAGATTTAAATATGGTACTCCAACCAGTATTACATACATATTCAAACCAGAACTAAAACTGAGATGTTTAGAATAGGGAGATGGGATGTGAGATGGCTTTGAGGAGAGAGGGGAGAGAATGGGAATGAAGAGGGGGGGGAGGGGAAAGGTGGAGAGAAAGAGGTGCATTGACCGAACGAGTGAATGCTGTTTCAAAAACGCGTCACACACACGCGTGCATACACACACACACACACACACACACACACACACACAACACACACACACACACACACAAGCACACACACACATGTGCCAGGACACACAAAGTCACATAAAACAAAGCAAAACAAAACAAACTTAACGATGATAGAAATTGTCCATCTAATAGTTTGACAGACAGTAGAATATTTCTTTCATATCATGTTTTGCGAAAAAAAAAACCGCTATGCTTTAAGAACAGAAAGAAGTACATATAGCAGCACCAACCAGAAAAAAAAGTGCTTCATGGACTGCATGCAACTGAGGTTTTAAACGATTGTGGTAGTGAGCGCGGTACTCTTAATAGACAAGACGTTGGACTCCATTCGGAAGGTGTGAGTTTGATCCTTGCTAGTGCAACGGGTTTTGTGCAGGTTAAGGAAATCTGTCAGATAATTGCTGGCAGATTTGAGTGGAGCGCATAAGGAGTTGTCCGAGCGCGGGTGAATCTTTTTGAAACAGCTGCAATAACTTCTGACTGGGTAGGTCCCGTGTAGCGGTTAAAGGAAGGAGATTTTTCCGATTTTCTAGGTCATGGTGTTTGAGACCCATTAACCTTTTGACTCCCGCACCCAGTCCACCAGCATCCTGCATTATCAACCATGCTAGCACAGCAAAAACGTAATCATTTGATTCCCTGACCCTATCCACCAGCATGCTGCATTGTAAACCATGCTAGCAAATCAAAAGCGTAATCATTTGATTCCCTCATCCAGTCCACCAGTCTCATGCAGGAAGCAGGTGGATAGGATGAGGGAGTCAAAGGGTTAAGCTTTTGCAGTTTGTGGATAGGGTGTGGGTGTCAAAGGGTTAAGAAAGATTCAATTGCACTCAGATAGTTCCATATTCGCTGCACCCAGATCTTCGAGGAGTTATCTGCCAGATTCTTTGAAACTGCACAAAACCCTATGTGCCGCAAGGGGAGGATGGGGAAAGCACCTATGAAACACTAAACTGATACCGCCATAATAATTGAAGCACCAGGATGAGCAAACAGGGCAGTTTTTAATGTCTGGTCTGGGACTGAACTCGAGACGAGATCTCGAATCCACAGCTCTATCTTAAAGCACCAACCAGCCTAATAAAGAGCGTAAAAGTAGTAGTATGAGGGGGAAAAATAGCTGTAGCAGTAGTAGCAGCAGGAGCAGCAGCAGTAGTAGTAGTAGTAGCTGTGGTTGTGCCAATACAGTAGAATGAAAAGATGACGGTAGCAGTAGTAATAGTCAAAAGAGCAGCAGCAGTAGTAATAGTAGTAGCTGTGGTTGTGCCAATATGGTAGAATGAAAAGTTGGCAGTAGCAGTAGTAATAGTAACTGGAGGAGGAGCAGCAGTAGTAGTAGTAGCTGTAGTTGTGTCAACATAGTAGAGTGAAAAGGTGACGGTAGCAGTAGTAATAGTCATAGGAGCAGCAGTAGTAGTAGTAGTAGCTGTGGTTGTGTCAATGTAGTAGAATGGAAAGGTGACGGTAGCAGTAGTGATAGTCATAGGAGCAGTAGTAATAATAATAATAATTACAATATTTATATTGCGCAAAATCTTGATAAAATCAAATCTAAGCGCTGAAACAGAAACACACGCACGCACGCACGTACGCACGCACGCACACACGCACGCACGCACGCACGCACACACACACACACACACACACACACACACACACACACACACACACACACACGCATGGCTATAAATGGGGAGAAAGAATAAAAGCAATAAAAGCAAGAATAAAAGCAATGGAAAATTATAGAGAGCATATCATATACAATTATATATTATAACAATGTGATTCCCCTCCGAGCGGAGACAGGCTGCAGAGGGGGGTTGAGTGAGGTTAGGATTTTATGCAGAGTAGAAAAGGTGAGTTTTGAGAGCGGACTTGAAGGAGACAAAAGTAGGTTGCTGACGGACTGAGAGAGGAAGTTTGTTCCAGGAGAGTGGACCAGAAACAGAGAAGGCTTGTGGACCATAGGTATTGAGCTTAGTGCGTGGAAAGCGAAAAGTCAGAGGATCGGAGGCAGAGCGGAGGGTACGTGAGGGAACATAGATCTCAAGTAGGCTTGACAGGTAATCGGGGGCTGCGTTATTGAGGCTTTTGTAGCACATAGTGTCTAGTTTGTACTGTATGCGCTTTGATACAGGGAGCCAGTGAAGTTGTGCCAGGAGAGGAGATATGTGGTCAGCTTTTTTCTTTTTGAGTACAAGGCGTACAGCATTGTTTTGAATGCGCTGTAGGATGTGAATGGTGGAGGCAGGAAGACCAGACAGGAGTGAATTGCAATAGTCAATGCGAGACATTATGAAGGAGAGAACGAGTTTTGCAGTTGTTTCGACAGAGAGATACTTCCTGATCAGGCTTATACGATGGAGATGATAGTAGCAAGATCTGGCAGTTTGAGAAACTAAGTTGTTCATGGACAGGGTAGAGTCAATGCAGACACCAAGGTTTTTAGCTGAAACACTAAGGTTTTTAGCTGAATCAGAAATTGGGACTGATGTGTTACATAATGGGAGAGAAAGAGGAGGCAGCTGAGAAAGTTTCTGACGGGTGCCAATGAGGATAGCTTCTGTCTTGTCGTTATTAAGCTGAAGTTTGTTGAACGTCATCCAGTTCTTAATGTCCGAGTAACACTCAGTGGTGCGAGTCAACAGGCGCTGTATATTATCAAGTGAGTCACTGTCTTGAAGTTGGGTGTCATCAGCATAGAAGTGGTGTTTTATAGAGTGGGAGTTGATGATGGTGGACAGGGGGGAGGTATAAAGAGTGAAAAGAACAGGGCCAAGGACAGATCCTTGTGGAACACCACAGGTCAGGTATGCAGGTTGAGAGTTAGTGCCATTGATGAGAACAGTTTGTTTTCTGTTTGATAGATATGAAGTGAACCAGGAGAGAGCAATGTCAGAGATGCCAAAAGTATGATGAAGTCTAGAAAGGAGAATACCATGGTCAGTGGTATCAAAGGCTGCAGACAGATCAAGGAGTGTGAGGAGAGAGACTTTGCCAGTATCAGTTGCAAGGAGGAGATTGTTGAGAATGTGTAGTAGGGCAGTTTCAGTGCTATGGCACTGGCGGTAGGCTGACTGGAAAGGATTGAGGAGATTGTTGGCAGACAGGTGAGAGTTCAGCTGGTTGAGGACGACTTTTTCAAGGAGTTTTGATAAGAAAAAGAGATTAGAGATAGGCCGGTAATTTTTCAGTTCATTTGGGTCTAAATTGTGTTTCTTGAGGAGAGGGTGAACAATAGCAGACTTGAAAGAATCTGGGACAGTTCCAGTTTGAAAAGAAGTGTTGATGATGTCAGTGATGAATGGGAGGAGAGTAGGGAGACAGTCGGAGCAGAGAGAACCTGGAAGAGGATCCAGTTCGCAGGTTTTGAACGACATGGATCTGATTGTGTTGAAAATTTCTACTTGTGAGACTGGGGTAAAAGTAGTAAGAGGTGTGCCAGAGAAGGAAGGGTCAGGTGGGCATGGTTGACAGGGTGTCCTGTCAAGCTGTCACGAAGAGTTTGTATTTTGGTGGTGAAGTAGTAGTAGTAGTAGTAGCTGTGGTTGTGTCAATGTAGTAGAATGGAAAGGTGACGGTAGCAGTAGTAATAGTCATAGGAGCAGTAGTAGTAGTAGCTGTAGTTGTGTCAACATAGTAGAGTGAAAAGGTGGCAGTAGTAGTAGTAATAGTCATAGGAGCAGTAGTAGTAGTAGTAGTAGTAGCTGTAGTTCTGCCAATGTAGTAGAGTGGAAAGGTGACGGTAGCAGTAGTAATAGTAACAAGAGGAGCAGCAGAAGTAGTAGTAGCTGTAATTGTGCCAATATAGTAGAATGAAAAGGTTGCAGTAGTAATAGTCATACGAGCAGCAGAAGTAGTAGTAGTAGTAGCTGTAGTTGTGTCAATGTAGTAGAGTGGAAAGGTGGCAGTAGCAGTTGTAATAGTCATAGGAGCAGCAGCAGCAGTAGTAGTAGTAGCTGTAGTTGTGCCAATATAGTAGAATGAAAAGGTTGTAGTAGTAATAGTCATAGGGGCAGCGCAGTAGTAGTAGTAGCTGTAGTTGTGCCAATGTAGTAGAGTGGAAAGGTGGCAGTAGCAGTAGTAATAGTCATAGGGGCAGCGCAGTAGTAGTAGTAGCTGTAGTTGTGCCAATGTAGTAGAGTGGAAAGGTGGCAGTAGCAGTAGTAATAGTCATAGGGGCAGCGCAGTAGTGGTAGTAGCTGTAGTTGTGCCAATGTAGTAGAGTGGAAAGGTGGCAGTAGCAGTAGTAATAGTCATAGGGGCAGCGCAGTAGTAGTAGTAGCTGTAGTTGTGCCAATGTAGTAGAGTGGAAAGGTGGCAGTAGCAGTAGTAATAGTCATAGGGGCAGCGCAGTAGTGGTAGTAGCTGTAGTTGTGCCAATGTAGTAGAGTGGAAAGGTGGCAGTAGCAGTAGTAATAGTCATAGGGGCAGCGCAGTAGTAGTAGTAGTAGCTGTAGTGCCAATGTAGTAGAGTGGAAAGGTGGCAGTAGCAGTATTAATAGTCATAGGGGCAGCGCAGTAGTAGTAGTAGTAGCTGTAGTTGTGCCAATGTAGTAGAGTGGAAAGGTGGCAGTAGCAGTAGTAATAGTCACAGGGGCAGCGCAGTAGTAGTAGTAGTAGTAGCTGTAGTTGTGCCATTGTAGTAGAGTGGAAAGGTGGCAGTAGCAGTAGTAATAGTCATAGGAGCAGCAGCAGTAGTAGTAGTAGCTGTAGTTGTGCCAATATAGTAGAATGAAAAGGTTGCAGTAGTAATAGTCATAGGAGCAGCAGCAGTAGTAATAGTAGTAGCTGTAGTTGTGCCGATATAGTAGAATGAAAAGGTGACAGTAGTAATAGTAATAGGCCTCCTTCGGTCGTTGTCGACCATGGAAGATACATCTTAGTTGTTGGTTTCGCTCATGTTTTGGCACCCCGTATCTGGGCAGGATGATGTGAATAACCAGCTGTTGCCATGCAGCAGCTTCACGATCTCCACGCGGCTGATGGATCCAAAGGAATGGCGAAGGTCAATACAGTTGGGAGCCAGCAGCGTCGCAGGGGTTGTAAGAAGTAGCAGCAGCAGTAAATACTAGTGGTGGAGTGTGTGGCCTCGCCTAAGATGCCAGACACCTGGTTCGACAGATTGGATATGGATTTTTCTTCCCCATCCAGTAGATCCAGGTAGACTCAGGTAAAGAAATATTGGACGGACTTGTGCAGCGAATGAAGACAGACGTGTGTATCTGACCTTCATGCTTTGTCTTTGAAAGTGCGAGTTGTTGTTGAGATTAGTCGCTGGGGATGTCTGGTCCTTTCTTTTCGTTCTTTTTCATCATTTGTCTACGTTCTTTCTTTCTTTCTTTTTTTTTTTTTTACTGTTTGTGTGCAGGAAGCTGGTGGATAGGATGAAGGAATCGATGGGTTAAGTTTTTGCTTTGCTAGCATGGTTGATAATGCATAGTGCTGGTGGACAGGATGCGGGAGTCAAAGAGTTTACATTCAGAGTTTCTCTTTGAATGTCAGGAACCTGCCGTATAAAAGAACAGAAGAACAGAACAGAATGGAGATGGAAGGTTGTAAGAAAGGTGGTGTGGGGTGGGGAAGGGATGTTGAATGCTAATCAATAAGCAAATGAATTCTTGATGGCTGCTCAGACAGGTGAAGCCGGCATGCTCGCTGTTTTATGGTGCCATGAGATGGGAGTAGCGCGCACGTACCCTGCCGCTCTTTTCATCCTGTCTAGACAACTAATTCTCTGCCGTTGGTCTCTGCTGTCTGTTTTTTTCAAACTTCATTTAAAAAAAATTAAAAGGAGATTGTTTCATATCAACCGGAGATATGTGTGTGTGTGCTGCGCGCGCGCGCGCGTGTGTGTCTGTGTATGTGTTTGTACATGTGCTTGTTTCGTTAATGATGATTTTATTATCCCCCATGCCCCCTAGAAGGGCTTAAAGGATAAGATACTTTTAACTTTGTTTGTATGTGTGTCTCTTAACATAATGTCTTAGTAAAATTACAATGTCTTATCAAGATTGTTTTAGCTGTTTCTGGATGGAGCTACATCAAATTGATATGACAACCGTAAACTGTTGAGGAGTGACATATGCGTAAATATGGAACTCGTGGTGCCAAAATCAACTTCCCGGGACATGGGGAAACAAGCCTAAAATTCTGAAATCAGCACTTTTTTTTTAAGGAAGATGTGTAACAGAACCTCTCGGGAACGTCCGACAATATATTTTGTTATGACTGAAGTGACGGTGTACCGTTGTTTTTCGCTTCGTGTCGAGTTTTATTTCACCTGATGCTTCTTCAGAGTCATAGTGATTTTGAGAAGTACAAACTCTAGGTTTTCTGTTTAGCAACATTTGTATAAGAAAGGAGTTGAGAAAGGCTTGACCATTGTTTGTCTGGGATGCGTGATATCAGATTCTTAGTAACTCAAATGTAGGTCTGTTAAAACACGCAACCTCGCACGCACTTGCATGTACACATACATGTGGGAGCACGTAAACACACGCATAAATACACATCCGCATACGTGCGTGCGCACTCACGCAGTCTTCTTAGTAACAGATGGAGTTGTGATCATAATACTCTTTTTGTAACCAGGGTAGATCGATATTCAGCTTATTTATGGCCGTCCTTGGACGAAGTGAGATCATCTTCGGTTTGTATCGAAAGAAAAAAGCACCTTTGCTGAAATGTAATTTTTTTTGTGGTGAATATTCAAAAGAGCGTCAATTTGTTGGAACCAGGAAAACACGAAAATGGAACAAGACAGCGTATTTAATGTGACAAGACAAGACAAACGCAAATTTTAGGCCAACTGACCTTTGTCAAACGTAAACGTAAGACATCAAATAACAGTGATAAAAAAAGTTGTGGTGGAAAACAACCAAACTTCCCTGTTGTTTTGTTGTGCAGAAGAAAAACCTCATATTGTGATTAGTCGTCTTGCTTTGAAATGAACACCGAAGACATCGGCCCGTTGTACATACACGTAATTATTATTTGTTTACGTCTTTAGAAACAGAGACCCAGACCGGAGAATTTTTATTCTTTTCTTTCTTTCTTTCTTTCTGTCTTTCTTTTTTCTTTCTTTCTTTCTTCTTCCTCTATTGTTTTCATATTTTTTATCAACACAGGATAAATTCATTAACATTTTGAAGAAGCGCTGTCCAATGTATGTATAAGAACAGATGTTGTTTGGGATTAACGCTTAGCTTTTTTCCTTTGATATGGATTTGTGTTTTGTTTTTGATTTTGTATTTGTTTAATTTCTTGATAGGATTTATTTTTTGTTTTTTTTTTTTAACTTTTCCTTTGATATGGATTTATGTTTTGTTTGTTTTGTTTTTGTTTATTTTCCTTGATATGTTGTGTTGTTTTGTTGATTTGTTATTTCCTTTGATTGATTTTGTTTTTTGTTTTCTTTGTTTTTGTATTTGTTTGTTGGGGGGGGGGGGGTCTGGGGGTTTACAATTCACCTTCTGTCAGAACTGGAAGATTCTCAAAACAACACTCTTGTTGTACTGTGATAGCATTCTCTTTACCACTGAGGTCAAACCGTTGCACATCAATAGACACGTACTGAAAAAAAAAACCATAAATATAAATTTTGTTCCTCCAGCTTATGTATGAAGTCGATTCCTAAATATTGACAATTTTTATTCCTGGCAGTGTAATCACGAAGATACAGATGATCTGGAATATCTCACTGTGAGCATGAAAAAGCTTCACATGAAATAAACATTCGGGGTACATCTTGGGCAATGTTAGACTGCCACAACAGCGAAATCATCTCTTTTAGTATCGTCAGAAGTACTTGGAATAGCGTTGTTCGCATACCTTCCTCAAAAAGTGCTGAGTTTTGGCTCATTAACTTTGTGTGTGTGTGTGTGTGTGTGTGTGTGTGTGTGGTGTGTGTGTGTGTGTGTGTGTGGTATGTGTGTGTATGGTGTGTGTGTATGTGTGTGTGTGTGAGAGACAAAGAAAGAGAGAGAGAGAGAGACTTTAATCATGGTCGCCTTACATTATAGATTTACCCATTTACACTGTCCACATTTGGGACAACAGCTTGGTGAAGATCTACCAATAAAGAGCTGAGAAAATCGTGTCTCAACACATTTTTGTCATGGACACAGAGAGACAGGACGCACACCTTTCATCGATCTATATCTGATCTAGATATATCTATATGATATAGCATCCCTCTTTAAAAATCGGGTGGAGGAGTGAGGGGGGGGGGGTTAAAAATAAAGATAGGATCAGAAAATGAAACATTGTTTCAGTAGCTTGACTTCCTTTGTTTTACGTTTTTCAAGTATGATATATGAATTTGCTCTGACTCTCGAAAGAGATCAGTAACACAGTGCTCAGTTGTTTTAATAACTCTTTCACTCCCTCTGGCTATCCACCAGCTTTGTGTGTGTGTTGTGTCTTTGATTTGTGTTGTCATGTAGTGTGTGTGTGTGTGTGTGTGTGTGTGTGTGTGTGTGTGTGTGTGTGTGCGCGCGGTGTGAAAGAGAGGGAGAGGTAGCGAGAGAGATAGAGACAGAGGTAAAAGATAGAGAGAGAGGGAGGGAAGAAAGAAAGAAGAGAGAGAGGGGGGGTGAGAGAGAAGTTAATGATAACCATAATGATGGTACTTTGTTTTTCCAACGGTACAAGTTATTAGCTCAAAGCCATTCGGGTTTTTTTTTTCAAGCATACCGATGCCTGTATGCAGTGTGTTTTCATGTTTCCATAAGACAGCCACTGATTAACATACAGGGTCTCTAACGTGCATATTTGGTATTCTGCATATGTATGCACACGAAGGAGGAGGACAGAAGAGAGAGACAAAGAGAGAAACAGAGAGAGAAGTTCATCGCAGTACTTAAATCCTGTTTTCCCATAATGTTTTCTTCATTTCATTTTAACATTGCACTTAAGAGGCAATCTAGGTACTGAAGGGCTCTCTATCCAGATCACGATTGATTGTGAAACATCACAGCTTGGCTTCGAGAACGAAGATTCAAAAAGGAGATTCAAGACCTTCTCTCTCTGTGTCTTTCTGTCTCTTGTCTCTGTCTCTCTCTCTGTCTCTCTCTCTCTCTCTCTCTCTCTCTCTCTCTCTCTCTCTCTCTCTCTTTTCTGTCTCTCCCTCCCTCTCCCTCCCTCCCCCCCTCTCTCTCTGTGCGGGATAGGCAGTGTCCTCCCACAGTGATTACAGGTGACGCTCTCTATCTTATCTGAGTTTAGTACTAGAGGATCTTGATCACAGACACCCTTTACGATTGAGTCCTTTTCTCCCACTCGACGAAGTAGCATTATGTACATATATCATCATCATCTTCTGCTTGATGAAACAGGGAAGTTTTGCTGTCCGCCCCCACCCCACCACTGCCCCTTTAAATTTTGTTGTATGACTTCTTTCTTGTTTTTATGTATGTTTGACAAAGGCCAGTTGGTCGAAAATTCGTGTTACATTGACCACGCGTTCTGGTTCTTCTTTTGTGTGTGTGTGTGTGTGTGTGTGTGTGTGTGTGTGTGTGTGTGTGTGTGTGTGTGTGTGTGTGTATTTTTGGCATGCAGGAACATTTGCAGATAGTGCGATGGAGGGAAAGAATTATTTCAGTAAATGGAGGATAGAGTTGAGGGAATGAAAGGGTTAATGCATATTATTTTTGCTCGCTTTTGTTGTTTAGTTTTGATATCGTTGTTACTATCGTTGACATTAATTAATTTACAAATTCATCGGGTATCGACGAGGAAGGGTTGATAAGGACAAAGCAGAAAGGTGATGCTCAGACTGGGAGTGGCATACTTGAGTTCAGGATGCTTAATTACCGGCCTTGTGTGTGTGTGTGTGTGTGTGTGTGTGTGTGTGTGTGTGTGTGTGAGTTGTGGTGTGTGTAGTGTGTTGTGTCTGTCTGTGTCTGTCTGCGTGTGTGTGTGTGTCTGTCTGCGTGTGTGTGTGTGTCTGTCTGCGTGTGCATTTTTGAGTTTGCATGCTGTGTGTCTGTGGTGTGTATATGCACGCACGCGTGCGTATGTGGAGAGAGAGAGAGAGAGAGAATGTGTGTGTGTGTGTGTGTGTTGTGTTGTCTGTCTGTCTGTCTGTCTGTCTGTCTACGTGTGCATTTTTGATTTGCATACTGTGTATCTGTAGTTTGTGTATATGCACGCACGCGTGCGTATGTGGAGAGAGAGAGAGACAGAGAGAGAGAATGTGTGTGTGTGTGTGTGTGGGGCTGTGTGGTGTGTGTGTGTGTGTGTGTTGTGTGTGTGTTTGCGTGCTAATTATGGGTTTATACCCGTCATACTGCTGCTTCAGTCTGCTGTTGACACCAACGATTCAGTTACAGTTCAAGAAAAGCAGTAGTTGTCCCAGATTGTCGTTAATGAGAAAAAGTAGACACCAAGTTTTTTTCCTCGGGTTTAACATTATAAGGGCGATGGCTATTTCCTCTCCCTCACTACCTTAGTTTTCGAAACCATGAACAGGGCCAGGTATCCATTTGCAGCTGGATAGACTAATAGCCACACGCACAAGTCTTTTTTTTTTTCAATCCTTGTTATTGTTGTTGTTGTTGTCAGAATAGAAATCATGCAGTCAGATTGGAAGGTGGAAACTCTACCTCTGTGCCAACTAGGCCTTTGTGTGCGTGAAATATGGGTCTGTTACCTGGGAGATGAGATGGGCCCCGCCCTCATAATGATGACCGCGAGAGCAGTGAAACCTCTACCGCCTCACTCTTCTATTTTTGAGAGAACGGTCTCTCTCTCTCTTCTCTCTCTGTCTCTGTCTCTTTCTCTCTTTCTCTCTTCTCTTCTCTCTTTCTCTCTGTCTCGTCTCTCCTCTTTCTCTCTGTCTTGTCTGTTCTTCTCTCTCTCTGCTCTCTCTCTCTGCTCTCTTTCACTCTCTTTCTCTCTCTCTCTCTCTCTCTCTCTCTTTCTCTTCTCTCTCTCTTCTCTTCTCTCTCTTTTCCTTTCTCTCTCTCTCTTCTCTCTCTGTCTCTCTTCTCTCTCTCTCTCTCTCTCTCTCTCTCTCTCTCCTCTCTCTCTTTGTTTTTAGCGCTCTCTGTTCTCCTCTCTCTATCTATCTCTCTCTCTCTCTCTCTCTCTTCTCTCTCTCTCTCTCTCTCTCTCTTCTCTCTCTCTTCTCTCTCTTCTCTCTCTCTCTTTTTCTCTTCTTTCTCCTCTCTCGTTCTCTCTCTTCTTGTCTCTCTCTCTCTCTCTCTCCTCGTCTCCTCTCTCTCTACCCTCCCTCCTCCCTTCTATGTGTTTTAATTGTCAGGTCTGTGCTGCTTCCGTCTGCTGCTAAATAAGACACGTGCGAAATGATGGATTGGATAATTACAGGACGGAAGGCTGAAATGAAAGCTTGTGATTCGCAACTTAAAAAAAAAACAAAGAAAACAAACCCAAATCAAAAAGAAAACAAAATTAACAAAGAGAGGAGACAAGAACATTGTGCATGTAGAAGTTTTGTTTTTTTTGTTTTTGTTTTGTGGACTGGAAAGTTGGGAAACCAGTTCCATGGCTTTACTAAATTTTTGTTCTATATAAATAAAATTTGTTGTGTACTAAAACTAATGGAATACAATGATAATGTTGTTCCTGTATAACAAAACAGAAAACACGTTTGCTTGTAAAGACTAACGACCAAAAACGTGAATAATGTGATTTTTTTTAAAAGTTAAATGACCTGTCCCTTTGATGCAAGTTACTTTTCTATTCAGAAAGTCAGCAGACGGAGTCCGTGGTTTTGGGACCTCCGTATTAGCCATGATTTCCTTTTTGATTTAAAAGGTTTATTAAACAAAGTCCACGGGTTTGGCCACAATAAGCTTCAATTTACAACTTTTGCAAGGCATTGACAGCCCCCTCGCCCCCCCCCCCTCCACTTCGCTTGATGAAGTGACTATCGAGTAATGTCAGAGGCTTGGGAGTACGTTGTCCGGAGAGTGGCGAGGCATTGGTGCTCTGGGTTGCATCCGCAACCTGTGGTGTTTCTTTTTGACTTGTTGGCTTGTTACGTTCAATGTACGACTTTTGGATTCACCACATTAAGTTTAGCAAAATCTTTTTCTTTACACATAATAACTGAACTGATAACTTCATGGCTTCGTGAGGATTATTAGTTCCACATACAGTCACCGCGTTAAGAAATAATTGGTTTAGTTTACAGTTTCCCTGGTGTTTCCCTGGTGAGTGAGGGTTGATTAAGTTTCAGAGTCCCAAAATTTTTGGCGGAATTGGTACGAGTTAAGTCTTTGTTATACGTGTGCGTGTATTTGGGAAGAATTGGAACCAGTATGGGTTCGTTTCTTTGTTGTCTGGTTTGTGGTGTTTATGTTCCAGATCGACGTTAATCTGGTTTGGATGCTTGCTTGCGGTTTGGTGTTTCAGGTATTTGGTTGATTGATTTATTGGTTGGTTACTTGTGTGTGTTCAAGTTGTCAAGATCGTTGTTGATTATGCTTTTCTTTCTTTATGTTTGTGGTGAATTGATCTGGACAGTTGTACAAGTATAAAGTGATATTACTAGACATGTGTTCACCCATTGAAATAGGCCTGTGGCTGTATCGGTAAAGTACTCTCTCTGTCTCTTTGTCTTTGTCTCTGTCTCTGTCTCTCTCGTCTGTCTCTCTCTCTCTCTGTCTCTCTTTCTCTCTCCTCTCTCGTTCTCTCTCCCTCTCTGTCTTTCTCTCTCCCTCCCTCGTTCTTTCTCTCTCTCTCTCTCTCTTTCTGTCGCCTCTCTCTCTCTCTCTCTCTCTCTCTTCTCTCTCTCTCTCTCTCTCTCTCTCTCTCTCTCTCTCCTCTCTCTCTCTCTCTTCTCTCTCTCTCCTCTCCCCGCACACCCTCTCTTCCTACCATCCTATGGAAACTTAGATGTTTTCAGATTATTCGTACTTTTATCCAGAAGGAATGATAAGACGCTTCCAAATTAATTTCATATTTTAGACTAGTCTTTGTTTTATATCATGATGAACTAAGCCCACCACTGTGTTTGCCTTGACCATTTTGACGATGCCTTGATCTAGCAGGGGCTGTGACCGGCTGAATAAACCATGTGACATTTGCGTATCGTCACTTTGCCATCCCTCATAGCACTGTCATTGCCTACAGAGTTAACTCTTTGACTTTTCCGCCCTAACATTCTGCGTCCTGCATTATCCTACATTATCATCCATGATGGCAAATGAAAAGCTTTCACTCCCTCACCCTGTCCACCAGTTTCCTGCAGGATCAGCCCTGAGAGCAGAGCAGAAGCTTAACCCTTTGACTCCTGCTGTAGGAAGCTGGTGGATAGGGTGAGGAAATCAAAGCACAAAGTTTTTGCTTTGCTAGAACGGTTGACTATGCACGATACTGGCGGACAGAGAATGGGAGTCAAAGGGTTAAACATTAGCCCTTTCATGATAGCAAAGCAAAAAACTTAACCCTTTCATTCCTTCATCCTGTTCCCGAGTTTCCAGCATTACCAGCCACGATAGCAATACAAACACGTGATCCATTCGTTCCCAGGCCCTCGCCGCCAGCTTCCTGCTCCTGCCTCAGGATAGAGTGTGGATATGAAAATGTTAAGTTTTTGCAGCTGGTGGACAGGGTAAGGAGGTGAATGAAAGGGTTAACTGGCTGGCAAGAAGTGGCAGCTGACTGAAGTGATGTCACAGAGCCTGTGAACTGGCATGTGTATGGAGTAAATTACAGAGTGTCACCGCTAGCTTTAAGTAACACAGACATGATACACTGTGCCATGACCCATGGTCAGAGTAGATTGATTGTCCACATAATCTGTCCTGTTCGTCCTCACTGGCCCCTAGGTAATATAGAGGTTAGTAGTACCCACACCTACAACATCCCACCCACCCACACCCCCAGCGTTCTGCACGTCAAGCGGGAGGTTAGAATTCATTTTTCCACTGGGGAGACTCAGTGAAGGTTCTTTTCTTTCAAAATCAGTCATGTTGAACATTTATAAACAAATTCAAAACCATCCAAATCACACGTAGTACATGTACATATACTGGTAGAATAGAATACGCGGAAGTATGCATCGCTAGTAACAGAGATTTATGGAAAGATTTTCTTTTCAACAGGAATGTTTGGTCCTCCCTCCCGAATACATTTCAGTCAGCAAATAGCAATCACACACTCATCCTCGTGCATGTGCGGGCGCTTGCACACACACCACACACACACACCAACACACACAACACACACACACACACACACACACACACACCACACACACAACAACATACATACATAACACACACACACACACACACACACACACACACTCAAGTACAGAGAGAGACAGACAGATACAGAGATACAGAGGGAGAGAGAGAGAGAGAGAGTCTACACAATCTGCTAATCACACTTGTATGAAATGCTTGTTTTGGAATTAGTATAATCTATATCATGCAGTTGAAACTATAGCACAAAAATGAAGTAAAGCAGGTAACCAACCCCATTTTATGCGGGCTGGCCGTCTTCATTGCCATGGATTCAAGATCTGTTTGTCTCGAGTTCACTCCCTTTGTACAGCATAATTATTGGCCTGTTCACTGTTAATACACCCATCATTCTGGTAATGTCATCTTATTTGCTTCACATCCCGTTTTGACCTCATCCTCATCCCCACCCCAGCTGTCCCGATTTTAAGACCTGACCAGCGCATAGAGTTTCGCGCATGATCAAGGAATATGGAAGATAATTGTGGGAACATTGGGTAAAAAGATCGTATGGAATTGCCCGAATGCGAGGAATCTCTCTTGAACAAACTTCAAACTTAAAACGCATTCACTCGATCGTTTTCGCCCCAGGTGGAGCATAATGCGTGAATGCAATTTCGTCCAGGCGCTACGGGTTGAGTAAGCCAGGATCATCTATTTTCTATCGGGGATTACTCCCTTCTGTAGGGTCATTATACCATACAGTCCCGAACGAGAATATTTGGCCTGTAGGCAATATTAACGTGGCATATAGTCCATACAGTCCCATCGAGAATATTTGGCCTGTGGGCAATATTAACGTGGTATTGTCGAGGTTGAATTACTGACCGAAAAATGTCCCTGAGGAAAGATTTAGTCGTGTACAGTATTGACGTATTGCCCACACTGTGCTGCGGCTGGTGCGTCCATGAGAAAAGCTGAGTGACGCGTGTCAGTTTCAGGCGGTGACAGTATTGATTACTTGCCCTGTTCGTTTGGTTCGTTCCTGTTTGACTCTGGCATCGTTGGTGACTTGCTTGTGCTCGTCGTGTGTGTAGGTTATTTTTTTAAATTGGTAAGGGAAGGATCTCTCTATGAACAGAATATTAAAAAAAAAACAAAACAAAAAAAAATTCAGTGCTCCGCGACACTCTCTCTCTCTCTCTCTCTCTCTCCTCTCTCTCTCTCTCTCGCTCTCTCGCTCTCGCTCTCTTTTTCTCGCCTCTGTCTCCCTCTGTGCGTACGTGCGACCACGCGCACATGTATGTGTTTTTGTGTGTGCGGGCGCGTGCGAGAACGAGGGAGAGAGAGAGGAGAGTGTGGAGTGGGTGTGTGTGTGTGTGTATGTGTGTGTGTGTGTGTGTGTGTGTGTACGCAAGAACGAAGGGGAGAGAGAGAGAGTGTGTGTGAGTGATTGTAGTGAGTGTGTGTGTGTGTGTGTGTGTGTGTGTGTGTGTGTGTGTGTGTGTGTGTTGTGTGTGAAAGCCACATAATCATGGGTTACCTGTGCTGAATATCAGCACGTGTTATCTGTGTGCTTTGGTGGACACAGATCCTGAATCGTTTCACCAGTTTCCGTTAACCTGCAGGAGGCTGATGGCTAGGGTGACGACGTGAAAGGATTCATGATACCAGGATTGGATTGATTGGATTCATGTTTTGACTAAACGGAGTTTTCCCTTATGAAATGCAGGCTGTAGTAGCACTTCTCTCTTCTTCTTCTCCCCCCCCCCCCCCCCACTGTATATGTGATTTTTTATTATTATCTTGACATGGATTTTCCAAAAGAATTTTAGAACCAACTTTTTATTGTTTTGCCGGGACCTTCATCCGTCAAATGTACGCTACACGTTGGACCATCAGTTTTTCGTCTCATCCGCAAGATTAGACCACCACTAAGAACGAGCTGGGGAGTGGGGTAAGGGGGAGTTGAGATGGGTAGAGGACAAATCACTGTCGAACACAATCAGACTTGGGTCCTCACGTCTGGCATGGTTGACCACTAAATAAACCCCACTAACTACACCATGGGCAACAATAGGAACACAGCAGTGTCACCATGGGGAGCAACAGAAACATAGCGTGTCACCAGGAAAAGCAATAGGAAACAGCATTCACACGGGGGAAGCAGAGAAACACAGTCAGTGTCACCATGGGGAGCATAGAAACACAGTGTGTCACCATGGGAGCATAGAAACACAGAGTGTCACCAGGGGAAGCAATAGAAACACAGTAGTTCACCATGGGAAGCATAGAAACACAGTAGTGTCACCATGGGGAGCAATAGAAACACAGCAGTGTCACCAGGGGAAGCAATAGAAACAAGCATTGTCACCAGGAAAACTAGAAACACAGTAGTATCACCAGGGGAAGCAATAGAAACACAGCATTGTCACCAAGGGGAGCAATAGAAACACAGTAGTGTCACCAGGGGAAGCAGTAGAAACAGCATTGTCACCAAGGGGAGCAATAGAAACACAGTGTGTCACCAGGGAAGCAGTAGAAACAGCATTGTCACCAAGGGGAGCAATAGAAACACAGTAGTGTCACCAGGGGAAGCAATAGAAACACAGTAGTGTCACCAGGAAGAGCAATAGAAACACAGTAGTGTCACCAGGAAGAGCAATAGAAACACAGTAGTGTCACCAGGGGAAGCAATAGAAACACAGCAGTGTCACCAGGAAGAGCAATAGAAACACAGTAGTGTCACCAAGGGGAGCAATAGAAACACAGTAGTGTCACCAGGGGAAGCAATAGAAACACAGCATGTCACCAAGGGGAGCAATAGAAACACAGTAGTGTCACCAAGGGAAGCAGTAGAAACACAGTAGTGTCACCAGGGAAGCATAGAAACACAGTAGTGTCACCAGGGGAAGCAGTAGAAACACAGTAGTGTCACCAGGGGAAGCAGTAGAAACAGTAGGTCACCAGGGAGATAGACGTGTGTCACCAGGGGAAGCAGTAGAAACACGTAGTGTCACCAGGGGAAGCAGTAGAAACACGTAGTGTCACCAGGGAAGATAGAAACACAGTAGTGTCACCAGGGGAAGCAGTAGAACACGTAGTGTCACCAGGGGAAGCAGTAGAAACACAGTAGTGTCACCAGGGGAAGCAGTAGAAACACAGTAGTGTCACCAGGGGAAGCAGATAGAAACACAGTAGTGTCACCAGGGGAAGCAGTAGAAACACAGTAGTGTCACCAGGGAAGCAGTAGAAACACAGTAGTGTCACCAGGGGAAGCAGTAGAAACACAGTAGTGTCACCAGGGAAGCAGTAGAAACACAGTAGTGTCACCAGGGGAAGCAATAGAAACACAGTAGTGTCACCAGGGGAAGGAAAGAAACACAGTAGTGTCACCAGGGGAAGCAGTAGAAACACAGTAGTGTCACCAGGGGAAGCAATAGAAACACAGTAGTGTCACCAGGGGAAGCAGTAGAAACAGTAGTGTCACCAGGGGAAGCAGTAGAAACACAGTAGTGTCACCAGGGGAAGGAACAGAAACACAGTAGTGTCACCAGGGGAAGCAGTAGAAACACAGTAGTGTCACCAGGGGAAGCAGTAGAAACACAGTAGTGTCACCAGGGGAAGCAATAGAAACACAGTAGTGTCACCAGGGGAAGCAGTAGAAACACAGTATTGTCACCAGGGGAGCAATAGAAACACAGTAGTGTCACCAGGGGAAGCAGTAGAAAACAGCATTGTCACCAAGGGGAAGCAATAGAAACACAGTAGTGTCACCAGGGGAAGCAATAGAAACACAGTAGTGTCACCAGGGGAAGCAGTAGAAACACAGTAGTGTCACCAAGGGGAGCAATAGAAACACAGTAGTGTCACCAGGGGAAGCAGTAGAAACACAGATTGTCACCAGGGAAGCAATAGAAACACAGTAGTGTCACCAGGGGAAGCAATAGAAACCATACAGGTTAGTGTCACCAGGGGAAGCAGTAGAAACAGCATTGTCACCAAGGGGAGCAATAGAAACACAGTAGTGTCATCAGGAAAAGCAATATGATCACAGCAATATCACCAGGGGAGCAGTAGGTTCTCTGCATTGTCATAAGAGGGAGCAACACAAACACAGCGTGTCACCATGGGAAGCAATAAGAACACAGCGTGTCACCATGGGAAGCAATAAGAACACAGCGGTGTCACCATGGGAAGCAATAGAACACAGCGGTGTCACATGGAAGCATAGGAAACAGCGTGTCACATGGAACGGTAGGAACACAGCAGTGTCACCATGGGAAGCAATAGGAACACAGCGGTGTCACCGTGGGAAGTAATAGGAAACACAGCGGTGTCACCGTGGGAAGCAATAGGGACACAGCGGTGTCACCGTGGGAAGCAATAAGAACACACCGGTGTCACCAGAGTGAGTAGTAGCTTCTGAGCATTGTCACAAGAGGAGCAACAAAAACACGGTAGTGTCTCCAGGAAAAGCAATAGGAACACAGCAGTATCACCAGAGGGAGCAATACATGTAAGTTCTGAGCATTAGCCACAAGAGGGAGTAACAAGAACACAGGAGTGTCACCAAAACATATTTGGGCCCTTTAGTCCATTCAGCTGTGAACATGTGGTATCCACAGACATGTATTCTGTGGTGGTGCCTGACTCTTTGCAGAGTTGCGGAAGGTAAAGCAGACGCGGAGATTAGCAACGCCCTCACGATGCTAGCCCCAAGAAAAATGGAGGTGTCTCAGTCTCCCTCCCTAAGACCTCAGAGTTATGGAACAATCTTTACGTACCTCTTTGCCTTGCCTTGTTCATTTTATTACAAAGTTATTATCTCATTAGAGCGAAGACTTGGAGATAATACGAGTATTTGGTTACCCCAGACGCTTGCTTCGCTATGTTCCCTTAAACAATGGCATGTAGCCCAGAAAGCAAGAGAAGGGGGAGGCATCCGATTCCTTCCCATTGCAGAACCGAGTCAAACAAGATTGCGTTTAAGTGCCTACATTCTTCTCCGTCCACTTTGCGTTAATGTTGATTGATGCATTCAAAGATTTTGATGGGGTGTATGTACATCAAGTTCTCTTCGGACAGAAATTCCTTTTTGCTGAGACTTCAGCGTAAAACTGAAAGTTGCCAAATAGGAACCAGAAACACAGACGTAAAAAACAGAACGCATAGATAAAATAACAGAAGAAGACAAAGGCAGATTTTTTTAAAGATACAAATATTCTTGAAGCACTGTGCTCAGCATGGTTTCCAGAACTAACGAGAGTCCATCATCAACCGGCTCGTGAGGTGAACTTCTTGCCCAGAAACCACAATGTGTGTTGACTGCTTCTGAGTGTGCGTCTTTTTGGGTGGCCGAGCAAGGAAAGTAGGAGAAGGAGAGAGAGAGAGAGAGAGAGAGGAGAGAGAGAGAGGAAGAGAGAGAGAGAGAGAGAGAGAGAGAGAATATGATTGAAGGATCTTAAATTTCCAACGGTAAAGACGCCATACACTATTTTCCATGTCTGTGAGTTCTAAAATCTTTTTGACATTTATATCCCAGAGGAAAACCGAACGTAAGAGTGATAGGTAGGAATAATAAGATTACTGGAAGATTATGAGAGAGAGAGGGAGGGAGTGAATGAAATAATGTTTGTCTTTGAACTGTACGAGCTCGTAAAGTTAGTGACACATTTATCCATGTGTGCCGTTTCTAAAATCTATTCGACATTTAGAATTACTCTCTCCCCTCGCCCCCCCCCCCCCCCCCCCCAATAAAATGCAAAAACAAAAGTAAGAATAATAAGTCAGAAAGGTAGTAATAGTGGAAGATCGAGAGAGAGAGAAGGGAGGGGGGGAGAGAGAAAACGAAGACAAGGAGTTTGTATTTCCAGGGGGGGGGGGGGGGGGCGGTGTGCAACGAGGAGACAATTTCACGACCCAGTGATCTACTCCCCCCCGCCCAAAAAAAAAGTAATAAAAACTTTCATCAGTCAAGCAACTCAGTCGATGGGGGTGTTAAAATTAAACGTAAAAATAAAAAGACAGGGTCAGGGAAGCACAACGAGTCTGCACGCCATACTGATGTTTTATCTCCCCTTGGCGGTCGGCACTTCAAAGACACGGAAGGGTTCATTCCAGCCCGCCGCCATTAGCGACAGTTCTTTGATCTCCTCGCCACGGCCGATCACTTGATTAGCACTTGCTTTTAATCTCCATTTGAACTGGGAGGAAAACAGCACCGCCAAGCCATAGAAATTGTCCTGGCATAGCAGACCTGACCCAAGTCGTTGATTCTAGGTCTTCTCCAGCGTTTGATTGATTGATTGATTTGGTTCATTTTTTACGTCGACACCCATCTCAGGTGATATGGCCGACGGGGATAACCATCCCAAGGAAGTAGGGGAAAGGGGAACTTATCTAATCCTATTCTGACACCACCAGAACAACAATGATGTTAAGATGGGACAATGAGAAGGCCAGTTTTAATGTAGCACACCCGGGATTCGAACCCACATGTGAATCCGACGCTCAACAACTGGCTACCAGGGCCCGCTTCTCCAGCGTTGGGACCACACACATCTTATATATATATAATAAAAAATATTAATGTCTGTGGTTGAGAGACAACAATGATCCCCATCATATGGGCAGTAAGTCTGTCATACAGCACGTGTCTGGCCTCCTGATGAGACGCCCTAGTATCGAAATGCGTGTCGAGACTAGGCATACAACACACACACACACACACAACACACACACACACACACACACACACACACACACACACACACACACACACACACACACACACACACAAACACACACACACACACACACACACACACACACACACACACACACACACACACACACACACACACCACACAGATGGTTTCCTTCAGAACGTGACAGTTCAGCAGTCTCATGGGTAAGACTCTTTTCGCGGAAGGTACTTTAACCCTCTGACTCCCGCACCCTATCCACCAACTGCTGAAACTTAACCCTTTGACCCCCTTACCCTATCCACCAGCTTCCTGCAGGAAGCTGGTGGATATGGTGAGGGAGCCAAACGGTTAAGTTCTTGCTTTCATGGTATGGTTGACGATGCAGGATTCTGGTGATTCGGGTGCGGGAGTCAAAGGATTGATTAAGACTTAAACGTAACCATTCGGTCGGCAGAGGAAATTTAATGTTCCCATTAGGCTGTCTGCTTAGGAATTCGGACCTAGTTATGTGTTCTCTTCCTTGGATCATTTTCTCTTTCTCACTATGTGTTTCAAACTTTGTCAAGTCATGTTTGACTGGACAATCGCAGACTGTCTCACCTGTCTCGATATCCTCTGTCGGTCCGTTGTTAAGGTATGATGTGTTAGTGTGTGTGTGTGTGTGTGTGTGTGTGTGTGGCGTGCGTGCGTGCGTCGTGTGTGTGTGTGTGTGCGGCGCGCGCACCTTCGGGTGCGTGCGTGCACTTTCGCGTGCATGCGTGCGTGTGTGTGTGTATGTTTCTGCGCTCTGTTTCTCTATTTTACACACACACGTACACACAACACACACACACACACACACACACACACACACACACACACACACACACACACACACACCACTCACACACACGCACCACACACACACACACAACACACACACACACTCACACACACCACACACACACTAATCATTCTTTCAGTGCTTTGGCATGTGTGGCCTTCGTTAGGGGACTGTTTAATGAGGGGAGAGAGAGAGTGTGTGTGTGTGTTGTGTGTGTGTGTGTGTGTGTGTGTGTGTGTGTGTGTGTGTGTGTTTGTGTGTAGAAAGGAAGAAAGAGAGAGAGCGTTTTTGTTTTTTTGTTTTTTGTTTTTTGTTGTTGTTTTTTTTGTCAAGTTTGAAAGAAAATGACTTTGACTATTTTGTAC
>CM060311.1:31335088-31342588 GCA_030674185.1 Monoplex corrugatus | reverse complement strand
AGAAAGCAACTCCCACATGAGTCAGTCGAAGAATATTTTGATTCTATGCGCTACCAGGGCCAACAACTAGGTAAAGACTCAAAAGATATAATGGAAACAATTGTCAATGGTCTCCGGCCGTCAGTCTCTAAATTTGTTATGTCACACAATCCTCACACCTTTGAAGATTCGTTCGACCTCGCCCGTACGGCTGCTACCTTTACTGATAATGTTGATGACCAGGTAGAGATAGCTGTTGCAACCCTGGAGACTCAGCTAGATAAACTGCAAGATGAAATTACTAGTATGTCACTCGGACAAACACAGCCCCGGCGCCAACCGCAGTCACAAGACTGTCTTTCAGGTAAGCAAAGGTGGCACCGCCCACCTTCAAGAAAACAGAGCAAACATGGCTCGCTTTTTAGGCGGCGGCTGTTACGGACGAATAACCAACAGCACCAGTCAGGTTCCTATACTCCAGATCGTTACTTCCCTCGTCCACAGCGCCCATGTAAATCATGTGGGGGTGATCATCCCCGCCACACATGTAGGTTTCGTCATGCACGATGTCAGTACTGCCGTAAAGATGGGCACTTAGCGCGTCATTGTTTCCGTCGTGCTAAACAGGGGATTCCCCGTACTTCTACATCTCGTAAAACTAACAGGACAAGGAAAGGCAAAAGACCGAAGTCACAGAATTCCTCCTCCATCCCTCATATCCGTTCCTTTGCCAACGGCAGTAAGATCAGGCTGTTCCTTAAAAATCGGTCATATGTGGCTCTGATAGACACTGGTGCTGATGTGTCCTGTATTAGCAAACAATTAACTGATGTCCTTGTTGATCAACGTGTTGTTTCTATGCAGGCGTGTTCTCTTCCTTTGATCAAAGGTGTTGGTGGTGTTCCTGTTAGAGTAACAGGCAAAATTGACCTTTCCTTTAAAGTTTCAGGTTTACAGGTGTCACAGCCTTTCATTGTGATCGAACAACTAACATGTCCCCTCATATTAGGGATTGATTTTCTGACCTCTCATCAAGCTTCCTTGAACTTTGCTAATCACCAGCTGCAGCTGTATAATGGATTTACTTCCATTCCACTGCTCAAAGACAGGCCAGACAGCTCACCTGTACAGGTGCTCAAGACGACAGTTATTGCCCCCCACTCTGAAGTACTGCTACCTGTGCGAGTTGTGTCAAATAGCGTTCACACCACTGGTATTATTGAGCCCTCACACGCGCTATTGTCCGACAAGAAAGTGATTGCTGCAAGGACCTTGGTTACGCTTCAGAATAGCCAGACTATGTGCACCGTGCGTAATACCTTCTCCTCCCCAGTCAAACTTAGACCTCAGGATATTCTAGGGCATTTTGAAGACATTTCAGACGAACTAGGTGAACTGTCCGACCAATCAGCTCACATCATGTCCGCCACCACCGACTCCAATTCCCATCAGCTTCCCCAGGCACAGGACATGCTTAATGAGTTAGGGGTTAACCTCGCAGATGCTGCTCTGACAGCTGAACAAAAGGAAAACTTGACCCTTTTTCTGGCGCAAAACAGAGACATATTCGCTGCCGACATGTCAGAATTAGGGGAAACACATCTTATGTCCCATACCATAGATACAGGGGATGCTGCACCCATTAAACAGAGACCCTATAGGACAGCCCCTGCCCTCAATGCTGAGATAGAGAGACAGGTAAATGAAATGCTTGACCATGGTGTTATCAGGCCATCCACTTCACCATGGTCCTCCCCAGTAGTATTGGTGAAAAAGAAGGACGGTACCTACCGTTTTGCGATAGACTACCGTAAACTGAACAAGGTCACAAAGCCAATTCATTTCCCACTGCCCAGACTGGAGGACGCTCTTGACATCATGGGCCAGTCCACAATATTTTCCACTCTAGACTTGTTCTCTGGATTTTGGCAGATTCCTCTTGATAAACAGTCACAAGAGAAGTCGACCTTTACCACACACTTTGGGTCGTTTGCTTGGAACAGAATGGCCTTTGGATTACAAGGTGCCCCAGGATCTTTCCAGTCCCTAATGAACACAGTCCTTGCAGGACTCACCTTCAAAACCTGTCTGGTATTCATTGATGACATCCTTTGTTTATCAACGAACTTTGAGGAACACCTGTCTCACCTATCATGTATATTTGATAGGATCAGGAAAGCAGGCCTCAAACTGAAGCCTAGCAAATGTCATTTCGCAGCAGCCAAAGTCAACTATCTAGGCCACATTGTCTCAAAAGAGGGCGTTTCAGTGGATCCAACCAAAGTGGAACTAGTTAAGAATTTTCCCACTCCCCAGTCGCAGCATGACGTTCGTTCATTTTTGGGTTTAGCGAATTACTACAGACGCTTTGTCAAGAACTTCTCAGCTATAGCTTCCCCACTCAATACACTTTTGAAAAATGATTCAAAATTTGAATGGAATGACAAAGCAGAACAAGCTTTTCAGACGCTGAAAACTGCCCTCACTACTACACCAATTCTGGCCTACCCGGATTTTTCTCGTCAGTTCATTCTGTACACTGACGCAAGCAAACAAGCCATTGGCTATGTGCTCGGCCAGAGAGATGAACATGGCAGAGAACGAGTCATTGCTTATGGCGGGCGCGCATTACGAGGTGCGGAACTCCGTTACGGAATTACGGAAAAAGAGACTCTGGCTCTCGTAGATGGTATTCGTCACTTCAAGGTGTACCTCTCCCATGACAAATTTCTAGTGTACACCGACCATTCTGCCACAAAATTCTTGCAGAATGTTAAAGATCCCACGGGTCGTTTGGGACGTTGGGCTCTTTTTCTACAGGGATATGACTATGACATTGTGCACAAACCAGGCAGGGTGCACAATAACGCTGATGCACTCAGCCGTATGCCTCACGCTGTCAGTGACAGGCCACCGCCTGACTACGACCCGCCCACACCGACCTTGAAGGGCGAGTCAGCGACACAGGTGACTTCACCGGCGGGTCAGTCTCTCCCTACCACCCCACCCCTGGTCAGGGAACCAGTCGTAAGCACACTGATTCATTCACCTACCATCGTTGACCCCACCTCACCTCTCCCCGCCACCACGCCCACCAGCACATCGCCTGGATGGAGCAATACGGTGAGTGAGAGAGAGATGGTTGTCTGTCAGGTAGACAAGGTCGATGATACAGACTTACGGCAAATGCAGTTGGCTGACCCCCAGTGTCGTCCTTTTATTGACTACTTGGAAAACGGTCAGCTTTCCCAGGATGATAAGATTGCTCGTCGTCTCATCCTGGAGAGTCAAGACTATCTGATGTCTAACGGCATTTTGTACCATCTGTACTATCCACGTGGTCATGGTCATAGAACTGAACGAATAGTCAGACAGTTAGTGGTTCCTTTTGAACTGAGAAACGATATCCTGCTGTCGTTTCATGATTCTCTGTTGGGCGGTCACTTTGCCACTGAACGTACCTACCAGTCAGTCAGGCTGAGGTATTTCTGGATCGGTATGTACTCTGACATCTTGGAGTATGTCAAGTCGTGTGAGGCTTGTCAAAAAGCAAAACGGGTTATCCATCCTCAAAACCCGGAACTACGACCCTTGCCTGTAGCCCCAAACAAGCTGTTTTCCAGGTGGCATTGTGACATCTTGGGTCCACTTTCACCAAGCACAGAAGGCTACAAGTACATTCTGTTGTTTGTTTGTTCATTCAGTAAGTGGGTGGAACTGATTCCCTTGAAGGATGCAACAGCCTCTACCATTGCCCGGCATTTGTACGAGACCATCATCTGTCGTTATGGTGCTCCTGACCACTTACTGTCAGACAGGGGACAAAACTTTTTGTCCAAAGTGGTCACTGAGGTGTGCAAAATCTTTCAAATCACTCGTTTGCATACCAGCAGCTACCATCCCCAAACAAATGCCACATGTGAGCGAACAAATTCCACTATCGCTCAGTCTATCAGGGCACACTGTGCTAACAACCCACATAACTGGCCTTCTCTGCTGCCTGGTATTGCTGCTGCACTTCGCACAGTGCCATCCACCGAGTCTACTCTCTTCTCGCCATTCTTCATTCTCTACAAGCAAGAGTGTCGTCTTCCCATTGACACAGCGTTAAGCTCTGATGATCTTCCTGCAGCTGCCCAACCCTGTATGGAAGACATCATTCAGAATGCAGAGCTTACTAAAACGCTGGTCAGCGAAAACATTCAGAGAGCCCAGCAGCGCTACAAAACTCGGTATGATGGGAAAGCCCGCTCCCCTCACTATAAAGAAGGTCAACGTGTTCTGGTGCAGTGCTCACACAGGATTCCAGGAATCTCGGAAAAACTGCAGCAAAAATATGACGGACCATATTACATTACCAAAATCCTGCCTAACAATGTATTTGTGCTCCGTCACTGCCAGAACAACAAGCTGCTCAAATCGCCAATCAATGCGATGCGCTTGCGACCCTATCATTCCCCTGAAGACAGACCCACTAACCCACTGCATGAGCCAGGGCAGACAGGGGACATGGACAACACTGGGTCCACTCACCCGGGACAGACTACTGGTACAGAGCCTATCACTGTTTCACAGCCTGGGCCAGACCATCTCAGTCACACAGAACCTGCTGCTGCTAACCCCTCCACTTCTGTGGAACAACGTGAGAATCAGTCAGATAAGGATATGTACTTTGTAGAAAGGATCCTCGCTAGCAAGGTCATTAACAAAGTCCGCCACTACAGAATCAAGTGGCAGGGTTACAAAGCCACAACGTGGGAGCCAGAGTCACATATACCGGCGGAACTCGTTCGCGATTTTCACGTCAATAATACTATCAATGGCCGAAGACGCCAACGATAGTCTACCTGGTCAATGACGCCACACTATTTTTAGGTGTACTATTTGTTGTGTCTTCACTCGTATTTCTCTTTAGATTCTACTGTTACTCATCACATATCATGTAAATCAATTACAAAAAGTTTCGGTCTGCTTGGTATGGCCCCTTGACTGTTTATTACGAATACCACGTTCGCTTTGTACATACTGATTCCATTTTGGGGGACTTCCGATCGACCCGTGTACCTTATCGCTGCTGAGTGACGTTCGTTTGGATTATTTTCACGTCTCACTGAGCTACACTGATGGTCAGTCATAGCTCTCCTACTCCTTGGTTGGAATGGTGGACAGCTGTATTGGGCATGGTAGAGAGAAAATATCTCCATGTAGTCTGTGTAGTTTATATTGGAATCCACTTCTGTGGACGGTACACTTGGACTATTGGTAACAGGTGCACATGTTGCCAGGGGAATCATTTTTCTTCTCATCACCTACGTCATGGGTATATTAATCAGAAATCCACGAGGTCAACACAGAGGCTTAACTATGGTAGTCCCCCTATCCATTTGCAGCTCAATTATCACGTTATAGTTCTCCCTGTTGATCGTGTTGTCCACTTACGTTCATAACTGATATGTGTTATAATGGCTATGTTGTTTTCTTGTCTCAGTAGTTATTCATTGATAATTAATTGCACATAGTTCATATTTTCTATGGTTTGTATGCAATAATATTATGTCTCAATGCCACATACTGCGTACTGTTCATACTACTTTTGGCTTCATGTTATTTTGCACACGTCTTGGGGTCACGCGTTGTCGGCCTCATATTACTTCTTGTACTCTTGTACCACAGAATGTGTGTTGCGTGTCGCACACGACAGGGTGAGGTGATGGCTACCTCAGTATTGTCTATTAAAACTGTTTTCTTGGTATACTACTCCTCACATTATACCACGCTGAAGGACCTAACAGAGTACGCACCTGTATGTGTTCGTCCTTCCGGACTTATCGATTCACGTTGTGTGACACACACGTCAGAGACTTGTAAATATGTTATGTTTATTGGATGTAATAAGGCCTATTCAATACATAGACAATGCATTTTATGTCGGCAGACATTTCCTCCTCTTGAGACTAATATTATTGAATGTACTCGATGATGTCTGTTATACTTTTACTTCTATCTAAATGTTTGGATTGTTAACGAGCATTGCATTTTCAAGATGACTCAATGTTTCTTTATATTGCGTATATTTTTGGTACTAACATGTTGGTTTGTTGCAGGCAAATATTCTTCACAATACAGGAACCATCATGATTCAACTTTATGTTCGGTTGTATGATGGCTTACGATTATTTCACAGATCCTGTCGTTCTTGCCGGCTTTAAATCAGGACTGTCAATTGTTCGTGATATATATTTCCGACATACTTAACCAACCGTTACACAGCATGTTCAAAGTTTTCACACTCTTCTGAACATTATCGCAATGGAAATCCGTTGCAAGGGTCAGTACCGCGCGACCCCTATCTTTTCCCCTTGCGTTCGTCTTCATTCATCACGGTATACAGTCGGTATTATAGCCACACGTTCTTGATGATTGCTCGCGCTCTGGAGCTCATTTAGTGTATGCAATCCCTGCGCTACTTTAGCATTCCTGTGCGTCATTTCATTCCTATGTTCCTTACGCGTTCATCTGCTCACATGCATACTCTGCGTTCATTTTTCAAACTGCCTTCATAAAACATTAATCTGTTTATTTTATATCTGCGTTCATTACTTGTTCACCACATTATTCTTCTCCTCGTTTATTTGCATGCAACCCCGGGGTATCATTGTATATCATCGTGTATCATTCCGTATCCTTGTATATCATTGTGTATCGTATGTTGTCCTTTCATCCTCTGGTATCATTTCACAGCATACGTTATCATCTTGTGTCATTTTATATCATTTCCTATCATCTGGTATCATCTTGTATCCTGTTGTATCATTTGATAATATCTCTATGTGGCATCATACCATACCATTTACCTCATCGAGTTCATACATGTCTGGTGTCACATCACATCATGCAGTCCCTGTTTTCTGCTGTTTCCTTATTTCATTGATTTCATGCTCGTTGTTATTGTCATCTACCTGTTTTTGTTTAATGTTTTTATCACTACATTGACATCTTGGAAGTTAACATACGCACGTCCTAGTCAATACATGTCTTGTGTCATTCTTTGAATAAAATCTTCGTGTCTATTGTATACTGGTCAAATGTTTCACGTAATCATACTAACCATACTAACAACACTATTGTAAGCCACTTGGTCATGAGACAAATATGTTTCTTTTTGTTCTCACCTATCAGCTGATGAAATGATTGCCATACGTGTGAAACAAGAAATGTTCGTCTTGGTATGATGAAATCTTACTTGAGCTCTGTTACAAGTTTGCAAGACTTCTGCTGAGATCCCTCTCCGGTACCAAGGAGATATGCCACTTTGTATTATTTCATGTACTTTTTCAGCTTGCTTCGAACATGTGTGTGTTCAAGTGCTACAGGTTACTGTCTGTACGTACTATGAGGCGAACTTGTGGAATCGCTAATCCACTTCTGTAACGAACATTCGGTCAGCTTTGGACTCAGTGTGCTACAAATATAGTGTTGTCTTCAACTTTGCTTACTTCTGGGACTAGGATGATGTGTGTC
>CM060311.1:31305088-31330088 GCA_030674185.1 Monoplex corrugatus | reverse complement strand
GTGTGTGTGTGTGTGTGTGTGTGTGTGTGTGTGTGTGTGTGTGTGTGTGTGTGTGTGTGTGTGTGTGGAGAGAGAGAGAGAGAGAGAGTAAGAAAGAGAGAGAAAATTACTATAATAATACTGGATAGATGGAGAGATCTAAAATTACTCTAATAGTGCTTAATGGGGGATTCTCCTCTGAGGACCTTCTTCTCTCCGGCTCATCCTAGAATTTCTTTCCCTATCTCTTGGGCCTTGAGACAATCTATCTAGATTTACCTTCCATTACGCCAAGTTAACGTGCATATACCTTTCGTTTTTCGTGAGAAAGCCACGTGACGTGGATCGGTTTCTCAAGGCAGTGTATAGTCATACGTGCTGTCTACACCTGATGTCTGGTCTCGTCTGGGTGTTGCATATTGATTTATTCAAAGTTCAGCCTTGTCAGTGAGCTGATCGCTCATCGTTTGGACAAGGACTTCAGACTTAAGGTGTACTCAAATGGACACTAGTCTTCTGCTTGAAAGATCTGGGTTGGAACCTCCATGTGTACCGTCGGGGGGTTGAAAGAAGAGACTGGAGAAGTTCCTGATCTCCCAAGTCAACTTATGTGTGTGCAGACCCGCACGCACTGTGTGCATAACGGATGCAGATCATCATATACGCACGTTTAAGATCTTGAAAGGCGTGTCAGCGTTCGGTGGCTTATCGATGCTTGAAAACTCAGCATGCACGCTCTCTCTCTCTCTCTCTCTCTCTCTCTCTCTCTCTCTCTCTCTCTCTCTCTCTCTCTCTCTCTCTCTCTCTCTCTCTCTCTCTCTCTCTCTCTCTCCTCTCTCTCTCTCTCTCTCTCTCTCTCTCTCTCTCTCTCTCTCTTCTCGTGTGTGTGTGTGTGTGTGTAAGCGACTGATGATAGCGGGGTTCCGAAAACAAAACAAAGCAAAACAAATGGGGTGGGGTGGGGGTGGGGTCATACATGTAAAAGCCTACTTGCTTGTTCGAGTGCACATAGAAAGTTGCAGCCCTGGAAGAGAGAAAAGTGGGGGAGGTAGGGGTGGGTGATTATCGCCTGTGTTCTTTATTATTTTCGACATAAGGTCACAAAATTCTTGCAGTTTCGCCTCCACCTTCGTGAATTTTTTTTGTTTTTGTTTTTTTGTTTGTTTGCTTGTTTGTTTGTTTGTTCGTTTGGTTTGGTTCTTGTTGTCAGAACGGATTTTTCCCGCTTGAAACGCTGGTTGTTTTCCCTGGGGAAAGTAAGCCGCCATAGCACAGCACCATTCAGTCTTTGTTTGGTCTGCGCTTTTTTGCTTTGTTTTGTTTTTGTTTTTGAGTTTGGTGAGTGATGCTTGCGTGTTTTAAGGAAAGGTCATTCGTGTGTGTGTATGTGTGTGTGTGTGTGTGTGTGTGTGTCTGTGTGTGTGTGTGTGTGTGTGTGCGTGTGCGTGCATGTCGCATGTGTATCTTTGCGTAAATATCTTTGTGCGCTCATTTTGTGTGTGTGTGTGTTTGTGTGCGTGCTTGTGCTTGTGTGTATATGTCTTTTGGCATCAAACTCTGACTCGGCTCAGAGACTCGTGTATCATCATGTGTGGGTGTTGAAGAGGGGTAAAGAGGAATATATGGGGTCATGGAGAGCAAAGATACAGACACACAATTATGACGTGTTCAGGGAGGAACGGATACCGAGTTTTCCCAAAAGGAGGAAACAGGGAGAGGCCAGATGATTTTCTGCAGCTTTTATTCTCCCTCACAGTGTTGATTGATATAGTTCAACAACAACAGAAAAAAATGACAGTAGAATAAGAACGCGCATTCAATTGACCTAACAAGGCGCTGACAATAAGAACGTATATTCATTTGAACACACAAGGCGCTGACAATAAGAACGTATATTCATTTGACCACACAAGGCGCTGACAATAAGAAACGATGTATCAATTGACCACACCAGGCACTGACAATAAGAACATATATTGAATTGACCACACAAGACGCTGACAATAAGAACGCGTATATCAACTGACCACACAAGGACTGACAATAAGAACGTGTATTCAACTGACCACACCAGGCACTGACATAAGAACGTATATTGATTTGACCACACAAGCGCTGACAATAAAAACGTGAATTCAATTGACCACACAGGGCGCTGACAATTAGAAACGTTATTCAATTGACCACACAAGGCCTGACAATTAGAAACGTGATATTCAATTGACCACACAAGACGCTGACATAAGAACGTGTATTCAATTGACCACACAAGTCGCAGACAATATCAAACGCGTATTCAATTGACCACACCAGGCGCTGACAGTAAGAACGTGTATTCATTGACCACACAAGACGCTGACATAAAACGTACATCAATTGACCACACAAGGCACTGACAGTAAAAACGTATATTCAATTGACCACACAAGACGCTGACAATAAGAACGTACATCAATTGACCACACCAGTCGCAGACAATATCAACGCGTATATCAATTGACCAAACAAGACGCTGACAATAAAAACGTACATTCAATTGACCACACAAGCACTGACAGTAAAAACGTATATTCAATTGACCACAAAAGGCACTGACAGTAAAAACGTATATTCAATTGACCACACAAGACGCTGACAATGAGAAACGTGTATTCAATTGACCACACAAGGCACTGACAGTAAAAACGTATATTCAGTTGACCACACAAGGCACTGACAGTAAAAACGTATATTCAAGTTGACCACACAAGGCATGACAGTAAAAACGTATATTCAATTGACCACACAAGTCAGGCGCAACATTCCGACAAAGAGACTTTTGTCAAGCCTGCACAAAAAAAAAAAAAAAAAAAAAAAAACAAATTCACAAGAGTTAGGACAAAAATAACAGATCACACAAGTACCCTGATACATCGTTGAGCTGGAGAACATCGAGACAAGCAGAGAGACAAAGTAACAATGACAGTTGTGTTTTTGTTCATTATTTTGTTTGTATTGCCAGTGTCGTTTGCTTGACTGTCACTGCGTCCATGATATGTGTATTGATTCACTGTTAGTTTTATGTGTTCATTTCACCATATTCGATTTAATTTCATTCACTATTATTTGTTGTTTAAAGTGTCTTCTATTGTGTGCTCTGCTAGTTGGATCTACTAGATTGCAGTTGCAAAATAAAATGCTAAAAAAGTTAACATACGCAATCACGTATCAAAAAGCAGCAACAAAAAAACACACACGCACGCACGACCACACACAAACACACCAAACACACACACACACACACACACAACACACACACACTACACACACGCCGCACGCACACGCACGCGCGAACACACACACACACACATGCACGCATACACACCACTCTCTCTCTCTCTCTCTCTCTCTCCTCTCTCTCTCTCTCTCTCTCTCTCTCTCTCTCTTCTCTCTCTCTCTTCACCATACAAAACAGCAAGCGCAGTGATATCAAGAAAAACGATATAAACAAAGCAGCAACATAAAATAGCAAAACCACCCCAATACTACCACTATCACCATTGATAACGTCAGCAGTATCCACAACAACAAACAAACAGCACTTGTAAAGGGAAAGGCTGCATGTGAAGTTCTTAAACCCTGTGAAACAGATAAACCAGCAGCCAGTGAATATAAGTTGTTTTTTGTTGTTGTTGTTGTTGATATTGACGTTGCAAACGGCCACTCCAGTATATCTTTATAGAAATAGATAACGTCCGCCTACGCGAACATGCGCACAACATACACACACCCTTCACACACACCACTCACACACACACACACACACTACACACACACACACACACAACACACACACACACACACACACACACACACACACACTACACACACACACACACACACACACACACACACACAACATACTACACCAACTACACACACACACACACACACACACACACACACACACACACACACACACACACACACAACATTTGTGTAGTCCTCTATTTGTTTGTTTTGTTTGTTTGTTTGTTTGTTTGTTTTTTCCGGGCTTCTGATAAAATGTTTTGTAGGAGAAACGGTGTGTGTGTGTGTGTGTGTGTGTGTGTGTGTGTGTGTGTGTGTGTGTGTGTGTGTGTGTGTGTGTGTGTGTGGACCGTTCATTTCATTGTTGGGCTGCCGCGAGAATTTTGTTTCCTTTATGGTGAACTTAATAGATATAAATATGACATTTTGTTCTCTGTGGAACGGACGGGGAGAGGGTGTGAACTGGAGTGCGTGCGTGCGCCCGTGCGCGCGTATGTGTGTGTGTGTGTGTGTGTGTGTGTGTGTGTCCATGTTGTGTATGTTTGTGTTCATGCGTGCGTGTGTATGTGTGTGTGCGCGCATACGTGTTCGCGCGGGCGGACGTCATCTATTTTCACCGACAAATAAAGATAAATGTATTCTTTGGTAGGCTAAAAGGGAGGACGTTACAAAACAGAAGGGATATTATTGGTGGGCAATGTGAAGAACAGAAAATAACATGTCTTGTATACATAAAGTATGATATCAGATGTGATAAGAACAGCTGTCATGTCGCTCAGCATCACATGTGCACGTTAATACAGGCCTTCTCTAAAAAAAAAAAAATAAAAAAACACTTCGTTTTTTTTTTATCGATGGTGCACGTTTATGACTGTGTTGTTGTTGCTGCTGCTATCTCTTCGTTGTCAGTCTCTTTTTCTGTAGTGAGATGAGAGAGGAGACGGCGGGGAGGAGGAGGAGGAGGATAGCAGGAGCGAGTGACAGAGGAGGGAGGGAGAGAGAGAGAGACAATATCTGTGTTCAGCTGGGTGATTTAATGCAGGGATGACAGATTGTTTTTATATTGACCGCATTGGGATGTGTGTCAGTGTGTTTCTCTGTCTGTCTGTCTGTCTGTCTGTCTGTCTGTCTGTCTGCTGTCTGTCTGTCTGTCTGTCCGTTACGAAAATATGTTAGCAAGATTTTCTCTGTTGATTTTTGAAGGATCCTTACCAATTTTGAGCGAAAGGTATAGATCGTTGAGGAATCGCGAATGCATACGTTTGGAAGCATTGGTGCCAAGGTCAAGATCACTCGGACCCCTCCTCCCCCTCCCACCCACTCCAAAAAAAATAAGAGATATATAGAGAGGCGTATAATCCAGCTGGAATAGTTGTCTTAATGTTGTGATGAAATTGTTATGCTTGTCCTCGTGGAGTGAAATATTGGAGTCTGTGATTGTAGATGTGTTTTTATGTATAAATATTTGTCAAATGAATAAAAGAAAAGTGTAAGTGAGAAAAGAAACTATAATCAGCGCTTTTTGACGTAGGCACATGATGAGGATATTCTCAGGAACTTTCGAGAGTATTTACAATCTTTTTTCACTATTTTTCAAAGTCGTATACCTTTGTCCTTGCTTGGCATAATCTCTTTACCCAGTTGATGCTTCTTAAGGTCACAGTGACATTGAAAAGGTATAAAATCTGGATACGCTGGTGGCAGTAATAAAGTATGTATTCCAAAGAAGATTGCGAGATTAGCTTCGCCGTGTTTTAATTTTAGCAAGTTGTTAAATTAGACATCGCACTTGATATATAATTTGTCAGTTATGTACCCCCCACCTCTTCCTCCGTTGACATCAGTGACGGTCTCTCTCCAAGGTACCCTGAGGGACGGTTTTGGACAGTGAGTCATGGCGAGTGACGTGACCAGACCAAACGAGCTTCGTCTTTTTGCTGTTGTTAATAATGGTTCATATGGGCCCACCAAGCTGTTGAACTTATTTCATACGAACTCCTCTTAACGTGGGTCATGACAATCCAAAAAGTAAAGTTGCAGTCCTTCTATCTGAATATTGTATTTACCTTGGCTGTGTAGTTTCCTTTCCGCGTAAATCAGGCCCTAGTGCTGCGTAATGATACAGTAATCTCCTCCATGGGTTATGATCGCTATCGCATGAGAGAGGTGGATGGATGGATTCCCCATCGATCCGTCGTGTGAATCGGCATACCTGTCCTCTTCATGAGGGATACAGGACAGATCCTGGAAGCAGGCATATATTCTTCTGCACGGGAAGAACTCCTGAGGCCTTATGTTCTACTTTCCCCGGTCCCTCCTGTGTTGAAATTGCAGCTGTTTTGCGCTATTCAAATGTGACTGTGCCCACGTGACTGCTGTCGGCAGCTTATACTATTGCCAACATTGTCTTCCAAGTATGTGTTGTGATGCCAAAGCTGATGAGTTAAGCTTCATGAGTATCCCCGTATCGCTTTAATGGTCTTTCTTGGTCGCATTGCGGTCCTTGCCCTAGCCTTTTGTTTAGGGGAGACAACGCCCACCATGTGCACCAACGCCACGGATGCCATGTTATGGACATCTAAAATGATAATTGCATCAACCATAAGCATACACACAAATTCACATAGTATTTTATTAATATATTCAAATCACGGTAGGAAATATGTGCACTATTACAAAACAGATTGATGAGTAAAACGAAAGAAAATACACACACGCGCACGCGACACAACACACACATACGACCCAACAACCACACACACACACACACACACACACACACACACACACACACACACACACACGCCACACACACACACACACACACAAACGCATGCCACACACACACACACACACCACACACAACCCCGACACGCACGCATTATTCTTAGTGGGTGTATCATTAGGACAGTGCAGTCTGGCAGTAAAACTACGGAATGGCTTCACAGATAAGATTGTAGCGGTGTGTTGGTCCATAGTGTTCTGTTTCCACGGTGTATCTCTGGGAAACTCGGCAACAACCATATTTCTTTTCTTATACTTGTCACATATATGGTTGATAATAGCATTTGGTCCTAGTGGATCTGTCTTACAGCAAATTCTTGCTACTCAACACATGAATAAAAGCATGCAAAAATAAACAAAGCAATGCATCCATTACAAATAAAGACAAACAACAAAAAGTGCATTAAAAACATACAAAGGACAAATAAAAGAAAGAAAATCAATGCATTTAAACAACAAAACAAATGGGGAAGGAGGCATTAATGAAATGGTCACCTGTATAACTGTTTGACAGATGCAAGCACGCAAGCAGGTTTGCAAATTGGGTTACCAAATAGACATGTATCTTCGTACACTTGGAAGAAAGAAAATATGAAAACGATGATTTTGACAGGAGAGATTCTGATTTTGATTTAAGTTTAAAAAGAGAGAGAGAGCTTGTAAAGTGATAGAAGAGGGGGAAGCAGAATGAGAGAGCGAAAGAGAGAAAGGAAGACAGACCAGACGTTCTTTTATAGATAAAGACCCTAGATTACTAATTCTTGTATTGACACTTGTATTACCACTAACTGTGTTGTGGCAGCTGCACGCGTGGATCCTGTTGGTGTTCCTAGACAGTGTGAAGGTGCAGCTCTTTACGTGCATGTTGATATTCTATGTTCAACGAGACGTTGGATGAGTCTACAGTACATTTCATGTTGCGCTGCACACTGATAATCAGCCCCTGTCTGACTTTTTGCATCTGAAATAGCGTGATGTGGTATGTTTCGATGAAATGAGTTGTTTTTTTTTATTGTTTTCTAATGTCACAAGTCTTCACTTTTTACAATGGGTAGAGGAAGAACTCAGACTTGCGAGTCTGACAAACAGATCGTCAGCTGAGATGTAAGAGGAAACTGGATGAATCGTTGAGTAATGAGATAGATCCATTAGAAGATTCGTTCCATTAGCACAAGATGTGTAGAACAAGGATGTATCTGCAGTACGTGCTCATGTTGTTTCAAAGAAATATTTATGAAGCTTTTGTTAAACGTTTGCCAAGGATGCATATGATTTGATGTTAGCAGGTAATGTATCCATAGGTATGCTCGGCTGAGGAGAATGAAAATGTCTGATCTTTTTGTCTTGGAAACAGATAGAGAGAGAAGGGGGGGGGGGGCGAGATGAACATTTAAAAGAATTGGAGAATGACATTGAAATTTATATATATTTATATATATATATATATATACTCACACACACAACACACATATATATATATATATATAGAGAGAGAGAGAGAGAGAGAGAGAGAGCGAGAGAGAGAGAGAGATGTGTGCGTGCGTGTGTGTGTGTGTATACTTATATATTGTCTTAGAACTGTAGATTAAAAAAAAAGTATCTATCAATCAGTAATAAAAGGTACAAACAAAACAGCAACATGCGCTGTCTCTTAATATTAAAGTGAGGAGGGAGAGACAAAGCGAAAAACACGACGAAGAAGGAGAAAGAAGAGACTTTAATGGATGTAGACACTCGTGCTTCTGTGGCACGTGGACCCATTTGGTCCACAGTATGTTTAATGTCTTTGCAAAGTGACAGAGACAGAGGGATCACCACTGTCTGATCTGCCAATCCATCCCAAGGTAGAGAATGTTGTAGAAAGTTCTAGAAGACATTACGTGCCATCAGGCAGACACGGAGATCCAGAAGATTTGTGCTGGCAGCGAAAACAGGAGAGCAAAGACTCTTAATTGATTTCAGGGAGAGGGTTTTTTTCCCCCACAGACGGGCGCTGTAAAGGTGGTCCCAGAACTGGTCTTAGAGGAGTGAAATGGCAGAGAGCCTAACGTTTCCCGAGGCCAGGATTATGAGGGTAGTTCTCATTCCCTGTCCTTCGTTGCTTTACCGTGCCCCAATCTTAACAGGGCCAGATATCCATTCACAGCTGGTCCGTCTGGAGGCCACATGCACAAAGTTCTGCTCGAGTCAAGCTGGAACTGGTGCAATCAGATTGGTAGATTTTGTCTGGTTCTCAAAGAATTTCATACAAAACCAATATACATTATGCTACAAGCGTGTTAATGGTATTGCACCTACTTCTGTTTATGACGACCTCCGGGTGTACACCCCTGCCCAACCTCTTCACTCTGTTTCTGATACTAGATCTACTTGTTTGTAGATTCCTCAATATACAGATCGGTTGCTGTTCATTTTCTGTGTCTGGTCCATACATTTGGAATGAGTTTCCCCTCTCTCTTCGACAGTCACATACTCAGTTGGAAGATCAAGACATTCCTTTTTTGTCCAGCAGTGATTTCCTCCTGTACGTGTGCCACTCCTTCGTCTCTCTCCCTTCCTGTCCTCCCCCCCCCCCCTTCCCGGTGTGAGTGTTTTGAGCCCTTGATTTTTTGTCATTGTGGGCGAATGTTTCTTGTAAATGAGGAGGGTGTGTGCTTGGGTTTGATTTGTTTATCAAGATTTGGCGCCTTATAAACATCATTATTATCATTATTAGATGGGAGCTGTTGCTGTGAGCAAAAAGCAGACGGCTAAGAGTCTGATTGATTTCTTGGAGGGATTTTGTGGTTCAGTCGATATAGAGCTACTGGCCATATATACATACACACACAGAAAGAGAGAGAGAGAGAGGGCTGTTAAGTTTTATATACGTATGTGTGTATGTGCGTATGTATGTATGTATGTATATATGTATGTATGTATGTATGTATGTATATACGTATGTATGTATGTATGTATACATGAGTGTGTGTATGTATTTGTGTTGTGTGTGTGTGTGTGTGTGTGTGTGTGTGTGGTGTGTGTGTCTGCGTGTGTGTGTGTTGGGAGAAAATGGTGCAGGCGACCGCACACCAAATTTCCATTGTCTTTTTATAAGTTTGGATGGTAAATAATCGTGTAACTAGTATATAGCTGGGGAGTGAGGTGGTAAGGATCTGAACATTTTTCTGGTGGCCAGCATCATGAGGGTGGTGTCCATCTTCTCGCCTCCTGCGCTAGAGAGAGGAGAGGAACATCAGATGGCTTGCTGTCAGTCCCCAGGAACCATTTTGAGCAAAGAGGGTAAGATAGGTTCTATTCTCCTCGCTTTGAGTCAGGAAGGGGTGTCAGGAATGGAGTGGGGAACAGGAGGAGGTTAACTCTTTTACTCTCTCACTCTGCAGGACGCTGATTGCCCAGACAGGGTGAGGGAGTAACAGCGGTTAACACGGCAGGGTTGTAGAATGTTAAATTAAGGGGTAGCAGAGAGGCTGCAGGCGTGACGTCGGCCGGTCGTAGTGAAGGCGCGGAGACTGATGGAGAGATCGAGGAAGTGTGGGAGACAGGAAGACGAAAGAGGATAGATGACTGTGATGTGACCGACCCTGTCACTGGTTCCTCTGGAATTCTGGTCGCTCCCGCCACATTCTGCCCCCACCCCCCCCCCCCCCCCCCCACCCCCACCACACACACTTTTGTCTAAACGAACCAGAAAAGAAAAATTACGAAAATAGAACCAGAACGCGTAAGTAATACAACCAGACAAGACAGGTGCACATTTTCGGCCAACTGGCCTTTGTCAAGCGTAAACCTAAGATGACAAACGAATAAACACCAATTACAAAAATTATATACCCGACGGAGGTTATTGGAAGCGGACATGTAGAAACTCCTCAAAAATGCAAAATCACAAAAAGAAAAAAATGCAAAAAAAGGATTTGAATATAGGGACATGGAATGTACAGACTATGTTAGAATTAGGAAAGCTCTACCTACTAGTCAAAGAATTAGAAAGGAGCAAGATGAACATAACAGGGCTCTGTGAGGTTAGATGGAGTGGGCAGGGACTTTTTACTGTAGGAGAGCATACAGTTGTATATAGTGGAAATGAAAAAGGTGGCTCAAGAGGAGTAGCAATTGTGCTGGACAAAAAGCATGCTGGAGCTCTGAAAAGCTATAATCCAATTAATGACAGATTTCTCACTGTCAAAATAAATACCAAATATGCTGTTTTGAACATAGTTCAAGCTTATGCTCCAACATCCACTAGCTCAGAAGAAGAAATAGAAAATTTTTACAATGACCTCCAAACTATCAGAGACAAAATTCCCAAAAAGGAAATATGCATTGTGATGGGTGACTTCAACGCTAAAGTTGGAGAGGGGGCTGACACAGAATGTGGAATAGGACCATATGGTTTAGGAGAACGAAATGAGAGAGGTGACATGCTGGCTCTGTTTTGTCAGGCAAATGAGATGAACATCACAAATACTTTTTTCCAACAACCACTGCGCAGAAGATACACATGGATCTCTCCAGGAGACAGGTGTCGTAATCAGATTGATTATATTATCATTGACAGATCCTGGAAATCAACTGTCCTCAATGCAAAAACAAAGCCTGGAACAGACTGCGACACGGATCACATTCTTGTGACAACCAAATTAAGAATGAAAATATTGAAGAAGCCTAAAACCAAAACTACGCCAAAGTTCGACATATCAAAATTAGAAAACCCTGAGCTGGCGTTAGAATTCAGTATAGAAACAAGTAATCGTTTCTTAAAGTTACTTGAAGTTTGGGATGAAAATGACTCATATCCTGATGAAATCTGGACAGACATAAAAAAAACACTGACCAAAATCTCAGAAGAAAAACTAGGAAAAGAAGAAAAAAGGAAAAAAGCTAAGCCCTACATAAGTCAGGAAGTGATAGATCTGGCAGAAAAGAAAAGTCAAGCTCGAAAGCAGGGAGAGCGGGAAAAATACTCAGCACTGAAAAGGGAAATAAAAAGTAAAGTCAGAAGAGACAAAGCAAATTGGCTGGCACAAGAATGCAGTAAAATCAATGAACACAACGAAAACAGGAAGTCGAGGGAGCTCTTCAAACAAATAAAAAAAGTGAAAAAAACAAATTTCAAAGCAACAAACCAATGCATCAACAACAAGGATGGTCACACTCTGACTGAACCAGATGATGTCTTGGATAGGTGGAACGAATATGGCACATCACTTTTTGGCAAGCCTGACAGCCATGAAAATAATTTAGAGCCAAATTTGGAATTGATCCCTGGAGATACGGAACCTGAACCTCTGCTCAGCGAAGTTGAATCTGCCATTAAAGATCTAAAATGCAGAAAGTCTCCTGGTCTTGACAATATTCCTGGAGAGTTGTTGAAACACTCAGGTGATGGTGGACTCAAAGTAATGCATCACTTATGCTGCAAGATATGGAAGACTTGTCAGTGGCCTACAGACTGGAAGCTCCAAGAATTTGTCATGTTACATAAGAGTGGAAATGTCAAAGACTGCAACAATTATAGAACAATTGCACTGATCAGTCATGCCAGTAAAATACTGCTGATAATAATTTTAAACAGGTTAAAGCCAAAAGTAGAGGAAGAGCTATCCGACTGTCAGGCAGGCTATAGGAAAAACAGGGGAACAATAGATATGCTGTTTGTACTCCAGATATTGATAGAAAAGATTAGAAACACAGACCAAGAGATGTTCATCGTTTTCATTGACTACAGCAAAGCATTTGATAGCGTGATTCACCAAAGTCTTTTCCACTTCATGATCAAAATGGGTTTTCCAAGACATCTGGTTTCCCTCATAGCTTCATTATATAATGATCAAAAAGCAACAATCAGATGGAATAATCAAAACTGCAAATTTTTTAACATCACTAAAGGGGTAAGGCAAGGTTGCATCCTGTCTCCACATCTCTTCAGCATATACACTGAACATATCATGAGAGAAGCAGACATAGAAGACATGGGAGTAAATATTGGTGGTAGAAACCTGTCAAATTTACGCTACGCAGATGACACAGGATTACTGGCAGACAACATTACAGGCTCTAGGAGGATCCTGTACAGGGTAGACCGGGTTGGAAAGGCAGCTGGGCTGGACTTAAATTCAAAGAAGACAAAGGTTATGCATGTTGCAGGCAAATATAACACTAGACAGGACCAGATCATGCTAAACCAAGTCCCTCTAGAAAATGTCAAGGACTTTAGATATTTAGGTTCAGTCAAGACACACGATGGAACATGCTCAAAAGACATAAAGATGAGAATTGGAATGGCCAAGAACAGTATGGTTCAATTGAACAATATTTGGAAAGACCACAGCATAACAGCAGACCTTAAGATAAAACTCTTAAAATGTCTTGTCTGGCCAGTGATGTTATACGGCTGCGAGGCATGGACAATGAAGAAAGAGGATGAAAGACGAGTGGAAGCAGCAGAGCTGTGGTTTTACCGAAGACTGCTGAGGGTCAAATGGACGGATAGGCGCTCAAATGAAAGCATACTGAATGAGTTGGGTACTACACGCAAGCTTCTAGTACTCATACAACGGAGGAAACTGAAATATGTTGGACACGCAATCCGTAATGAGAGAACAGACTTGATGTCCACTGTCCTCCAAGGTAAAGTGGAAGGAAAGAGAAACAGAGGACGGCCACCTGCATCACTTGCTAGAAACATCACAAACATCAGTGGCAAGAAACTCCAGGAGGTGGTCAGACTTAGCCAAGATCGAGAGTGCTGGAGGCAACTTGTGAGGACATCATGTGCAGCGGCCAACACTGTTCCCGGTGACGCCGACAGGTGAGACAGGTGAGACAAAAATTATGAGAAAAAGATTATAACTTCCTTGTTGTTTCGTCCAGTGGAAGAAAAGGACTAAAAATGGAACCTCATCCATGGGGCCTATGTCTTCCATTGGGCCATTGGACGACTACTGTCACCAATTTGATACTAGACTTCAGTCCAGCCTCGTCTTCCCCCGAGGAATCAGCAACCTATTCATGGTGAAATCGACCAAAAAATGAGGGTTTTGAATGATAATGATGACGATGATGTTGATGATAGTAGTTGGGGCACATCAGCTCATAGTGGCGGCTACAAATGACGTCACCACAAGCAGCCAATCACAGGCATGCAAACTTGTGTAAGGGGCTCCGTTTAGCCACACGTGTAAGCGAAGAGGTTGCTGGACAGGTCTTAGCCGGTACTCAGAGCGTGGAGACATGATGGAAAGGTCGAGGAAATGAGTGAGACAGGCGAGAGAGGAAGGACCGCTGTGTGACCGACCCTGTCACTAGCACTACTGGAATTCTGGTAGTGCTCCCCCACCTCCCGCCGCACACACACACACACACATACACACACACACGCACATACATACATACATACATACATACATACATACATACATACATACATACATACATACATACATACATACGCGCGCACACACACACACATACATACATACATACATACATACACACGCGCGCACACACACACATACATACATACCACATACATACGTACATACACGCGCGCGCGACGCGCACACACACACATACACACACACACACACACACACACACACACACACACACACACACACACACACGCACACGCACACACACACACGCACACACACATCCATCTCATTTCACCTCATCCCATTCGCCTTATCATGTTTATGTCATCTGTCTTCACTGAGGGAGGCAATCTGGCTTCATTTCCCTCTCAGATTGGCATTTTCCTATTATATTTGCAATTTTCAGGCAGTCAAGTGTAACTTCGCTGAGTTTCTTATTCCTTGTCTAGAAATTATTAAAATTAACAGTTCTACACATGTGTGATGGGTAAGAATTAACAGTTCCACACAAGTGACGGGTAAGAATTAACAGTTCTACACATGTGAGGAGTAAGAATTATCAGTTCTACACACAATTGACGAGTAAGAATTAACAGTTCTACACACAAGTGACGAGTAAGAATTAACAGTTTCTACACACAAGTGACGAGTAAGAATTAACAGTTCTACACACAAGTGACGAGTAAGAATTAACAGTTCTACACATGTGAGGAGTAAGAATTAACAGTTCTACACACAATTGACGAGTAAGAATTAACAGTTCTACACACAAGTGACGAGTAAGAATTAACAGTTCTACACACAAGTGACGAGTAAGAATTAACAGTTCTACACACAAGTGACGAGTAAGAATTAACAGTTCTACACATGTGAGGAGTAAGAATTAACAGTTCTACACACAATTGACGAGTAAGAATTAACAGTTCTACACACAAGTGACGAGTAAGAATTAACAGTTCTACACACAAGTGATGAGTAAGAATTAACAGTTCTACACACAAGTGACGAGTAAGAATTAACAGTTCTACACATGTGAGGAGTAAGAATTAACAGTTCTACACACAATTGACGAGTAAGAATTAACAGTTCTACACACAAGTGACGAGTAAGAATTAACAGTTCTACACACAAGTGACGAGTAAGAATTAACAGTTCCACACAATTGACGAGTAAGAATTAACAGTTCTACACACGTGACGAGTAAGAATTAACAGTTCTACACACAAGTGACGAGTAAGAATTATCAGTTCTACACACAATTGACGAGTAAGAATTAACAGTTCTACACATGTGACGAGTAAGAATTATCAGTTCTACACACAAGTGACGAGTGACAATTAACAGTTCTACACACAAGTGACGAGTAAGAATTAACAATTCTACACACAAGTGACGAGTAAGAATTAACAGTTCTACACAAGTGACGAGTAAGAATTAACAGTTCCACACACAGTTGACGAGTAAGAATTAACAGTTCTACACACAAGTGACGAGTAAGAATTAACAGTTCTACACACAAGTGACGAGTAAGAATTAACAGTTCTACACATGTATCGAGTAAGAATTAACAGTTCTACACATGTGACGAGTAAGAATTAACAGTTCTACACAAGCGACAAGTAAGAATTAACAGTTCTACACACAAGTGACAAGTAAGAATTAACAGTTCTACACAAGCGACAAGTAAGAATTAACAGGTCTACACAAGCGACAAGTAAGAATTAACAGTTCTACACACACGTGACGAGTAAGAATTAACAGTTCTACACACATGTGACTTCTACACACGTGTGACCAGTAAGATTTATTACATCTACATATTTGTGACTTGTAAGAATGAACAGCTGTACGCACATCTGACGAATGAGAATCAACAGTTCTACACATTTGTCACGAGTAAGAACTTGCAGTTGTACATATGCATAACATGGAACAGCAGTGTCTAAAGTCGCTGTGCTAATTGAAATGGATCAGTGTTGGAAGCAATGGAATAGTGACTGGCGCGATAATCAGTTAGCAAGGACTTCAGAAGATCTGGGTTCGACACTTCCTGCATACAACTTGGTATTAAAGGATGAAGATTGTCCCGGGTTTGGCACTTCCTGTATACCACTTGATACTAAAGGATGAAGATTGTCCCGGGTTTGGCACTTCCTGTATACCACTTGATACTAAAGGATGAAGATTGTCCCGGGTTTGGCACTTCCTGTATACCACTTGATACTAAAGGATGAAGATTGTCCCGGGTTTGGCACTTCCTGTATACCACTTGATACTAAAGGATGAAGATTGTCCCGGGTTTGGCACTTCCTGTATACCACTTGGTATTAAAGGATGAAGATTGTCCCGGGTTTGGCACTTCCTGTATACCACTTGATACTAAAGGATGAAGATTGTCCCGGGTTTGGCACTTCCTGTATACCACTTGGTACTAAAGGATGAAGATTGTCCCGGGTTTGGCACTTCCTGTATACCACTTGGTATTAAAGGATGAAGATTGTCCCGGGTTTGGCACTTCCTGTATACCACTTGGTATTAAAGGATGAAGATTGTCCCGATCTCATGCATACCACTTGGTACTGAAGAATGAAGATTGTCCTGAGCTCGACATTTCCTGCATGCCACTTGATACGCAAGGATGAAGACTGTTCCAGGTTCGACACTTCCTGTATACCACTTGTCCTAGTCTCCCATGTTATCATATGTGCAGACATGCTGCAGTCAAGTGGTTAGGACATTTGAAGGTCTGGCTTCAATCCTTTCTGCATATCACCAGATATTAAAGGGTGAAGGTTTTTCCACTCGCCCTGGCCAGCATATGTGTAGACATGCAAGTGTCGGAATCACCTTCGTGTGCATAAGCACACAAAACATCAAATACGCACGATAAAGATATTGTAAACCATATCAGTGTTACTTAGCTTTTGGAAACATGACAACGCCTAGCATGCACGCCCATCAAAGAAAGAACATGCAGACTGTTCAGGAACGAACCTTTTGCCTGTGCACTGTAAGCCAAACAGCCTGTCTATACACATCCAAGAAACATCGCTCGGAATGAGGAAAAGAAAGGTAGGGGTGGGGGAAGGAAAGAACAGCTAATTTGCATCGGCGATAATTATAATTTACTGCAAGTGAATAGTGAAAAATGTGTTCAGATGTGACAGTACTCATCTCTGTTTCTGATGAATTGATGAGAGACAGACGTTGAGATCTATGAAATTAATTAATCCTTTTAATGCACCTCTGTTGCTGCAAGCACACTATCGAGGACTGGTAACTAGTAGTAGTAGTTATAGTAGTACTGATTAATGTCCAGCCGACTAAGTACACATATCATTGCATTTGCAAATATAATCTAAGGATATGCCACTGCGTTAAGCGTTCCGCCCAGTTTATCACCAGGAAATCCTAAACAAGTGTGACTGCCCGCGTTCAAGCAAACAGGAATCAGAAGAAGAAAAAAACACGAAAAAAGAATAAGAACGCGTATTTAATACAAGACAAACAGGCGCAAATTTTCGGCCAACTGGCCTTTGACAAGCGTAAGATCACAAACAAACAAACACCAGATACCGTTCTTATTGTTTTTTCGTGTTTTTTTTTTTTTTTCTGGTTCCTTATTCACCAGGAATAAAAAAAAACTAACAGCTTGCACCAGAAAATTGAAATTCCACTTATTCCTCCGTTTGCTTTCTTTCTTTCTTTCTTTTCGGATTATTTTTCCAGCGAAAAATTAGGAAATTTTCATTTCAAGCCTGGCAATTTGCGGTACGTTAACCCCCCGCAGTGATGATGACTGGCCGGCAGCAGTTGACAGGGGGCAGTGGTGCGAGGGATGGAAGGCGAGGAGGGAGGGAGAGAGCGGGGAGGAGGTGAGAATGGCAGTTGGCGAGGCTGCGAGAATGGCAGTGGTTTTATTCCTGTCAGCTCCATCCATACTTGAATAAATTTTAGTGTTTCACAGTTGCTGTGTTGTTTAGCCTAATCAATCGGCTTTGTTTTTTGTTTGTTTGTTTGTTTGTTTTTTCAAACAGCAGGATGGTTTAAATGATGTGCGAAAGAAGCATTTCTCACCAGATAATGTAATAATAGTGTTCTCTCTCTCTCTCTCTCTCTCTCTCTCTCTCCTCTCTCTCTCTCTCTCTCTCCTCTCTCTCTCTCTCTCTCTCACTCTCTCTCTCTGTTGTTGATTTTTAACAAAGTGCAGTTTAATCTCATTTTGACCTACGATTAGATGTAGAAAAATAAAGGAAGAAATGAAAAACGATCGTGCAAGTGGTTATCTTGCCCTTGTAAATAAAGAATACTATCTGTCTCTTCTCCCTCCCCCCCCCCCCCCTCTCTCTCCCCTCCTCCACCACCTTTCTCCATCTTTCTCTCCTCTTCTGTCTTTTTAATCTCTCCATTTTTGCTTTCTCCTTCTCAAACGCATGCACTCACACACACACACACACACACAACACACACACACACACATACACACACACACACACACACACAACACACACACAACACACACCACACACAACACAAACCACATAACATAACAACACAACACAATGCACACAAGCATACGCATACACATACACTTATACAATCACATACACACACGCACACATAAATAAAACTCAACACACTCACGCACATACACAAAGAAAAAAAGCTAAGCATCCACCGTCGACTGTCTCACAAAAGGACATACAGAGAGACAGAGAGAGAGAGAGAGGAAAAGAGAAGAGGAAGAAGATCGAGCCTCCTCCATTCCATCCCCTAGCACAAGTGGCCAGCATGCTGATGATTCCACTCTAGCAGTGGGATGAGTATGAAGTGATGAGTCAGAGCGGGTTGCCACAACACACCACACGCACACACACACACACACACACACACTCACACACACCACACACACACACACACACACACACACACACATACCACAACACACCACACTCACAGACACACAAAACACACACACAAAAACACAAAGAGAGAGAGAGACTACTCAGACACAAAGAATGAGAGAGAGGGGGAGAGAGGTGAGCTATGTGTTTGTGTATGTATGTATGTGTGAGAGAGAGAGAGAGAGAAACAGAGAGAGAGATGGGAGGTGGAGTCTAAAAGAAAGAGAGACATTTGGAGTGATATGAAGATCTGAGAGGGCAAGAGAGAGCTTCATAGAGAGAGAGACTCAGGAGAAAGAGAGAGAGAGAGCACGCACACATAAACACACATGCGCGCACGCACACATTCACAAACGCACATGCAAACACACACACACACACACGCAAAACACACACACACACGCAAACACACACACACACACACACACACACACACACACACACACACACACACACAACACACATAAACTGAGGCTTAGATGAATGCGCTCAGAGGAGAGAGAGAGACAGACTGACAAACAGATTGATATAACAAAACAAAACGCAAAAATCAAAAACAAAAGAAAAAAAACAATAGACCAGGCATCAGACGTACTTTGATGACAAAAGCAAAACAAAAAACAAAACAAAAAACAGGGGGCTGTTGTCGCGACAAAAAGTAAGATGCACACGCTCGCATTCTCCCTTCCACATACAAAACGCACACATACACAATTCGTGCGCGTGTGCGCGGACTCTGTGTTTTTGCATGGCACGTAATGGGAAAAAAAGAGAAGAAAGAGAAAGAGAAAAGGCACGCAACAGTCATCCCATCCCCTGACCGTCACTGCCACTCACTCACTCACACACACACACACAACACACACACACACACACACACACATACAGAGTACCCTCAGTGCCTCGCACACACGCATGCACACACACACACACACGCACACACACACCCAACAACCTTCACACTGTAACCACCCAGTCACACACGCAGCGTAGTGCAGTTTATAAAGTGGTTGCTGAGGGTGGTGGCTGTGGCGATGAATTTGTGACGCAGGCGTGCGATTTCGGAATTCCAAAATCTGGTTTGAAAAAAAAGAAAAAGCGAATTTGTGACAACAGGCGTGCTATCAGAGGTCATCTAAAGAGATCAGCGTTGTCCCATCACGCTGAAGATTGTAGAAGAGTGAAGTGGTAGAGACCTCAACTTATCCTGGGGCCAGCATTATGAAGGGGTGCATGTCTCGTTTTTCTCTCCATTATGAAAGAGGATACCCATCTTCTCTTCTTCGTTAATTTAAAATCGCATAGAGTCTACTAAAAAGAAAAAAAAATCATTTTACGATAGACTTAGCTAGGTCAAGTGTATTTCTCTATGAAAGTGTAGATTGTTATTAGAGCTAAACCACAATGTGTGTGTGTATATATTATTATATATATATATATATATATATATATATATATATATATATATATATATAATATATATTAGAAATTTACAACAGGCATAGCAAACATGTGATCTCTATAAATAAATGCATTGAATATCAATATTACAAATCCAAAAACGTAGTGTAAAAGTAAATTTATAACGGGCGTCGAGCAAGCATAATTTCGTATAAAAGTACATGGTGAACCAGCTAATCCAAAAGCGTGTTAATGAAAACATGAATGTGTGATGGGTGTGGTACGAAAGTAGTAAGTATATATGTGGAACTGTAGGAACATTGAGTTTGTGGCTTAGGCGTGTCGGTTCTACGTATTACATAATGTAAATGTGTACGTATCTACGCTCGGGAGATAGTAAATGTGAAACTGATTCAAAACTGGATTCAACGTGATGCTCTGTGTGTGTGTTGTTGTGTGTGTGTGTGTGTTGTGTGTCTGTGTCTGTGTGTGTGCATGTGTGTGTGTGTGTGTGGTGCGCTTGCGGTGTGTGTTGTTATGTGCGTGTCTGCGAGCACCCAGAAGACTAAGGAAGAAGACGTGCCGTTGTGTCATAGATGGAATGACCAAACTGTGACTCGCAATGTGGACACAAACTGAACGAAGGCTGGTTGAACCAGTAAAAAATAATGTGTGTGTGTGTGTTTTGTGCCGGGTGTATAATTGCTGATCTAAAAAATATCGGTGAGTTATCGGGGTTTTTGTTTTTTTGTTTGTATGTTTGATTCTTTGTGTATTGCTTAACTGTGCTGACGAATTAGTATTTATAGGGAAATTTGTTTCTTTTCATTAAGAAGAGTTGAAATTTTTAAAAAGTTTTGTTATTATTTTATTTTGTTTGTTTAAGCGTTCCGCTTTTTCTCGGATGCGTGTGTGTATGTGCACGTTGTCTTGCCCACACTTTGCAGACGGCATGTTGCTGCACAGTCTGCATTATCCGTCTCTCTGTTTGCGAATGTTGGGTATTTTCTTGTTTTCATCAGCCAGATACTGACATGTCATACAAGGTTTTGTGTTTACGTGTGTTTCCATCAGCCGGCCACTGACAAGCTATACAAGTCTTTAAAGTGTATATTTAATATACTGCCTGCGTATACATACACACGAAGGGAATTTAGATACTAACGGGTCTGCACACATGTTGACCTGTGATATCGGAAAAAATCTCCACTCCTTAACCACCAGTTGGAGGTGCTAGGCGGATCGAATCCAGGACCCTCCGATCTGAAACCCGACATCTGACTGAAAAAATCAATGCGATGTTGTAAAAATGTATATGTATTTGGTTCTGGTTTATTTCAGTGTTGATTTTCAAAAGTAACAACGATGATAGATAACTCTTAAAAGACTGATATTACTTATTTTGATCTCTGTGAAAATGTGCTTTTGGTGCTGTTTTAGCGGTAGCCAACTAATCCCCACCACCACCCCCAAAAATGATAAGGAAAATTATAAAAAAAAAATAAAAATCAGTTTTCATAATTAAAAAAAATAGTGATGGTGCACCAAAATAATTGAGGCAGACAGGCTGAAAACTACACGGAAGACTCTTCCGCACAAGCTGTCACAAAGCTATAATGATTGTTTCCCTTGACGTTATATTTATATGTGCATCTCGGATAACAAGAAGATATTCTTAAATGGAAGACAGTGAAATAGACGACAGTCCTCCGTAGAAAAGGAAGACATCAATAAAGAAGTCGATAGTAAACCATAAATAAAGGCAGCAGTAGAATGATCTGTTTCTTTTCTTCTGTCGCTGTTGGACTTTGGACTATCTGTGACCAGCGAATGCTGGAGTTTCGTTATGGTCGTGTATGCATCATGGCAGCCATCGATGTCAGTGCAGGCGCAGTAGTTGATTAGATGTGACTGGCAGTGATCAAATAAACAATGAACACTCGATATCGGTTGGAGATTAAATGTCTTAGAAAATGGACTGAATGATCACAGCCTTTCTCCGTGTGTATCAGCTCTGTATCAGCTTTTATCGGACATTTTAGTTTAAATCTGCTGGGAAAAATAAAAGATAAAAATTGCATTTATGTGAGATTTTGGTCAGAACATTCCAGAAGTTAATAATGTCATTGTTATAGCTAATTATAGCCTACCTTTAAAGTCAGTCCTTCTAGGAACGTTCAGAGAGGGAGACAACAGGAAGACAGAAAAAAAAATGATGGACTGACAACATTTTGGAATGGCAAATAAACCACCACAGAACCCAGGCTTTGGCACACAGCCGACATAGTTGGAGGAATCTGGTAGACATTTCTTCTGTGCAGCACTCTAGTGACTCTTCACGGAGTTGGGGAAAAGAAGAAGAAAGACACCTCTGCCCTATATTATGGAGTGTGCGTTGGCATCACTGTAAGTGTTGCTTTTTGCATGGACATCCGTGACCAGTGATTCGGTCACCTACGTTGCTGTAGAATGAAGTTTAAGTTAAGTGTTGCACCGTTACAACGTAATAATACGTACATTAGATTCATTCAGTCCCCCCTTGGGTATGCCGGGGGCTCTTTCAGTATAAATAGTATCCCCACCTTCTGGGAATTCTGTGCTAGAAAAGTCCTCTTTTCTGTCACTCTCTTTGTTTCTGCCTTGTTGTTTTGCTTTCTGTCATTTCTTTCTATCATTTTCTGCCTTGTTGGTCCATTCACCTGTAGGTGTTCAATAAGTCTTACGTACTTTTTCTTAGGATTGATAATTGGGTACATGTATTAAGTGCATTTTTATCTCTAGGGAGGTAGTTTTTGCCGTTTATATATATATGTATATATATATTTGGTGTCCTTAGGTATGCTTAAATTTGTATTCAAGTGTGATATTCAAATCCGCTGTGCTACAAATTGGACGGAGTGGTCAACGCCAGGACATGTCCTCAGATTATGTGTGCGGATGCATTGATATGTGTACTTAATTTTCGTTTCTTTTTCTTTTTTTTTTCCCTGTTGAAGTTTTGTATGTTTTGAAGCGGTTATAGCCCTGATATGGTTCTACACAGTCCCGGGTGGGCTTTAAACAACAATAACACAAGATTCATTTAAAACTTGGGTGTCCGTTGATGAAAAAACGATGGCGAAACGTCTGATTATAATTTGTCTGTACGACCTCTGAGCAGATCATGTAGAACGGTCAAGTTAAGATAGATTTGACAATATGATTTCGGAAAATAATACAGATATATGAGTTCTTGGAATGGTCGATACATCATAGGTAATGACGGAAGAGTATAAAAGGGCTGTAACAAATACATTGCACTTTATATGCTAATGGTTGTGGTTCGAATACCAGGGTGGCTACATTAAAACTGGCCTTCTCACTGTCCCATCTTAACATCATTGTTGTTCTGGTGGTGTCAGTATAGGATTAGATAAGTCCCCCTTCCCCCACTTCCCTGGGATGGTTATCCCAGTCGGCCATATCATCTGAGGTGGGTGCGACGATAAAAACAACAAAATCAATTCAGTCAATCACTGCACTTTGTGTCGTCTGCTAGCGCCGTCATAAATCAAAGAGCAAACAGTTCGATACAGGGCGGGGCACTCTGTTACACCGGAATCAGTTCGATACTCACCCGTATTGATAGAACCCTGATCGGTACTCGCCCTGATCGATACTCTCCACTGCCATAGTGAGACTTCGGTTTTTGTCAAATCTGTCGTCTCCGTTTTGGTTGTGAAAGAAGAAAAGATTGCAACTTGTTCTTTGGTTGAATGCCGATCCGTATCTTTTCCTATGCATATGGCGCGCGCGTGTGTGTGTGTGTTATGTGTGTGTGTGTGTGCGTGTGTATGTGTATGTGTGTGTTTGTTTTTGTGTCTGTGTGTGTGTGCGTATATGTGTAGGAATATATGTGTTTTCTCTCTCTCTCTCTCTCTCTCTCTCTCTCTCTCTCTCTCTCTCTCTCTCTCCTCTCTCTCTCTCTCTCTTCTTTCTCTCTGTGTCTGTGAGTGAGTGAGTGTGGTGTGTGTGTGTCTGTGAGTGTGTTGTGTGTGTGTGTGTGTATGTCTGTGAGTGTGTTGTGTGTGTGTGTCTGTGAGTGTGTTGTGTGGTACATGTGGTCTTTAGCGGTGTAGTAGCGGAAAGGGCAGTACGAAGCAGGAGAAGTATCGGTACGCTCCCGATACACCAACATACTGTTTTGAAATGCTGATGTTTCTGCTTTTTGGTCACATGTTTCTATGCGATCGCCAGCTCAGTTGATAGAGCCTTCTAGACTCAAGATCCGATATTTTGTGTTCAATCCAGGCCACAATAAAAACTGGCCTGTTTGCTGCCCATCTTAATGCTCCAGTCATTTTGATAGCATCAGCTTAGTGTTTCCTAGGTCCCCCTGCCCCCGTTGCCATTGCGAGACTTTGCCAGCGCATAGTTTTGTGCAGAGTCAAGGTGTCCGCCAGATCGTTACTGGCGGATTTGGGTGGAGCGCATGTGGAATTGTCAGAGTGCGATGATTTCGTCTTTTAAAAAAAAAAGTCCTAATTGTAATGTTGACTGTTACAGCAGTGATCCGCCAAAAGTAAATGATGTACTGAATAAGATGGTATTCCAAAATGTTGGTATGCCCATCCTTGTCACTGTGCTTGTATATATATATGTGTCAATTTTCCGTCAGACTTATAAGGAAAAGAAAAAAAAAAGAAATGTTCATAATGTTTCCATGCATAGTCACGCATTCACACAGACACACACGCACGCACACACACACACACACACACACAC
>CM060311.1:31280088-31295088 GCA_030674185.1 Monoplex corrugatus | reverse complement strand
TTATGATATAAATGGTGGACGAGGGGACAAGAAAATACAAAGAGAGAGAGAGAGAGGAGAGTGGAGAGGAGGAGGTGGAGGAGAGAGAAAGAGAGAGAATGTTTACGTGTGTGGTGGGTGGGGGTGCGTGGGTGGGTGTTTACGTGGAGGGGGTGTTTACATGGGTGTATTGTGATGTCTCTGTGCGCGCGCGTGTGTGTGTGTGTGTGCCTGCTTGTGCGTTTATATATATGTGCGTCTGCTTGCATGTTTCCGTGTGTGCTTATGTGTGTGTTGTGCGAATGTATGTGCCTTCTCTTTCCCCAGTGGAGAAAGAACGAGGGGGGGGGGGGGGGGGCGCAGAAAAACATCCCTTCTCTGACCGAATATTGAACCTGGCTTTCTGGCATCCTCGGCAAGCATTTAATTAAGCAGGCCACATTCTCCACAAGGAAGATCCATGATACAGTGTAACTTGTTCCTAACTGAATATTCCGAAGACTGACGACCTGCTCTGTGCTTTACAATTAGCGCGTGACGTATCTAATGATACATTGTTTTTTTATCTCCTTAAAAAAAAAAAAACACACACACACAAAACTTCACAGTGTGCTTTTATAATTAGCGCGTGACGTTTCTAATGATATGTTATTTTCAGTCTTCTCATTTAAAAAGAACTTTGCTGTGTGAGGTACAATTAATGGGTGACGCGTCTAATAATACATTGTTTTCAGTCTCCTTTAAAACTTAAAACCAACATCAACAACAAAAGAAGCCTCTTTGCTGCGTACTTTAAAATCAACGCTGACGTGTCTAGCAACGTATTGCTTTCAATCTTTAAAAAAAAAAAAAAACTTTTGTTGTTGTCGTGTGTTTTGCAGTTAGCGTGTGATTTGTCTAATAATGTGTGATTTGTCTAATAATAAATTAATTTCAGTCTCTCTTTTAAAAAGAACTTGACTATGCATTTACAATTCACATGTGACGTTCTAATGATGTATCGCTTTCAGTCATTTTTCTTTAAACTTTGCTGTATACTATAGAATTATTAGTGTGTGATGTGTCTGGCATGTTGCTTTCACTTTCCTTTTAAAAAGAAAGGAGATTGTTTCGTATTGAACGAGGGGAGAGAGAGGGAGCGAGCGTGCGTGTGTGTGTGTGTGTGTCTTTCTGTCTGTCTGTCTGTCTGTCTGTCTGTCTGTTTTTAAAAAAAAGTATGAACAAGATTTTCACACGTCTTGATGAGTGGGTCGTTTACCAAATTTGGGTTAGAGCCGTTGAGAAGTCGGGAAAGCATAAATTTGAAAGGTGAAGCCCCTACGTCAAGTTCATATGAACTAAAGAAATGCCTCGGATCAGTACTTGTTTCAGGACGGTGTGTGAACAGCACTTTTTATGAAACTCATGAGAATATTTGAACTCTGTTTACACTGTAGTGATAGTCTGTTCTTGTTCTCGATGCACGTCAGATTTCTATTTGAACATAAGTTTTCTCAAGGTCACAGTGACCTTGAGGACTACAAAGTCTGGATTTTCTTTTTCTGTAATAATTTCTATGACTGGATGATTATAAGAATGGCTTGACCGTCTTGTTTGTATAGTATAATGAACACGTCAACTGTCAAAGAAGCGAAGTATCTTTACCAGAGTATGTCTAATAATTATGAGTGACGTAGGCTATCGGTATTCAGTTAATTAAGCGGTGTGTGTTAGCTGTGTTTTCTGCTGAAAGATAAAAGATTGCCCCCCCCCCCCCCCCTAACCATGAGGTCATAGGGGAGTTGGGTGGTAGGCATTTTGAAAACGGTACCCATCTGATTAATTTGATTCAGTTTTACTTCAGCACCCATCCCAGGTGATAATAGCTGACGGAGATAACTATCCCAGAACAGGGGATAAAGGGAAGGGGGAGCTTATCTAATCCTACATTGGCATTTCCACCAGAACAGCAGCTACGTTAATATGAGCGGTCAGAAGGCCAGTTTTTTTTTTTTTTTTTTTTTTTTTTTTTTTTTTTTTTTTTTTATAGCGCATCCCAGGTTTGAATCTTAACCATTAAGACTAATAATCGTAAATCTCACGCTCAGCCGGCTCAGCTTTTGGTGGCCGTTAGGTGTCCCCTTTTCTCCCTCTCTGCTTTGCCTTCCCTAACCCTGAAGAAGATCAGGAGCCGTTCCTTACACGCTGGCGCCCAAGTGGCGAGGGCGAAAAAGAAAAGGGCTATGAAAAGGACGCTTGATTGATTGATTTGGTTCAGTTTTTACGTCGACACCTACCTCAGGTGATAATTTATGGCCGATGGGGATAACCACTTCTTACTACTGCTCATGAAGACATGGGCATTCCATTTGGTCCCCTTTTTATCCACTGGCAGGGAAGTTTTTAGTCCTGTTTTTATTATCCATTGTTTGGTGTTTGTGATCTGTTTGTGACCGTGCGTTCGCGCTTGACAAAGGCCGGTTGGCCGAAAATTTGCGCTTGTTTTGTCTTGTTTTGTTAAATACGCGCTTACATTGGTTTTTTTGTTCTTCTGGTTCCTGTTTGCTTGGGCGCGGGCAGTCGCACTTGTTTTCGATCATCCCAGGGAAGTTGGGAAAGGGGAGGGGCTTATCTAATCATATACTGACACAACCAGAAAAACAATGATGTTAAGATGTGACAGTAAGAAGGCCAGTTTTATTGTAGCGCACACTCCGGGATTCGAACCCATAACCATCAGCATGTGAACCCGACGCTCAAACCAACTGAGCTACTGGGGCCCGCGAAACGGACGCGAGTCGGACGTGGTGTTGTATAGACGGTGTACAGCGCTTATATCACAATGCAACACGGAGTCTTTCATCATCATCATCAGTTGCCCTGCCGCATGGCGTTGGCAACCATGGACTTCCAACTATCTCTATCTCTCGTTGCCCCTAGCATCTCCCCCACCCTCCTCATCCCCAGCCACTCTGCAAGTCCGTCCAGCATTCTCTCCCTAGGTCTACCACGGAGTCTTTATGAAACTCAAAAGCGACTTGCATTACTGCCATCTTTTTTTCGCCTGGCGGATACCTAGCCACGCTTACCGCTAAGTGGATATAAAGAAATGATCCTGATCAGTGCTCCTCGCGAAAACCTCGCTTACCTAACGTGTTGGAAACGGGCATCTCGGGTAACCCATTTTCACCAGGGTAGATGTCTTCTAAATATACCCCATATGTCGTTGCACAGTCAGCATGCATTATGGTAATTACTGTAGGAGTATAATGATGCCTTTATATATACATACTCGCACGAAGACGACGGCGGTGGCTTCAGACTCAGTGATTGAGAGCTTACTGTCAGAAGGACGTATCTGCTTTTTTTTTTTTTTCCCTTTCAGTTCCTTTTGTGATACACCATCCTGACTGGTAACCTTTGTAACGCATTCACGCATGTATATATATACACATAAATACGTTCGTAGGCGTAGATAGACAAACATCACACACACACACACACACACACACACACACACACACACACACACACACACACACACACACACACACGCACGCACGCACGCACGCACGCACACACACACACACACACACACGCACACACATACACACACACACCCACCACCACCACACCACCATCACCATCACCACCTCTCTCTCACCCACATGCTTACACACAAACACCTCCACCCATGACCACTCTTTTTCTTTATCTTTCATCTGTCTGGCGCGTGTGTACACACGCACACACACACATGGGCGCGCACACACACGCACACACACACATGGGCGCGCACACACATGCACACACACACACACATGGGCGCGCACGCACACACATGGGCGCGCACACACACGCACACACACATGGGCGCGCGCGTGCGCACACACACACACACAAACTCTTTCACACACAGGCCTACACAAAGAAACACAACAACATTCTCTCTCTCTCTCTCTCTCTCTCTCTCTCTCTCTCTCTCTCTCTCTCTCTGTCTCTCTCATGCACGCTATACGTACAGACATAAACTACACTCACACATACACACACACACACACACAACACACACACATACACACACACACACACACACACACACACACACACACACACACACACACACACACACACATCCTTTCACACTTTCACACACAGGCCTGCACAAAGAAATACACAAGCACACATTCTCTCTCTCACTCTCTCTCTCTCTTTCTCTCTCTCTTCTCTCTCTCTCTCTCTCTCTCTCTCTCTCTCTCTCTCTCTCTCTCTCTCTCTCTCTCTTTCCCTCTCCCTTTCATGCACACTATACATAGAGACGTAAACTACACACACACACAGACATACACACATATGTCCAGAACAGAGACACAATTTCACACACACACACAACACACACACACACACACACACACACACACACACACATGCCCACAACAGAGACACAAATTCACACACACACACACACACACACACACACACACACACACACACACAACACACACACACACACACACACACACACACACACACACACAGAGTAATCAGATCAGTGGAAGGCATAACTAATGGCTATCGGCTCTCTCCACATCAGTCTGTGAATACCTATGATCGTAAACATATGCAGGCATCAATGATCACACAACGCCACACGATCACTAGTTGTAAGTGGAAGTACGCACTGGTGAAGAAGCAGTTATAACGTCAACAATGGAAGGCCTAATTATTTCACTGTAAGCAATATCGTGAGACTGATTGGCGTAGAGGTAGAGTTTCCCGCCTTCCATTTGTTCGCAAGGACTCGAGTCTGCATGGAGAACAATTTCATTTCTTTAAGCCTGTTAGTTTTGTTAGCTAGTTAGTCAGTCAGTCAGTTAGTTAGTTGATTAGTTACTTGGTTGGTTGGTTGAATGGTAATTAGTCAGTCAGTCAGTCAGTTAGTTTTGTTAGTTAGTCAGTTAGTTAGTTATTCATTCATTTATTTATGTATGTATTCATGTATGTATTTATTTGTTGTTGTTTTTTTCTAATTTTACAATAAACAAACACCAACATACAGTGTAGTAACGAAAGATAATACCAATTCATAAACATAGCAGGAGCATTGTGGACATCTGACAACGTACAGTATACAGAAAACATAACTGAATACATGCCTCGAGAAAAGCTCTGTGCGTGCTGGCTTCAGTCCACCCAGTTGTAATTTGGTGCCTAATTTTTTTCTCTCAGAGTTGACAAAGATAAAGCAGCGAAGGAGAGGAGGTGATCACCGCCCTCATACTGCTTACCCTGAGAAAAGTTGAGGCCTGTGTCATCTCATTCCATTACGACCTCAGGGTAATTAGATGTTAACGGTTTTTAGAAGTGAGGATGGGGTGGAGACGAGTGTGCATTTGTGCCCGTGATCGTTTGTAAATTACCACCATATTCGTGCTAGTTGCTTTACCCACTTGACGGTTTTGAGACACACAAGCGCGCGCGCGTGAGCATGCACACTCCTCTCTCTCTCTCTCTCTCTCTCTCTCTCTCTCTCTCTCTCTCTCTCTCTCTCTCTCTCTCTCTCTCTCTCTTCTCTCTCTCTTAAAAGGGGAGGTGTTTACATCACTGTCCTCCTCGGCCCCTTAATCAGCGTCACCCAGTGAAACCACAACGCCACATAATACCTCTGTGTATTTCAGTTGGTGATGGTGGGAGAAACCACGCTTTGATAATTCTATCATTATGCGGTTACCTAGCAGTTGCCTTGTGTTGAAAACGGACCCAAATTAATCATAGAGATAATGTTGTAGACCTGTGCATAAACCGTAAGCTCTGGTCAGGGAGAGAGACGGGGGAGAGAGAGAGGGGGAAATAGAGAGAGAAAGAGATGGAGAGGAAGAGAGAGAGGGGGAAAGAGAGAGAAAGAGGGGGAGAGAAAGAGAGAGGGAGAGAAAAAGACAGAGAGAGGGAAAGAGAGGGAGAGGAAGAGAGAGGGGAAGAGAGAAAGAGAGAGAGGGAGAGAGAAAGAGGGGGAGAGAAAGAGAGAGGGAGAGAAAAAGACACAGAGAGAGGAAGAGAAAGAGGGAGAGAGATGAAGAGAGAGAGAGAAAGAGAGGGAAAGAGGCAAGCAGACAGCCAGAGAAGGAGAAAGAGAGTGTGTGCGTGTTTATAAACTTCTACAAGACTGGAACCACTGGCGGCTCAACGAATATCCCGGACCTGGTATAACAAGTTGTTTTTCCCCCACTCCAAAGGCTTTAACCAGCATCGATTCAGGACAAACTCCAAGCTACTTGCCTGTTCTTTGTGTTGCAGAGACCATCTGCTGTCTAACCCCGCACTCCCAGCCCCACCTCACCCCATCCCACCCCTTACCCCACCCCCACCCCCGAAATGGTGGTTGTCACCCAGCAGCACTAGCTAATACTATTATTGACCCGTCACAGATTTGGCGATGTAACTTTTGGGCCCTAACAAAGAGCTTGAAACTGAAAATGAACAAAGACAGGAAGTTTTATTATACGAAAAAGAAAGAAAGAAAGAGAGAGAGAGAGACAGGAGAGAGAGAGAGAGAGAGAGAGAGAGAGAGAGAGAGAGAGAGAGAGAAGGAGTGCTTGAACAAAAACAAGTTCGTCAAGTAAATTTAACTATTTCCCTTTTAACCCTTTGACTCCCGCACGCTGTCCACCGCAAAACTGGACTTCCTCACCCTATCTACCACCTTCCTGCAGGAAGCTGTTGGACAGGGTGAGGGAGTCATAGGGTGACATTTTTGCTTTGGTAGTATGGTTGACAATGCAGGATAATGGTAGACAGGGTGTGGGAGTCAAAGGGTTATTGTAGAAAATACTACAGAAAAATCCAGCTTTTGTTGCTCAGGATTTCTGTGATCGTGAAGAAGCGTCAGTTGAAATAAACTTGACGGGAAGCGAGGATTAATGATAGACTGTCACAACAGTGAAAATGAATTATAAGTGTTGCCAGAAGTTCCCGTGAAAGTTCTATTCTATTCCTTAAAAGGTGCTGATTTTAGGTACTATTTTGGTAACTGTGATCTTCATCTTCAAGCTTTGCCCTCCAAACGTATGCTTGTGCGACTCCCTCTAGCTGTCTCTACCAAACACATCGAGAAAATCTTGCTAACAATTCTTGTCACACAGTCTCTCTCTCTCTCTCTCTCTCTTCTCTCTCTCTCTCTCTCTCTCCTCTCTCTCTCTCTCTCTCTCTCTCTCTCTCTCTCTCTCTCTCTCTCTCTCTCTCTCTCTCTCTTTCTTCTCTCTCTCTCACACACACACACACACACACACACTTACACATGCGCTCACACAACACCACACACACACACACACCACACACACACAACATACAACAGACACACACTCATACACACACCCCGCACACACACGCTACACATGCTACTCCACACACGCACACACACCACTACACATGCACTACACCACACACATACATACCACACACTCATCATACACACACACACACACACACACACACAACACACCACCACACACTCCCAGATAATAAAAAACAGTCTGTTTAAAAAAGAAGAAGGGGAGGGGGGGGGAAGGAGGGCGTGGGTAGAAAAAAAGGAGGGAGAAAATAGCTGGCGGGTGGGGGAGGGTGAAATAAAAAAGAGAGAAAAAAAAAACACTACACAAAACCAGACGGAACGAAGAAAACAGAATCACGGAAAGTTTGAAAGAAAGTAAAAGAAACACAGAAAATGCCCTGAGGAAAAAAAAAATGCGTACGATACCAAATCAAGGAAACATAAAAAGTTTGGAGTTTGTTCAGAAGGGATTCATCGCACTGAGACACTTCTATATGTGCTCCACCCAAATCTTCCAATAACTGTCCGATAGACTCCCTAAGCCTGCGCGAAAACCCTATGAGGCTATGTGGTTAATCAGAATCGTTTTGCCAGATGCCATGCAGATAAAGTTACCCAAAATTATAATGGCAGATACCGTACAATTAACCGAAATCATTATGACGGATCCATGACGCTAGTTCATTGTGTAGAAATAAACGATACAGCGTATGCCATTTGTTTATAAATGTAAATATAATGATACTTGATAGTATTTATTCATGAGATGTTTGAAATATGGTATGGTAATGGGCAGTGTATGTCGGTAATGAACATGGAGCACGACAGATTTCGGACTTTACTTTTTTTTTTTTTTTCTACGAAATCTTAACATTCATTTGCAGCTTCGTGACTTCTTTGCAAGCATTGTTTTGTTTCACTTACTTACTTTCTGTTTGCTTGTTGTTTTGTTTTGTTTTGTTTGTTCGTTTTTGTTTGTGCACTATTGAGTAAAATATGTGCGTTCTGAAACAATATAACAGGAAAATGTGCTTGACAACACACACACACACACACACACACACACACACACACACCACAACAATATATATATATATATATATATATATATATATATATATATATATTATATATACATATGTAATTATATAATATTATATATACATATGTATCTGTATGTATGTATGCATGTAGTATGTATGTATGTATGTATGTATCTGTGTATGTACATGTGTGTGTGTGTGTGTGTGTGTGTAAAAGAAAAAGTCGGCTTATCTGTCTGTAAGCAAGAAGTGTGTGTTACATCCACTAGGAGTTATCAGCCCTTAATGCTGTCGATGACGGAAAGAGTGATGCATGGAGAAATGACAGGGAATATAACTGAAGGGCGTGATGACAGCGGGGATAAGTGAAGGGAACGACTGATGTTATCACACCTGGGTTATCTGCCTTTGACACTTGGCGGTGGCCTCGGGGTTGACCTGAGGGCGTGGTGGTGGTGATGTGGTGACGATATTTGCACACACACACACACACACACACACACACACACACACACACACACACACACACACACACACACACACAGTCTTTGTATACAAACGGATGTTCGCGCGCGCCGCACCACACACATACACACACACACACATACACACACACACACACACACACTACACACACACACACACACACACACACACACACACACACACACACACACACACACACACACCACATACACACACCGACAGTGAGAATCTCATCTGATTGTGTGTGTGTGTGTGTGTGTGTGTGTGTGTGTGTGTGTGTGTGTGTGTGTGTGTGTGTGTGTGTGTGTGTGTGATTCTTTCTGCTTAATGTTATCTGCTGATATCGTTGGATTTTCGGGTTGGTGTTGTTGTTGGTGTTTTTTTTTGTTGTGTTGTTGTTTGGGGTTTTTTTTTTGGTTTGTTTTGTTTTTTGTAGCTTTTGTTTGTTTGTTTGTTTGTTTGTTTTGTCGTTGTTGTTGTTTTTTTCCCTGTTTTTCTTCATGCCCCAGTTGGGTTTGAGGATCTGTTAAACATTGAATTGAATGTGTGTGTGTGTGTGTGTGTGTGGGGGGCTGGCGTGTGTGTGTGTGGTGTGTGTGTGTGTGTGTGTGTTCTTCTAAGAGGATGATTTATTTATATTTAGACCCACTACTCACTCAACCCCTGTTACTACCGAGTATTGAATCATTTTTTGCTGAAACTGTTGTACATGGTTAATTTAAGCGTTTGACTCTAGTTTACGGGAGCTCCCTGGGAGGTTGATTGTTCGAGCCAGTGGTGGGGCATTGTTGCTCTGGTTTACATCCAGCATTCACGGGTGTTTCTTGTTAAAGTTAATTAAGAGAAAACTCTCCGTGCTTTCCACATGCCTGGGCTGCAAGACCGTGATTTATTGTTTCCATGTACTATTAACAGCGTTAGAAATGTCAATTAGAGCTTGTTGAGAGACGAAGGGGATGATAGTATGACCACGTGCACGTAGTGACCTGTTAGTCTGGCACTGGCAGATGCATTGGCGTACTGAAGTACTGACGTGTACAAATGTATCTGTTGTAGGTGTGCAAGTAGTCTGACATGTGTACAAATGTGCCAGTATGTGTACAGACTGGCAGGTGTACAAGTGTACCCGCTTGCAGGTGTACAAATCTGTTGACGTGTGTATAGATGTACTGTCATTGTACAAGTGCACTGCATGTGAACAAATGTAATGGCTGGTGTACCCGTGTACTGATAGGTGTGCAAATGTACTGATGTGTGTATAAATGTACTGATAGCGTACAAACGTTTTAGCAGATATTCAGATATACTGACAAGTGTATGAATATACTGACGTGTACAAATGTTCTGGCATATATACAGAAGTACTGAAGCTGTACGAATAGACTGATGTATACAGTTATGCTGACAGGTGTGTAAATATACTGACAGGCATACACGCGTACTTACAGGTGTGTAGATGTACTGACAAGTGTATAAATGCACTGACAGGTGTAATGACAGTTTGACTAACAGTTGTACTGTGTTGGCACATATTTCGGTTACTTACTTATCTGCGTCTTCATTTGCTAACGCTGCTGATCTTGGCTGTGTCGTATCCCAATGGAATATCCATGTGAACTTCGCTGCAGTACAAACGCCACCCCGTAGTTTTCTGAATTTGCATTTGAATGTCGCTGCTAACGTTCTGAGTGTGTCTGTCCACTGACAACTCCTTGGTTTCTGTGGAGGTGGTAATGATTGTTCTTTCTAAGCTGTAATGAATCTATTCTGCACAGCATACCTCGGCTTACCGGCTCCAAAAGACTAGTATCGAGACCTCTCTCGTGGTTTCGTGGAGAAGGGTGGTTTACAAATCTATGCACTCAGCTTCAGGTACTCTTTTTGCCTTCAAGTTTCTAGATATGTAAACTATCAACTGTCGGCTAGCGTTCTTTTGCTGTTTCGGAACCATCTGCCTGGAATAAACTTCCACTCTCCCTTCGTCTATCGCCTACACTTTCTGCTTTTAAATCCAATTAAAAAAAAAACTTCTTTTTCCTGACAATGAATTCTGCAGCTGCCTCTTTCGTCAGGTGTGTGTGTGTGTGTGTGTGTGGCGCGCCACTTTTTTGTCGCTTTTATTTTTTTTTTCTTTTGTTTGTTTTTATACGTCATTTGCATGAAACCAAGATTATTCCAATGATAGGCTGATACAATACCAGTATAAAATGTAGACTAGGTAAAACATAGGCAAGGTAGGGCCGCAGGACCTGGCCAGCTCATGGGTTTATGTGCAGGCTTAAGGCTTGTGCCATGATCACCATCACATGACACATGTGACGTTAGTGCATATGGAATTTGTTCCGAGTGCGGAGACGTCTTGAGAAACTGAAATTGAAGTGAAACTGAAAGGATAGAGCCCTCCCTTCAAATCTGACTGCATGGGTTCTGCCTTCAAATCTGACTGAGGGCTCGCCTTCAAATCTGACTAGGTTCCTCGCCTTCAAATCTGACTGCATGGGTTTGCATGGGCACGAATCTCGCTCGAGCAGAGCTTTGCGCGCACGGCTTCCAGTCTACCTTGCTATGAACGGTACTTCACTTTGTTCAAGGTTAGGGGAAGGTCTAGTAGCGAGCGAGGAAGAGCAGAGAAACCCACACGCCTTCAAAAGAGCTTACCCGAAAAGATGAAGCGACTACCACCTCGCTGCTTAAAACTATCCGGTTCAAGGTTATGGGACTTTTTTTTTCTTTTTTTCCACGCGAGGGTCAGTGGGTCCTGTGTGCAGCTCGTTAGAGCTGTACGGTTGACAAACCCAGGCGTTGTTGTAGAAACGGTTCACACAGGTCAAGCGGTCAGTGCAGCGTAGGTCAGTCAGTAGTGGACAACAACTCAGCGTGTAGAACACACGGTTGACGGCACGTGAGATGTCAAATATACACTGGGTCACTATCCACACGCTGCTCATTTCCCATGCCCAACACACCTTGGAACCCATCGAAACTGAGGGTCACCATGAGAACATCCCCCGTGGGGATGCCGGGGCCTCTTTCAGTGTAAATAGTATCCATACCTTCTGGAAATTCTGTGCTAGAAATTTCCTCTTTTCTGTCACTCTCTTTGTTTCTGCCTTGTTCCTTTGCTTTCTGTCATTTCTTCCTACCCTTTTCTGCCTTGCTGGTCCAATCACCAGTATGTTTTCGATAAAGTCTTACGTATTTTTTCTTAGGATTGATAGTTGGGTACATGATTTAAGTGCATGTTTGGCTTTAGGGAGGTGAGATATGTGGAAGTAATTCTAGGTAATTTATGCCCGTTTTTATGTATATTTTCTGTGTCCTTACGTATGTTTAAATTTGTATTCAGATGTGTTTTTTAAATCCCCTGTGCGATAAACGCCAGGGGTATCTCCTTAGATTATGTGCGCGAATGCATTGATATGTGTACTTAATTTTTTTTTTTCTGTTGACGTATTGTATGTGCTTTGAAACAGTTCTAGCCCTGATCTGGCTCTACGCAGTCGGTTGGGCTTTAAACAACAACAAAAACAACAACAACAACCAACATGAGGGCAGGGCATCAAGGAGCACACAATCTGGTACCATCTTTTATAATGCTAAGCCAGAATTCCATAGACGCGATGGCGACGCAAAAAATCAACTGGCTTCTGGGATCGAAAAAACAAACGATCAGAACAAAGATTTTTGCTACAAAATTAACGCCAGTTTGGTATTTGTGGATTTACACGATTTCTTTTAACGTGGGGCGCAAAAGACGCGAATTTGGCTCCTAGTTTCTCCGCTTCGCCATCGTGTCTATAAAATTGCGGCTTTGTGATGATTAGAAATTACTAACAGACATCAACAGAAGACGAAAATACATTGGCCATGTGTCACCTAGCAAGAACACAGATTTCGTGGCAACCATTTTTCAAGGAAAAACAGGCAAAAAGGAAGAAAGGCAGACTTCCAGTCTCATACATCGAGAACATAACCGACGTCAGTGGCCTAAATATGCAAGAAGTTGTCCACAGAAGTCAAGACAGAGCCGTTTGGAAAAGAGTGGCGGTGTGAAAAAGTGAAGCGGCCAACACTGAATCCTGTGACGCCGACAGGTGAGACAGGTGAGATGATTAGAATGAGAATGATTAGGACGGCGCCATGGAGTTCCGTTTTCGGATTGAGACTTCGTGACATGGCTGTGCTTCACGCTTACTTCCATAATATAATTATCCTAGCGTCCATCAGGCCCGAGAATACAGGCTACCTGCAGTATTGGTTGGTCGGGAAGATAGAACAACACCCTCAATGAAGCATCTATAAAATGGATGAGTCTGGATTGTGTGGTCCCAGTCTTCGTAACGTAACGAGCCCATGGCGCGCTCAACTCTGGGGAAAAAACCGTAGATTCTACTGGTGTATGTGTTGTGTGTGTGTGTGTGTGTGTGTGTGTGTGTGTGTGTGTGTGTTGCGCGCGCGCGCGCGTGTTGATTTGGTTTGGTTTGGTTTGGTTGATGGGTTTTTTTTTGTTTTGTTTTAGTTTGGTTTGGTTTGGTTTTGGTTTGGTGGGGAGAGGTTGTAGGGGGGGGGGTGGGGGGTGGAAGAGATTTCTTCAGTGTGTTTGTTTGACTGATGGGGATTCGAATCGACGACCTCTCTCTCCGTCCGCTGTGGCACAAACCGCTTCACCACGTTGCCTGGTAAGAATTTCTCTCATAATCTTCCCGTGGCATATAAACAAGGAGATGTTCCAGGGTAATATTAAAGCAGGAACAAATGGGATGGATATATTATCTTACATTTTCAGGCGGAGTGTACATTGCGAGAGGTGGTTTTTATGCTTTTCCAGATAACAGCCATACGCGATAACGCGGAGACAGGGGAGGGGTGCTGTTGATAGAGCGAAACAGTGTGTGTATGTGTGTGTGTGTGCGCGCGCGCGTGCGTGTGTGTATACGTGTGTGTGTGTGTGCGCGTGCATGTGTGTATTCGTGTCTCTGTGTGTGTGTGTGTGTGGAGAGAGAGAGAGAGAGAGAGAGAGAGAGAGAGAAAAACTGTATAGGGTCCTCAGATAAGAATTGTTTATGTGTGTGTGTGTGTGTAAATATAAAAGTTTGAAATTTGAAAAGTCTTCATTACTCAAGAACAGTCAGGAGCATTAGGTCTTAATGGACGTTTTAAAGCTAGAGAAAGAGCCGCAAAGTCCTGTTCGTGAGAAAGAACGAAAGAAAGAAGAGAGAGAGAGCGAACGAGACGGAGAGAGAAGGAGGGAGAGAGACAGACAGACAGAGAGAAAGTGACAGAGAGGGAGGGAGGAGGAGAGAGAGAGATTAAGAGAGAGAGAGAGAGAGTCCTCAGATAAGAGTTGTTTATGTGTGTGTGAAAAATGGAGAAATTTGAAATTTGAAAAGGCTTTATTACACAAGAACTGTCAATAGCATTAGACTTTAGTGGACATGATTTAGAGCGAGAGAGAGGGAAACAGGCTCAAGGTTCTGTTTGTGTGAAAGAATGAAAGGAAGAAAAAGACAGCTAGCGAGAGGGACGAAGGAAGGAAAGAGAGAGGGGGGGTCTCAGACACGCAGTGTGTGTGAGGTTAGGAATGTGTATGTACAAGAATGAGAGAGGGGGAGAGAGAGAGAGGGAGAGAGAGAGAGTTAGCTAAGTCATCAGTTATGGAATGTGTGTGAGAGAGAGAGACAGACAGATAGGCAGGCAGAAAGAGAGAGAGACTGTGTGAGTGTGTGTGTTAAGATCCTTAGATACAGAAGAGTGTGTATAGAGAGAGAGAGAGAGAGAGAGAGTTATAAATGATAGCAGTTAGTGAGAGAGAAAGCACAGCCCTCAGATAAAGCAGAGAGGCGTCGAAAGCCGTGAGGCCTGAGTGGTGGCAAAAATACCGATGAAGACTGGACTGGGAACGTGGTTAGCATAGCAGGCAGGCCTACAAAGCCGTACTCACAACATTATCAACATTATCATACACAATCCATCATGTGCTAGGTTTGTCAGCAGCGGGCAGTCCAGATGACTGGACTCTACGGCCATTTTTACTGAACAGCGAAAACGCTCTTTCGCTGAAGAGACTGTTTTTTGTTTGGGGCCAACAATATAAAGAGACTTTTTTTTAAACTAACGGCACGACTATGAAGATACTTTTTTGTTCTAAGGGCTCGACTATGTGCAAACGGTACGAGAGGTCTGTTA
>CM060311.1:31232588-31275088 GCA_030674185.1 Monoplex corrugatus | reverse complement strand
CGGCCAGATAACGTGGCCGATTTCATTTTTAATGTCTGTCGTTATTCTTAATGGATTGGCTACGTTTATTTTGCATCAGTGTCTACATTAATACTACACTAATGTGTAGACTCGGGAAAAAAACACACACTCTCTGTGTACGTGTGGTGTGTGTGTGTGTGTGTGTGTGTGTATGGTACGTGGTGGTGTGTGTGTGTGTGTGTGTGTGGTGGGGTGGGTTGGTGAAGGTGGATGTGAAGCGTGTATGTGTGACACTGTGTGCCTATTTATCAAATGGTATATGTTTGTTGGGGGGGGGGGGGGGAGAAGGAGGTTGTGTGTGTGTGTGTTTTATTAAATGGTATATACATTCTTCTTCCTTACATATATATTTTGTGGACTAGTGTTACTGTTAACTAATTCTAAATTCATGTTATGATCTGTTGTTATTTTCAATGAATTATGTTTACGTTATGTATTTAATGATATGTTAAGTGTATAATATATTTAAAGTTAGTACGGACATAGCAGGAAACCCCTCTCTTCCTCCTCCGCCCAGTACCAGGGGGAGGAAGAGAAAGGGTTGTTGCTATGTCCACATCCAAGGAGGAGGAAGAGAGGGGGGTAATTGCTTTGTCCATATCCGAGGGGGGAGGAGGAAGAGAGGGGGGTTGTTGCTATGTCCATATCCAAGGGGGGGGGGGGGTTGTACATGCACGAGGGGAGAGAGAGGGGGTTGTTACTATGTCCAATCCGAGGGGGAAGGAGGAAGAGAAGGGGTTTGTTGCTATGTCCATATCCAGGGGGGGAGGGAGAGAGAGGGGGTTGTTACTATGTCCAACTCCAGGGGGGATGGAGGAAGAGAAGGGGTTGTTACTATGTCCATATCCAGGGGGTGGAGGAGAGAGAGGGGTTGTTACTATGTCCACGTCGAGGGGGTAGGAGGAAGAGAAGGGGTTGTTACTATGTCCATATCCAGGGTGGTGGAGGAAGAGAAGGGGTTGTTACTATGTCCATATCCAGGGTGGTGGAGGAAGAGAAGGGGTTGTTACTATGTCCATATCCAGGGTGGTGGAGGAAGAGAAGGGGTTGTTACTATGTCCATATCCAGGGTGGTAGGAGGAAGAGAAGGGGTTGTTACTATGTCCATATCCAGGGTGGTGGAGGAAGAGAAGGGGTTGTTACTATGTCCATATCCAGGGTGGTGGAGGAAGAGAAGGGGTTGTTACTATGTCCATATCCAGGGTGGTGGAGGAAGAGAAGGGGTTGTTACTATGTCCATATCCAGGGGGTAGGAGGAAGAGAAGGGGTTGTTACTATGTCCATATCCAGGGGATAGGAGGAAGAGAAGGGGTTGTGTCCACGTCCGAGGGGGAAGGAGGAAGAGAAGGGGTTGTTACTGTGTCCATATCCAGGGTGGTGGAGGAAGAGAAGGGGTTGTTACTATGTCCATATCCAGGGTGGTGGAGGAAGAGAAGGGGTTGTTACTATATCCATATCCAGGGTGGTGGAGGAGGGTATGAGAGGTGAGAAGAGGGGTAATTGCTATGTCCATATCCAGGGTGGTGGAGGAAGAGAAGGGGTTGTTACTAGTCCATATCCAGGGTGGTGGAGGAAGAGAAGGGGTTGTTACTATGTCCATATCCAGGGTGGTGGAGGAAGAGAAGGGGTTGTTACTATGTCCATATCCAGGGTGGTGGAGGAAGAGAAGGGGTTGTTACTATGTCCATATCCAGGGTGGTGGAGGAAGAGAGGGGTAATTGCTATGTCCATATCCAGGGTGGTGGAGGAAGAGAGGGGGTAATTGCTATGTCCATATCCAGGGTGGTGGAGGAAGAGAGGGGGTAATTGCTATGTCCATATCCAGGGGGGTAGAGGAAGAGAGGGGGTAATTGCTATGTCCATATCCAGGGTGGTGGAGGAAGAGAGGGGGTAATTGCTACGTTCATATCCAGGGGGGGGGGGGGTAGAGGAAGAGAGGGGGTAATTGCTACGTCCATATCCAGGGGAGTTAAGGAAGAGAGGGGGTAATTGCTATGTCCATATCCAGGGGGGGGGGGGGGGTAGAGGAAGAGAGGGGGTAATTCTACGTCCATATCCAGGGGGAGTAGAGGAAGAGAGGGGGTAATTGCTACGTCCATATCCAGGGTGGTGGAGGAAAGAGAGGGGGTAATTGCTATGTCCATATCCAGGGGGGTAGAGGAAGAGAGGGGGTAATTGCTACGTCCATATCCAGGGGGGGGTGGAGGAAAAGAGAGGGGGTAATTGCTATGTCCATATCCAGATGGGTGGAGGAAAAGAGAGGGGGTAATTGCTATGTCCATATCCAGACGGGTAGAGGAAAGAGAGGTTTGTTGGTATGTCCATATTGCTTTTACTTACGTAAAATATGTAAAATAATAATGATGTAAAATAAAGTGCACTGCTACACAAATGGAATTATCATTTACAGCTTGTTATCTGACTCCCCTGTCCATGTCTATGACCATGCCCTTTCCTATCCTGCCCTGTCCCTCCATGACCACGAAAGCCAGCACTCCCGACTCTTCCTGTGTGCCGTCATCAGACAGACTGACTGACCATCAAATAGCTAATGCGTGTGGCGACACTGTACTATGTGCCAGGGCTCCGACACCTGGAGATATATAGGGTCAGTAGGTACAGTGACCAGTATATGTCACGGCGTAGAGTACATGTAGATAGACGGGGCATTGTTCTCCTTTCCCTCCCTCCCTCTTCCCTTTTCTTTCTCTCTGCTCCTTCGGTTGTGTGTGCGTGTGTGTATGTGTGTGCGTTTGTTTGTTTGTGTGTGTGTTTATTTGCTGGCTGGCTGGCTTGTCTGCGTGCGTGTGTGACTTTTTTTTTTTTTTTTTTTTTTTTTTAACTTCAGTTGCTTGATAGATCCGTAAGCTGTAAAAAGAGGCGCCATTTTTAGTCAGACAGACAGTGAATGAGTGAGTGAATGAGAGAGAGAGAGAGAGAGAGAGGAGAGAGAGAGAGAGAGAGAGAGAGAGAGAGAGAGAGAGAGAGAGAGAGAGAGCATTTTTATTAAAGCAAAATTCGAATTATCTCCGTTTTAAGCCTGTGTTGACAGAGTCTCAGTACAACATTGTTTAATCTTACAATGGATGGTTGTTGAATTGAATTGAATACTGAATACTGTGCGCAATAGCAAAGGGCTCTTATCAGGTCTGACTCATACTAGGAATATCTAACTTCCAGTTTGCCAGGGTATCGCCTTGGTGGGTGTGGTATGCAGACCCGCTAGAGTCTGAATCTGTTATTTCGTGTGTAACACGCACGCTGAAGATCATGTAAGCAATGTCATCGTTCGGTGGGTAATGGAAATATGAAAACATCCAGCACAGACACCCACTGAAGACGGAGTATGGAGACTGTGTAGCAACTTAGTGCCTATACAGTGTGGACCAGTGTGCAGACACGCACCCGAGAAAAATTTTAAATACGCGTTCTGTCAGAATCTCTCTGTCTCTGTCTCTGTCTCTTCTCTCTCTCTCTCTCTCTCTCTCTCTCTCTCTCTCTCTCTCTCTCTCTCTTCTCTCTCCTCTCTCTCTCTCTCTCTCCCTCTCTGTCTCTGTCTCTCTCTCTTTGTCTCTCTCTCCCTCTCTGTGTGTGTCTCTCTCTCTCTCTCTCTCTCTCTCTCTCTCTCTCTCTCTCTCTCTCTCTCTCTCTCTCTCTCCATTTGCTTGAACACGATCGGTCACTTTGTTTTGGATTTTTGACAATTCGGAAACACAACGTGAGGATATGGGAGTGGTTGTGGTTGGGCTTGTGTGGGTGGAGGGAGGTGGGGGAGGGGTGTTACATGCTCGATACTCGGGAACCCATCCTCTGTCAAGAACGTAGTCGCCACAAGTTGTGTGGTAGTTAGCGTTATCCTCCCACGCTTTGCAGCAGGTGAAAAGGTTGAGAAATAGAATTATCTGTATTGTCACAGAAACCAGGCTGGAGTTCGAATTTTTGTTCTTTCTTTCAGACAGATTCATCACATTCGAACGAATGCATAATTCCATATGCGCTTCACCCCCAGATCAGATAGAAATTATCTTGCAGACTCCGTGAGCCTGAGCAAAACCATACGCGAGGGCAAAGTTTCGAAATGGGGAAAGATCGGATGGGGACGGCGAGAGACCCATGATATACTTAAGATGACATCACCAGAATGAATTGGGCATGAAGATGGGCAGCGAACAGACTAGTAACCGTTTGACTCCTGCACCCTGTCTACCAACTGCAAAAACTTAACCCTTTGATTCCCTCTCCCTGGAAGCTGGAGGATAGGGTGAGGGAATCGAAGGGTTAAGTTTTACGTTTTGCTGGCATGGTTGACAATGCAGGATGTTTGTGGACAGGGTGCGGAAATCAAAGAGTTGATATGTTGCAGGCTGGGACTAAACTCGAGACTCGAGTCCACGGCTTATCAAATGAACCAGCCAGCTCCTAGCGGAAGGTGGGGGGGGGGGGGGGGGCAAAATAAGCTAAAAAGCAGCAGTGCAGCTTTTGGCAATTAAGATCCTATATTTATGATATGTGTTCAACAAGGTGACTGACCATCATCATCATCATCATCATATGCCCCTTCGCATGGCATTGGCGATCATGACCCTCCATATGTATCTATCCCTTGTTGCCGCAAGCACATTTTCCACCCTCTCTGTCCTCAGCCACCCTGCAAGTCCGTCCAATATTTTCTCCCTGGGTCTACCTGTGCTCTCTTTCCTTCCAGCTTTCCTGTTGTGACCAGGTGCTCTAATTCCCCTTTCCTCATAAAATGGCCTGTAAATGTTGCCTGTCTTTTCCTAATCTTCCTTATGAATGATCTTCTTGTATCTGCCTCCATCAAGACTGTCTCGTTTGGTTTCTTTGCTCTCCTTGGAACTCTCAACATTCTTCTTGGAAACCACATCTTGGCTGCCATATCTAAGGCGAACAGTTACAAAATCAGCTGACGCTTGCTGCCTATCCATCATTCATAGTATTGAACCTTCTGCCTTCCACTTTGACTGCCGGCGTTCGAATCTGTTTAGAAGGAAAAAATATGCGTGTAACCTCTAATCCACCCAGCTTGAATGAATACCTTATCTTCCTCAGGGTTGTGGATGGTAAAGCAGCGAGGGAGAGGAGATGTGGGCACCGCCTTGGTTAGGGGCTGGCTTCGAGAAAAGTTGAGGTATCTACCACCTCATTCCCCTGCGATTTTAAGGCGATTGGGAGAACCATTACTTTTACCTTAGGTACTGTTAGGACAGAAACTGCCAGTTTCAACGTTTGTCCAACTTCTGGAATCGTTCCCAAACAAATTTCTCGCCATCTTTTTGTTCAGTAAGTTTGTCGGCCTCTGCTACGTGGTACTTGCCAGGTGTTGGTTTTATGAGTTAATTGGCAAGGTTACTGGATTATGTCCACGTTTTTTTGTGCTCGGCTGTACGTATCATTAATTATCTTGCACCAGCAGACCGGTAGGGCGTTTAGTGTGTGTGGTACAGTGGATAAATCCTCCGCCTAGGGTGCCGGAATGCTGAGTTCGATTCTTGGTGGGACAGTGATTTGTGTCCACGTCCCTCCACTCCATCCACGAGAGCGTGAGTGGTAGTCTGGGTGCTAGTCTTTCGGGGTAAGACTGTAAATCGAGGTACCACGTGTAGCTTAAGCCCACGGTAGGGAAGAAGTTGTCCCTGGCAAAATTCTGTCAGTCAGACATCCACCCACAAAGCAGCATGAATTTCGTACTGTGAATCCGTTTTGACAAATAGAAATAAAACACAAAATGCAAGTATTATGTACAAATACCTGTTGACGAATACATTGCGTTATAGATCAACCTCCGTCCGACTGGTGTGTTTCACATCATGGCTCAACTTATCCAGACGACCTGTTCGCTGCCTGTCTTAATGCTCTAATCATTCTGTTGTGTCAGTGTTTCATATGCTGTTGCTTTCGCCCAAACCAACCCCCATTCCCTCTCCATTTTTCAAGACCTTGTCAACATGTAGTTTTGCGCAGGCTCAAGGAGTCTGCCAGATAATCACTGTCAGATTTGGGTGGAGCCCTTATAGAATCATCTAAGTGCAATGAATTCCTCTTGAACAAACCCCAAACTTTACTTCATCAATATGTTTGCACATGTTCGCCCGAGGCAAAAAAAAAAAAGATGAGTGTAGCCTCCCGTCCACCCAGCTGTGAATGGGTTCCAGACCCTGTTTAGGGTTGGGGAAGGAAAATCAGTGATGGAGAGAAGAAGGCCCCGTAGTCATAGCACAATCCCTCCCCTCCCCTCCCCTCCCCTCCTTCCCCCGAAAAAAAATCGATATTTCTTCCGTAGTACTTCACAACCACCTCGAGGGTTAGGGGAAAATCTGTACGCTTAGCTCACTGTTGTTTTGTCCAATAAGTTCTGCTATGTGATGCTTGTCAGACCTGACTTGATTAGGGGTCTCGGATTCTGTTTTGATCTAAAAAGTTGCGAGAAGCATGTTCTTTGATACAAGGCGCCTTCGTGCTTGCCGTGTGTGTGTGTATGTGTGTGTGTGGTGGGTGGGTGGGTTGTGTGGGTGGGTGTGGGTGTGTCTTGGTGGGTGGGTGGATGGTGGACTGGTGGGTGGAATGGATCATCCACTGTTCTCTTCTTTTTAACAGTTGAACGCCCATATCTTACAAATTATAATACTAAAGAGGACAGTTTCTATAGCGCTCGTTTTAATTACCCAGGCTATTGGGCGCTTTACAGATAAGCACCTGAAGGTCGAACAAACACAAACACGCACACACACGCACACACACGCACAGGCACACACATACACACACGCGCGCGCGCACACACACAATCAGCTGGGCTTTAAACAGCATTAAGTCACACACACACACACACACACACACACACACACACACACACACACACACACACACACACACACACACACACACACAGTTGTACAACACCAACTCCCCCCCCCCACACACACACACACACACACACACATACAAGCTCACAATCCACCCACACAACACGCACGCACACACGAGCAAGACGCAGAAGTGACAGGCAATGCTTCAGTATGTTTAGGTGGAGTTTGGCAACTGTCATTTCGAGAGATGAGTTTTCAGTGTGGACTTGATAAGGAAGGAGCATGATGTAGTTTGAAGGGGAATGAATTCCAGACTGCTCATGCAAAAAAGCTGCTGGATAGGGTGAAGGAATGAAAGGGTGAAACCTTGTTTCCAAAGACGTAATTCCTCCTCCACTCACCCACTCCCGTCTCTCCTCTCTCTCTCTCTCTCTCTCTCTTCTCTCTCTCTTCCTCTCTCTCTCTCTTTCCTTTCTTCTCTCTTCCTCCTTCATCTTCTCTTCCTTCATCCCTTTTCTCTCTCACTCTCCCTCTTTCTCTCCCTCTCTCTCTCTGTCTCTGTCTTCTTCTTCTCTCTCTCTCTCTCTCTCTCTCTCTCTCTCTCTCTCTCTCCTTTCTGTCTCCGTCCTTCACCTCTCTCTCTTTCTTCCTCCCTTTTCTCTCTCACTCTCTGTCTCTGCCTCACACACACACACACACACACACACACACACACACACACACACACACCCACACACAACACAGGTGTTTTTTTCTCCCCTTTTTTTTTCTTTTTTTTTTTTTCTTTGCTTGCCTATTTTTCAACCTTTACCATTTTATCCTTCCCATCTTCGTTTCAAAAGATGGGAAAGAAGAAAGAAAGAAGAGGGCATGCGGAGACCGATTGAGAGATAATGGGTCTGGTGTCAGGTTACAGGATCTTTGCTGGCCATCTTAATGAACCAGTCACGCTGTCGTGTCTACCTAATGCCTGAGACACGTGAGTACGATGCCATGTGGACTACCGGTTTTAAGTCCCCCCCCCCCCCCGCCGGGGGGGGGGGAATTCTGCGGGGGGTGGGGGTTCTTTCAGCATAAATAGTATCCCCACCTACTGGAAATTCTGTGCCAGAAATTTCCTCTTTTCTGTCACTCTCTTTGTTTCTCCTTTGCTTTCTGTCATTTCTTCCTCTCATTTTGTGCTTTGCTGGTCCATTCATTTGCATTTGTTCGACAAAGACTTACGTACTTTCTCTTAGGATTGATAATTGGGTACATGCATTAAGTGCATTTTTGACTCTAGGGAAATGAGATACGCGGAAGCAGTTTTAGGTAATTTAGGCCCGTTTTTGTATATGTCTTAATGTCCTTAGTTACGTTTAAATTTGTATTCAGGTAGGCTTTTTAAATCCCCTGTGTGATAAATTGGACGGAATGGGTGATAAATTGGACGAAATAGTTAACGCCAATACAGTGGCATCTTCTCAGATTATAATCGCGAATGCATTAATATGTATACTTAATTTTCTTTACCAGTTTTCATTTATGCAACCAGATGTTGTGTACGTTTTCATATGTTATAGCCCTGATATGGCTCTGTGCAGGCGGCTTGGCTTTAAATAGCAGGAATAACAATAGGAACTTTTTTTTTTCAAATGAATAAGAGAAAATAATTTGATTCAAGTATAGACAATAATAGTCTGTAGAACCAACGAATCAGGTAGAATCCAGACTTCACTAGCGCGCTGGTTTTGTTCGCAAGCTTATGGCTTTTTGCCATGGTCATTTCCTGAAGGCTCCATGGGGAGCAGAAGGCTGCAACAGCACTCGTCTAGCGAAAAAAGCAAATCTAAGCTCTGTGTGTATGCTGTCTGTCAGTTTTGAAATATCTGCGTCAGTGTTTCGGCCATCATATAGAAAAGTTGTTATGAACAAATGCGGGTCATAGTAAACTCTTACAAGGCCTGTGTGGTCTTTGTTAGCCGGTAAACAGCATGTATTGAATGGAACTGAATTTAACGTTACTGAAGTTTTATCAAACTTTAAAGGGACTCGACTGCAGATATCTTTGCTATTCTGGAAATCAACACACCATCAGAACCATCACCAACAGCGTGAAGCGTTGCCGCTGTGGTCTAGTCGTCATTAGATGCCACACACTTGGGAATCAACAAAGATTGCGTGACGTATATCTTAGTCACAACTTAGTCAGAGCAAACGCCTGATAACGAGTGTGTAGGCGAAAATGGAGAACACAGACCTCTCACAGCTGGTGCTTGTTAAAGTTACGTTAAATACAAACACTCGTATCTACAGCGCGTAGATCTTACGTGCAGGCTTGTGGTTTATGCCATGACCGTTTTGGATCTTCTGCGTCACTTGGGCAGACATCTGTTGAAAATTTGGGGATTTTTCCTAGCGCGGAGACCCTCGAGATGCTGAAACTGGAATTATCTATAGTCACCGATAAAAGAATAAGTTAGAACATGGTTTGACTATTTTCAGTTGTTTGAAGTTAACTCGGCTTGCAAAACACCTGTGTCTAGACGGCTGCACGGGAAAGGCAGAAATAGGGAGGGGGGATGCTTTGCTAGGTATCGTAGGTGTTTTCCCGTTTTTCACCGACGTTGAAAGACCTTGGGTTTTGATATGTTTTCCAAACGGAGGGTTCCAGTGGAAAGAGACAAGGGCTGTCTGAGCAGTGCATAGATATATATAGTAACACAGACTGGCAGCTCTGTGAACTCAAGGCGTGTCAGCATTGATTTCTACAAACTGGATTAAAGTCTATATACATCGTCATAACGTTGAGACAAGTAAAAAAAATTGTTGCGCAACTCTTTGACTCCCTCACCCTATCCGCCAGTATCCTGTTTTGTCAGCCATGATAGCAAAGCAGAAACTTAACACTTTCATTCCCACACCTTATCCACCAGCTTGCTGCAGGAAGCTGGTGGATAGGGTGAGGGAATGAAAGGGTTAAGTTTTTGCACCTTATGGACAGGCTGTGGGAGTGAAAGGGTTGATAAGTGATATTGTATTTTTATGTGATGACAGCTTGCTTCTTTGCGCATGATATTGACTAAGATGGAACCTGTTTATCGAGTCTGTTATTACATGTAAATCTTGAGCAACTTTGTTGTAAATGTCTCCGTTCAGAAGAATTTGCAAGTTGATTGCTACTGTCTTCTGCTTTTCTGTTGACCGAAATTTGCTACAGTTTTGAATTAAAGTTAGATGAGTGACATAACAATAGTATTTTGTCTCTGAATCTTGCAAGCCCCGTGGCATATCGCAAACTAGTTGCCTGTCTCCTTATCCATGTGAATGGTATGACAGGACTTGATGGCACGCCTCTCTATCCATGTCTGTGGTATGGCAGAGCTAGTTGCCAGTCTCCTTATCCATATCTATGGTATGACAGAGCTAGTTGCCAGTCTCCTTATCCATATCTATGGTATGACAGAGCTAGTTGCCAGTCTCCTTATCCATATCTATGGTATTACAGAGCTAGTTGCCTGTCTCTCTATCCATGGCTATGGTATTACAGAGCTAGTTGCCTGTCTCCCTATCCATGTCTGTGGTATGACAGAGCTAGTTGCCAGTCTCCCTATCCATGTCTGTGGTATTACAGAGCTAGTTGCCTGTCTCCGTTTCCACGTTAGTGGTATGACAGACCTAGTTGCTGGCCTTCCTGTCCATGTCTATAGTATGATAGTATAGTTGCCCAGGCCGTCTGTCCATGTCTGTGGTGTGACAGAGCTAGTCACCAAGTTTCCCTGTCCATGCCCATAATGTGACAAAGCTATTACATGTCTCCCTATCCATGTCTGTGGTGTGAAAGAGCAAGACGCTAGTCTCCGTACCCATGTCTATAGTATGACAGGGTTAGTGGCCTGTCTCCCAGTCTTCGTTTGTGGTGTAACAGAGCTAAATGCCGGTTTCCCTATCCAGGTCTCTGGTGTGACAGAGCAAGGTGCCTGTCTCCCTATCCACGCCTGTGAAGTGACAGACCTAGCTGTTTGCATTGTTGGAAAAGAGTATCATTATCAATATGTCTATGAAGTCACAGAACTAGTTGCATGTCTCCCTGTTCATCATCATCATCATCATCATCATCATCAGGTGCCCTGCCGCATGGCGTTGGCGACCATGGACTTCCAACCATCTCTATCTCTCGTTGCCCCCAGCATCTCCCCCACCTCCTCATCCCCAGCCACTCTGCAAGTCCGTCCAGCATTCTCTCCCTGGGTCTACCTGGCGCTCTCTTTCCCTCCAGCTTTCCCGTTGTGACCAGGTGCTCCAAATCCCCCTTCCTCATAAAATGGCCTATAAATGTTGCTTGTCTTTTCCTAATCTTCCTTATGAGTGATCTACTTGTGTCTGCCTCCATCAAAACTGTCTCGTTTGTTTTCTTTGCTGTCCATGGAACTCTCAACATTCTTCTGAGAAACCACACCTCGGCTGCCTCGATCCTGCTCTGGCTTTGCTTGCTGACTGTCCACGCCTCGCATCCATACAACAGTATTGGTTCTATATAACATTCAAAAACTCTCTTTCTGATGTTAATTGATAGGCATTTGTTGGTAAGAATGCTTGTCATCTTCTTGAATGCTGTTTTGGCTTGGCCGATTCTGCCAGCTATTTCTGATGTGCATCTGCCGTCTGATGAAATTACCTTTCCCGGGTATTTGAACTTATTAACTTGTGTCAGGGTTGTGCCATTTGCTGTTATTTTGCATGAGGGGATTTCATGTTTTTTACTGATCACCATGACTTCAGTCTTCCTGCTGTTTAGTTCCAACCTCTTACCTTTGCTTTCTATTTCTAGTATATTCACAAGGTTTTGTAGGTCCCTTTCATTTCTCCCTGTTCATGTCTGTGAAATGACAGAGCTAGTTGCCTATCTCCCCACCCATGTCTATGGGCAGATTTGGCCGGGCCATGTGTGTGCTCTTGTTGTCTTCAACCTGGGTTGAGGGCTTGATTGGTTAGGAAGGCGAATTACCTTCTCCCTGGTCCTTCCGATTATCTGGCGTTGTGGGGTACTGAACTTTCGTGTGTGTGTGTTGTGTGTGTGTGTTGTGTGTGTGTGTGCACGCACGCACGCGCGTGAGTGCGTGTGTGTGAACATGCATGTGTATTAGCGCGCGCATTGAATTCTATGTGTTTGGATATAAAAGAGATGAAAATATAGAGATTGGGATATAAAAACACGAAAAGCTAGGTGTTGAGGTATAAAGGGATGATAAGCTAGGTGTTGAGGTATAAAGTGATGATAAGCTAGTGTTGAGGTATAAAATGATGATAAGCTAGGTGTTCGGGTATAAATGGATGATAAGCTAGGTGTTGGTGTATAAAGTGATGATAAGCTAGGTGTTGGTGTATAAAGTGATGATAAGCTAGGTGTTGGTGTATAAAGTGATGATAAGCTTAGTGTGTTGTGTATAAAGTGATGATAAGCTAGGTGTTGGTGTATAAAGTGATGATAAGCTAGGTGTTGGTGTATAAAGTGATGATAAGCTAGGTGTTGGTGTATAAAGTGATGATAAGCTAGGTGTTGGTGTATAAAGTGATGATAAGCTAGGTGTTGGTGTATAAAGTGATGATAAGCTAGGTGTTGGTGTATAAAGTGATGATAAGCTAGGTGTTGGTGTATAAAGTGATGATAAGCTAGGTGTTGGTGTATAAAGGATGATAAGCTAGGTGTTGGTGTATAAAGTGATGATAAGCTAGGTGTTGGTGTATAAAGTGATGATAAGCTAGGTGTTGGTGTATAAAGTGATGATAAGCTAGGTGTTGATGTATAAAGTGATGATAAGCTAGGTGTTGAGGTATAAAGTGATGAAAAGCTAGGTGTTGAGGTATAAAGTGATGATAAGCTAGGTGTTGAGGTATAAAGTGATGAAAAGCTAGGTGTTGATGTGTAAAGTGATGAAAGCTAGGTGTTGATGTATAAAGTGATGAAACTAGGTTGAGTATAAAGGATGGTAGGTGTTGAGGTATAAAGGGATGAAAAGCTAGGTGTTGAAGTATAAAGTGATGATAAGCTAGGTGTTGATGTATAAAGTGATGAAAAGCTAGGTGTTGATGTATAAAGTGATGAAAAGCTAGGTGTTGAGGTATAAAGGGATGAAAAGCTAGGTGTTGATGTATAAAGTGATGATAAGCTAGGTGTTGATGTATAAAGTGATGAAAAGCTAGGTGTTGAGGTATAAAGTGATGAAAAGCTAGGTGTTCGGGTATAAAGGGATGATAAGCTAGGTGTTGAGGCATAAAGTGATGATAAGCTAGGTGTTGATGTGTAAAGTGATGATAAGCTAGGTGTTGAGGTATAAAGTGATGAAAAGCTAGGTGTTGATGTATAAAGTGATGATAAGCTAGGTGTTGATGTGTAAAGTGATGATAAGCTAGGTGTTGAAGTATAAAGTGATGAAAAGCTAGGTGTTGATGTATAAAGTGATGAAAAGCTAGGTGTTGAGGTATAAAGTGATGATAAGCTAGGTGTTGAGGTATAAAGTGATGAAAAGCTAGGTGTTGATGTGTAAAGTGATGAAAAGCTAGGTGTTGAGGTATAAAGTAATGATAAGCTAGGTGTTGAGGTATAAATGGATGAAAAGCTAGGTGTTGAGGTATAAAGGAATGAAAAGCTAGGTGTTGAGGTATAAAGTGATAAGCTAGGTGTTGAAGTATAAAGTGATGAAAAGCTAGGTGTTGAGGTATAAAGTAATGATAAGCTAGGTGTCGAGGTATAAAGTGATGATAAGCTAGGTGTTGAAGTATAAAGTGATGAAAAGCTAGGTGTTGAGGTATAAAGTGATGATAAGCTAGGTGTTGAGGTATAAAGTGATGAAAAGCTAGGTGTTGAGGTATAAAGTGATGATAAGCTAGGTGTTGAGGTATAAAGTGACGATAAGCTAGGTGTTGAGATATAAAGTGATGATAAGCTAGGTGTTGAGGTATAAAGTGATGATAAGCTAGGTGTTGAAGTATAAAATGATGATAAGCTAGGTGTTGAGGTATAAAGTTATGATAAGCTAGGTAATGAAGTATAAAATGATGATAAGCTAGGTGTCGAGGTATAAAGAAATGAAAGGCTAGGCATTGAAATATAAAGGGATGAAAAGGAAAGGTTCGGTATAGAAAGAATGAAAAACTAGGGGTTCGGGCGTGTGGAAAGATGAAAAGCAAAAGTGCACAAGTGACGCAAAACTCAAAAAGATATAAAAGGACAGACATAAAAGAATGACTAGTTAGAGGGTGAGGTATACAAAGATGGAATACTGGATGTTGATAAATAAACAGATGACAGGTTAAGTGTCAGCAAATAAAGAAATGAGAACTAGGTGTTGGGATTAAGAGCATGATGAAACGGACGTCTAGTTGAGCAATAGCAGCAACATCGGTGCGCTGGCAGTTATCAGCTGTAATAACAATGTGCTTCTAATCAGTCATAACAGGCTTAGCTACTTCCAATCAGCAGGTATTTATAACGAAGTCGTCAGCATCAATAGAGTTGCCGTGTGCTGGACCCATCAGAGGAAAACTTTGACTGGCGCATCTCGTCATTGATGAGTGGAGTGGCACTTCAGTGAAGCTCTCTCAATTGGCGGCCAGTCAGCCAGCCAGCCAGCCAGCCTGGAACCGAGAGGGAGCTCTGTTAAAAATGTATGGGGATGTCAGGAAACTTGAACCAGGCTCCTGTTGGTGATGGGTGAGGCTGGATGGACCCTTTGAAATAATCGACTTGTGTATACGGTTCATCGTCTGCGTCAGGGAAATTGCGTGTGACGTCATTCTGATGAGCTGACGTTAACTTCGTTTCGCCGCTTCAAGTGTCTAGTAGAAAAGCTTGGCTGTGATGTCATGACGTCATTTCCTGGCATTGATTAGTCTTTGGTTGAAGCCGGTGTAAGTGACAGTTTGCCTTTCATCCTCCTACACCCCCCCCCCTTTTTTTCACCTCACCTCCCTCCTTCTTACATCTCCAACACACACACACACACACACACACACACTTCGATTCCCTTCCCCGCTCCCATCGCCGACTAACTTCTTAACGCAACCTCCAAATTTCAAGCTTCGAGCAAAGAAGCAAATCGATTGGTTTCGTTTTTCGCGTGTTGTCTTTGTGAACCATTGCATTCATTATCAGAATGACGATGAAAGTAAATTTTGAAAAAACAAAAACTAACAAAAAATGTGTTTAAATGAAAATCTCGTACAGTTTCTGTCATAGGATTTCTGAATAAATCTGCTTTGTGCTCAGCCTTTAAGTCAAGTGTTAGGATACATTTGAGGTTCATGTTATAAAAACTGTTGGAAAGTAGTATGTCTGGACGATATGAAGTTTTTAGAAGAATCAGAGTTTTTGAGTCCATTGACAATATGTGTCATATAAAATCAGTGATAAAATTCTTATTGTATAATAACGCCTTTACAATACGTGATGTGAGTAAAGTGCTTCGTTAACAATAACAGTGCTGTGTATAGAGTCCTTAACGGTGTTCTTTAAAACATCAATTGTGTTAAAATCCTTCAGCAAATCTAACCTAAACAGTAAAAGGCAAGATAGATGATGATAATAGTAAAAATAATAATAGCAATAAATAATGGCAAGAAGAAGAAGAGGAAGAATTATCGTTATTATTTTCATCATCATCATCATCATCATGTTATTTACAAATCTTCATATACAAATCAAATCAAAGCGCACATTCTCAAACTTCACAAAAGCACTCACTCACAATGACAAAAACTTTAGGGTACAAAGCAATTGCAACACAGGAAAGGGAGTGGGGCGAAGGGTTGGGCGTGCTTAGGAGGAAGTCACTGCTGGACGAAAAAGATGTGTCTTCTAGTTAGGCATAAAGGAAGACAGAGTATGTGACTGTGGAAGAGACAGGGGAAGCTTAATCCAGTTGTATGAACCATAAGCAGAAAATGAGCGGCAACTATCTGTGGAACATCTGTGTCGAGGAACCTGTAAACACGCAGTGTCATCAGTAGAACAGAAAGTTCGAGCAGGTGTGTACATTGGGAGCTGGTCACAAAGATAAGAAGGTGCGATACCTTTAATACACTTGTAGCATAATGTATTGATTTTGTATGATATTCTTTGAGTAAGAGGCAACCAGTGAGGAAAATCAAGCAAGGGGGATGACACGATCACGCCTCTTTTTACGAAGGGCAAGACAAGCCGCAGAATTCTGAATACAATGGAGGCGTGAGACAGAAAATCCATGCCAGCCAGAGAGCAGAGAGTTATAATAATCAATACGAGGTAAAAGTTGTCGGTTAACTTGAGGTCGGAAAGGAATAAGCTGGTGAGAACTTAAATTTTCTAGGAGTCAACATTATTGGGGCGATGCCTATCTCCTCTCCATCACTGCTTTACCTTTGCTAACTTTGAAGAAAGTTAAGTACCCAACCACAGCTAGGTAGGCTTGAGGCCACAGGCATGTAAGAAGTCCCCCCGAGTGTGATTCGCGCGCTTGCAAACTCATGTAGGTAGATTGTAAGACGGATGTTCTATCTCTACTCCAGCTAGGCCTATTAGTATAGACATACAGAATCTCCCGTCGATCGACGAATGAATTGGCATGGTAGTATTGGTTCTTTTTCACCTTGTAGACAGAAGGGGATGGAGACAGCTGACGGGGCATGCCTCAGCGGCTACCATCAAGAATGGCGTCGCCGAGAGGTCAGGTCATGGATTTTCATGAGGAATACAAGACCGATTCTGGAGGCACATGTTCTTCTGCAGGCCCCGCTCGGGAAAGAATTCCGTGGCTTTCGGTCCTGCTTTTACTGGTCCTTCTTCTACTGAACAGCAGCTGTTCTGTGCTGTTCAAACGTGATTTATACCCTGCGTGCTATGCTGCCGCCAGCTGACTGCTGCAGGTACTCTCATCCCAGTTGTGATGTTGATGCCTCAGCTGATGAGGTTGTGGTGTTGATGCCTCAGCTGATGAGGTTGGCCTTCAGATTATCCGTGTATCGCACTAGTGATCTTCCCTGGTCGCGGTGCTCTTGCTTCAGCTCTCTGTATAGGAGCATTCCTTTCATATATGACGGACAGCGTGTCCCGCCCAACGAACCTGACCTTTGATATGTGGAAACTATACTTGGCAAGGCACACTTATTTAGAACTTGAAGGTTGGATAATCGCTTTTGACACGTGATGTTTACTGTATCTTGCGCTGTCATCCTGTTGTAGATCGTGCTCAGTCATCGTTGTTTGAACTGTTCTGTTGCTGAATGTGCCGTGGTGTGTAATTCAGGTTGATTCAGGTTTTGCAGTAGTACAGCAAAGTTATGATTGAATGCCTCATTGTTCTGGCTTGTCTATATGCCTGGCCGACACACTGAACTGTGGAAAGGGTGTGCAATCTTCTTCCCACTCTCTCGTCTATTGACGCTCATAGTCGCACATGCGCTGTGACCTCCATGATTCCCCCGTTGGGTTGCCGGAGGCTCTTTCAGTATGGATAGTATCCCCACCTTCTGGCAATTCTGTGCTGGAAATTTCCTCTTTTCTGTCACTCTCCTTGTTTCTGCCTTGTTGCATTGCTTTCTGTCATTTCTACTTATTTTCTGCCTTAATGGTCCATTCACCTGTATTTTTTCGATAAAGTCTTACCTACTTTTTCTTCGGATTGGTAATTGGGTACATGTATTAAGTGCATTTTTGGCTCTAAGGAGGTGAGATATGCGGAAGCAATTTTAGGTAATTTATGCCTGTTTTTGTATATGTTTTGGTGTCCTTATGTATGCATATACTTGTATTCAGGTGTGTTTTTTAAATCTCCCCAGTGCGATAAATCGGACGGAATGGTCCTACGCCGGGGGCATGTCCTTAGATTATGTGCGCGAATGCATTGATATGTGTACTTAATTTTCTTTTCTTTTCTTTTTTCCTGTTGAAGTTTTGTGTGTTTTGAAGTAGTTATAGCCCTGATATGGCTCTGTGCAGTCGGCTGGGCTTTAAGCAACAATGAAAGAAAGAAAGAAAGAAAGACCTCCATGTGTAAAACGTCCTCAGCAGTGTAAAGATGACATATTATGTAAACAACCGTTTCTCTTTTCAGCCAGTCTTTTACTTGAAGCCGTGTAGGCCTACGTGTTAAACAGACGATTCAGTCAGTCAGACAGTCTGGTCACTAATTAAGTTAATGTGTACGTTTAACAGCATTATCAGTCAGCTGGTGAGTCTGGGCAGGTTGCTAGGTGCGTACGTTGTTTGATGCGTACATAACGTGATCAGATTTTAAGATGTGTACACATAGTATTAGAAGCCTGGGCCCAGATGCACAACACGATTTTATCTGTTAGAAGCATTCTACACGTTCAACTTGTTTCAATATATACATACGTCCTCGTAAAAATACTCATACAGTTTTAACATTTCAAACAACAGGTGCGGTAGTATAGTATAGTATAGTATAGTATAGTATAGTATAGTATAGTATAGTATAGTATAGTATAGTATAGTATAGTATAGTATAGTATAGTATAGTATAGGTATGGTATGGAGTATGGTATGGTATAGTATAGTATAGTGTAGTATATAGTATAGTATAGTATAGTATAGTATAGTATAGTATAGTATAGTAGGGTAAGATGTCGGATTTCGAATCGGAGGGTCAGGGTTCAGTCCTGCCTGGGTACCTAGAGGTTCTGCCAATCTCCCAGAACGACAAGAGTAGAGAACACTTGGATGGTGACTGGTCAGATTTTTCTCCCCACTTCACGAGACCTTGAGCCGTGACCTGGGTGTTAGTCGTTCGCGTGAGATGATAAACCGAGGTCCTGTGTGCAAAATTCAGGTGGTATCCAAGCAGGTTTGAACACAGGCTTTTTTCCAGTTGGAAGTCCAGTGTCATAACCGCTAGATTATCGTTAGCTGACTATTAAGAGTTTGCATAATATCGTTGTATTGTGGTGAACCTCATCTCCACGCTCCAGTGTATAAACTGTTTCTGTAATAAAGTGTATTTTCACGTATATAACTTTGTTTTCTTCGTATTGATAGATCAGAAAGGCTGAGAATGATAATAGTAATAATGATGCTGATAATAATGATGAAGACGACGATGATAAACAACTATTATTGCGTAAAACATAATAATATTGACAAACTATTCTTGTATACAGCTTTTCTCCAAATTTGTCTGAACTCACTACGTATTACACATTCACAAGACACAGAGCGTAACACACCCAGAAACAAGGATACATACAACAGGATATGAAAAACACTAACATCGCTTTTAGCACGACGATGCTTTCAGAAGATCATCCCCATTCAGCTTCATCGGGAAAAAAAAAGTTAAGGATCATTCTACAGCCATTTGACAGCGGATCGTTTGAGAGACCAGACAGTGATCAAGCTTCTCGACCTCCCTGGGCTTGTTTTATATAGCAATACCAGGACGCAATCTGACGAGTAATTGGCGAGCAGACACTATTGTTATGATGGGAGACAGCAAGACATAAAAGACCTGTCCGCCCTATTCATCAGATGGCAACACACGAAAACTTTCGGCCAGAATAATCAGGCTGAATATAGCCAGATGTAGGCTGCCGTATAATTAATGACAACGACATTTGATGCTTTGCATTTTTCTATGGTAAAATTTACTGACCAAAAGCTAGTTTTTCAAACTTGCCGTTGCTACTGTAAAAAACATTTGCTTAAAACTACAAATATTTAAACAAAGAGATATCGACACAGTAACCAGGCAGAATATAACCAGATCTCTGCGGGATTATAAAATATATCCAGATGTCTGCAGAAGAATCAGACAGAGTATAGGCAGAGTGAATATAGACAATTAGAATAAACAGGCAGAATCTGTCCAGATCTCAGCTGAATAATCAGACAGAGTGTAGCCAGATGTCTGGGAAACAATCAGGCGGAATGTAGGCAGATGTCAGCAGAAGAATCGGAGGAATATGACTTGACGTCGGCAGAATAATCTGACAGTGTAGGTAAATGTCGGCAGAATAATCAGACAATATAGCTGAATATGGGCAGAATATTCAGACAGAACATAGCAATTGACAGAAAAATCAGGCAGAATGTAGGCAAATTTTTCGGCAGAATAGTTAACACGAATACAGCCAGATGTCGGCAGAGTAACCAGACAGAATATTGCCAGTTGTCACAAGAATAATCAGAATGTCTTGACATCTCGGTAGGATAATCAGACAGAATATATTTAGATGTCGGTAGAATAATCAGACAAATTGTACTTTGATGTCAGTAGAATAATCAGGCAAAACATATGTAGATGTCGGTAGAATCATCAGACAGAACATATTTTGATGTCGGTAGAATAATCAGACAGAATATATGTTTTGATGTCGGTAGAAATCAGGCAAAACATATCTAGATGTGGGTAGAATAATCAGGCAGAATATAGCTCTATGTCGGTAGAATAATCAGGCAGAATATACCGCGATGTCGGTAGAATGATCAGGCATAACATAGCTCGATGTTGGTAGCAAAATCAGGCAGAATATATCTAGATGACGGTAGAATGATCAGACAGTATATTTTAATGTCGGTAGAATAATCAGACAGAATATAACTCGATGTTGGTAGAATAATCGGGCAGAATAAAGATAGACGTCGGTAGAATAATCAGACAGAACATATTTTGATGTCTGTAAAATAATCAGAACATACCTTGTCGTCAGTAGAATAATCAGGCAGAGTGTAGCTAGATATCGGTAGAATAATATAGCTAGATATAATGTAGAATAATCAGGCAGAATACAGCTAGATGTCGGCAGAATAAATAATCAGACTATGTAGCTAGATGTCAGCAGAATAATCAGACAGGATATAGCCAGATGCAAAGACGTGTTGATCAGCGTAATGCCAGCTGCTGCCAATTTGTTCTGGCCCTGCCCTGACGAGACGGCCGCTCAAACAAGAAACGGACATCAGAAGACAAAGTTATGTCTGGCAAGTAATTGCCGCGAAAAAAGCGAAACGGACATCAGAACACGGAAATCGTGTCTGGAAACTTAACTGCCACTACAAACACACAGTCACGTCTGATAGGTAATTGTCACGAACGCTATCAAGAGAAAACAGCCCCATCAAAAATGTTCCTCATCAGACTCGGTGTAAAGCAGGCTATAGATATCTTGTTTAAAAAAAAAAAAAAAAAAAAAAAAAAACCGCAGGCTCCGAAGTGAGAAAGATCCAAATGGCTTGTGATATCTCGCAGAAACATAGAAGCAGCTAAATGGCATAAATATTTTGTATGAACTTCTTCTTCTTCTTCTTCTTCTTCTTCTTCTTCTTCTTCTTCTTCTTCTTCTTCTTCTTCTTCTTCTTCCTTCTTCTCTTCCTTCTTCTTCCTTCTTCCTTCTTCTTCCTTCTTCGCAATTCTTCTTCTTCTTTTTCTTCTTCTTCGCAATTTTCTTCGCAATTCTTCTTCTTCTTCGCAATTCTTCTTCATCTCGTGAAATTTGGGCAGCTCTTCTCCCGGAACAGCGGGACACCACAGTGCAACGCCACTCATTTATGTATGCATTTATATTTGTTTTTCTCTGAAAGTGGAATTTTCTGCAGACTTTTTTCTATGAAAGACAACTCTTTTGTTACCATGGGATCTCTTGTGTGGATCTCTTGTGTGCGGTAAGTGCATGTTGCACTCAGGACATCAGTTTATGTTCTCAGCTGAATGACTAAATAGCACCCAGATGACCGCTCAAGGTGTACCGGTAACGGAAGGACAGTGGGCAGAGAGAAGTCCCTTGCCGACCAAAAATTGAACCTAGAACCTCTCGTGTCTTAGGCAGGCCCCGCAGTGCATTGTATTTTTCCGTCCTGAGCAATATTGTTTTCTCTATTTCGTATTTGTGTATGCCACCACTTTGAAAGCGTCATGCTGCTGTAAGAGTCTGTGTCCTTAGTCTTTGGTGGGGCGTGCATATTGAGTGTTTTCATGTGTCCATAAGACAGAGAGGGTGGCAGATGTACTTGCAGCGACAAATGATAGATTAGTATGGAGGGCCATGATCGCCAATGCCATGCGGCAGGGCACATGATGATGATGATGATAAGTTACCAAATACTGACATGGCTTACAGAACGTTAACGTGCGTATTTGATATACTGCTTGTGCATATACACATGAAAGGAGTTCAGGCATTCGCAGGGGTGTGTGTGTGTGTGTGTGTGTGTGTGTGTGTGTGTGTGTGTGGTGTGTGTGTGTGCGTTCTGACAGACTCTTTGATCCTGTGCAAAACTCTGTTCTGACAGACTCTTTGATCCTTTGCAAAGCTGTTCGAACAGACTCTCTGATCCTGTGCAAAACTGTTCTGACAGACTCTTTGATCCTGTGCAAAACTGTTCTGACAGACTCTTTGATCCTGTGCAAAACTGTTCTGACAGACTCTTTGATCCTGTGCAAAACTGTTCTGACAGACTGTTGGATCCTGTTCAAAACTCTGTTCTGACAGACTCTTTGATCCTGTGCAAAACTGTTCTGACAGACTCTTTGATCCTGTGCAAAACTGTTCTGACAGACTCTTTGATCCTGTGCAAAACTGTTCTGACAGACTGTTGGATCCTGTCAAAACTCTGTTCTGACAGACTCTTTGATCCTGTGCAAAACTGTTCTGACAGACTCTTTGATCCTGTGCAAAACTGTTCTGACAGACTCTTTGATCCTGTGCAAAACTGTTCTGACAGACTCTTTGATCCTGTGCAAAACTGTTCTGACAGACTCTTTGATCCTGTGCAAAACTGTTCTGACAGACTCTTTGATCCTGTGCAAAACTGTTCTGACAGACTGTTGGATCCTGTTCAAAACTCTGTTCTGACAAATTCTTTGATCCTGCGCAAAACTCTGGGTGGGGGGGTTGAATACTGCAAGGTAGTCTTAGTTGATTGTATGCGTATGTCTGATGTGTAAGTATGCTTTGATTTGAATTGTGAAGATTTGGCGCCGTATGAATACTGTGATTATTATTATCATTTATTGTTATTGTTGTTGTTGTTATTATTATCATTATTATTATTATAAAAATCTTGAACTGTTGAGAGGAGCAGGACTTATGAAATACTGACATTACCATAATAATGGAACGTTTAAGATGGACAGCGAAGTAGACAACTTGCACCGTGTTTTTGCGGGGTTGGGGATTGAACTCGAAACGTGAGATCTCCAATCCATGATTCTACCCAAATAGCCAGCCAGCCCGGGTGGCAGAACAAACTAAGCAGTTAAACGGGACAGAAGTTTTATTGTGATATCTAGCAGGGCCATCAGGCAGCTAAGCAGAACATTGTCATTCTCTTCTCATGTGGAATAACAGGAACGTAAAGGAACTGAGTAGAGCATTTCCCAGCAGACAGCAATTAATAGCGGAAGTCGTTAGCCGGTAAGACGACAGAAACAGAAACAGAGAGAGAGCGGAAGGTAGGGGGAAGTTGGTTCATTAAGGATTGATGCTATTGGATCATCAGCCCCATGATTTATTCACTGTAGTGGGAGGTGGGGGGTAAGGATGGGTCTACTTCTTGCTTCATACCTCTAGGGGCGTGCATCTATTAACAGACAGGAGAATGGCTGATTGGAGAGGCAGGCAGGCGCAGAATGAGAGCCATGCCGTCATGTGAAGCCTTCGTGAAGTAAGAACTGGTTGGGATTGTCTTTGGCGTAGAGAGACTAGTATAGAGTCTGTCTTCTTTGAGCGTTGAAGGTTCGGGCTTTGTCTGGTCTGACAGACGGCCGGCCAGGTGCGGCGTTAGTGATGGAACACAGGTGAGATTGCTTTGTGTTAAGATTTTGATGGAACACAGGTGAGATCACCTACGTGTATATATGTGTGTGCGTGTTTGTATGTGTCTGTCTTTTCAGATGTGCGTTTGTAGTTATACAAACCTCTTACTGACATAGCCTGTATAAAAAACATGTTTAATTCTGTATATTTTTCTTGTCTTTTCAGATGTGTGTTTTTAGTTATACAAACCTCACATTGACATGACATAGCCTGTATGAAAAACATATTTAATTCTCTATATTTTTCTTGTCTTTTCAGATGTGTATTTGTAGTTATACAAACTTCACATTGACATAGCCTGTATGAAAAACATATTTAATTCTGTTCATTTTTCTTCTTTATAAACCTTTCATATTACTCCTACTACTGCTGCTACCACTGCTACTAATAGTAGCAGTAGTACTTATTGTAGTGTCTGTTGTTGCAGTATTACGGTATTGCTCCAGTTACCTGCCCTCTTTTTCCCTTTAATGTGCATTTGTGCATGTATGAATATGTGAGTATATTATATGGATTTTCTGCCGTGTGAATAGTGTGTATATATATATATATATATATATATATATATATATATATATATATATATATATATATATATATATTCTATAAACATATATATATATAATTATGTATATATATATATATACATGCATACACACACATACATACATACATACATACATGCATGCATGCATGCATGCATGCATACATACATACATACATACATACATACATACATACATACATACATATATATACATACATACATACTTACTTACTTACATACATACATATACATATACACATATGTCTGAGAGATTCTATTTCTTAGTTGATTTTAACGGAGAGGGGTGTTGGGGTTTTTATTTTGTTTCTTGTTTGTTTGTTTGTTTGTTTGTTTGTTTGTTTGTTTGTTTGTTTGCTTGTTTGCTTGTTTGTTTGTTTGTTTGTTTGTTTGTTTGTTTAATTTCATACGATGACGTTATTTTTGATGACCTATGTTTATACTGCACTGCTGTATTGACCTGGCACCACACCCACCCCGACTTTGTGACTGTGCGTTTGTGTGTGTGTGCGCGCGCGCGCGCGTGCGGGCGTGTGTGTGTAAAATGCACGAGCATTCCCTGACATGGACTGTTTACGCTATACAGACAGAAAAGGAAAAGTTGTAGTGGTATGAGTTGATTTTTTAAGTGTTCCGATTGTAGTTGTTTATTTATTTATTTGTTTGTTTGTTTGTTTTTCTGCTTGTTTGTTTGTTTGTATGCACTTCGTTTTACTCACAGTGCGCAAGTAGTGTGTTGCTGCACAGTCTGCATGTCTGTATACTCCGTCTTTGGTAGGCTTGCATGCTGGATGTTTTCATGTGTGCAAAAGCCACAGGACGCTGACGTGACTTACAGCCCAGGATCCCTGTGCATATTTCATGTTCTGCGTGGTGCGTACACACGAAGGTGGGTTCAGACACTTAACAGGTCTGCACGTATGTTGTTGACCTGGGAGATGGGGGGAAAAAATCTCCATCCCCAGGCTGGAGGCACCCAATGCAGGATCGAACCTAAACTATCCGTCGTCGTACTGTCTGATCATACCACGCCCGTCACCTGATGTCAAGACTTTAACCATTTGACTCTCGCACCCTGTCCACCTGCATATCCTGCATTGTCAACCATGCTAGCAAAGCAAAAACTTAACCCTTTGACTCCCTCACCATTTCCACCGGCGAAGGAGTGAGGGAGTCAAAGGATTAAGTTTTTGCAGTTGGTGGATAGAGTGCAGGAGTCAAAGGGTTAAATGGAACACGTGTGAACTAACCTGACAGCATTTCGGTCTTACACAGCGTTCGCTTCCAGACTGTCTTCACTGCCAGTCTGGAGTGAATCATTTTGCCGTAGAGCCGCAGACTTTTCCCTGTTTATCATCCAGCTCGACTCCAGCACAGAAGACAAGAGAGATCGAATAACACGGGCAGTCACTGACATCATATTACTCTATTTATTATGTCGATACTACGTGAAACTAGATCGTCTGTACCATCGTAGTGCCTGTCACTCCCATTTCAGTGTATTAAAACCAGAGCATAATAATTATACCGTATAGCGTATAACCAAGGTCGACTGTTTTTTTTGTGTGTGTTTTTTTTTAAATGAGCGCTTGTTTGTAATCTCGCTGTGTTGGATTTTTTGTTTGTTTTCTTTTCTTGTTTCTTGGTTGTTGTTGCTGTTTGTTTGTTTGTTTGTTTTCGAGATGGAGACTATTTCGTGTTGATACTTGAGGAGACTGATGTGTGTTTGTGTGTGTCTGAGACAAAAATGTGTGAACAAGATTTTCTCAGCTCGTAGGTGGATCTTAACAAGATTTTGAAAATAGTAGACTTTTGACAAGTCGCGAAAGTTTAAGTATGGAAGTCAAGGCTCATAGGTCAAAGCTACACAAACTCCAAATATGCCTAAACTTACGCACTTTTTTTTTTTTAGGAAGGGTGTAAACAACACTTTGTCATTAACTTCAACAGTATCTCAAACGTGTTTTCATTGATGTACTAGTCTACTGTGGTCTTCGATATGTGTTAAGTTTTATTTCGACCAACGTTTCTTCGAGGTCACATTGACCTTGAAAACTACCGAATCTTAATTTTTTTTAAATAATTGCATAAAAAGGGAGATCGATAGAATGGCTTGACCATCTTGTTTGTTTTTTGTTCTTCTGAAACGACACAGGCAGGCTTGAGATCTTGAGCAGAAGAAAAACAAAACGACTTTGAAATCAATCTTAAACAGTCTTTTCTTATCACTTTCCTTACTGCGTACATTCATACATTGCCACAACAATCCGTGTGGCGAGATCTACCACACTCATACTTCCGGCATTCAGCTCCTGGTAATTAATCCCCAGCTGACACTGCCTGCAATAAACACGGTCTGGAATTTACAGAGCAGTCTGGGAATTTACAGCTCTGTGAGAGGGGGGGGGAGAGAGAGAGAGGAGGGTGAATGGGTGTTTGTGAGTGTGTGTGTTCAAGGTGATGCTGGAATCAACAAATTAAGAGTGGCCCTGTGGTGTCAGTTGACTCATTAATGCCAAGGGAAAGGTTTCTAGACCTTCAGTTCGCTTGGAAAGGTCGGCGAATTCAGTATCTTAACTCAGTGGAGCGAAACCCCTCTGGGTTCTGTGTGATAAATTATTGCAAGCTAAGACTTTGTCTGAGGTCTGCGTCATAAATCATTACAGCAAGGAGTTTTGAGTTCATTGCCTTAACTCATTGCTGCAAAAAAAACTTGCCTGACTTTCACTATTCTAGATATTACCTTAACTCAGTGCTGAAAAAACCTTGCCTGAGTTCACTATTCTAGATATTACCTTAACTCAGTGCTGAAAAAACCTTGCCTGAGTTCACTATTCTAGATATTACCTTAACTCATTGCTGCAAAAACCTTGCCTGAGTTCACTATTCTAGATATTACCTTAACTCATTGCTGAAAAAACCTTGCCTGAGTTCACTATTATAGATATTGCCTTAACTCATTGCTGCAAAAACCTTGCCTGAGTTCACTATTCTAGATATTACCTTAACTCAATGCTGGAAAAACCTTGCCTGAGTTCACTATTCTAGATATTACCTTAACTCAGTGCTGGAAAAACCTTGCCTGAGTTCACTATTCTAGATATTACCTTAACTCAGTGCTGGAAAAACCTTGCCTGAGTTCACTATTCTAGATATTGCCTTAACTCAGTGCTGGAAAAACCTTGCCTGAGTTCACTATTCTAGATATTACCTTAACTCAGTGCTGCAAAAACCTTGCCTGAGTTCACTATTCTAGATATTGCCTTAACTCATTGCTGCAAAAACCTTGCCTGAGTTCACTATTCTAGAGCATTAGAGCAGAGACATGTGAATTCAGTATAAAAAATCATTGGAGCAAAGACTTTGTCTGATTCCAGTGTAATAAATATTGGAGCAAAAACCTCGTCTGATTCCAACGTAATAAATCATTGTAACAATGACCTTGTCTGATTTCTATATGATAAATCGTTGGAGAAAAGATCGTGCCTGATTCCAATGTAACAAATCATTGGAACAATGACCTTGTCTGATTTCTATATGATTAATCATTGGAGGAAAGATCTTGTCTAATTCTAATGTAATAAATCATTGGAGCGAAGACCTTGTCTGATTTCTATGTAACAAATCATCGAAGGAAAGATCTTGTCTAAGTCCAGTTTATGAATCATTGGAGCAAAAATCTTGTCTGATTCCAATGTGATAAATCATTAGAACAGAGACTTTGTCTGATTCCAGTATCTTAAAATCCTTACAGGAAATTCCTCGAGTTTAATATCATAAATTTTTGCATCTGGTTCCAATATCATTGATCATTACAGGAAACACCTTGAGTCTAGTATCATAAATCTTTGCAACAAAGATTTTGCCTGAGTTCATCGTCATAAATCATTGCGCCAAGGACTCTGAGATTATTGTCATAAATCATTGCAGCAAAGAAGTTTCTGCAAGTTCGGTGTCACAGATCATTGCAGCAAAACCCTTCCTTGATTTCAGTGTCGTAAATCATTGCAGCTAAAACGTTGCTCCATTTTTTTTCAGGGTCATAAATCTTTGCAGCACAGATTTTGTCTGAATTCAGAATCATAAATAATTGCAGCAAAGGCTTTGATTCGTTTCGGTGTCGTAAATCGTTGCAGCAAAGACTTTGATTTCGGTGTCATAAATCATTGAATCAAAGACCTTGCACCACTTGATGCCGCCTGTTTGATCGAGGTTGGGGTGGGGGGGGGGGGGGGGACAAGAGTGTTGTGTGTGTGTGAATGCACAACTTTACTTTCGGGTTAGCTTGCCTGTTTGATACAGTGTTATAATCAAGGTTTGATGTCTCGAGTTCAGTCGCAGCATGCATCACAGAAATTGGCCTGTTCGCTGACCATCTTAAATCTGGTCTCGTCAGCTTATTGCTTCATTGACCTCCCACCCCGGCCCCCATCCCAAACGCCTCTCCCATTTCAAGACCTCGCCAGCGCATTGGGTTTTGCGCAGGGTCAAGGAATCCTGCCAAATCAGCACTGGCAGATTTGGGCGGAGCGCCTATGGAATTGTCTGAATGCGATAAAGTCATCTTGAACAAATTGTGATTTGCTTCTCAACAGGACAGGGTGTGGAAGACTGCACAGATGGTTCACTGTTTGAGGATGGAGTAACGAGAGTGATTAGGGGATGGTAGTGTAGTGTGTGTTAGTAACTTGTACCTGGCTGGCCTGGCTAGTTTCTACACACTGTGGATAACTAACTGTACAGCTCGTTCACTGCTGGAAGATGGCACAGCACTGCAAGCTGTAAGAGAGTGATCGGAAAGTGGTATCGTAGAGAACTCGTCCGATGCTGGATTTGTACTGACTGTGGATAACTGCATCAGAGGTTCGCTGGAGCTTATAACAGTTTGATTAGAGGAAGATGTTAGGTCTCCTCGTGCATTGCAATTATCTACGTACAGCGGATGAACTACATGTGGTGATATGAGTTGAAGATAATGCTATAATAGAAGATTGTACAACAGTGTGTGTATACTGCCCATTTTTTCATAGTATAGATTTACTACACTAATGGTTGACTGGATGATAATGAAGCTTAACAGCAATCGCAAGCTTTTACAACAGTACGCGTGTATAGTGTTCCTCTGATGAATACACGGGTTGTTCAACAACTACAAGATGGCACTAGCTGCAACAGTGTTGTCATCTATGATTTGATGATAGTACAGCAGTGTATCAAACAGTCTGTTAACTGATCTGTGAATCGCATGGATTGTAACTAACACGGCTGTCTCAGTACTGAAAGAGATTACAAAGCTCTGTACCCCGTGTGAGTGTGGTTTTTAGAATGATGTTTAAACTGCTGACATCACAATCCAACGGATTACTGCTAACACGGATGGCTCAGTTCATCATTGGAGAATTCTAGAAGTGCACGTGTGTTAGGGTGACTACAGGATGATAGTACAGAAATGATGTATGTGTTACTGACGTCTGCATCGTAAGGATTAGCCTGTATCTAACACAGTGTTGGAGAATATTACAAAGATCCGCACCTGTGTCAGCGTGATGACAGAACAACTCTGGTGTACATTGCTGATATCTCAATCAAGCGGATTACTAACGTGGATGATTCAGTCAACTTGGAGGATGCTACGGCTACATCGGTGTTAGCGTGATTTCGGATAATACAGTAACGCTTGCATGCAAATGGCTGAATACCTGAATCTGTGGATTATTGCAAAGATGACTCGGGTAAGGAGGACGTTACAAAGTTCTTCGTCTTTTCTGGCGTGATTTTACGAAGATACAACAACATCAGTGAGTCTGGTAATTTGGAAATCATGTGGAATACTACAAGAATGACTCAGAATTGGAGGATGTTACAACTATACCTGTGTTAGTGGGACCGAAGGATACTACAGCAGTATTGTGAATTTTAAAGGATGTTACATCAGTATTGTGGTGTCTGTGTGTGAGTGAGTGTGTGTTGCTGATCAGTGCAATATGTGGACTTTAACTACACGGATTATTCAGTCGACACGATGGAGGAGGATGGTCCGAAGAAGGGATTATGGCAGCACCTTCCTCGTCGTCTGTGTTCTCTACTCAGTAAGTTCTGTTGTGTGGTTTGTATGTGAAGTAAGTGTGTGTTTGTGGAGTGAGTGTATGTCTGTGTGTGTGTGTGTGTGTGTGTGTCTGTCTGTCTGTCTGTCCGTCTGTCCGTTTGTTTTGTGAGCATGTGTGTGTATGTGTGCGTGTGTGTATGTGTGTGTGTGTGTGTGGGAGGTGGGGGGTAATGTGTATTTCCTAAGGATGTAAAAGAACAATTGTTTGATACAGTGCTCTGAGCAACAAAAAGTATTGTTTATGGCGTATGTTGTTAACATTTCTGTCTGTGTCTGTCTGTCTGTCTGTCTGTCTGTCAAGACTGTCTGCTGGTGTTTCTCTATCTGCTTGGCTCTTAAACTGTTGGGGTTTTTTCTCTCTGTCTGCCAATATATCTTTCTGTTGGTGCAGAGATACGTTTGTTGTTGTTGTTGCTTTAGTTATTTGAGAAGTCCGTTTCTTTTAGTTTTGAGATAACATACATTTTGAAGTGTCTGTCGTCTCAGTACGTGCCTGCGTGCGCGAGCGCAGATATCCGCACAGCAACGTTTGTTATGTGTGCATGCTTGCGTGTGTGCACGCCAGTGAGTGTCTTTATGGTGTGCGTCTGTGTCTGTGCTTCTGCAGCTCTCTTTCTCTTTCTGTCTGCATCTCCCTCCCTCCCTCCTTCTCTCTCTCTGTCTCTCTGTCTCTCTCTCTCTCTCTCTCTCCTCTCTCTCTCTCTCTCTCTCTCTCTCTCTCTCTCTCTCTCTCTCTCTCTCTGAGTATGGATTTTAGTTATATGTGGCTGAACCAGAATGGCGGGGATGTGAATGATTTTATGTTGTGTGTCTTTTGCAAGAGATGGATGAATTGTAGATGGTAAGTTTGAAATTGTCATCTTCAGAATAGTAGTATGTTCGACTTTCATTGATCGTTTAACTTGTGTTTAGTTATCATCCTTACCTGATTATGCGTATGTGTGAAACGTGTTGTAGCAAAATTTAGGGATATCAATTAAGAAGAGGGATCTCAGATGTTTTTGTACAATACTTCTGTTTACAGACAGTCAAATGATCGTCAGTTGTTTTGTCTATGACGTGAAGAAACACGGGAAGATGAAGTCCATTGCATACTTACCTGTCCAGTGCTAAATGACGTCAGCGAAAATTTATCTCCCCCCCCCCCCCAAAAAAAAAATAAAAATAAAAATAAAAAAACAGTGTAGAAATCCTTGTGTATTCAAGTCGATCCTATTAATGTTATATTAAAAACCGAAAACGTTGTAAAACACCTTGTTATTTGTCTACAGTACAAAGCGTTTAAAAATACGAAGTTGTAAAAAACATGATATCATTTTGTCTGAATGTCCGGTTTCGTTATTTTTGTTATTCCCCTATTGAGGGGCCATAGTCTCTGTGACTAAATCATATGAAATCTGAACTGGACAAAAATATCCTACAAACCCAAAACGTCTTGCTAATGTGATTTGCTCGCTCTCTCTCTCTCTCTCTCTCTCTCTCTCTCTCTCTCTCTCTCTCTGTCTCTCTCTCTCTCTCCCTCTCTCTCTCTCTCTCTCTCTCTCTCTCTCTCTCTCTCTCTCTCTCTCTCTCCCAATTTTCGTGGAGGAGGGAAGGGGGCGAAGAAGTGAAGAATGGAGAGTATGGAATGGAGATTAAAGAGTCCAGACGGAAGATCAGTCAGATATAAATGGAATGTCTGGGTATTGCAGATTTATCAGATATTCTGTGAGTGTGGTACAATAGTTATTCTCCACGAGTCTGACTGTGAAATACGTTTGTGACAATGTGTATATAAACAAGTGTGTTCTATGTGTGTGTGTGTGTGCATGCGTGTGTGTGTGTGTGTGTGTGTGTGTAAGACTGTGTGTGTGTGTGTGTGTGCAGCGTGCGCAAGTGGGTGTCTTTGTAGGTTTGTGTGTGTGTGTGTGTGTGTGTGAGAGAGAGAGAGAGAGGGAGAGAGAGAGAGAAAGAAAGAGAGAGAACAAAAAGCCCGGAACACATTTACTTGTCATAAGAACCCCAAAAGGGATATAAGTTGCGAGTTAATTGCAGTAAAAAGTTAAATCAGCACAACGAAAGTTTATGATTTCACATTTCACGGTTTGTGCAGGCTGAGGATGTCTACCAGATAATTGTTGGCTGATTTGGGTGGAGCGCATGTGGAATCGCCCGAGTGCGATGAATCCCTCTTGAACAAATATCCTGCTCCAGTCATTCTGGTGGTGTCAGTGTTTTCATAGACCCGTTCCTCTACCCACTTAGAGATCTTATCGACGCGTAGGGTTTGCGCAAGCTTAAGGAGTCTCTATCAGGTTATTGCTGGCGGATTTAGGCTGAGTGTGTGGAAATAGCTGATCGCGATGAATGTTCCTTCAACAAATTCGAAACTTCAGCTTCTGGACACACTGGTCAAGCCCTTCTCGCTTGGCCTTTGGGCATTTGTGTATTTGAGGTAGGACCGGCAGGATTGGCTGCTTTTTGTAATAGTCTCCCTTTATCAGTCTGCCCATGTGGTCAGAGAGCACCAGACAGATAAACAGTTTTAGTGCGGCAATGTCGCCTCTTTCTTAGTGGGGTGACAGGAGGTATGACCTACCCCAACCCTGCTAACCACAAAACTCCACGGCATCCGGTAGGAACTGGGAGGTGGAGGGGGGGCCGAGGGGGGTTTGACGGCCACATTTATTGCCGGCTATAATCTGACCACGTCGAAAGGAAGAGTAATACGTTGCAAATAGATAATACATCCCAAATGTCACTGTGGAGTTTGGGGGTCGTTTAAACCCTTTGACTTCCGGACCCTATCCACCAACTGCAGAAACTTAACCCTTTGACTCCCTCACCCTATCCACCAGCTTCATGCAGGAAGCTGGTGGATAGGGTGAGGGGGTCAGAGGGTTAAGTTTTTGGTTTGTTAGCATGGTTGACATCTCAGGATACTGGTAGACAGGGTGCGGGAGTCAAAGGGTTAAATCAAAGGGGATTCATGGCATTTTGGAGATGCTGGCAAGGTTGTAAATGGGAGAGGTGGGAATGGGACACAATGAAACAGCCAACAGCCAAAACCACCAGAATGATCGGAGCATATAGGTGGGCGACGAACAGTATAGTTTTTGTATTGGCAGACCGGGTTTGAACTCGAGACATCAGATCTGCTGGGAAATGCTGACGAGGTCTTGAAAGTGCGTGAGAGGAAGAATGGGACACCATGAACACCAAACCGACCGAAACGAACAGAATGATTGGAGCATATAGATAAACAAGAAACAGGCCCATGTATGTAAGTTCGCTGGCTGGGATTGAACTGGAGACATCAGATCTATTGTGAAAATGCTGATGAAGTCTTGGTGTGGGTGAGAGGAAGAATAGGACATAATGAACACCAAAAACCTAAACAAAAATGACTGGATCGTGTAGGTAGACAACAAACAGGCCATATATATATGTTCGCAGACCAGGATTGAACTCGAGACATCAGACCTACTGGGAAATGCTGATGAAGTCTTGAAGTGGGGGGGGGGGGGGAGAGGAAGAATGGGACATAATGAAACACTAAAACTGAAACGACCAGAATTAATGAAGCAGATAGACAACAAACAGGCCATATATGTATGTTTACAGGCTGGGATTGAACTCGAGATGTCAGGTCTGGAGTCCATGGCTGTGTCAACAGAGCCAACTGGAAGAAACGTTGGCAGAGAGTGGATTCTGAATATGATTTTCCTCCCCACACTTAACTTGTCTTCATTAACGTCCCTGTCTTGCTGTGTCTCCGTGCTGTTAATGTCTCTCCTGGTCACGATGTCATACTGTGGTTTCTTCTGCCTGTCCCAAGTTTACAGCCCCTTCTTAACAATATTACTGTCTGTCTGTTAGTCGGTCTGTCTGTGTAAAATCTCTCTTTCTCTCTTTCTCTGTCTGTCTATCTCTCTCTCTCTCTCTTTCTCTCTCTCTCTCTCTCTCTCTCTCTCTCATTCTATCGCTCTTTCTCTGTCTCTGTCTCTCTCTCTCTGTCCTTCTCTCTCTCTCTCTCTCTCTCTCTCTCTCTCTCTTTCTTCTGCCTTTGCCTCTCTCTCTCTCTTCCTTTCTCTCCTTTTCTCTCTCTTTCTCTCTCTTTCTCTCTCTCTCTCTCTCTCTCTTCTTCTCTCTGTCTCTCTCTCTCCCCCTTTCTGTCACTGTCACATACAACACACACACCCTCTCTATCTTTTGCCTCTCTCTCTCTTTCTCTCTCTCTTTTTCTTTCTCTCTCTCTTTCTCTCTCTCTCTCTCTCTCTCTCTCTGTGCCTTTCTCTCCCTTTCTCTCTTTCTTTCTCTCTCTTTCGTCTCTTCTGCCTCTCTCTCTCTCTCTCTCTCTCTCTCTCTCTCTCTCTCTCTCTCTCTCTCTCTCTCTTTCTTCTATCTGCCTGTCTGTACATATATTTCTCTCTCTCTCACTCTCTCTCTCTCTCTCTCTCTCTCTCTATATATATATATATTTTATATAATATATATATATATATATAAGAAGATAGACAGGCAGATATATATATATATATATATATATATATATATATATATATATCTGCCTGTCTATCTTCTATCTTTCTCTTCTTCCCTCCCGTCTCATCGTCATCATTATCATGACTACTGTCGTTGCTTCTGTAAAACACCACTCCAGATGTATACTCATAGGTACTTATCACAGAGCTGTGTCATGGAGCCCTCCAGCCTCGCATCAGACATTGTAAGCCAGGTAGACAAAACACAATCCAGGAAGCTATCCAGTTTGTCGGCAGACGTCACAACCGTCCAACTGACGTGAATGGGGGGGGGGGGGGGGGGGGTTGGGTGATGACGATTACCAGACATCTAGAAGATGGGGCAAAGCAGAGCGATGTTCCCCCGTGGGGATGCCGGAGGCTCTTTCAGTATAGATATTATCACCTTCTTCTGGAAATTCTGTGCTAGAAATTTCCTCTTTCCTGTCACTCTCTTTGTTTCTGCCTTGTTCCTTTGCTTTCTGTCATTTCTTCCTATCATTTTCTGTCTTGCTGGTCCATTCACCTGTATGTGTTTGATAAAGTCTTACGTGCTTTCTCTTAGGATTGATAATTGGGTACAGGTATTAAATGCATTTTTGGCTGTAGGAAAATGAGATATGCGGAAACAATTTTAGGTAACTTAGGCCCGTTTTTTATGTATGCTTTAGTATCCCTAGTTAGAATTTGTATTCAAGTATGTGTTGTTGTTTTTTTTATCTCTTTTGCGATAAATTGGATGGAGTGGTCTACGCCAGGGGCATCTCCTTAGATTATGTGCACTAATGCATTGATATGTGTACTTAATTTTCTTTTCCTTATTTTTTTCCCTGTTGAAGTATTGTATGTGTGTGTGTGTTGAAATGGTTATAGCCCTGATATGGCTGTATGCAGTCGGCTAGGCTTTAAACAAAAATAATAAATAAGAAGGGCGACTATGTCTGCCAATATTTATGTCATGAATCAGTCACATAGGTTCCCCCCCCCCCCCCCCCTTAGATGCTCCGATTTTTCTCCGATGAACGTATGCACGTTGTTTTGCCTACACTGTGCAGACGGTATTTTGCTGCAGAGTCTGCATACTTCGGCTTCGGTTTGCGTGCATACTGGGTGTTTTCGTGTTTTCGTTCAAAGCTGCCGGACACTAATATGACTTGCGGGATCTTTAGTAACGGAAAAGAAGTGGACAGGATCTGCCACATAGGCCTGGATCTTTTTTGCGAGCAGAAGACTGTGTGTCCCTAATTTCACGCCCGTAGAGGAAGATGGACAGTACGACCGTATTTCGTGGTGAAACTGATGGCGATGCATCCACTCACGATCAGATCGTGTTTCGTCTGCCTCTTGCTGGGGGAGAGAGGGGGAGGGGAATGAGACACTTTGAACCACTCAGCCAAAACAACCAGAATGTTTGGAGCATATAGACGGGCAACGAACAAGGTAATGTTATGTTCTCAGGCTGGATTGAAATCGAGACATCAGATCTACTGAGAAATGCTGACGAGTTCTTGAAGTGGGAGAGAGAATTGTGTTCGCCATAATGGAGGATAATTTTAATCCAGTATTACTATTAGAACGTTTTCATAACTTCAGAACTTCTGAAAGCAGAATTGTTAGGCACAACCAGTTGACTCTTTTCAATGCCAGTGTAAGGACAAGTCCTTGTGTTAGAAGGTTAAAATGGCTCTAGATAAATTTAAGAATTTCTTTACTAAAACTTCAAGTTTGGCTCTTTTTGGTTTGAGGGCGTGATTTTTGTTGTTGATGATGTTGTTGTTGTTGTTGTGAAAAAGTCAAGTTTTCGTGTTTAAAATTCAATATTTTCTCTGTGATAATTCAAGTTTTCCTCTTCTCTGTGAGAACTCTAATTCCCCCCTCCTATCGTAGGAAATCTCAGTAAATCGCATGGCCCGGTGAAGGAGAGAAAGTCTAGATGGTAGGGAGGAGAAGGGGGAGAGGAGAGAGGGAGAGATTTAAGAACTTAAGAAGTTTAGGGGCAGAGGATCGCGGGTAGGGTGGAGGGAGGTATGAGCAAATCTGTTAAGCCGGGTATTTGTGACAGAAGATTTGCTAAGTCACGTGAAACTTTCGATAGCAGGCCGACTTTTGGGGTCCGCTTATTGAAAGAAAGGGCGAGGTGGACTGGTTCCCACGTGCAGCCCTTGGTGGACTTAATTCCCTGAACAATGTGGATATTAGAAATGGCCAGTGCCATGCGGTGTGTCTCTCGAAGTGTCCTTTCACAGTATTTGTTGTTTAAGCCATTGTGGCATTTGCTGCATAGAAGCGTTTGTGTGTGTTGTTGTTGTTGTCGTCGTCGTCGTTGTTTTGCAGCGTTTCCTATGAGAAATTTGTGTGTGTGCGTGCGTGTGTGTTATGTTGTACTTAGTGTTTGTGTGAAGTCTTTGTGTGAGTGTCGCTGTTGTTGTTGTTTTGCAGCGTTTCCTATGAGAAATCTGTGTGTGTGTGTGTGTTATATTGTACTGTGTTATGTTGTACTTAGTATTTGTGTGAAGTCTTGTGTGTGTGTGAGTGTGCGTGCAAGCGTGTGTGTGTGTGTGCGCGCGCGCGTGCGTGCGTGCAAGCGTGTGTGTGTGTGTGTGTGTGTGACGATTTTTGTATAAAGTCATATTTTCTTGTGTGGAGATTCCTGAATGAAACCATATGTTCTTTTCTGGCGATTGCTGTACGAAACCGTATGTTTTCCTACGGTGTTTCAAAGGACGGAAAACGCAGGGCAGGCAACACAATACGATGCAATATAATGCAGTGCAATACTTTTTATCCATCCAGATCTGAAATTTTTAAAGTGTAACCCTGTAGTCCGTAACATTCACGCCCACACCCACACCCAGAGAGAGAGAGAAGAGAGAGAGAGCACAACATAACATAAACAGGCGTTCTTGAGCGCTTAAATTTAGTAAAATGTTACAGCACAGAAGAAAACATTTCCTGTTAAAACATGATTTCAAATAAGATTTTTTCATGAGGTGAAAAAAAAAGGCAAAGCATTGCGCCTTCCCTCTCCCTTCCTCATTTTCACCATCACTCAAAGACACAAAGATTACTGCTTAAAAAGCAGGAAAGGGGTAAGGATAGTATTTTCATAGATAACCACTTTCACACACACATACACACGCGCGCGCGCGCGCGTGCGCGCACGCATTCACACATACATTCAGTGATTCACATTCTCTCTCTCTCTCTCTCTCTCTCTCTCTCTCTCTCTCTCTCTCTCTCTCTCTTCTTTCTCTCTCTCTCTCTCTCTTCTCTTCTCTTCTCTCTCTTTCTCTCTCTCTCTCTCTCTCTCTCTCTCTCTCTCTTCTCTCTCTCTCTCTCTCTCTCTCTCTCTCTCTCTCTCTCTCTCGGTTGTGTGGTTGGTGTGGGCGTGAATGTCACGCTCTCTCTCTCTCTCTCTCTCTCTCTCTCTCTCTCTCTCTCTCTCTCTCTCTCTCTCTCTGTCTCTCTCTCTGTCTCTCTCTCTCTCTCTCTATCTCTCTCGCTCGCTCTCTCTCTCTCTCTAGTGTTTCTTGACTAAAGCAACCATAGTTTAAACAGTGACCTGAAATTATCTACGCCGACATTCATCTTGAACCTTAGGATAAATTGTAAACATTGATACATGATATCTATGCCAGCATGCATATTTTACACATAAACACATGCGCGCGCACTCACGCACACACACACGTATACACACACATACACACACACACACACGTACACACACACATACACATGCACACACATGCACACACCACATACATACACACATACACATGACACACACATACAGTTTTCTCCCGCCAGCTACTCTCGCCCCCACTTCTCCTCTGCGAATCTCCAACAAACTGATTCATCAGTCATTTCTTCAGCTGGATGAATCACGAGGGAAGTCATTCTGTTTATTCTATAAATTTCGTGGTTTGTTCTTTAGTGTCTTTTCTGTACGCTTGATAAAGACCATTTCGTTGAAAATTTGTGCCTCTCTTGTTTTGTTATGACAAAATACGCGTTCTGGCTTTATTTTTGTTTTTCTGTTCCACACTCATACAGAACAATACGCAGCGTTCGACTTTATTTTTGCTTTTCGGGTCCACACTCACACAGAACAATACCCAAGTCCTCTGCACAGATCAGTTGTGCATAAGAGCGCATGAAAAAACACATTTCATGATGGCTGACGTGGGTAAGACGTCAGACTTCCAGTCGGAAGCTTTTGGTTCGATCCTGTCTGGTTACCACCAACTTGGTGGATTTTTCAATCTCCCAGGTCAACAGGTGTGCAGACTGTTTAGTTCCTAAATCTTCTTAGTGTATACCTATGCAAACACCAATGTATGTACGTTAGTTAAACTTAAAGATTCTGTACGTTAGGTAAACTTAAAGATCCTGTACGTTAGTTAAACTTAAAGATCCTGTACGTTAGTTAAACTTAAAGATCCTTGAGTCATGTCTGTCGCTGGCTAAGTAAACATGACATCACTCGATATACAGGTCTACTGAAGACTATGTTGCAAGATACCGTCGCACGGTCTGGGCAAAACAACTTGCACAGTCGCATCTGAAAAGAAATTGTAGTAATAATTGAGCCTTGTAGAGACTTGTGACAGTTGGTGGATTTTAGAATGGAATGTGGAATTAATACTCAAGAAGGAGTCATCGCATTTGATTAAGTTTTGGAACAACACTCAGAAAATCTGCTCTCATTGTAGTCATTTCTGCGATGACAAACGCACCGTTGTCCTGAAGTGCAAGCCACTTGTGCACATAATCAATAGTTTTAATTCTCCACAAAAAAAATGACAATAAAAAGAAGAAAAATCACTTTCTCCCAAAGATGTACACATTGACAAAAAATAACATTTGTCCCACACAAAACTAGCAGTGATCATGTGAGAAAAAAAGACAAGGAGACCAGAGTTCGTTCAAGACGGATTCATCGCTCTCAGACAATTCCAGTGTTCTCTACCCAGATCTGCTAGCGGTCATCCTGCAGACTCCTTGAGCCTGTGCAAAACCTTATACGCTGGCGAAGTCTTGGAATAGGAAAGGGGGAACAGAACCAATACGAAACACTGACACCTCCAGAATGCTTGGATATTTAACCCTTTGACTCCCGCACGCTGTCCACCAGTATCCAGCATTTTCTACCATGCTAGCAAAGCGAAATCTTAACCCTTTGACTCTGACTCTCTCTCTCTCTCTCTCTCTCTCTCTCTCTCTCTCTCTCTCTCTCTCTCGTCCCTCTCTCTCCCTGTCCTCTCTCTCTCCTCTCTCTGTCCCCCCTCTCTCTCTTTTTGTGTCTTTGTGTGTATGTGTGTGTCTCTCTCTTCTCTCCTTCTCTCTCTCATTGGAGTCAAAAGGTTAAGTTTTTGCAGTTGGTGGATAGGGTGCAGGAGTCAAAGTAGGTTTAAGATGATCAACGAACAAACCATTTTTTGTTACGGCATGGGATTGAACGCGAGACGTGAGAGCTTCAGTCCACCAGGGCTCTGTCCAAAGAATCAGCCAGCCGGCTTTAAAGGTTTTACGTTCAGATGTTTCCATTGTGTAGGTTAATCGTCCTACATGGAGAGTTTCGGTCTATTTATCTTTGTAAGTCATCTTTAGCTGGCTTGACCAGCTCGCGTTAAATCGCATTACTCAGCGGATGGGGACAATAGACGGCGGAGTCGGTGTGTTATGTAGACTGTGTATGTGGTCACTCAGCCCTGCGGGAAGGTGGTGGTGGTGAGACGCGCGCCACACACACACACACCGCAACACACACACACACACACACACACACACACACACACACACACACACACACACACACACACACACACACAGCACAGAGAGAGAGACTCTTGACGCATGGTTTATTGTAAGGCCACCAGAGAGAGAGAGAGAGACTGACGTGGGTGATGATGATGATGATGATGATGTGTGTGTGCGCTTGCACGCGCGTGCTTGTATGAATGTGTCTGTCAGTGGTGTGTGTGTGTGTCTCGCTTCTGTCTGTCCGTCTCTCTATCGGTCTGGCTGTGAGAGAAAGAGAAAGGGTATTTGTATGCGTGTGTGTATGTGTATCTATATATGAGATTGATGTAAGGGGGTGGGGGATGTGAACTGAAGGATTGTAGTGTGTGTGTGTGTGTGTGTGTGTGTGTGTGTGTGTGTGTGTGTGTGTGTGTGTGTGTGTGTGTGTGTGTGTGTGTGTGTGTTTGTTTTGGACTTTGAGTAATTTGAAAGTTGGACGGAGCTAGCAGCCTGTGTAAGCGGCTTTGTTTCCGATCAGAGCTTGACAGCTGTGTTGGTATGATGAGCCCTTAACGTGATGCTGCCTTTAACGTTCACAGGATGAGCTATTGTTATTGTTGTTGTTATTTTGTGTAAAGCCCAGCCGACTGCGTAGAGCCATATCAGGGCTATAACTGTTTCGAAACATACAGAATACTTCAGCAGGGGAAAAAAAGGAAAAGTAAGCTGAAATGTGAATGTATACTATATACACATTATATGCATTGGATACTGAAATAAACTAGGCATGAAATTAAACTTTTGTGGTGCCTCAGCAGTGAAGCGAATTTTTAAAATACGATTTCTAAGTGTGTGTAATATTAGCATAATGACAACAGACCTTTGTTCCGGCTGAGGAGCTACTTTTTTGTCTCCTTGCAATAAAGGTTCTTTTCTTTTGACTGAATATTTCGAAAAAAAAAAAAAAAAAAGAAGCCAGAATGGCACAGCTATTTGCTAATGTTTCTCAGTGAAAAAAAAAAGTATAATTGTTGTGGTGTGTTTTAATTTTTCTGTTGGAATTTCATTTGCAACTGTCTCTGTTTTGCAGTTGGTTTGTGAATGTTTGGACTTAGACCATAACTGTACATGTTTTTAGGCCATAGTTGTGTACATATGTTCTGTATTGTTTATGTGGTGACAATTGTTTTCTATATGTTATCACATTTTTGTCTGTGCTTGATGTTTCTTGTATAAAGAACAAAATGAAATAAAATAGTTTATTTTATTTAAAAGTAGAACTATCAGCAGAAAAATATGTACAGTTATTTTGTACATAAAAACACAATTTTGCAGTACCTTCGCATCAGTGGGTTCATTTTATGCTATGGGATGATACAAAACACCATACACTTTCTCTAACCTGACTCTCTCTGCCGTTGTCTATGAATTGAAATTGGGAAACATGGTTGGTCCTGTTTTAACCCTTTGGCTCCCTCATCCTATCCATTAGCTGAGAAAACTTAACCCTTTCACTCCCCCACCATATCAACCGTATACAAAAAACTAACCCTTTTACTCCCTCACCCTATCCACCAGCTGCAAAAAATATAAAAGTGAACACAGTTTATTACGCCTGTTTCATGTGATCTGTCTGAGTTCTCGATATTTTTTAATAATTTTATTATTATTGTGTTTTCATTCATTCCGGAGCAAACGTTAGCGACGAATTCGGCAGGGATAACACACACACACACACACACACACACACACACACACACACACACACACACACACACACACACACACACATACACACACACACACACACACACACACACACACACACACACAACAAATGTTTGTACGGCTGACCCCTGTCACTACCTGCCCCAATTTCCCATTTTTCTTTAACTTTCTTACTGTCCACCTTCTCTCTCTCTCTCTCCTCTTTCTCTCTCTCTCTCTCT
>CM060311.1:31227588-31230088 GCA_030674185.1 Monoplex corrugatus | reverse complement strand
CATTGCAATGCTGGTCATGTCGCTTCTGTTTGTACACGCATAATAATTATACAGTGTTATTTAGTTTGGGATTTGGAGGAGAGAGTATGCGTACCCTTCTCTGCCTGACCCTTCGTGTTGTTGAAAAATCAAAATGGATGAAAGGGTGGAGTTTGTGTGTTTAGCATTTGTGTATTTGTTATTTGTTTCTTTCTCTCCGTATGTGGTCCCCTTTCTCCCGTCCCCGTGGGCTCTTTCAGTGTAGGTAGTGACCTCATTTTTTGGAAATTCTGTGCTAGAAATTTCTTCTTTTCTGTCACTCTGATTTATTTCTAACCTGCTTCTTTGCTTTCTGCCAGTCTCTTCCTTTCTCATTTTCTGCCTGTTTAAATACAGTTCACCTTTCACAAGAAAGTGCTATTCCACATTACACAAAGTGTCTAATATTGCTTTATCTCGTGTTTTTGCACGTCATCTTCGAAATATCCAAAATTATTACACACAGAAAAAGCGCGTGAACAACAAAAACCAATTGCTTGTTCCTGATATTTAGTGACTATCAGACGTGCATACAGGGGCTGAAAGCTAGGAAACGTTTCTAAACTGGAAAGACTTCCAACAAACCAGAGAATAAGACGCTAACACAAGAGGGAAAATTATCAACAGACAAGCAACAACAACTGCAACAAGAACAACAACAACAATAACAATCTTTTGCATGATGATATCCAACATGCCTGCAGGCACTGACACAAAATTTGAATGCAAGGACACAAGTTTCCAAACCGCGAGCAAACCCCAACATATTTTAGGAATCTTTAAGTCTCCTCCTTTTTATTTTCAAAGAAATTACCCAGGAGGGATGTGTGTCTTTCTTTCTTTTTGTCTGTCTGTCTGTCTGTCTGTCTGTCGGTTCATCCGTCTGTCTGTTTGTCGGTTCATCTGTCTGTGACCAAAAGTGTTATCTCAGATGTTTCTTGATGGATTTTTATAAGTACGTAAATTGGAGGACTGGATATCAATGTCAAGGTCACAGGGACCAAAAATTCCTTAAAATCAGCACTCTTTTATAAAGGTTTGTGAACAACACTTTGTCAGAACGTCCTAGGACACTTAAACCTATTGCCACTGTTGTGACAATCTATCATTATCTTCGATGCGCATCAAGTTTTTTTCTGTCACAGTGACCTTGAGAAATTCAAAATGTAGCGTTTTTCATTAAAAAAAAAATTTTGTATGAAAAGGAGAATGTTAGATTGCCTCGATCATTTTCCCTGAAAATCGATGATTAAGACGCTGGCACAATGAGACAAGTTTGTAAACAAACAAACAAGAAAACAACCGAAACATTAAAACGGCTCCTGTAGCGAGAAAGGTGCCGATCAAAATGGCACCATCCGGTGAATGGAAATGGCCTCCTGGACATTGGCTTGAGAAGGTGATGAATAATTCAGTCAGCTGCAATAGCTTAGCCGTTCTTTTACACAGCGTGAATGTCTTGCGTGCGTTTGCCGAACACCAAGTTTTCAAGCAGCTTTGACTCCGCCAAGCTTTCAAAGTTGGGAGGTGGTCACTCTTAGTTGAAAAAAACCCAAAGGTCTTTAAAACCCTCAGAGCGCCACGCTAGCCGTTCCGGAGCGGCAGGTGATTCACTCCCCTGTCACTGCCACGGTCGCCATTTGGGAACGTCGGTCACGTATCTTGATCTCGTGAAAGTTCTCACTTGTTTGGGAATCATAAAACGTGGTAGATTTAGACCCATCAACGGTTCTGTTGAATCTGATGATAATTGGGAACACCACTACGTCACCCGGAAGTGTCTTTTTTACTGGATTGTGAACGACTATGCGAAGAAAGCAAAATGGCAAGTGTGAGCGTGAAGCAGGACAAAAAGCCCTCGATTCAGCGACAGTTAGAGCGACTGCTTAATGAATATTAAATCAAACTGCAGTCTGATGATTGTTATAGATATGAGATCAGGAACATGAGGAATATCACCCCACATTCCCCAACCTGCCACCCCACCCCACCCCCTACCCCGCCAGCATTCTTGACCAGAGAGCTGAACGAGTTCGACACTGTTTCTAAACATTCTGGATTAAATTCTGAACTAACGTAAGTTAAAAAAAAATCCAGAAAGAAAATGAATGGACAGCTACTTTTAATCACTACGTTTGTTCAGAATGTAATCCAATTTTTTTTTTACACTGACACCAGTTATTTGTGAAAATTCCTCAGAAAACAGGTTTTTGTTATTTGCCAAATTCCGTGGCAGGCTAAGAGTTTTAAAATTGGACTGGAATCCTACCACGCCATCGGTGTCGATATTTCGAAGAGAGCCACAATTACAGTCATAGGTACCAGCACAAACTGCTGCATTTATCACTATCATTCGCAAGATAGACAGTCACGACCCCGTGGATATGGTAGATTACCTCATGTAAATACGTAGGGAGGCCTTTAGACAGTGATACAGCCTGGTACGGCGAGTGTCTATAACGTCTATAACCCCTTTTCACTC
>CM060311.1:31217588-31225088 GCA_030674185.1 Monoplex corrugatus | reverse complement strand
TGCTTTCCGATCTGATGCTTCTGATACCCAGAATAGATATGTATAGCAACATAGATCGGCAACTTAGCGTACTTCTGGTCTGTAATAACCTTGGCATCAATTTCTAACTTAGCCTACTTCTGGTCTCTAATAACCTTGGCATCAGTGTCTACTTTTTTTTTTAATCAACGCTTTTAATCTGATTGACAGACCTAGTTGCCCGTCTCCCTATTCATGTATGTGGTATCACAGAACTAATTGTCTGTCACCATATCCATGTCTGTGGTGTGACACAGCTACTTGTCTGTCTCCCTATCCATGTCTGTGGTGCGACAGAGCTAGTTGCATGTCTCCCTGTCCATGTCTGTGGTGCGACAGAGCTAGTTGCCAATCTCCCTATCCATGTCTTTGGTATGACAAAGCTGGTTGCATGTCTCCCTGTCCATGTCTGTGGTGTTTCAGACCTAGTTGCCTATCTCCTGTCCATGTCTTTGGTATGACAGAGCTAGTTGATGTCTCCCTGTCCATGTCTTTGGTTGACAGAGCTGGTAGCTCGTTCTCCTTATCCATGTCTGTGTTGCAACACGTTCCTTCATTTTCCTAACGGTTTTGTCCACCATGGCTATACATCGCTTTCACCTGCCACCGAGCCAGAGCATATGTTCTGATGGCTGCCAGCATTACTTCATTCAAGTCAAAAGTTGACCTGCTGCTATGTGCAGAACATAACCATGCAATATCATTGACAGAACAAAGGGCCCTCAGAGACGGACAGACAGAAAAGACAAGAGAGAGAGACAGAAGGGGGGGGGGAGAGTGAGAGAGAGACAGAAGAGGAGGAGGAATAAAACACGAGTTGGTTTACGACGGTTATGGCAAAGTAAAATACATTTTTTTTCATTCAGCCCTCAGCCATATAAAGACAGGGATGTAAGACAAAAACACAGAGAGAGAGAGGAGAGGAGTGTGTGTGTGTGTGTGTGTGTGTCTGTCTGTCTGTCTGTCTGTCTGTTTTATGTGTGTGGTGTGTCTGTCTGTCTGTGATGTTGTGTGGTCTGGGTCTGGGGTCTGTGTCTGTGTGTAAAACCAAAGACCAGACCACAGATAATTTATTCGTTTGGGCCATTGCCCCTTATGAAGGGATGTGAAATACAAAGACAATTTTCAATACATATATTTGGTGATACCTCGTAAATATAATTCGTACAGTCACACCATAAATAATACGCAAATGAGCGAGTTAATCCAAAGAACGAGAGAGAGAGAGAGAGGACAAGAATAAATTGTTATTTACGAGTATAATACATTAGACCATCAAACACCGTTTTGCAGCCAGCCCATGTGCAAGCATGGTCTGCACAACACTTAAGTAAAGTAAACATCTTTAGCATCATAACGGCTTTAAATAATGCAAAACCCAAACAAAAGATTGAGGGGAAGAGAGACGAGGCGAAAGAGAGGAGGAGAGGGAGGGTAGCAATCCCTTTAGTCTTTGCTGTTGTCTTCATTGATAAATTTTTGTCCATTATCCTCGTCATTATTTGTTTCATCGTGTGAATGTGGGAAAGGCAGTGTTCGCTTCGAGCATATCATCATCAGCAGTAGCAGCAGCAGCAGCAGCAGCAGGACAGTCAGTTTTTCCGTCTTTGAGGCATATCATTATCATCATCATCATTATCATCATCATCATCATCAGGACTGCAGTTTTTCCGTCTTTGAGGCATATCATCATCATCATAATTATCATCATCAACATAATTATCATCATCATCATGAGTTTTTATAATAATGAGACCCAAATAGATAATTCATGAAATGAGTGCCAGGGGTGCATTACCAAGTAGAGCAAATGCAGGTAAGGTTTTACAGCCCCCAAGAGAGGGAAAGTAGAGGTGTCTCCTTTGCTGTGGTAAGAACAAAGAAGAAGGCAAAGGCAAAGACAAAGTAAACAAAATAAAACATTTTCAACTGCACGATCTGAAACACGAAACAGATCTATTTGAGAAAGACAACGCTGTAAAGTGAGGGGGGAGTACGTGTTGCAGATTTGGTGACCCTTCCAGAGCGCGCTGTCATTATTTAGGTCCTTCAATGAGCAGGAGGTCTATATGCTTCCAAAGATGATGAGCATCGCTTAACAATTATTTTACAATGTTGATAATATGAGGACGCTTTTCTGTCTTCCGATGTTGCGGGGTGAAGGGAGGTTATTCATATAGCCTGACTGCTTCATTTTTTCCTCCCTTTCCCCTGGTTGGCAGTAATTGTGTGTGACGGAATACGGGTGGAGAGTGGAGTGAGGGGGGGGGGGGGGTAGGGGGAAGCAGTCTGCAATGTGTTTATTTCTGGATCAGGTGGGATTTTTTTGTTTTGTTTTGTTGTGGTTTTCTTTTTTTTTTCTTTTTTTTCTTGGCTTCTGTTGTAAATAGTTTGGAGTCTTGCTGCGTGTGTGTAAATTTAGCTGTTTCCCTGCCTCGCTCAACAAAACTTTATCTCATAGCGAAGAAACACATGTCTCTGTCTTCCATTCATGATTCGCTTGCTGGCTGGCTATAATGATGATAATAATAATAGTAATTTAAATGATGATTTATTATTATTATTATTAATTTTATTATCATTATTAATTATGATAATTGATAAGTAAATATATGACAATAATAATAACAATAATGACGATATTTATTGTTGTGAAGGAATCCCTGAGGGTACTGGATGGGACCCAGAGCAACAATGCTTCACCATTGCCGGATAATCACCTCCCAACTCCAAGGTGTTGGATGTATAAATCAAATCAAAACGCACGCTCCCGTCGTTCACTCAAACATTCACTCATAGTGGCAAAAAACAAAAATGACACTAAAGGGATTTAGAGGACTGGCTGGGATGTGTGTGTGTGTGTGTGTGTGTGTGTGTGTGTGTGTGTGTGTGTGTGTGTGTGTGTGTGTGTGTGTGTGTGTGATGAAGCGAGGTGGAGATGACTACTGGACAAAAAAGATGTGTTTGTAAGGTAAACTACAAGTTCATATTGCTTATAGCCCAGCCATATCGGAGCTTGCACCACGTCAAGTAAGGTAAACTTGAAGGAAAACAGTTTGTAATTGCCAAAGAGGTAGGTGAAGGATGTTCCACTTGTATGGACCAGACACACACACACACACACACACACACACACACACACACACACACACAAACAAACAAACAAACAAACAAACATACACACACACACACACTCATACACACAAACACACACACACACACACACACACACACACACACACACACACACACACACACACACACAACACACACATACACACACACACACACACGAACGGCCATAAAGTGTCGAACACCTGTATCGAGGAATTTGTAAACAAGTAGCATCTGAATCAGAAGATAGAGGTCTGGCAGGGATGTTCACTCGGAGGAGATCGCTAGAGTTAAGCAGACCTGTGCAAAACCGTTCGCATAGGCGGTCTTCAGTAGCCCAGTTGGTTGAGCGTCGGATTCACATGCTAATGTTGTGGATTCGAATCCAGGGGTGCGCTATATTAAAACTGGCCTTCTTACTGTCCCATCTTAACATCATTATTGTTCTGGTGTGTCAGTATATTATTAGATAGGTCCCCCTTCTCCTACTCCCCTGGGATGGTTATCCCCGTCAGCCATATCACCTGAGCTGGTGCCGACGTAAAAACTGAATCAAATCAATCAAACCGTTTATACACACTTGCAGCAGAACGTATTGGTTTTGTATGAAATTCCCTGAGTAACAGGCAGCCAGTGGAGAAACTGAAGCAAGAAAGAGAAATGATAATATAATACCTCCTTTTACAAAGGCAAATAATGGCCATAGAAGTCTGGATACGCTGGAGGCGAGTAGATTCAAGATTTCATGTCTTGAACTTGAATGCCATTCCTCCAACATAAAAATCGGTGTGTTCGCTGTCCATCTTAATGCTACGATAATTGTGGTGGTATCGGAGTTTCGTAGGACCTGTTCCCCTCTTTCATTTTAGGACTATGCCAATGCTTAGGGTTTGGCGCAGGCTCAGGGAGTCTACCAGTAAATTGCTGGCTGAAGTAGGTGGAGTGCATATGGACTTGCCCAAATGAGATGAATCCCTCTTGCACAAACTCCGAATTCCTGATTTCAGATTTGCTGGCTGGCAAAGAGAGTCGGCTTGTGAAGTAGACTTTTGTTCAAAAGGTCTAAACAGTGGAATACGTGGAACACTTCAACAGGTGCGGGTTGACAAGATAATCTTGTAATGTATCTTCGGGGTACGGGGGTGCGAATTTGAGGGTTGGGGGTCCCAGCGTGTATGGGTGTGTGTGGATAATCTTTTGATGTGTGTATGTGTGTGTATGTATACGTAGACGCGTATGCACATGCACGCATCTGCGTATGTATGCGTCTCTCTCTCTCTCTCTTCTCTCTCTCTCTCTCTCTCTCTCTCTCTCTCTCTCTCTCTCTCCTCTCTCTCTCTCCTTTCTTTCTCTCTCTCTTTCTCTCTCTCACTCTCTCTCTCTCTCTCTTTATCTCTCATTCTCACACACACAAACACACACACAACACACACACACACACCATCACCACCACCACCACCACCACCACCACCACAACAACAACAACAACAACACAACACAACACAGCACAGAACCACAGACACAACGAACACACAAACACACACATGCGCGCGCGCGCGCTTTTTATATGTTTAACTTTAACTTGGCCAAAGCTGGTAGTAAACACACAGCAGCAAAACAAAAAATGTAACCCAGAACACAGACTAAAACCCCACATTGAACCGCACTCTGCTGTAGCAAGACAGACGAAGAAACAGACCAAAACAGGTGGACGCCATCTGAAGGTGAATCAGCAACATTAAAGGGAATTTATGTCGAAAAAAAAAGAGGAGAAGAGATGGATGGAGATAAAACTGGAGAAAATCAATGTTGGACGTACTGAAGAGCTGTTCTGTATGTAGGTAGTGTCTACAAGACTGCACTCGGCTGAACTTCGTTATTTAAGACATTCTTAGGAGATAAAAAGAAAACCACAAACATGATAATGAAAATAAAAGTGTAGTTACGTGCAAGAGGGATTTAGGTAGGAAAAGCTCGCGTTTGTTGTCTTGTTGGTTTATTGGCATTGTGTGTGTGTGTGTGTGTGTGTGTGTGTGTGTGTGTGTGTGTGTGTGTGTGTGTGTGTGTGTGTGTGTGTGTGTGTGTGTTGTTTGTGTTGGGTCAGTTTTAGTGTAGCCCCCACCTCAGGTGATACGACCGACGGGGATATCCATCGTCATCATCATCATGTGCCCTGACGCATGGCGTTGGCGATCATGGCCCTCCTTACGAATCTATCTTTTGTCGCTACATGTAGTATTTCCTACCCTTTTTGTGCCCATCCACTTTGTAAACTTGTCGTGTGTTTTCTCCCAAGGTCTACCAGGTGTTCTTTTTCCATCTACCTTTCCTGTTGTGACTAAATACTCAAATTTCTCTCGCAGTTTGAGATCTTCTTGCTGCTGTTTGTTCCCAATAAAGATTCCTTATTATTCTTAGATCTTTTCCATCAGTATTGAGCTTTTCAGTTGGTTGATCAATTCTACGTGTCTTACCCGATCAAAAGCCTTGGTGTAATCAACAAAACATAAAACCTGTATTCAACTCAACTGGTGTGTGTGTGTGTGTGTGTGTGTGTGTGTGTGTGTGTGTGTGTGTGTGTGTGTGTGTGTGTGTGTGTGTGTGTGTGTGTGTACATGTATATATGTATATTTATGTATGTATGTTTGTATTTGTGTTTGTATGTGTTTGTATATGGTATATGGCATTAACAGTTACTATACCTTCAACGAATCCACATTGTTGTTCTACTATTCCTAGTTTGATTCTATTCCTTGTCATCATCATATTATTCTTAATAAAATCTTTATCACATGACTCGTCAAGCTAACTGTGTGTTCTCATTCTGTAGCCCCTGCTTTCTTTGAAAGTGCAATGAAAGTTGACTTTGACATACACATGTATTTACAGGATTTTTCCAGGGTCATAAATTTCATTCAGGAGGAATTGGGTTTTTTCAACAACAAATTCATCTACAGCCTCAATCATTTGTATAGTAATATTGTCTGGTCCTGGAGCTTTTCCTTGTTTCAACTTTTTCATTGCTGCTCTAACTTCGTCCTTCATTATTTGTGGTCCTTCAAAGTTCTTTCTAGTGATGAGTTCCTCCCGTGTGTCATGGTCAAAAGGTCTTCGATATATTCTCCCCATCAACCTAATATTTTGTCTTTTTCCATAAAAACAGTACCATCATTTGACTTTAAGCAACCAGTTGATGTGCATGTTTTCTTTAATTCCAGTGAGCAATTTCTTCAGTATTTCTGTACATAACCTTAATGTCTATTTTGTGTCGTTCTTCTATTACTTTGCACTTTGTTTCTAGCCAAGCTTCCTTTCGCTTCATCGCACTTATTCCTGATTTTGTTATCTATCTGTTTTGTATTCTTGCTCTTTTTCCTTTACCTATCTATGTTTATCCACCAAGTCTGGGGTATGTATATATGTATGTATGCATGCATGTATATATATATATATATGTGTGTGTGTGTGTGTGTGTGTGTGTGTGTGTATGTGTGTGTGTGTGTGTGTGTGGTGTGTAGAGAGAGAGAGAGAGATTAGATAGATAGATAGATAGATAGACAGATAGATAGATAGATAGATAGATAGATAGATAGATGTCCATGTTTGTGTGTGTGAGAGAGAGAGAGAAAGAGAGAGAGAAAGAGGTGTTAAGAATATTCCGATTAATTTTAACACAGATACATAACACAGATACACAGACACAGTCACAAACGCCCATAGAGGGTCTTCACGAATACAACTCCACCACTATAATGCTCATAGAAGGGATGTGTCAACACACTTGAACTAAGAGAGGGAAAGAAAGAGGAGAGAAAGACAAATAGAGGAAGAAAGGTCAGACAACAAAGAGTTCAGCTGGTAAAGTGTCTTTAGTCCTGACATGTTTGGACAGGTGTCCACAATGAGCGATACTAACACAGTAACTATCTCAGGCATGTCAGGATACCTTTTGGAGGGTGGTAAGGAGGATGGTGGCCGCAGAGAATGGTACCTGAATTCACTGCATTCTCTCTGACATCTAGTGTTGATCCTCAACCAAGTCAACTTTGTTCATCTCCTAAAGAGAAATTACACTGTAGAATGCAGCACGATGCGCATGAACCGTTCACTTTTAAATACTATGATATGCAAAGTAAACTCAAGTCTTCTTTGTGGGATAAAGTTATGTATAAAGCCATATTCGTGCACATCCCTGCCACACGCTCATGTGCACGCGCGCGCGCCCACACACACACACACATACACACACCACCACTACCACCACCACTGCCATCACCGCCACCAATACTATACCGTATTGAGTCATTAAAAAAGTAAATTGTTCAGTAAATAAATACACAAAAGTAAACATATTTGAATATAATCGAA
>CM060311.1:31212588-31215088 GCA_030674185.1 Monoplex corrugatus | reverse complement strand
ATATCCCCACCCACCCACCCCCTCCTTCTCTCTTTCTCTGTGTCTGTCTCTGGTGTGTGTGTCTCTCTCAGTCTCTCTCTCTCTCGTTTTCTCTCTCTCTCTCTCTCTCTCTCTCTCTCTCTCTCTCTCTCTCTCTCTCTCTCTCTCTCTCTCTCTCCAGGTTGCTTGCCAGTCTCTGTAATGTATCACTGGCCCTTTCTGATTGCGCATCTTGATGGATCCGAGCCAGCTATCAAAGATTTGTTTGTTTGTTTGTGCTTTCTCATCGCTCGTTAGTAATTGCTCTGAAATGTGAGTCGTCCTTCCCTCTTATCTGTATTTTCGTCCAGGATTTAGGTCGTCTCTCTGTCTCTGTCTGTCTCTGTCTGTCTCTCTCTCTCTCTCTCTCTCTCTCTCTCTCTCTCTCTCTCTCTCCTCTCTCTCTCTCTCTCTCTATCTATCTATCTATCTATCTATCTATCTATCTGTCTGTCTATCTATCTATCTGTCTGCCTATACCTATCTCTCTCTCTCCGTCTCTTTCTCTGTCTCATTCTCTCTCTCCCTCCCCCCTTTCTCTCTCTCTCTGTCTTTCTCTCTCTCTCTCTATCTATCTATCTATCTATCTATCTATCTATCTATCTACTCTGTCTCTCATGCTCTTTCTCTCCCTCTCCCCCTTCTCCTCTCTCTCTCTCTCTCTATCTCTCTGTCTCTGTCCCTCTCATGCTCTTTCTCTCCCTCTCCCTCTCCTCTCTCTCTCTGTGTCTCTCTCTCTCTCTGTCTCTCTCTCTCTCTCTCTTTCGCTCGCTCTTTCACTTCCTCCACCCTCCTCTCGGTCTCGCTGTCTCTACGATGAATGTTTTTTTCCAGAGACATAAAATCGGAGGTTGTAAATAAAAATTGTTATCTGGGATTTCATTCGTTCGACCAAGATAGAAAAAGAAAATCCTGGAACAGACGCAGACCATTCAGTAGTGAAAGGCAAAAAGCTGTTGTCAGTGTCGGAAAAGCTTTCCATAAGCACTCGTATACAGAAATTACTTTTGAAACTTACTGTAAAAAGTTTGACGCTAAAATCCAGTCAGTTCTTTTATACTTATTTGAAGTGTGTGGACTGAGCAAATTAGAGAGCATAGAAAAAAAATGTATTTGATAGCTGTTTGAAAGCGATTTTTTGATGTGTATGTCCCAATTATATCTCCAAACATGATGGTATTGGTGATCTTGGACGGTATCATATATATATATATATATATAATATATATATATATATATATATATATATATATATATATATATATATAAATTGGAAGATTTTTATAGTAAATTATTGGTTTCGATTACTGTTCAAAGATTTATATAGTAAATTGCTGGTTTCGATTATTATAAATGGACCAAAACAGACTCCCCTATAAAACTTAAATGATGTTAGGACTAGACCAAGACGGCAAAGGAAAAAAAAAATTTTTTTTTGATACTCTATGCGAAACAGGTTTTAAGTATTGCAAGGAATTCACCAAACTGTTGGTGATGCGAAAGGCCTTCTTCATACCCTCAGGCTAAAACTAGTAGACATTTTCCCCCAAGAATGGGCAGGAACTATTTGGGACAGAGATTGAAATGCAGGGTATCGATCGTATATTTTTTTCTTTGAAAAAGAAAAGCCCGTTTAACAAATTTTAGATTAGGCATTTCAGACTTATTTGTTGACTACTACTGTTACAGATGATCATCTACTCATGATTGTCTCCTATGTCCAATGTGTCAGGAATCACAGGAAGATGACATTCGTTTTGCACTTTCGTGTCCAGTGTCAGATCATATAAGAGCAGAATTCATGACACGAAAATAACATAGAAAGCCATGTTTGTTCAAGCTTATTTTATTAATGTCATCAGTCAACGAAGAATTTGTAAAACGTTTTGCTGTTTACCTGTTCAAAGCGTTCAAAAGACGAAACGAGTTATCACCCCTTTCTGAGGGGCCATGGCCCTTATGATAGAAATCATCTGAATCTGAGCCTCGCTTTCTTCCTCCCTCTCTCTCTCTCTCTCCCTCTCCTCTCTCTCACTCACTCTCTCTCTCTCTCTCTCCTTCTCTCTCTCTCTCTCACTCACTCTCTGTCTACTTCCCTCTCTCTCTCTCTCTCTCGCTCTCCCTCCTCCCCCTCTCTCTCTCTCTCTCTTCTCGCCCTTTTCGCCCATCTCTATAGCTCTTTCTCCCTATGTTCCTCTCCCTCCGTCTCTTTTCTCTCTGTGTCTCTTCTCTCTCTCTCTCTCTCTCTCTCTCTCCCTCTCTCTCTCTCTCTCTCTCTCTTTGTATATCTCTCTCCCTCTTTTTCTGTTTATCTCTGTCCTCCCCTCTCTCTCTCTCTCTCTCTCTCTCCTCTCCTCTCTCTCTCTCTCTCACCCTACCACTCTCTCCTCTCTCTTCCTCTCTCTTGCCCTCTTCTTTCTTTCTCCCTCCCCCTCTCTCTCACACTCTCCCTTTCTCTCCCCCCCCCCTCTCTCTCACTTTC
>CM060311.1:31195088-31207588 GCA_030674185.1 Monoplex corrugatus | reverse complement strand
AGACAGATGTGGTAACATGATTGATTGTCCTCATATGAATTGGCAGCTGCGCAGCGAAAATAACGCATTAGGGTTGCAACAGTTAACGACAGCAACGGTCAGACCGAACAGAACTTTGGGAAGCAGTGCTGTCAGCTTCTCCACCAAGTCAATACAGACAGTGCAAGTCAATAGAAAGTTTCCATCCTCCTGTGTGGTTGTGAAAAAGTTTGGGCACCGCTGGCTGAGTAGAGAAGAGGACACTGCTTGGTGCATTCTACGCGTACGTAAATCCAGTGATTCACGTTTAGCTAGCGCACTGAAGTTAACAAGAAACACCACGATGGTGCGGATGGAACCCAGAGCACCAATGCCTCGCCACTCTCCGGATAATCACCTCCCAGAGCTCCCGACGCCACTCAATAGTTATTTCACCAAGCGAAGGGGGGCTGTCCATGCGTCGCATGACCCATTCGGACCCAGTCATCAGTTGCCTTGTTTACAAACCGAATGGCAAGGTGGGGAGATGACAAACCCTGGGACATAGCCACACAAAGCGCACCAACCAGGTCCAGCTCAGCCTCCGGACCAAGAGAGAATGGAAGACCCTCTCTCGCTGACTCAGAGAAGATAACTTTAAGCCTTGGAGACCAAGTGCTTGAGGACATTGCTTCGTGTATTCTACCTGGAACGTAAATCCAGTGATTCCCGTTTAGCTAGTACGCTTACTATATATAACTCTTCGTTCCGCCCTCAGATCTCTTAAAGAGTTATAAGAAGTCAGTGCTTCCACCCATGTGTCCCCTCGTCTGGACATCTTGGTTGTCTTACCGCAAAACTGCGGGAAATACAGGAAGTAGCGTTTTGGAGCAATATGGGCTTTATTAGTGGGCGTTCTTGTAGTGCCTCACCGGAGGCGTCTTGGCACCGAATTCTCGATGACATTGGATACGTATGACCATAAACAAATAGAGCAAACATGTGGTAAGTGTACTTACCTGAACGGGAATTCATTTGTAAAATCCCTCTATTGCATATATGGAGCAAGAACAACACCTGGGTGGGTTCACACGAACTGATTCTGGTCAGTAACTGTACAACGACGGCCAGCTGGCATAGTTTAGCCACGTTACCCGCCATGACACACTGCCTAAGATCATCCTTCAGCGTAATCTGCAAGGAGGCTCTCGCCAAGGTCAACATAGGAAGAACTGGAAGGGGGGGGGGGGGGGCGGAGCAAATATCAAAGACTGGATCAACTTCAGTGTGCCTGACTGCTTGTTGTTCGTGCACCTCTAAAGACAGAAAAATGGAGTGTCCTGTCTGTTGCTGTGTTCGACGAGCCCGCCCCCACCCCCCTTCCAAAGAGCACAATACTCTTAGGATTAGGGGGGAAAAAAAGGCCTGAATCGTACTGATAGTGCTGATTTGAGATGGGAATGGAAATGGCAGCCAGTCCTCCGAGGACAGTGGCGTTGAAGACAGACGGTGCAGACTGTTCTGGGAGTTTACTGACGGTTTGGTTAAACTTTAAAACTTTGTCTGTGATCTCTGGAAAAGAAAGACACTAAAAGTCCATGAAATGTAGACCTAGTAGAGGCTTGTCGTATACCCACTGCCCACTCTTCTCCTTCTTCTTTTTTTTTCTCCCGCCCCCCACCCCCGTTTCTGTTTTCTGGTACTCCGTTTGTGATATACACTTCCCACTTCCCTCTGCCTTTCTCTTTGTCTCTCTCTCTCTCTCTCTCTCTCTCTCTCTCTCTCTCTCTCTCTCTCTCTCTCTCTCTCTCTTTTCTCTCTTTGTTACTCACACACAAACGTGCGGGCGGGTCACACATAATACACGCACATACATGTACATTCACTGACGTGGACATACGCGCACACACAGACTTGGACACACGCTTACATACACACGTACGCACACAACACACACAAGTGTGCGCACACACACACACGCACGCGCACACACATACACAGACACACACACGTACACAGACACACACACGTACACAGACACACGCACACACACACACTCACTCACTCACACATTCACTCACTCACTCACACACACACGTACACATACACACACACGCACGCTCTCATACATATACACACATACACACGCGCACACACACATTCGCTCGCACGAACATACTCTCTCTCTCTCTCTCTCTCTCTCTCTCTCCGCTCTCTCTCTCGCTCTCTCCTTCTCTCTCCCCTCCCTTCCCTCTCTCACTCTCTTCCCCCTCCCCCTCTGTCTGTCTGTCTCTCTCTCTCTTTCTCTCTCTCTCTCTCTTCTCTCTTCTCTGTGTGTGTGTGTGTGTGTGTCTGTTTTTCTCCCCTCTCTCTCTCTCTCTCTCTCTCTCTCTCTCTCTCTCTCTCTCTCTCTCTCCACACACACACACACACACACACACACACACACACACACAATCTATCTCGTTTCTGTTGCAAGTCAAAACAGAGATCAGTGGCCTAAGATCAAAACAATCAGGGAGGCGTGCTCATTATGTCCATCACGCGCTACCTTCCAGATGAGCTGCTGAGCTGCTGAGCTCATGACTGACTGGCTTCCTTCATTGCCTCCGACAACATGCAGTTCCTGATTAGCTCCTTGATGGCGTCTGATGTTGTTTGTGATTGGCTCCCTTAAATTGCCTGCGATATCGCTATTGATCTTTTCGCTACCACCAATTCTCCCTCTCAATGCGCTGGCTGACGACTAGCTTAACTTTGTGATTCCAGCACCCTGTCCACCAGCATTCTGCGTTTTCAGGCCATGCTGCCAAAGCAAAAACTTAACCCTTTGGCTCCCTCGCTCTTTCGACCAGCTTCTTGCTATCGTTATTGTGTGACTGTTGCCCACCCAGGTGTTAATCTTGTTCTATATATGTAATAGGTTTTACGAGTAAAATCCCGCTTAACTAGTACACTAACCTGCAGGAAGCTGGTGGAAAAGGTGAGGGAGTCAAAGGGTTAAGTTTTTGCAGTTGGTGGATAGGATGTTGGTGTCGAAGGGTTAAAGCCCGTGTCTGCGAGAGTCCTCCTCCTCCTCCACTAATTCCTTCTCCCACTTCCCTCGAATGGTTATCTCCGTCAGACATATCCATCGGCCATATCGCCTGAGATGGGTTTCAGTTTCAGTTTCAGTTTCTCAAGATAACGTCTCCGCGCTCTGAATAGATTGCATAATGCACTGACGTCAGGAACCAGAAAAATCTGAAATAGAATCAAAACACCTATTTAATTAATACAACCAGACACGACAGGCTTAAATTTTCGACCAACTGGCCATTGAGCAACAAATAGAAAAATAAGGAGAAAGAGACTAAGACTTCCTCGCTGCTTTGTCCAGTAGGAGAAAAAGACTAAAACTTCCTTGCTTCTTCGTCCAGTAGGAGAAAAAGACTCACTGGCGTCACTTATACCGTGTCGTGGTTCTAGATCCAAAATGATCAAGGCACAAGAGCCCTATGAGTTGGCCTCAAGTGGGTGCTGACGTAAACTGGAGATGAGATAAGATAAAGAGCGTCTGGTTTATTTGCCGCCGTTCTCTCAACGCTCATTACATCTGTCTGCAGTGTTTTCTTGAATAATTCGGGGCAGAAGAAACAACACGGCTTCAGATTTGGTAGAACAGTAGCATCTTTATATTCTAACCCCCCCCCCCTCTCTTTCCAAATATAGTTTCATTATACAAAATGCGACGATAAACCGATAGCAACATTTCGAATCAAAGAAAATTTGAATGGTGATGGGCTGTTTCTGTTACGTCAAGTATCTTTGTGTGTGTGTGTATGTGTGTGTGTGTGTGTGTGTGTGTGTGTGTGTGTGTGTGTGTGTGTGTGTGTGTGTGTGTGTGTGTGTGTGTGTGGAGAGACAGACAGACAGGAACAGAGACAGAGACACTCAAAGATGTCAAAAACAGCTCCGCCCATCCACTGTACCGAACGCCAGGTCGGCAGTGGCCTTTAGGTGGTTTGGGTGAGAAATTTGGCGATGACTTTTGGAGGAGTTTCAGAGTAGGTAAGTCTGCGATAGGATTACTTAACGGTTTCGGGTCAAGAGTAGGAAGGCGGTAAAACCAAGGCTGTATGTTATCTCCACATACATCCACGGACTGGTCCAGTAAAAGTGTTAGAACATACGATGCTCAGTCTATAATCATATTGCGAGGGTTTCAAGTGTTAGAAGATACAATGCATAGTTTTTAGTCAGATTACGAGGGTCTCAAGTGTTAGAAGATGCAATGCTTAGTTTTTAGTCAGATTGCGAGGATATGAACCTAGCTCTGGCCAAAATCATTTCTGTTGTGAGTTTTTTTTTTAATATGTGTGTATTCTCCAGTCCACCAATGTACAGACGTTTTTGTGATGCTTTTCAAGATTGGGAAGAATTCTTGTTGACATATTTTTGTTCGACCAGACGGAATTTCAGCACGCTCATTTGTTATTTGAATTGAGCAGTTTCGAGCCAAGCTGTCACTAAATTTGAAATAAAGATCCATGTAGTGGTGTCCAACTGGTGAAAGTGGATACCTACTCAGTCACAACTGGGTGGACTGAAGCCACACGTAGAACGTGTAGATAAGTGTCACGCCCAAGAAACGAAGCTAAAGAAGAGTTCACTAAATTTGAAATAAAGATCCATGTATGTGGTGTCACACCTGGGTGAAAGTGATACCACCAGTCACAACTGGGTGGACTGAAGCCACAGTAGAACGTGTAGATAAAGTGTCACAGCCCCAAGAAACGGAAAGCTAAAGAAGAGTTGATTGCCGTGCAAAAGTGAGAACAAATACAAACGAGGAGACGAGAGAGAGAGAGAGAGGGAGAGAGAATAAACCTACTTGTCTCCTCTTTAATATTTGTTCTTTCCTTCGTAAGAAAGTCAGCAACCCTTCTGTCAGGTTCAGTTTCAGTTTCTCAAGATGACGTCTCCGCGCTCTGAATGAATTCTAAATGCACTACCGTTACAGGTGTCATGTGATGGTGATCATGACACAAGCTTTAATTTAGCCTTTTCTCAATGCTGTGACAAGCTATCCACATTTTTTTCTTACTTTGTACTTGGTCCCTGGCAGTCATTTTCTTTTTATGAAGACACGTAGAAAGTTTTCACCCTGAAGGCGGGAAGTTCCTGTTTGTTCATCTGCTTAGAGCTCCATGCTAATAGCACACGGGTCCTGGGTTCGACTCTGAGACGAGCCATAGTTATAGCGGGTTGGCTGGACCTTGTAATCCAGCTGTGGACTCAAGATCCGACATCTGGAGTTCAATTCCAGTCCGCAGTATGAAATCTCGCCTTTGGGCAGCTTATCTTGACCCTTTGACTCCTTCACCCTATCCATTAACATCGTTCCTTGTCAACCATGACAGCAAAGCAAAACTTTAACCCTTTGACTCCCTCACCCTACCCACGGTGAGGTAGTGAAAGGGTTGATTTTGCAGGAAGCTGGTGGGTAGGGTGAGGAGTCAAAGGGTTAATCTTTGCTGGTGGGGGATAGGCTGAGGGAGTCAAAGGGTTAATATTCCAGTCATTCTGGCGGTGTCAGTTTAATCTTTCAGCGATCGAGCCCCAACCCCCATCCCTTTCCATTATCAAAGCCTTGCCAGTCCACAGTTTTGCGTACGCTCAAGGAGTCTGCCAGATAACAGAGGCAGAATAGGTAAAGTGTCTATGGTATTGCCGGAGCGCGATGACTCCCTCTCAAAGAAACTCTAAACTCTAAACTCAAAAAGAAACTCCCTCTCTACATCAATGCGGGCCTCGGGCTTGTGATTGGTACCGTAATTGCCTCTGATGTGCCTATTGATCTATCGCTAACGTCAAATCACCCTCAAGGGCTGGCTGGCTACCGGCTTAAGTTGTTTGGGTGTAAAACTCGGAAACGACTTTTGGATGAGTTCCGAGTGGTTGGTAAGCTGGAGACGAGGAATAGCGAAGATTTAGAACGGCAGACTCGTATAATGTCACAGGAAAAACTGGAATCCTGGGAATTGAGATATTTGTTCTGTACTTTGAATTGTTTTTTTTTCTTGTGTGTGTGTGTGTGTGTGTGTGTGTGTGTGTGTGTGTGTGTGTGTGTGTGTGTGTGTGTTTGTTGTGTGTGTGTGTGTGTGTGTGTGTTGTTTGTGTGTGTGTGTGTGTGTGTGAGAGAGACAAGACAGAGAGAGTTTGTGTTTTGGGTTTTTTGTTTGTTGTTGGGTTTTTCCCCTCATTGCACAAAGTTTTTTTTTTCTTTGAGAACAAACACATTGCAAATATAGACCATGAGATTAACATGAATGCATGAAATATCCAGCATTATCACAAAGAACTATTTATATTCAATGACATGAAACCTCACTCGGCCTTACTACCACACATGAAAAAACACACACAAAAACACAGATACACACACACCAACACACGCGCGCACACACACACACTCTCTCTCTCTCTCTCTCTCTCTCTCTCTCTCTCTCTCTCTCTCTCTCTCTCTCTCCTCACAACATTTTATGTCATTGTATTATTATATTTTCATGTTATTCCTGCAGGAAGCTGATGGAAAGGGTGAGGGAGTCAGAGTGTTAAGTGTTCTGCTTTGCTAGCGTGGTTGACAATGCAGGATGCTGGTGGACAGGGTGCAAAAGAGTCAAAGGGTTAAATTTGGCTTGGTCACTGCATGTCTTGATGCTCCATCATTCTGGTGGTGGTGTCAGTGTTTCGTAAGTCCTGTTCTCCTCTCTGTTTCAAACACCTGGCAAGCGCATACGGTTTTGTGCAGGCCCGGAGAGTCTGCCAGTTAACCGCTGGCAGATTTGGGTGGAGCGTATATGGAACTGTCCGTGTGCGACGAATCCCTCTTAACAGACGTAGACTCCAAACTCCGAACTTACTGGATTACCCCCGCCCCCATCCCTTTTTTTTTTTTTTTTTTTTTTTTTTTTATCTGACGCTTATATCCGTTGATATCACCAGACAGTATTCAGCCAAAGTAGTAGAGTATTCGCATTCTAGGCTGATTGCGGATTTCGAGTCTCATTTGAATACATTCTGTTCACGCCATGGGCAGGTTACCTTCAGATTGGTCCTTAAGGAGTTTGGAGTTTATTCAAGAGAGATTCATTACGTGCGGACGGTTCCATAATTATGTGCTTCGCCTAAATATAACAATAGTCATCTAGCAAACTCTTTAAGCCTGCACAGGCAAGAGGCGGGGGGGAGGGGGTAGGGGGGAGGTTAGGTGACTTAAGACACATTAGGCTGACACGACCTGAATGATAGGAGCATTAAAATGGGCAATGACAGACCAGTTTTTTATATTGCAAGCTGAGATTTGAACTCGAGACTTACAATAATCCTTTCACTGTCTCACCCTCTTCACCGGCGCTTTCTGCAGAAAGATGGTGGACTGGATAAGGGAGTGAAAGGGTTAATTGCCATGGAGCTGGCTATTGATCTATCGCTACCACCGAATCACCCTCAAGCACTGGCTGGCTACGGGCTTAAGTTGTTTTGGTGAGAGACTGACTGACTTTGAGACAACTTTGGAGAAGTTTACAGAGTAGTGGGGGCATGGTTTGGCGCAGAGGTAGTGCACTTGCCTTCCGGTCTGTCTTCACCAGTTGACACTGAGGTGAATCACACCCGGGGAATTTTGCATGTTTATGTGTGAATGGGTACCAGTTTGTGAATGGGGGTAGACAACTTTGGAGAAGTTTACAGAGTAGTGGGGGCATGGTTTGGCGTAGAGGTAGAGCACTTGCCTTCCGGTCTGTCTTCACCAGTTTGCACCGAGGTGAAACACACCCGGGGAATTGTGCATGTTTATGTGTGAATGGGGTACCAGTTTGTGAATGGGGGTAGACAACTTTGGAGAAGTTTACAGAGTAGTGGGGGCCTGGTTGGCGCAGAGGTAGAGCACTTACCTTCCGGTCTGAGGTGAATCACACCCGGTGAATTTTTTATGTTTATGTGTGAATGGGTACCATCAGTGAATGGGTACCAGCTGTAAAATTAGGGAACGTAAATCAGAGTGAGAGGAGAGGTGCATTGCTCTCGTTATGCTGGCCCTGAGAATATTTGAGGTCAGTTCGCACACGGTCCTGTATGACCCGGATGTATGACTCTGAGACATGTCGACTATCTTTACTACAGAGTTTTGGGGGGTTTTGTGTTTGGCTTGTTGTTGTTGTTGTTGTTGTTTTGGTTTTTTGTTTTGTTTTGTTTTGTTTGATTGGTTTTATTTGGTTGGTTTTGTTTGTTTATTTTTTGTTTAACTTCAGAATAGTGCAGAATGGTTAGTTTTGAGGCGGTCGATCAGCATTGGTCGAATCAAGAACAGCGAGATGGTATCGCCAAGGAAGTGTTTTATTTCTTCCTGACATTTTCTGCCTTGCTGATCCTTTCACCTGTATGTGTTCCATAAAGTCACGTACTTTCTCTCTGGAGTGATAATTGGGTACATGTATCAAGCGCATTTGTGGCTCTAGGGAAAAATGTGATATGCGGGAGCATTTTGGGGTAATTTAGGCCCGTTTGTATATACGTTTCAGTATCCTTGTTGATATTTAAATCTGTATCCTTATCTATGTTTAAATTTGTATTCAGGTGTGTTTTTAAAAGCCCCTGTGTGATAAATTGGACGGGCTGGTCAACGCCAGGTGCGTCTCAGATTATGCGTTCGAATGCACTGATATATTTACTTGGTTTTCCTTTCCATTTTTTTTCCTGTGAAAGTATTGTGTATGTATTAAAACGGTTACAGTCCTGATATGGCTGTACGCAGTCGACTAGGTTTTAAACAAAAATAACAATAACGATCTCTAGGTCTTCCTTGGTCTGCCTCTCACTTTAAACCCAGAGATATTTTTGTTCTATGCCTGTTGAATATTTTCAGTGAATAGAATAGAAGTATAATCATGTGGTTCGACCGCCTGCCTTCCAAGGGACGGGTATATGAGGCGCTTGACGACCAGGCCGAGATTCTTGTGTATACATTTAGTGCGAACATGCCCATTGCAGGCACGTGCGCGTACCCACTCACATACTGTATGCAGTATTACATTCACACACGCGCGCGCGCACATACACACACACCACACCACCACACACACACACACACACACACACACACACACACACACAACACCACACACACACACACAAACATAAATACACATAAATGACCTAAAATCAGTTAAGACATACACATTAAATCATTGAACACACACACATTAACACACACACACACACACAACACACAAAAACACAGAGAGAGAGAGAGATAGAGAGAGAGATGGCATAAAAGCAGTTAAGACATACACAGACTTTAAATCAATGAACACATGCACACATACACACACACACACACCTTCTCTCTCTCTCTCTCTCTCTCTCTCTCTCTCTCTCTCACGCGCGCGCACACACACACACGCACGCACGCACGCACAACACAATACACACTTACACACACACACACACGAACACACAACACACACACACAACACACACACACACACACACACACACGAACACACACATACACACACACACACACACACACACACACACACACACACACACACACACACACACACACACACACACACACACTGGCTAGTTCATTTCACGGCCCTGCCATCTGCATCATTACCCCCCTTTCCACGTCAGTGGTCATCTGATTGTTCCTGCCCTGACCCCCATCCCCTTCCCACTCACCCACGTCATGTTCTGTTTACTATTTCTGATGAAAGGGGTAATGGGTTTAGATGAACTCGACACGTACGTCTGTCTGTCTGTCATCTTGTTGAGCCTCTGCATTTTTTTTTTTTTTTTTTTTTAGAAAACAAGACTAATATCGTGTAGATTTTTGTGATTGCCAGTGATCAGCCAATTAGTAACACATGAATTAGAACGAGATGCCCTTTTTGTGTGTGTCACAGATGCCATGTACTATTCAATACATACTTTACTATGACATTCTGAACGATGCTAATCAAAAGTCCAATTACTGTGGCAGATGGGAAATTAAACTCCATAAAACAGACCAACTGGGATTAATGTTTCTTTGATTTACAAAGAAAGAGACAAAATATAAATCTAAAATGATTCCAGATTAGAACTGTAAGCGGAATTACAGCAACCAATGTAATTTTAAAACATACGAATAGAGTAAATAATGCAGAATGTGCATTAAGCGATACAGAAAAAGACAGCATTGAGCATATATTTTGAACATGTGATCACGTGGAAGAATTTGGAAAATCCGTTTAATGGATGCGAAAATGCTCTTAATGTAAAGTTGTCTCGATTTGTGTTTTTTTTTGGTTTACGTTTTTGTTTTGTGTTGAACATAGTATAAAAAGTGATGATGTCACTGATTTCATTATGCATGTACTGTCGGTGAAACATTATCTCAGTATGTATGAACAAAATGCATTTCAACCCGATATTGCTGTATTTAGACGGATGGTTCTTAAGCGATATGATTTTTTTTTTTTTTTGATTTGGTGAATTTAGTGTGGAATAGACAAGATGTGCCGTTAAATGGCGTCCTTAATTTGCCATGTTAACAGAACATTGAATATGAATATGCATGGAAAGTGTCCTGCTCCTTAGCCGTTTTGTATCTGTGTTAGTGATATTTATTGTATTTCTGTATAGATAGATTATTTGTATGTGTGTGTGTGTGTGTGTGTGTGTGTGTGTGTGTGTGTATGTGTGTGTGTGTGTGTTGTTGTGTGAGATAGCAGAAAAAATGTCTTCATATTTTGGTTAGATAAGAGTGTTCATTCTATTTTCATATATTTTAACGTATACATTTGAGTGAATGTTTGCGTTCGAAGCAATACTTTCTTGCATGCGTGCATGCACGTTGTTTGGCCACGTTATGCAGGCTTTATGTTACTGCGTAGTGTGTGAGTGTGCACGCTGGGTGTTTTCTCGTTATGCTCTTGTTTTCGGTGCGTGTGCACGCTGGGTGTTTTCTCGTTATGCTCTTGTTTTCGGTGCGTGTGCACGCTGGGTGTTTTCTCGTTATACTCTTGTTTTCGGTGCGTGTGCACGCTGGGAGTTTTCTCGTTATACTCTTGTTTTCGGTGCGTGTACACGCTGGGTGTTTTCTCGTTATACTCTTCTTTTCGATGCGTGTGCACGCTGGGTGTTTTCTCGTTATACTCTTGTTTTCGGTGCATGTACACGCTGGGTGTTTTCTCGTTATACTCTTCTTCTTGGTGCGTGTGCACGCTGGGTGTTTTCTCGTTATACTCTTGTATTCGGTGCGTGTACACGCTGGGTGTTTTCTCGTTATACTCTTGTATTCGTGCGTGTACACGCTGGGTGTTTTCTCGTTATACTCTTGTATTCGGTGCGTGTACACGCTGGGTGTTTTCTCGTTATACTCTTGTATTCGGTGCGTGTACACGCTGGGTGTTTTCTCGTTATACTCTTGTTTTCGGTGCGTGTGCACGCTGGGTGCTTTCTCGTTATACTCTTGTTTTCGGTCAGTGTACACGCTGGGTGCTTTCTCGTTATACTCTTGTTTTCGGTGCGTGTGCACGCTGGATGTTTTCTCGTTATGCTCTTGTTTTCGGTGCGTGTGCACGCTGGGTGTTTTCTCGTTATACTCTTGTTCTCGGTCAATGTACACGCTGGGTGTTTTCTCGTTATACTCTTGTTTTCGGTCAGTGTGCACGCTGGATGTTTTCTCGTTATGCTCTTGTTCTCGGTGTGTGTGCACGCTGGGTGTTTTCTCATTATACTCTTGTTCTCGGTGCGTGTGCACGCTGGTGTTTTCTCGTTATACTCTTGTTCTCGGTGCGTGTGCACGCTGGGTGTTTTCTCGTTATACTCTTGTTCTCGGTGCGTGTTTTCGGTCAGTGTGCATGCTGAGTGGTTTGTCTCTGTATGCTGGGTATTTTCTTGTGTCTAGTAGGCACAGTACACTGACATAGCTAACCAGTTTTTTTTTCCTTGCAGTTTCTTGGTCGTTCTTATTTGATGATCAGCGTGTATGTATACACGAAGGGCACCGGGCTCAACCAAGTCTGCACGTACGTTCACACATTATAAGAGAGAACAGTTAAAATACAAAATGCCAAATCTAATGCTTCATTCTGCAAGGAAGCTCATTCTTTTAAAACAATTATTCGTTCAGTCATCATCATCATCGTGTGCCCTGCCCCATGACATTGGCAATCATGGCCCTCCATACAAATCTATCCTTTGTTGCTGCAAGTACATCTCCCACCCTCTCTGTCCTCAGCCACCCTGCAAGTCCGTCCAATATTTTGTCCCTGGATCTACCTGGTGCCGTCTTTCCCTTCAGCTTTCCTGTTGTGACTAGGAGCTCTAATTTCTCTTGCCTCGTAAAATGCCCTATAAATGTTTGTTGTCTTTTCCTAACCTTCTTCATAAATGTTTTCTTGTGTCTGCCTCCTGCAAGATTGTCGTGTTTTTTTTTTCTTTTCTGTCCATGGAACTCTCAACATTCTTCTTAGAAACTACATTTCAGTTGCCTCAATCTTGTTTTG
>CM060311.1:31152588-31160088 GCA_030674185.1 Monoplex corrugatus | reverse complement strand
ATTACGGTTTAGAGTTTTTAGCTAATAGGTGGGTTTTTCCCTTGGTGTGACACTCGTACAGATGTTAGGTAGATTCATTTGCCTTGTTGCAGTCGTCATGGGACAGTCAGTTTTATTTCATAGCGTGTTTTGTTTTTGTTTTGTTTTGCTTTGTTTTGTTTGTTGTTGTTGTTTTTTTTTGGGGGGGGGTGTTTATTTTTATGCGAGTTTCCCTTCTCAAGTAGAAGATATTCCACGTGTTGTGTGAATTCATAGTTTTCAACACGAGGTTTTATCCCTTCCTTCATCTTCTCTGCTGCTTCTGAGGTGTTGCCTCCTCTTCCCCCCCCCCCCCCCCACCCCTCGCTGAATTCGGTTCTCCAGTGGAATTTGAAATTTGTTCAAGAGGGATTCGTCGCATTCAGGCGATCCCATATGCGTCCCACCCAGATCTACCGGCAGTAGGCGTTTACAGTTCTACAATGCAAAAAGAAATAAAGCTACACATGTAACACACCTCACTGATTTTAACCATTAACATCATGCACACTCTGGCAATAACATCCACGTATAAAACACTACATGAACGCACTAAAACAGGATGGGATAGGATCAGTATAACAAAGTCAATTCAAACAGAAGAATTCATGGAAAAAGCCGGCTTTAAGTTGAGTCTTAGAAGAGTAAAGATTAGGCAAATGTCTCAGATCAAAGCGCAGATCATCCACAGAAAAGGTCCAAAATGGGCAAAAGATCGTAAAGCGTGAGTCTTGTGAGGCAACGTTGGGAGTTTCCGATAGCTAACTGCTGAGACTATAGTAAGGGGAAAGGAGCTGGCAGCTATGCGAGGTATTTTGAACAGCCAAGTATAAGAAGAAGAGCGAAGACTACCAGAAGGAGAACATGAATGGAGTAGTTTAGAGATACAAGCAGGAGCAATACGAAAGACATTATTGTAACTCGTAAAGCAACTTTGTATCTACAACGCTGTTGAATAGGAAGCCAGTGGAACGTACAAAACGCGGATGTTGAACTCTCATATAGAGAAGCGTTAAGGAGCTTTAAGGACGAATCATGCACCAAAATTTTGAACGTTCTGTAGAGGTTAATTAACAGAAAGGACAACTACACATAGTACATGTACCCAGTTATCGATCCCAATGAACAGTGTGTAAGGCTTTGTAGAACACATTGACATGCAGGTGAATGGACTAACAAGGCAGAAAATGATAGAGATGACAGAAAACAAAGGAACAAGATAAAAACAAAGACGAAATTTCTACCACATATTTTCCATTAGGTGGGGTTACTATTTATACTGAAAGAGCCTCCGGCATATCCCCACGGGAATCAGTCTTGAGCTTAGATGAGAACAGGGATGATATTGATGATGCTAGGGAGTTCCATTTCGGTCAGGACTGCGTGGCAGGGTCGTATTCCACGCTTCAACCAGGCCCGAGTGATACAGACACTTGTGGTGTTGGTCTGGTGTTTACCCTTCCATTGAGCCTTTACACATTCAGCAGTGGGTAGGAACTGGTCCATGCTGAAAATCCCCACGATCATGTGAACTGACAGGGTCGGAACTTTCAATCTCCCAGTCACCAGTCCGTTGCACTAGCCACTTGGGTCGCCGTGTTTAGTCGGGTGACGCACACGCAGAGTTATTTCTCACTTCCAGTTGACGGAAACGGAAAGGACTGGTTTGCGTAATCGTGCATCTACAAATAGCTCAGATATTCTTAGGGACACATGTAAATCACAAATAGAGTAGGTGCCTCTCCCCCCCCCCCCACACACACACGCACGCACGCACTACACATAAGCACATACACTCGCACATATACAGACAAGTCCGCAAATACACCACAACACAACCCACACACATACATACACACACACACACACACACACACACACACACACACACACACACACACACACACACACACACACACACACACACACACACACACAACACACACAACGTACTGATTAATCTGAACCAGATACACATTTTATAACGATCTTCTAAAAACAATATCAAAGAAAACAGTCACGTCGAGTCGACATTTCCCTGTTTTTAAAAAGGACACTAGAGAATGGGATTCCCCCACCCCTTCCTCAACCCCATCAACCCCACACACACACAAAAACTCCCAATTTAAAAACAAAAGAAAGCCAGATGATGTGTCGGTGACTGTAGGAAATGGAGTAGGAAATAAGCTGTCGTCACTGTTACCAAAAGAAAGTGTTGATGTGACCATAGACATACATAGAGAGACAGGCAACTAGCTGCGTCACACTGTAGTCATGGATGGGGAGACAGGCAAGTAGTTGTGTCACTCCGTAGTCATGGATAGGGAGATAGGCAGTTAGCTCTGTCATACCATAGACATGGATAGAGTGACAGGCAAGTAGCTGTGTCACACCATAGACATGGATAGAGCGACAGGCAACTAGCTGTGTCACACCGTTGTCATGGAATGGGAGAAAGGCAGTTAGCTCTGTCATACCATAGACATATATGTAGGCATAGCTCTGTCACACCATAGACATGGATAGAGAGACCGGTAGGCATAGCTCTGTCACACCATAGACATGGATAGAGAGATCGGCAAGTAGCTGTGTCACACCTTAGTCATGGATGGGGAGATAGGCAGTTAGCTCTGTCATACCATAGACATATATGTAGGCATAGCTCTGTCACACCATAGACATGGATAGAGAGACCGGCAAGTAGCTGTGTCACACCTTAGTCATGGATGGGGAGATAGGCAGTTAGCTCTGTCATACCATAGACATATATGTAGGCATAACTCTGTCACACCACAGACATGGATAGAGAGACAGGCGACTAGCTGCGTCACACTGTAGTCCTGGAAAGGGAGATAGGCAGTTAGCTCTGTCATACCGTAGACATATATGTAGGCATAGCTCTGTCACACCATGGACATGGATAGAGAGACCAGCAAGTAGCTGCGTCACACCGTAGTCATGGATGGGGAAATGTGCAATAGCTCTGTCATACCGCTGACGTGGATAAGGGACCAGGCCACCATCTCTGTCAAACCTTAGACATAGATATGGAGATAGGCATATAGCTCTGTCATACTATAGACTACATAGGGAGAAGGCATTTTGCTCTGTTAGGGTGCGGCCACACTACGAGCTATGAGCTGCGCTGTGAGCTGCGCTGTAGCGGCGCGACGAGAAAGATGACACTGATTACTGTACAGGCGGCCACACCATGGGCGATAACCGCGCGGATAGTGCTGGCGGCGAGCGACGATAACGTCCCGGGCATTTAACACTATGGATATAAATGGAGAGAACGGCAGCTGGCTGTGTCGCGCCATAGACATCTGTCGGGAGATAGGCAACTAGCTCTGCAATATTCTGTGATCGCCACTGTGTCACAGGAACTCGCGAACATACGGAGCTAAGTGACTTCTGTTAGCGCCCTATGGGTATGGAAGCAGGTGTTTTCCATCCCACACATACCGACTAGCGACTCCTCCCTAGCACTGGCAAACGGGTCTGTTACATGTATCTCATCACTGGCAAGGGTGGTCAGCCAGCGCGTATAGCCATGCAAAAATTAATACATAACACTTCATGCTTTATGTTACATTCCTTCCGTTTCAGAAATATCACCAACTTGTTCGTACAGATTGAATTCAAAAATATGTTTTCTTTAGTGCACATTAGATCGAAATAGAACTGTCTACCGAAATAATGAAATGGCTGTGAATACTTTGTTGGGGGTGCAAAAAACAAAAATGTATCACCGTTCGCTGTAAAAACAGATGAAACCAAAAGTAGGCCGGAGTAGGGAGGCCAAATTGTACCAAGGAAATTTAAATAAGCGCATTTCTAACTTAATCGTGATCTTTTCATTTTTATTGTGTACACATTTATAACCTTCCGAAGGAATATGTTGAAGCGTTAAGCTTTCGATTTCGTAAATATTGTTATAATGGCTACCTGGCTGAACCTGTCTCTCAGTGATTTGCGATCCGGCCGACTTCTTCAGCGCAACTGCTGGGTTGAGAACTGGCTTCAGTGCGCATTGTTGTGTATGCTGTTTTTAACGAAATATACCGATACCGTCGCCATGTTGATGAATTACCTTTAGTTCAATATTGTAGCAAATTTCTTTCATTAAAAAACAGAAGATGATCAATAGACAACTTGAAAGAAAATTGTTCTGAAGAGAGGAGAGAAATTTACGATCAAAATTGACCCAAGATTCTCCCACTTCACCTAAACCCCTCCCCCATTCCAACGGGTTTGTTGTTGTTGTTGTTGTTTTGTTTTGTTTTGGGGTTTTTTGTTTTGTTTTGTTTTTTTGTTGTTTTGTTTTTTTGTTCCTTTAATACGTGAGTGCACGTTGTTTGACCTATAGTAAAATTTGAAAACAAAATCCAAAAAGAAAAAGAAAAAAAGCTCCCAGTTAGTTTTATCGGGAATATAAAAATAGCAAATTATCGTCACATGAATACGACATTAACAACCGACAGTCTTGTACCTCTCACAGTTATTTCAATGTACAAGGGCGTTAATCTGACAAAACGGGAAGGAATCGATGCTGAGATTATCATAAACCAGGAGGTTGCCAAGTTGTCAGTCTGTGTGTCTGTGTCATTAGTTGCGCAATTGCCAGTCACCAGGCGCGATAGTCAGGTGGTTTAAACACTGGTCTTCCGGTTGAAAGGTCTGGGTTCGAATCTGCCTGGGTGCCACCTGGTGCCATGGTCAAGAGTAGAGAATTTCACAATCCTCTAGGTCAACACCGGTACAAACCTGCTTTGTGCCCAAACCCCCATCTTTTTGCTTTCTTATGGAAGCACAAAAGTACCGTAAGCATGTCTTTGTTTCTTTTTTTGTTTTTTTTGGTTTTTCGTTTCTTATGGAAGTAAACGTACCGTAAGCATGTCTTTTTTTGTTTCTTTGTTTTTTGTTGGGTTTTTTTCTTGCTTATGGAAACAAAAGTACCGTAAGCATTTTTTGTTTGTTTCTCTTTTGTTGTTGTTGTTTGTTTGTTTTTCTTTTTGCTTTCTTGTGGAAGTAAAAGTACCGTAATCATGGTTTTTGTTTGTTTGTTTGTTTGTTTGTTTTTCTTTTTGCTTATGGAAACACAAAAGTACCGTAAGCATATCTTTTTGGTTGGTTGAGTTTGGGTTGGGGTTTTTTTCTTATAAAAACAGAAACCTACCCAGCATGTACAAAAAACAAACAAACAAACAAGAAGTCATTCACGCAAAAAAAAAAAAAGTCCACCCATGATTTCGTGTGAACGTTGGAATTACAGTTCAACAACGAAAATTGCCAATCTGTAGGGCAATGATATCAGTTGCTAGTTCACGTTACTATTCATATCTATGATGTGACCTTAGCTATAGATCAAATATTAATGATGTGACTGGTTGAACGTAAGTCTACGTACTTGCTTCAGGCCATACCACCCATTGCGATAGTTACTCGGTAAAGTGTTGGGGCGGCTGAGTCGTTGCGAAACTATTTTCGCCTGTCTGTCATAATTATTTCCTCCCCACTATTTCGAACTGAAAGCCTGTTCATTAATTACGCACAATTTTTATTATTTGTGGCCTCGTGCTTTTCCGGCAGCTAGACGATGATGGTTGCTGGCTGACTGGCTGGCCGTCTGTTCGGGGTTTCTGCACAAGCGGTACTCGGCTGGCTGTGTGGAGGGAGGGTGATGTTGTGTGTGTGTGTGTGTCTGTGTCTGTGTGTCTGTGTCTGTGTGTGTGATGATCAGTCAGTTCTCGGCCTGTACAGCGAAGGAGTAAGACGTGCGTTGTTGTTGTTGGAGTGTGCGAGTTGAAAAGTAGCGTGGGACTTTGGTTTTTGTGGTTGATTTTTTTTTCCTTTTCGTTTGTGTTTTTGAGACATTGGTGTTATTGGAAGTTTCTTATTCTTGTTGAGGTAATATGTTTGTTTTTTAACACCCCCCCCCCCCCCCAATATTTTCTTTCTTCTTGTTCTTGACCTTTTTCGTCTTCTTCTTTTCATCCGCCCCTTCCTTTTTCCTTCTCCTCCTCTACTACTACTACTACGACTACTACTACTACTACTACTACTATTACTACTACTACTACCTCTTCCTCTTCCTCATCCTCCTCCTACTACTTGTACTACTACTACTATTACTGCTACTGCTGGCGATTTTACTACTGCTATTACCACTACTACTTCTTCTTCTTCTCCTTCTTCTTCTTCTTCTTCTTCTTCTTCTTCTTCTTCTATTCCTACTGCTGCTGCCGCCGCTGCTGCTACTATTTCTTCTTTTTTGTATTCATCCTGTCATCTTTCTTTTTCATCTTCCTCGTTCTGTTTCGTCTCCTTCTTCATCTTCTTTTCTTTTTTCTTTTATTTCTTCTTCTTCTTTTCTTCTTCATCTTCTTCTTCCTTCCTTCCTTTTTTCTTTTTTCCCCCGTTGTTTTCTATTTCTCATTCTTCTTCTACTACTTTTTCATTTTCTCTCCTACTTGTTCATTTTCCCCCCTGCTTCTTGCTATCTTTTTCTTCATCCATCTCACCTTCCTTCTCATTTCCCTTTTCTTTTTCTATATCTTCCTCGTTCTCTGTCTCCTAGATCCTCCTCCTTCTCCTTCTTCTTCTTCTTCTTCTTCTTCTTCTTCTTCTTCTTCTTCTTCTTCTTCTCTCTGTGTCTTCTTTAGTTTCTCCTCTGTTTTGTTCTGCTCCTTCCCTGTCTGTCTTTCCTTTGTCCTTCGTCTTACTGCTTCTTTTCGTCTTCTCTGAAACACATCAACATGGTTCTTCTTCAGTTTCGGTTCTATATCTGCTGGTATTTTCATTTGAAGCAAAAGTGTCCTCGTGTGTTTTACAAGTTTATGTAGGATGCTCGTTTTCCTCGGCTAGCTTGAAGTCTTGCTTAGGTAAGGAATTAGTTTATGGCGACAAAAACAACGTGATTTGTCGATCAGACCATTAAAATAATACATCAGTCAGTCATCATTCATTCACCGTCATAAACCAGTTATTGTCAGGTTAACACAAATGTTGTATTGACATATCAGGAATATACTTGACTCAGCTTGGAAGTAATTAGAACAACCACATTCAGAACAAAATTCGAGAAATATGTTTACATTGGGTAAAAATACAATGATTAAATCAACGATCGAATATTTTGCCATTTCTGAGTTCCCGCAGGAAGCTGGTGGATAGGGTGAGGGTGTGAATGGGTTAAGTCATCCAGTTTTGCAGCTGATGGATAGGGTGCGGGAGTGAAAGGTCAAAGTGGCGTAGAAGATAGGATTGAAAAAGGGTTAGCGTACACGAAACTTGTGTGTAAGTGCGATGATCCTTTTATAAAACAAACAAACAAACAAATGGGAATTTGTAAAACAAAAAAACAAGAAAAACAAAATGGGGGAAAAAAAAAGATTCTGAGTCCAGGGCTCTGTCAGACCAGCCAGCCATCCCCAGAACTCGTGTTTGGGGTGAAGGATCGAACCCAGGACCCACCCACCT
>CM060311.1:31140088-31142588 GCA_030674185.1 Monoplex corrugatus | reverse complement strand
ACAGAGACAGCTAGAGAAAGAACAAAAACAGGGAGAGCATCAAGAGAGAGAGAAAGGGACACATGACGAGAGAGACAGAGAGAGAGAGAGAGAACATCAAGTGAGAGACAGAGAGAGAGAGAGCCAGAGAGAGAACGAGTCTGAGAGACAGATAGTGAGACAGAAGGAAAGAGAGAGAGAGGGTGGGTGACAAGGGGCGGTCGAGACAGAATGAAAGCGTGAGAAAGAGACAGAGACTCGAAGAGAATAAGACAAGACAGAGAGAAGGAGAGTGCACGCGAGAGAGAGACGGAAAGAAATAGAACAAGATCAAGAATGAACGTTTATTTTCGGGGTCTTGAGTGGCATGCAGATTATTGCTGTTTTACATCCAGAGCTCTTTCCCAATGGAGGATGTACACTAATAGTAGAAAGAGGGGAGAGAGAGGGGACAGAGAAACACACACACACACACACACACACACACACACACATAATTGACGCCAGTTTTAATGTCGAACCTCTGGCCTGTAAACATGGGCCTGCACATGCACAAATGGCTAATAAAATTTTTAACTTTGAGAGGCAGATAAGACAGACAGACAGAGGCAGAGACAGAGAGTGATCGAGAAAAAGACAGAAACTGAGGCACTAGCTGCAGTGGTTCTCATTTCTCAACGGCAAGAGTCATTATTAATTCAAAGCCTTTTTTCAAACTTGCCATTCCTAATTGATATATATGCCTGACATTAGAAATACAGAAATAGAAATACATCAGTAACATAAGACAACGAAATCAAAGAGTAACAGATTCAGAGTAGTGGAGAGAGAAACAGAGAAAGTAAAGAACATGAAAGCCCCCCCCCCCCCCCCACACACACACACACCAACACATAAATAATCTACTTTGTAGAAAGACAAACAGGCAGGCAGGCAGGCAGGCAGGCAGGCAGGCAGGCAGGCAGGCAGGCAGGCAGGCGGGCTGGCGGGCAGGCAGGCAGGCAGACAAAAAAGAGATTGACTGATCTTTATTTTCAGACGGTAAAGACAGTGACCTAGCACAATGTTGTTCGGTTAATTTTCCATGCCTGTCGTTGAGATAGAGAGATTGATTGATTCATTGATTGATTCATTGATCTTTATTTTCCAACGATAAAAATTTGATTGGTTGATTGATTTGATTGCCTGATTGATTGATTGGTTGATTGATTCATTGATTGATTGATCTTTGCTTTCCAGCCGTAAAGACAGTGACATTTTCTGCCTTGCTAGTCCATCCGCCTGTATGTGCTCGATAAAGTCTTAGGATTGATAATTGGATACATGTATTAAGTGCATTTGGGGCTCTAGGGACATTAGATATGTGAAAGCAATTTTTGGTAATTTAGGCCCGTGTTTGTGTGTGTTTTAGTGTCCTTAGTTATGTTTGAATTTGTATTCAGGTGTTTTTTCTTTAAATCCACTGTGCGATAAATTGGACGGAGTAGTCAACGCCAGGGGTATATCTCCTTAGATTATGTGCGCGAATGCATTGATACGTACATGTACGTTTTTTTCCTTCCTGTTGAAGTATTGTGTATGTTTTGAAACGGTTGTAGCCCTGATATGGCTCTACGCAGTCGGCAGGGCTTTAACCCGTTGACTCCCGCCCCCTATCCACCAACTGCAAACACTGAACACTTTGATTTCCTCACCCTATCCACCAGCTTCCTGCAGGAAGCTGGTGGATAGGGCGAAGGAATCAAAGGGTTAAGTTTTTGCTTTGCTAGCATGGTTGACAATGCAGGATGCTGGTGAACAGGGTGCGGGAGTCAAAGGGTTAAACAAAAATAACAGTAACATCACTGCTGTTGTCAGCTTACTCTGTTGCGGACAGTGTCTTCCTCGTGGATGGTGTTGATGCCGCGGCTTATGAGGTTGGTTTCAGAGGGAGTGTCCTTGTATCGCTGTAGTGGTCTTCCCATGTAGCCGTGTCCTTGCTTCAGCTTTCTGTACAGGAGTATCTTTCATCATCATCATCAAGAACCCTGCCGCATGGCGTTGGCGATCATGGCCCTCCATGTGTATCTATCCCTTGTTACCGCAGGCACATCTTCCACCCTCTCTGTCCTCGGCCATCCTGCAAGTCCGTCCAGTATTTTTCCTTGAGTCTACCTGGTGCTCTCTTTCCCTCCAGCTTTCCTGTTGTGACCAGATGCTATAATTCCCCTTTCCTTATAAAATGGCCTATAAATGTTGCCTATCTTTTCCTGATCTTCCTTATCAATGATCTTCTTGTGTCTGCCTCCATCAAGAGTATCTTTAGGATTCGATTATTTTCCATACTACGGACAGCGATCCCCGTCCAACGAAGCCGACATTTACTTGAGAGACTAAACATAAATTAACGGTCAAGCGGGAGAGAAGGGGAAGAGAGAGAGAGAGAGAGAGAGAGAGAGAGAGAGAGAGAGAGAGAGAGAGAGAGAGAGATTTATTGGCGTATGCGATTTATACAGAAGGCGAGAAGGCCGGACAGGGGTGA
>CM060311.1:31132588-31135088 GCA_030674185.1 Monoplex corrugatus | reverse complement strand
TTGCTTGAAACGATACACAACATCAAATGCATGTGAAAGAACACAACTTCAAAATGAGATGCAGCTCCAGTTCCTTGATTGCTTAATAGATGTAAGGATGGAAATGTGAAACCTACACGTAGGCTAGGTCGTCTGAGATCAAACACGGACCCACGCGCACACACGCACACACACACACACACACACACACACACACACACACACACACACACACACACACACACACACACACACACACACACACACAACACAACACAACACAACACAACACAACACACACACACACACACACACAACACACACTTAGACGTGGCTAACGATCGCAGGCACGGGATACCATTGAGATGGAACCTCCACGGAATGCGCGCGATTATCCTGACGACAAGAATAAGAACAAAACCATCGACCGACGTTTTGTTAGTAAGGGTGTACACTTGTGGTACACCTAGCCATACTCAGATGTTCCAGGTAGCAAGAGCACACCAACGGGGTCAGTCGACCGAGAGTCTGAGAGCATCACTCCACGTCTATCCACCGGTTTTAGGTCTCTGTCAACCGCCTGGCGTCTGTTCATTTTTCGTCTTTCCCTCCTTCGTTGTTCTCCAAGGTTCCATATCCCAACTTGGGTTGACAGGTCTGGAAGACGGCAGTTTGTTTGGTATGGCCCAGCCAACTCAGTCGACGCTTGCAGATGATGTTGATAACTGGGATCTGTTCGGATTCTTGACCTTATTGCATCCTTTGTCACAAAGTCTTTCTATTTGATGCCCAAGATCATGTGGACGCGCTCGAGGTCAAAGGAGTCAAGCTCCTTCTCTTTGCTTGTTTTTAGGTCCCACGTTTCACAGCTATACAGGAAAGTTGACAGAACGTTGGGAGTTGTAAAACCGCAAATTTAGGTTGAGGGAGATTCTCTCTTTTTTTTTTTCTTTTTTTTTTTTACAGCTTGTTGAATGTTGCCGTTGCTTTGCCCATGCGACAGTTCAGTTCTTTAGTCATGTCGCTTGATGTTAGTCATGAAATGATCTGTGCTGTGCTTCGGTTCTTACGGCCAGAGACAGGTGACGTAACCGCATAAACCTGTCCACCGATCGAAGAGATTCAGCTTTCTCCTACTTCTCCTTCTTTTTCTTCTTCGTCTTGTATTTCCTTTTTTTTTTCTACTCTTTCTCTTTGTCCTTTTCTTCTCGCTCTGTTTTTTCTCCTTTTTTACTGTCTTTCTTCCTTCCTTTTCTTCTTCTTCTCTTCTTCTTCTTCTTCTTTCTTCTTCTTCTTCTTCTTCTTCTTCTTCTTCTTCTTGTTCTTCTTATTTCTCTATATTTCTTGTTCTTCTTTTTCTTCTGCTTCTTCCTCTTCTTCCTCTTTTCTTCTTTTTTTTTTTTTTTTTTTTTTTTTTTCCCTTCTTCTTTTTGGTCGTATTCTTCTTCTTCTTCCTTCTTCTTCTTCTCATTCGTTCTTCTCTTGCTACTATTTCTTCCCATTTTGCTTCTTTTTCTCGTTTTACGTCTTGTGTTTCTTTCTTCTTTTCTTTCTTGTCTTCCTCCTCCTTCTGCTTCCTCCTCCTTCTCATCTTCTCCTCTTTCTTCTTCCATCTCTTTCTCGTTTTGTTTCGTTTTTTTGTTTTTTTTTCATTTTTTCTTTCTTCTTCTGATTCTTTCTTTCCTCTCCCTCTCCTCTTTTTTCTTCTCCTCTTACTTTTCTTCTGTCCTTTTTTCTCTTCTTCTCCGTCTGCTCCTCCTCCTCTACCTTCTCTTCCATGTTCTTTTTCACCTTCTCCTTTTCTTCTTTATTATCCTCCTATTTCTCCACTTCTTTCCTCCTCCTCCTCCTCCCCCCCCCCCCCCCCCATCTCCTCCTCTATGTCTTTCTCTTCTTCCTTCATCTATTCTGCCATCTCCTTCTCCTATTTGTTTCTCGTTCTCCTCCTCTTCCTCTTCCTCCTCTTCTTCCTTCTGCTTCTCCTTCTTTTTTTCCGCCTCCTCCTTCCTCGTCCTTTGTCTTTTTCTTCTCCTGTTCCTTCTCCTTGTCTTCCTTCTTCTCCTCCTCTCTGCCTTTGCCTTTCCTCTTCCGTCAGCTTCTCCCACTTCTCTTACTTTTTCTCCTTCTCTCTCTCTTCCTCCACCTCCTCTTCTTCTTCATCTCTGTCTCTACTCCTCCATGTCCATGTCTTCCTCTTCCTGCGTCTCCTTCTCCTCTTCTTTCTACTCCTATTCCTTCTGCATCATATCAATCACTATCTTTGCCTCTTCTTTCTTTTCCTCTTTCTCTTCCGATGTTCTTTCTCCTCCTCCTTCTCCTTTTTCATTTTTTCCTTCTCCTATATCTCTATCTCCATCTTCTCCTCGGCCTCCTCCCCCTTCTTCAGATTATCCACAGTCTTGTTATCGACTGTGTCTGTTAAGAAGACAGAATGGGAGGGGAAAAAAAAACAAGCATTACGAAACAAAAGAAAGAAGAAGAAAAAAAAAAGGAAAAGAAAGGGAAGGCAAACAAGGATTTG
>CM060311.1:30977588-31127588 GCA_030674185.1 Monoplex corrugatus | reverse complement strand
TGCTAGAGGAAAGACAAGACGGCCAAGACATTTTAGCATTCTTTCCTTTTGTACATGAAGTGTCTGCTTCCTACAGGAATTTTTTTTTCTCATATTTCTCAGGGTGTTTGTGACTTTCATGAGGCAACAGATGAAATGAAATTTGATGTGATGTGAGGGCAAGTGTAGACTGCCACAACAATGAAAACAAAATGTAAATATTGTCAGAAAGTTTTGAGAAAGCGTTGTTCCCGTGAGATCCTCAGAAAGAGCTTATATTAGGCACTGGGTTTTTGTTTGTTTGTTTGTTTGTTTTTGTTTTTGTATTTGTTTGTTCGTTCATTTGTTTTTTGTTCAGTGTGACCTAGGCCTGGGCGCCATGACTTTCAACTAATGCAATCATGATTGGTCAACAGTCAAGATCTTTATCCTAATTTTTGTCAAGAATCATCCAGAAAGTACAGAGAAGAACTTGCTGATACATCTTTGTTACATACACATTACATATACACAGATACAGACACACAGATGCAAAATCATGTACTTGGTTTTTAAGAGTTTTTCAATGTGCCATCTTGGACATAGCCAGTATGTTTTTTATAGTTGCGCTTGAACGTACTGAACTCAAGTGAATGAGGTACTAAGAATCAGTAATATACAGGATCACTTATTGTTGAAACATCACTTACGCATGAAGCCATCGATTTTTTTTTTCAACAGCACCTGGAGGCATGTCACAGACCTTTTCATTAGCATCTGTGAACGGCATTATGTGAATATTGTCTGTAAGTGGACAAGGATTTGCGAAATATAGACGCTTCATTTGTGTAAGCTCAATAAGTAATGCAAACTGTGTAGCAACTCTTCGATATTCAAGTGGGTAAATGTCGAACGTCTAACATAAAGGTTCTAATTTCGATCTGTGTGGACACTTCTGCCTGATAGTTAAAGGATAGAAATTTGTGGGATCTCCTAGATAAATATGTGTGCACCTGCTGGTGCTTAAATCCTGATTACGTGTATGAGCATGCAAAATATCAAATGTGCTCGTTAAAGATCCTGTGAGTCATGTCAGTGGCTGGCTTTTGAAACCTGAAAATACTTACCATAGAAATAACGGCACATTTGAAAAAAAACCTGTCTTTTAGGTGGTAACTTTTCCTGTCAGAAAAATAAGTATCATTCTCTCTCTCTCTCTCTCTCTCTCTCTCTCTCTCTCTCTCTCTCTCTCTCTCTCTCTCTCTCTCTCTATCTATCTCTCTCTCTCTCTCTCTCTCTCTGATATTACAGTTTTGCACTATTTTGATGTCTTTATGCTATTGTGCTACTGTGGTTCTCTTGCATTCGTATAGATACTGCAGAGATAAATAATGTACTTGTAAATGGGTATTATAGTGTACTTGTATGTATTAGTGTAGGCTTCAATAGGCGAAGCTTACTTCTTTCCTGTCCATAATGCTATTACCATGTAGAGCAGCAGCGAAGGTTTTCCCTGTGTGTCTTTTCTGAGCCAGTCTCTGTATAGTAACCCCAAGTGTGTGTCAAGGCCGTAAAATTCCTTTTGTTGTTCATCACCAGGTGTTCTTGGGTATTCCTTCTCTTCCTTTTGGACTCGATTGAAAGACAGTCAGGGTATTCTACCCGCTTCAGATGCCTAATTCATCTCCCATCATCTGTTCATAATGATTATGACCATACACTTTTGATTGCATTGGGAAAGTAAGTGTTGGATGGAGATGTATTGGGCCTGAAGATTCACATGATTCTTTGGAGGTTCCATGAATGGAAATTTGATAGCTTGGTAAGGTCGCTTTCCTTCATCTCCCATCCTTTTCTGAGCCATAAGTATGGTGGAAAGGACACAGTTCTGAGCCTGTAGTGGAGCTGTGTCCACATCTTTACTGTATGAGATTCAAACATGCTGCGAGGTCAGGGTTACTGCACTTTGCTGGCACTGGGAGTGAACCTTGAAACATGATTCCTCGATTGAAATTATCTTTCATATTCTTATTATGAGTCTTTTTCATGAGAGATTCATCTTGCTCGGACAATCCCATGTGCACCCCTCTCAAATCTCCCAGCAGTAATCTGACAAACTCCTTGATCCTGCGCCAGATTCTGTGCACTGGAAAAAGTTTTGAAATGGGAGGGGGTGAGACCTATGAAACAGTGACACCACAGGAATGATTGGGGCATTAAGATGGGCACCAAAACAAGCCGTTTTATTAATGTTGTGAGGTGGGATTGAACTTGCGACGTGAGATGTGGTGTCAACAGTCCTATCAAGAAAGCTTGCCAATTTTTTGTCCTTAAAGATTTGAACCCACAATCCCAGCGTTACCTACATGACACTTTAACCAGCTAAGCTTACAGGGCATTTTGACTCAGGAGATACCTAAAAAGAAAAAAAGAACTTTTTGCTGATAATATACTGGCAGCCAGCAGAGACTTTTATGAAGGGTTGGAAAAAGCAGTTAGTATGTGCCACTTAAGGCAGATGTCTCCAGTTATTGCCTTGACACACGTGTCTGCAGAAAGTGGGCTTTTGAGACACACCTGTGGCACATGTTCGATTGATCTGATCCAAGATATGGCTAGGAAGACATACTATAAGGGTCTGATTGTTGTGATTATTACACAGCTGTGTATTTTATTTCAGTAACGGATGCTTTTATGGTAATCCAGTGTTGAAATGTTTTCATTTGTACGTATCATAATTTGATAATTATTTAAGCATGTGTGCGTGCGTGTGTGTGCGTGTGTGTGTGTGTGTGTGTGTGTGTGTGTGTGTGTGTGTGTGTGATGTGTGTGTGTGTGTGTGTGTGTGTGTGTGTGTGTGTGTGTGTGAACGTATATGCTCATATAACGTGAACCAAGTTGTTCATTAGAGTAAACACCTCTCTCTCTCTCTCTCTCTCCTCTCTCTCTCTCTCTCTCTCTCTCTCTCTCTCTCTCTCTCTCTCTCTCTCGCTCTCTCCCTCCCCCCCCCCCCCCCTGATATTCCAGTTTTGATGTCTTTATGCTGTTGTAGTTCACTTGCATTCATATAGACACTGCGGAGTTGTTGAGGGCTCGCTGGTTCCGTTCATGGAGTCGTGGAGTCAGGGATCTGAATTTTAATCTCAAGTTCAGTGCCCCAGCCTGCAGCATAGAAAGCGGTTGTTAGCAGCCCATCTTAACTCTCCAGTCATTCTGGTGGTGTCAGCTTGGAGTGTTGTACTTGTAGGCCCCTGTTGTCTGAGGCCGACGTACTCTTTCATTTCGCTGAGTTGCCAATCTATAATACTGTCCATATCTATGATTTGACCCTGCGTCCCAAAGTCTCGCATCTGTACCGATAATGTGACTTGTTCAGTTGTTGAATCAGAGTGGCAGCCGTTTTTCACAAAAATAGTCAGGGTATCTTATCTTGTTAAATCATAGCCGCAACGGAGTGAGGTATTGATGTGTGTTTTCTTTCTTTGTGGTTTGGAATTTACATTGTGGTTTTGTTTATCAGTTGTGGGTAGGGTGTGTGTGCGTGTGTGGTGTGTGTGTGTGTGTGTGTGTGTGTGTGTGTGTGTGTGTGTGTGTGTGTGTGTGTGCGTGTCCCTGGTATTGCGTGTCACCTTAACCACAATATCTGGGTGTGACTGCATGTGTGTCAGCGTATTATGATGAAATATGTGTTGATGTTTGGATGTATGAGTGTGTGCATATGTGTGTGGTGTATGTGGGAGTGATAGTGTGTATGTGAGGCTCAGGTGCTCGTGTGTTGGCTGTGCTTGTGAGTTTGCACATATGTGTGTTTTGTGATGTGTGTGTGTGTGAAGGGGGTGGTAGTGGTTTTTATGTGTATGTTTGTGCACGTGTTGTATGGATGTATGTGTCTGTCTGTCTGTCTGTCCCTGGAATTTTATCGTACTCTGACCACATGATCTGGGTATGGCTACGTGTACGAGCGTGTTATGAAGTAGGGGGTGTTTATGCATGTATGTGTTGTGTCTACGTGTGTGTATGGTTGTATATGTATATGTATGTTTGTGTGTATACGTGTGTGTTGTGCTTCTATATGTGTATGTATTTCTGTCTGTCTGCACACACATGCAACAGAAGCAGGTATTGTGGATTGTTTTAATGATTAATATCTGTATTGTTACCCCACCCCTCCTTTTTCCTTCGCTGTCTGGACAAAATGTTTGTGTTTTTTTGCGTGCTGGATCTGTCCACTCTAGATGTGTTTGACTGATTGATTTATTTGACTCAGTTTTACGTCAGCACTCACATCAGATCAGGCGTTATGGCAGTCAGAGAGAACCATCCCATAGAATGGGGAAATAAAGGGAGGGGGGAAGTATCATATCTAATTTTACACTGACACTATCAGAACAACATTTGTGTTAAGTTCTGTACACTAAGTGTCATATCTAATTTTACACTGACACCACCAGAACAACATTTATGTTAAGTGCCGTACACTAAGTATCGTATCTAATTTTACACTGACACTATCAGAACAACATTTGTGTTAAGTTCTGTTCACTAAGTGTCATATCTAAGTTTACACTGACACCACCAGAACAACATTTATGTTAAGTGCTGTACACTAGGTATCATATCTGATTTTACACTGACACCACCAGAACAACATTTATGTTAAATTCCGTACACTAAGTATCATACCTAATTTACACTGACACCACCAGAACATTTATGTTAAGTTGTGTACACTAAGTATCATATCTTATTTTACACTGACACCACCAGAACAACATTTATTTTAAGCTCTGTACACTAAGTATTATATCTAATTTTACACTGACACCACCAGAACAACATTTATGTTTTAGTCTCTGTACACTTCATTACCATGATTATTGAATCTCCCTTTTAAAAAAAACTGTGTTGGGATGGGGTGGGGGGAGGGTTAATTTATATTAATCAGAAAGAGGGGTCTGTAAGAGCTTAAATCATCACTTTTTTGAGAAAGACAGTATTTTCTTAAGAACTTTTGACCATTTTCACTTTTGTGACAGTTTACTGTTGTTTTCACTTCACGTCAGTTTCTATTTCATCTAATGTTTCCTCAAAGTTACAGTGACGTTGAAAAGCACAACTTCTGGATTTTTTGGTAATTTTTTTTAACATGAAGGGGGAGATTATTTGAATGGCTTGACCATCAGTTGTTGGGGTTTGTTTTGTTTTCTTTTGTTTTGTTTTTGGTTTATGGTTTCTTATGTCTGTTTTTTTTTTTGGGGGGAGTTGGTTTGGTTTGGTTTGGTTTGATTTGGCTTTTGTTTCGTTTTTGGTTTTTGTTTGTTTGTTTTGTTTTTGATATTCTGGGCATGTAAATCGATACCAACTTGATCCTGATCATAGTCAATTTTTCACAAAATTGTGGACTACATTTTGACCTCTGCAAGAGGCCTTCATTAGACCTGGTGTTGGCTGTGTGCTAAGGTTTGTCTGTTGTGTGGGAGACGGTCTGCTTGCAGTGACAATTTCGCTGTCGGGTTGCGGGAAGCTCAAATCCTGCATTTCTGTCCAGTGATGGTCGACCCTCCATGATAGACCCTGCTTGTCTACTGTGTCTTCTTCAGATGAGACTCTCAGAGGGCAGAATCTGCTTTTCTCAAGTTTTTTCCATGAAATGTTGTTGTCCTGTTACATACAGTGTTTTCCCATCACTGTTGATAATGATGATAAGAATTATGATGATAATCATAGTAATACTTAACTGTTATTATATTATTGTTGCTGTTCTTGTCATTTTTGTGGTGGTGGTGGTGGTGGTGGTATTATTCTTATTCTTATTTTTGTCATTATTTTCATCATCATTATTATTATTGTTGTTGTTATTATTATTATCTGATATCGTGGCTATCATTATCATTATCGGCATCATTATTGTTGTTGTTATTATTATTAATGTTGTTGTTGTTCATTGTTGTTGTTATTACTATTATTATTATTGTGGTTGTTGTTGTTGTGGTTAATAGTTGCTTTAGATGTGTACTTAATTTTCTTTTCCAGGTTTTTTTGTTCAGGGTCATCAAGGTGATGTGTGTATTTTGAGATGGATATAGCCCTGATAATTCTCTGTGGAGTTGGCTGGATTTTAAGCATCAAAAAGAATAATAATAATAATAATAATGATAATGATAATAATGTTGCTATACTTACTATTATTGTTACTGTTTACTTCTGTTTTCTCTGCTGACAGGCAGTGCATCCAAGGACAAGGAGTCTGGTGGTGTGCATCCCCACCACATTGCTGTCACTCCCACCCCTCCGCCTGCCATTGTGCCCATCGCCGACAGAGAACACCCCCCTGATACTGACAACACTGACAACATCAACAACGCCAATTCTGAAGGACCTTGGTTTGATTCTGACAGAGCTGCGTCCGTCCCAGAAACCGATCACTCTGGTCCCAACCAGTTTGACCCCAATTCCAGCAGAAACCAGCCCAGGCCCAGGCCTAGTTCTGACACGGACAATTCAGGGCCTGGTTCTGACACAGGTTCATTTGTGCCAGACTCCAACAGGGACGGCTTCGGTGCCGAGGGAAGCAGCTCTTCCTCGGGCACTGCGCAGGACAGAGGCCAAAACGGTCCAGGGCGCAGAGACCCGGATCATTCAGATTTGAATGCCAACAACCGAGGTTCAGGCCGGGACAACTCCAGAGAGTGGCCCACCACAGGGGACCAAGGGAGTGAAGGTAAAGGAGACAGGAGACCCGGCCCCAGAGACAATTCCGTCAGTGCCACAAGACCGCGTGTGGATGGTGCAGGGGCTGGTGTAGGGGACAATCCAGTGCATAGAGGGGGAGACATGTCCACCCAGGCCACAGGGTCAGGGGGTCAGTCCGGGGGCAGCGTCACAGAGGCCAACTTGACGGTGCTGTGCGTCAATCACACCCAGGGGGTGCCCACCCTCAGGACCCTGCCTAGCAACTCTGAGCCGCCCCTAGGGGTCATGAAGGAGATGTTCACTGTGGTGCAGTTTGTCAGAGGTAAGATTGGTATCTCACATGTTGCTGGTGTATATGTGTGTCCGCATGCGTGCACACATGTAAGTGTGAGTGCATGCATATGTGTGCATGTGCGTCTCTGTGTGTGTCAGTTTATGTATTTGTGAACAAAATGTACAGCCATACATCTTGATCACGTAATTATGTTTTATTCATCAACAGACATTTGCCATGGCACAGAAAATGTGGCAGCAAACATACAAACAAATACAAAATCCCTTGCAAGATGGAAACTGTTAAAAAAAAAATCGATTGTCACATGACAAGTGTTCGATTTTTATTCATTACATATATCATTACATGAGCCAGTAACATGAATCATAGACATATGTAAATATGAACTTATCTAATGTATTTGTGTCTCAGGTCACCAAGAAAAGGCCGTTCTGTACCTCATGCTGGGCGTATGCGTCGGCCTGATCCTTCTTCTTACGGCCGTGCTGGGGCGGTGTGTGCTACAAGCTGAAACACAACACACATGCCAAGCTGGACATGACAGAACCAACCCACAGTCGGAACGTCAGTCATTTAGTGCACCACATGAACCACCACAGCGTGCTCGAGACCCCCATGTTGGAACACTCAGACTCCATCGACCGTATTGAGGTGGTTCGCTTTGAGCCACGTGGTACCATGAGATCCGGCTACCACAGTACCTTGCACAGCGATTCAGGGGACAGAAGTCTTAATAACTACTATGGGTGAAAGTGTTCAGGTCTTCAAAGTGATGGTTGTGTTCAGTCATAATTTTGGGGTTTTTTTCAATTTGTGTTCTTGTGTTCTGCCTGGCCCTGTTTTGTTTCCGAGAACTGGACCATAGTCAGTGCAGAAACAAAACAGATAATACCAATAATTCTTTCCGAAGGTGTGCCACCAAAGATGCCAAGTGTACACAGCTTCCTGCTACTTCGTTATCAGATGAAACTTGGCTGTGTGTTACTGAAAAAAAGTGAAACTCAGTGTTGCTTTATTCACGAACTGTGCATTGAAGAGTGGAGTTCTAACTGGTAATAATGTTGTGGAATGTCTGAAGCTGATGACAAGCAGAACTAGATGAGAAACATAAACATTGTGGACTGAAAATGCATTAAAAAAATTACATCTCAACATTGTGTGCATTGGAAGTATTACTTCATTCCTTATAATAAGTAATTGGGATATGCAAGTCTCATCAAGGTCAGTGATATTTATTCAGAAAGGCATGTCTCAGAGTGGCTGCGGTAAGAGCAAGTCATTGCTTTTTGTAATGGTCCAAACATTTTGTGTTTTGAATGCCAGTGTCCTTGAAACTGAATATTGGGTTAGTTTTAACATCATCAAAACATGAAGGTAGCAAAAGAGGAATTTAACGTAACAATATATGGTGGCATCATAATAAGAACATTCAGTGGAACCATAGAGAGAAAAATTCTGTCACACTATCTGTGTTGAGCCAGACATGGAGAAGGTGCTTGGAAAATAAGATGAAGGCGTCTGGATGGACATGGGCCCAGTTAAAGAGGACAGACCAGATCCGAGTCCACTGGAGAAGAGTTGTTGCAACCCTATGCTCGCCAAGGAATCTTCAGGAATAAGTCAAGTATCTTGGTAGCAGAGTTGGAAAATGTGACAATTTCTGTGTACATTGGCAATACGTGACAGTGTCCCATTACATGTGTGTACATACAACAACTGTTGTCCTTGCCATTCCTGTGCAGTTGGGAGAATAAAATCAGCCTTGGGCCATGGCCGGAGACTGAAATAATTTACACAGGAGTCCATGAATTCAGTCTGGAGCCATGGCCTAAAGACTGAACTTTGCAAATGCACCATATCTGAATTTGTACAAAACTGCACTTGAAACTGCGTGGTGTGAATATACTTTAAGTAAAATAGTGTTGCGTATTTGTAAGAATTGCAGTGTTTTGAAGAACTGGATGTTAGGATTACTGTATCTTGCTATACAAGTAGACATCTCCCTGAATCTGATTTATATAAAACTGGTTGATTTAACTAAAGAAATAAACAAAACTTAAAAGATAAACAAAAGTCATGGAACAATATCAATTCTTTTCAGCCTGAACCACAAACAATTTTTATGTCTAAAGAAAGCATTGGTAAACATAAACAAAAATCATGGAACAATGGTACTTTTTCCAGCCCAAATCATTAGCAATTTTAATGTCTTAAGAAAAGACTATTAAGTAAACAAAAATTATGGAACAATTGCACTTTTTTTCAGCCTAAATCACAAGCAGTTTTCATGCCTAAAGAAAAGCTTGTTAATAAATAAACAAAAATTATGGAACAATGGTATTTTTTACAGCCTAAATCACAAGCAGTTTTCATGTCTAAAGACAGTATTGATTCCACTCAGAACAGAAACAAAATTTTGTCTGTGTGTCTGATGCTGTAAATGACAAGAGCATGAAGTAATCACACATTTCTGATTTATCAGAAGCAAATGCATCAGTAATCACCGCCAGATAAAATGTGCATACACTGTAAAACTGAAACAAAAAGCACGCAGACAATCAATATCAGCACCAAAATAATTGAGAGAATAAGCGAGGCATTTATTTGACAATGTTTGTTCCAGATTCTGTCATACTTTTAGAGCTGCTTGCTGAAGAACTCAAGAGATATAGCAGACTATAGATAATGTTATGATCGTGGAGAAAAAAAATCACTTATGTCATTGTTGTGAAACAGAAATCTGTCCATAAGTCTAAATCGTTGTGTTTTCCAACATTGTACATACATACAAGACTTTTGTTAGTAATGAATAAGCTTTCAGGAGAAATCAGCCTCATATTTCAGCATTCAGAGAAAAATATAATGACATAATTTTGAAATCCATACTGAGAGGGTGTATGCAGTAGGGTTTCTGATAGAAAACCAAGTACGGTCCACACATTAAGCACACTTTATATGTGTTGTTTCTCTTGTCACCTTGAGGCTGTTATTACTTGTTCATAAGCCTGTGTATCATCTGTAACTCTTCCATTCCCTCATCCTGTCCACTTACAGGAAGCCAGTGGACAGAGTGAGAGAGTGACAGGGTCAAGTTAGGCATATCAAATGTGGTTAGCTTCCTGATGAATTGCAGTACAGAAATGGTCTTTTCTCATTCATGCCATATTCATTATTGTGATGATTACAATGCTGATGAAAGAAGTGAACAAGTCGGACAAGATTTTTCACATGATCTTTCTAGCATCTTGTATTTAAAATGTGTGAATGCGTGCTTGCATGCATGCGTGTGTGTGTGTGCACGCATTCCCCTTTGTTAGCGGTTTCAGGTCTTCTTTTTGATGATGTGTGATGCAGGCCATGTTTTCCACAGATATTCTCATTTCAGAATGTGTTCATAAATTCTTTTTACTTCATAAAACTTCAGCTAAGACAAGGGAGAACTGGTTTGGGTAAAGGTAGATTTTCCATCTTCCATTCTGACTGCACAAGTTCGATCCTGACTCAGGAAAAACTGTGTATGCACAACCTTCAGTCTATCTGACTGTGAATGGGTACCAGACCCTGTTTAGGGTTAGTGAAGGTAAAGCAGACAGGGAGAGGAGATGGGTACTGTCTTCATGCTGTTGACATGAAGAAAAACTGCGATCTCTACTACCTCAATCTTCAGCAACCTTATGGTTGTGGGACAACCCATCCATCTTTAACCCTTTGACTCCTGCACTCTTATTCACCAAATGCAAAAACTTAACCTTTTGACTCCCTCACCCTATCCACCAGCTTCCTCCCTCACCCAATCCACCAGCTTCCTGCAGGAAGCTGGTGGATAGGGTGAGGGAGTCAAAGGGTTATGTTGTTTTTGATTTGCTAGCATAATTGACAGTGCAGGATGCTGCTGGACAGGGTGCAGGAGTCAAAGGGTTAAAGTCAAGACAAGTGGATAGTAAGCTTGGTCACCTACGCTCCAAGTAACTCCTTCCTCTTCAGTTCTGTTTTGTCTCCAGATACCAACTGTTCTGCACATGGTACAATCTTAGGAATTAACTACAGTTTGGCTTCATGGAACCTTTTGGGGAATTAAAAGTAATTGCCATTTTTGGAGGATGGGATTCGGCCTGATAATACATAATTTCTTTTTTTTGAAATGAGCACATGAACAAATAGGGCAATATGTTTATGAATTTAAAATTTTGTGATCTTTTGCGTAATTGCCGTTTGATATTGTTTACATGCTACATGTTGTTTTGCATACCTCTCCTCTGTTATGTCTTTTTTTTTTTTTTTGTCAGATGAATATGTTGATCGATGCAGTGTCTTATCAACCTGAATTGATGTCAATCCGTTTCATACCCCGCATATTGAGATGTGTTACTGTTGTCACTGTTTGCATAATATGTGATCATCATTCACTGTTCATATTTCTTACACCTATTTCAGACAATGATTTGTTGTACACCTTAATTTGTACATTGAATACAGATTTTTTTTTAAATGCTTCATAGATGATGTCAGAGTGTGAATGGCAGTTGAGAGGTTTGGATTTGCAAGAAAGATCTGTGGATACATTGCCATGAAGATGTGAGTTCTTGTGAGTTTTTGTGTTAAGCAGAACTGGAAAGGAATGGCTTTTTTATTGCTTGGATGATTTAGTGTCCTGGCTTCTGTATATATATAGTTACTGGCAGCCCTTTGTTTCTGTTTCACATCTTTAGAGATCCTCCATTACAAAAAAGTCATGGTCACAGTTTTTTAGGGCTCTCATTTTCCATACTGTTTCAGTGGTATTGTTCCCGCGCTACTCATTTATTTTTGATTAATGCATTTCATTTTTTATGCTTATAATGTATATGTAGAATAGCAAGGATTAGCTGCGAGACAAATCCAGTAGGATCTGATGATGTTTTCCTCCAGTAAAAAAAAAAGTGGTTCCAAGTTTCCTCAGCATTTCACTAACCAGAACCTATTCAAAGTCTTAATGCCTGATAGTTGTCCATGAGGGCCAGCAGTGTCAATCTACCAGAAGCCACCATCAGAGGAGACTCTATATTGCTGCTGGGCCATTTCGATGGTGTTCAGTAGTGCCTGTTATGAGCCAATATATGCAGGACATTGTCTACTGATCACGCTCACAAAGTTGGTTTCCAGGTGTTGGAGGACTGCCTCGTTCTTTGTACCAAACACAGAATAAACCACGTTGCTTACACTTGTTTCACTCATTTTAAGTCAGATAAAAAAAAAAGCAGTGAAATCTCAGCCAGCATCCTCAGAATTGATTACTCTTTTCCCAAACCTTGGACTCAAGATTTGATGTCGCAAGTTCAATCCCAGCTCATAACGTGAAAACTGGCCTGTTCACTGCCCATCGTTTGCTCCAATCAGTCTGGTGGTATCATCATTTTAGTGTTACAAGGTTCCGTTCTTACCCCTCCCCTACTTCTCATTTCCATTTCAAGACATTGCAAGTGCATAGGATTTTGCACAGGCTCACGGAGCCAAACGATTATTGGCATATTGGATGAAGTGCATGTGGAATTGTCCAGAGCGACAATTCCCTCTTGAACTATCTCCAAATAAAGATTCAGGTGGAACAGTTATATAATTCGCTGACAGATTGAAAAGTTTAACACCTTGTCGCCTTTTGTTTTAGAACCAGCTAAAAAGATGGAAAAGTTATATAATTCGCTGACAGATTGAAAAGTTTAACACCTTGTAGCCTTTCATTTTAGAACCAGCTAAAAAAAAAAAAATTTAAGACGCTGCTTGCATTTTTATTTCTGCTTGGAAAACATTTGTAATTTTTTTTTCCTACCTCTTCTTTGGCACTGTTCCAGTTCCGTTACCTCCACACCATTTATTTCAGATCTCCAACTCCCTCCAAACCCACTGAAATTAGGAGGTCAAGGCATGAAGAACCACTGACCCATTGACAGTTTTCACTGTGCCATGATGATGACAATGGGAATGATTGTGATGTTGGCATGGAGTCCCATTTTGGATTGAGACTGCATAGCAGGGCTGTAATCTGCACTTACTTTCATACTGTATCCTAGCATCAGCCAGGCCCAAGATATACAGACACTTGCAGTGCTGGTCAGGAAATCTAAGCAACACCCTCAGTGATGCACCTGGAAAGAGCATGAGACTTGATTGTGCAGTTCCCAAGTCTTCTCATCAAACCTGTAGCATGCTCATCTGTGGTTAGGGACTGGTTATGGCCAGGGGAAAATATCAGTGATTTTTACAGGACTGATGCTAGGATGACACAAAAAGATCATTGATAAGGAAGATTAGGAAAAGACCAGCAACATTTATAGGACATTTTATGAGGAAAGGGGAATTAGAGGACCTGGTCACAACAGGAAAGCTGGAGGGAAAGAGAACACCAGGTTGACCCAGGGAGAAAATATTGGACGGACTTACAGAGTGGCTGAGGACAGAGAGGGTGGAAAATGTGCTTGCGGTGACAAGGGATAGATGCATATGGAGGGCTATGATTGCCAACTCCATGCAGCAGGGCACATAATGATGATGATGCCAGGGTTTCAAACCAGTGACCTTTTAGCTGGTAGTCTGTTGAGCTAACCACTACGCCAGTTGTCTGGTGTGATTATAAAACATGTCTGAAGTTATGGCTGTTACACCACTTTTCCCCTGTCTAGCTCATGCATGGGAGTTAACTCTTAGTGTGGTCAGTATCACACGTTTCATTTATTGCAGTACATCTTCCAACACATTTTGAAAAAAAGACCATCACTGCTGCCATAATGAATAAGTTCTAATGAGACTGTAATCATAAGGAAAGCCTGTTTTGATGTTGAAGTGCATGGTAGGGGAAAGAGGGTGGTGACATCACAGAGGTGAATAAAACACTTGTCTGTATACAGTATGCTGGTTTGTTTCTCTTCCTCAGATTTATGACATTCAGTAATTTTATTACGTTTAAAGAATACAAACCAGAAACATGTATTTAATTAATGAAACATGACATGCACACACAAAGTTTGGGGCAACTGACCTTTATCAAGCGTACAAAAGCGACGACATAGTTAGCAAAATTTAGAACAAAAAAATTACATCTGATTAGTGATAAGTTAGTTTCATTTGTTGATCTTGGAGAAGAGAACTTGGGTTTTTGTTTGTTTGTTTGTTTGTTCAGAATCTGGTACTTTGTTTCTTTCTTTCTTTGTAGATTTGACAAAGGGCAGTTGACTGAACATTCATGCCTGTCTTGTCTCATCAGTTAAATACATTTCTCATTCTTCTTTTTGTGTATTCCTGGGTTCTGTTGCTTTAATGCTGCCAGTCATTTTGATTCAGATTTCATATAGTACCTTTTATCATTTGTGAAGTCTTCAGTTTTATAGCAGCAATTGAAGGATAACAGGATGCTGTCCAGTTAATGTTATTATTGCAATGATTATGGTTTAGTTCAATCTGTTAGTTTTTGTTGGGTTTGTGCTGAACAGTGTGGGAAGTCATGTGTGGATATATCAAATGGAAGTGGCGAGTGCACATTTTATTTCAGTTCTCAGAAAAATACAGGATTTTCAAAAAATGTCCTTTTGGGGGGCAACCTTTTGTTATTATCACTGACAGTGTATACACATATAGACTTGTTTCTGTTCTGGAAACATATTTTATGCTTTTATCACCAATGTATTCCATGATCTGTTCTGATGGCATTCAGACTGATGATGCCTTTAACTTTTCCAGTTTCTACCTCTCTAACTCTGCTCTGTCTCTGTCTCCCTCTGGCTGTGGCTCTCTCTCTCTCTCTCTCTCTCTCTCTCTCTCTCTCTCTCTCCTCTCTCTCTCTCTCTCTCTCTCTCTCTCTCTCTCTCTCTCTCTCTATGTGCAGTGAAGTATGAAGAGAGAACAGATTGGTACCTGTACAGAGAAAGTATGTGTGTGTGTAAGAAATAAAAAGAACTGGTCTATTGTATATGCATGTGTGCACAAGTGTGTGTGTGTGTGTGTGTGTGTGTGTGTGTGTGTGTGTGTTGAGGAAATAAAATGATCCAGAAAGCAAATAACAAATAACAACACATGGAGACGCACTAACCGTTTTAAATCCCATGTGCATTGAAAAAAAATATATATAAAAGTGCATCAGTATATTAGATATCAAGCACTCTACAACCAAAACAGAAAAGAAAGGGCTTCAGAAAGTGAAAAAAGGCAACTGTTTTAGACAGATATTGATGAAACCTTGAACTTCAACTTCTTAATATACATTTCTCAGATCACCTTTAAGGAATAAAATGAAATGAACATTTTGAAATGAAATGACATGGCAGCAGGGATGAATATTGCAATAATAATGATCAGAAATGATAAATATGTCAATAATAATGATCAGAAATGAGTATGTCAATAATAATGATCAGAAATCATGAAATGATCATGAATGCAATGAAAGGAAGAAGCATGGGATGACTTCAAAGTAACATACTGTCAGCATCATTGCTCTTAAGATCATTGTTCTTCGGTTTGAGCAGTTTGTCATTTGTCTGAAGATCACAAGCAGTTTGTCATTTGTCTGAAGATCACAAGCTATAGAAACAAGAGGAGTGAAAAATTATGTTCCAGCATTGTTTTCTTGTCGTTTTCTTCTCGTTGGTTCTCCACTAACTTATCAGCAACAGCGATGATGGCACGGCCAATAACACAATAACAAGAACAAAACAGAATAATCATTCTATGGTTTCAGCCAGTTCAGGGACACACACAAAAAAAACTTGGTTGATGTGTCCATATGTATTCCTGCTTTTTGACCCACAGGATAATACCATGGCTGCAAAATGATGTATATATTTGTAGATCTAGTCCAAGAAGTGTGTTTTCTGATTTTACGCAATAAGTTTTCATGTGATGAAGACATCTTATAAATGTCATTTCTCATGTTTGTGAGCGTCATTCTCTGCATGAATTGAAATGGGTTGCCAAGTCTTATGAAATGGATCTGTTGTGAAGTGTGTGTTTATGCTTCTGTATTTCTTGTTTATCCTGCCTTGTACCAAAAACTATTTTACTACATTTCCTAAAGAGCAATGCGCAAAAGTAGACCTCTGTGGGTATAACATTAAACTCAAAGAATGAAGTACCAAATCAGTTATATTTTTCTCTATCACATGCTTGTTTGAAATAATTATGCTCAAATGTGGTTGTGACGTCTTACTTTCTCAAGAAGCTCAGTACCCAAAGAAGAACATTTTGATAGATATTTTGAATCTGATGCTGTCATATGAGAACAATACTGAGCATAAAATCTGTTCTCCACCATTCACACATCCTTTGCCTACAGTTTTGGACTCATGTGGAGCATGTTGTTGTGAATCAAAAACAACGATGATTTAAGTCAAAGATCTATTCTCCCACTAGATGAGGTATATGAACTGGAATAAACTTTGGACAAATTTGTGAATGATGGGTCTTTTTTGGGGGGGATGGGAGGGTGGCTGGATGGGGTTTTGTTGTTGTTTTAATCCCCATCTTATGTAGCAATAATCCCATGCTAACTGTTCTAGTTTCTCAAAACACTACCTGGTTCATTTATTTGAAGTCCCAGTGCAAGAAGCCTATAGAACCCAGCAATATCAACCCACTGTGGGGCCACCCACCAGAGTATGCGCATTCTGCACTGCTTACTGGATCACTTGGATGAAGTTCAACAGTGCCTTTTCTCATCCAGTTTGCTGAAGACACTACCATACATGTACCTGTGATGATCCAACTGACTTACAACTTCCTAAAAAGCCTCTTACTAATGATAACAATGGTATTCGCTCAGTCATGGATGATTTGATGTTACTGTTGCTGTATGACCTAGTGTAGTATTTGGGAAAACAGTTGTGAACTAAAGCAAAGACACCAGTTTTTGCCCAACTAAATGTATTCTGGTTCTTCAAGACTGGTCCACAGTCTGGTGAGTGTAGCTGCTGATAAAATGAAAACAGCTTGTGCTTTGCCCTAGAGCTGTTTATCTTAAAGTGCTTTTCAGCTTGAAATAAACATGACTTTTTCCTTCCCCCCTCCCGAATTTGACATTCACAAATCATTATGTTCTTCTCGTGCACAACAATACTTTTTAGTCGCTGATAATGTTTTGTATTGTTTTCTTGTGGCAAAATGTTATGTTGCTAATAAAGAATATATTTCTGGGGTATTTGGGCCATAATTTTGGTATTGCACTTTCTTGTCAGCACTTTTTTTCTACAAATCGGTTGTTGATTAGCTTGAATTAGATTTGAGGAGGGGGGTGTTTTTTTTGTTGTTGGTTTTTTGTAGTTTTTTTTTTTTAGAGGATTATTCCAGCAGTAGTAGCAGAAAAAGTACAGTGACCAAAATCAACCTCAGTTGTTCAAGGGAGAAAGGGATGGGTGTATGTTGGTTAGATCTGAAGCGTTTTTATCCCCATCCTCAAAAGATTGGTTTTTGTGTCACTAGTCAGACCTTGACTTTAACCCATCCAGCTGGCAATAGACCTTTGTCCATATCTGACTGTAAGATGTTTCTGTGTACAGGGCAAGCTCACCCCAGTCGACTCTTGTGTATCATCTGCCCATTATTTTTCAGTCTCCCTTAAACTCTCTTTTAGGGGAGATTGTTTCAAATCAACAATAGAGAGGTGTGTGTCTACCTGTGTATGTCACAAAAATGTATGAACAAGATTTTTTTCAGTTCTTTGTTAATGGATATTTGCCAGATTTTGTGGTCACACGTGTGAACTGTTGAGGATTTGCAAAAGCTTAGATTTTGAAAGTAAAGCTCTGAGGTCAAGTTCACAGAGACTAAGATAAAAGTGCCTAAAATCAGCACTTTTTCAGGAAGGAGTGTGACCAGCACTTCCCCAGGAACTTTAAGAAGATATTTAAGACCTCTGTTCTTTGTTGTGACAGTCTACCATTTTCTTTGATGCTTGTCAAGTTTTATTTCATCCGAAGCCTGGTCAAGGTATAAGTGACCATGGAAAGTGCAAAATCTGGATTTTCCGTAGAAAAATCGTACAAAAATGGAGATTGTTAGAATCCTTTGACCATCTTCTTGTACATTTCCTCTTATTGTGCCCTGAAGGATTTTTCTGGCAGGCATTTTGAAGTAATAATATCACTATATCTATACTATTTCATTCCCTGCAAGTTTTTTTGCAAGTAAAACTTTTTCAATGCATCTAGTGACTTGTTGGTGATTGCTGTGTATTTGTAGGTGTTGTGGCTGACTGGCTGTTGCTGCAGACTTCTGTTCATTTCTAGTTAGTGATTTAGTGTCGAATAATCTTGTGCTAACGTATAACCTCTTCTTCCCAGTGCCTGTGTGTTTTTGATGTGCTTGTCATGCGTCAGTTTACACTTCCAAACAAAAAGACTGATTTGGTGTATCATGGGAGTGTTTTACTCAAATTTATGTACGGCAAGGGAGGCTTTTTTCCTCTTTCTCTTTACAGACTTCAAAGTTTGTTCTGTCCAAACATATACATATAGTGTTATTTGCAGATCAGGTCGTTCACAAGAACATGGTAGGAACATTTCATTAAAACCTTTCAACTCCCACACCCTATCCACCAACTGCAAAAACTTAAGATTGAGATGTTTTGTTGATATTCTTCCTCCCTCTTCCGTCTCCCTCCCTCCCTCCCTCCCTCCCTCCCTCTCTCTCTCTCTCTCTCTCTCTCTCTCTCCTGTCATTCTCTCTTTCTCTGTCACATTCACTCGCAAATAGACATAGATACACCACAAAACACAGAGGCACACACACCACGCACGCACAAACAACACACACACACACAACACAACCTCTGAAAAGATGAAAATCTTGTCATGGGCTTAGATCATGCTGTTTTTGCAATCAATCCAGGATATTACACCTTCATGTCACCAAAGTTCACAAGACCCCATGTATAGACATTTCAAAGCCGAACCTTCGTCACAAATGATCACTATATATTTGAAGCTGTGAAAGGGCTTGGTCCTAGTCAGAGTCAGCAGTTCATAGAACTATCTATTTTTGACTTCTCACAAAGCTATGTTCAGAACTAGTGTTGGCTGAATGTCTGACTCTGTCCTTGTGGACGAATGCCGGTCATGCAATGTGAGAACCTGCCTGCGGAATCCAGGAAGCCCAGTCCGATGTCTCTGTTCGTTCCCTTTACTTCCATTTGATTCTAGTTCGACATCAGCACCAAATCATATGAATGGCGGACAAAGACAGCCGTCCCAGGAAAGAGGGAGAAGAGGTTGATGGAAGATGATGAATAACGACATGATGGGAAGGTGATCTGAGCACCTCTGTTCAGGGGTTGTGCCACTTTGATCTAAACAGATCCCCCAAACGCATGCCTCTTATTGGCTGTTAGACCACTAGTACTGCCATCTTGATACTAGACATAACTCTGCCAGACAACACTAAAGCTAATATTAACCCTGACTCTGACAGGTGCTATAGTCAAATGGATAAGAGGTCAGATATATTCGGAAGGTCTGGGTTTAATCCTGCTTGGGACTCACTGGCCCGGTGGGTAAAGGATGGATATTTTTCATCTCTGCCAGGTCAATAAAATGTTCAGACCTGCCAGAACATTAAATATGCAAGTTTAAATATTCTACACATGAGTGTCTGGTGGCTTATGGGAAACATGAAATCATTCAGCATGCACATCCACCAAGGACGGAGTATGCAGACTGTGCAGCAACATATATCATATGTGCAGTGTGGGCAGACAACCATACATACACACATCAAAGAAAAATCAGAACGCACACACGAAAAAGCAAGAATTCTAACCTTAGCCAACCCTTAACCCTTTGACTCCTGCAAACCTGTCCATTAGCATCCTGCATTGTTAACCATACTCGCAAAGTGAAAACTTAACCCTTTGACTCCTCACCCAATCCACCAGCTTCCTGCAGGAGAAGCTAGTGGATTGGGTGAGGGAGTCAAAGGGTTAAGTTTTTGCAGTCGGTGGATAGGGTGCGAGAGTCAAAGAGTTATACATTAATCCTCATCGTCAAGATCTGCAAAACCCATTCATGGAGAAAACCGACCAGCATCCATTCTTTTCACAAAACAAGCCTTGAATATTTGTCGACATTTGATAACATGAAGTAAGATTTAATGGCGAAAGCTTGCTTTTTTTTTTTTTTTTTTTTTTCTTTTTTTTTGTGCTATCAACATGTAAACATTGTAAAGCAGTCATTGAAATTTGAGGCAGCAAACCTTCCACTGTGGTGTGTAAAATGATGTGTTTGATTGCTTGTTTGGATTCTTCCCAATCCTTTTTGTCAGGATGTTGCCCTTGGTGTTTTGCCAAACGTTGTGCAGCATTTTGGTTCATGCCTTTCTTGTCATTATGTGGACAGCCTGTGTTTTGTCAGCAAGTTTTGTTTTCTTCATAGAAAGATGGTGTAAAAAGTTTTCATTTCATGGACGGTTCTAGAGGTGGTGGTGGTTGTTGTTGTTGTTGTTTTGGGGGGGATGTGGGTTGTGCATTATACTTTTTTGTGTCAGGAATCAGTTTGCAAATACATCATTGCCACTAATCTTTTTTTTTTTTTACACAGAAGCCTGAAACATGTGAAAATAGAATAAGAATGCATATTTAATGGGCAAAACGAGTCAGGAGCGAATTTGTAGCCAAGGGTCCTTTTCCAGTGTACACAAAAGACAACAAATAAAGAAAATCTCCAGAATTTAAATCTCATAGAAGATAAACCTGTACTAAGTCTAGTGAATTTGTTTCTGTTGTTGTCTTTTGTGCATACTTGACCCAAAAAAATAAAAACAAAAAAACAGCTGGATGAAAATTTTATCCTGTCATATTTCGTCAGACAAATATGCATTCTTGTTTTACTTTCATGTCTTTCTGGTTTCTGTTTGCTTGAATGCTGGCAATCATTTTGATTCAGATTGAGAATACAGATATGTTGTTTTTGCCTTGTCAGTCTGTGTTTGTGTGCTTTTGTTCTTTGTGTCAGTAACTGATGTGCATTCGCGTTTCACCTGATTTATTTTGTTTGTTCAATGATGTAAAAAAAAATTGATGGATTTTGTATGTGAAACAATTGTTTTTAATAAATGTGCCACTCTGTGGATAAAAGTGCTGGATTGTTACTTTGGGATGTGTGTGTATGTTCGTGTGTGTGTGTGTGTGTGTTCATATGTGTGTGTGTATGTTCATATGTGTGTGTGTGCACGCGGGTATGCGCATTTCTGTATGTAAAGTATCTGACCTAGTGGTTATAGCATTCACCTAAGGTGCAAGGAACCAATGGTTGAATCGTGGATCTGACAGGGATTTTTTCTGTCCCTCCCCGCTCCACTACATCATTAAGTGGTGGTCTAGGTGCTAGTCTTCTGGATGCGGTAATAAACCAAGGTTTATGTGGAATACATAATTAGCCCAGGTTGAATATCCCACGGCGACAAAGGAACTGTCTCTGGCCAAATTCTGTAACAAAATCCACTTTCACAGATAAACCAAAATACGCACACACAAGGAAAAAAATAGATAGCACTGCATTCAACAGAGCAGCCCAAACTTCACATGATAAGTCCACTGTGAAAGAAAAAGAAAGAAAGAATGAATACACATGTGTACAAAATAATTGTTAATAGTAAAGGGCTATTAAATGCATTGAACCTAAACTGCCCTAAGCGCTCACAAATTTGGAATATGTGTACACGGAGAGCAAAACATAATGCATGAATGTACAATCACAATTATACATACACACATACGTGTATACATGATGATGATGATGGGCTCTCCCATCGATCCAACGAATGAGTATGCATACTGGTCGTTCATTACCTGGTACGGGTCTTCATGGGGTTGGAGGCACAATGTCTTCAACACTTCCTGGTTGGGATGAGGTCCTGATGCCTTGAGTTCTGCTCTCACTGGTTCCTCCTCTGTTGTAGAGTAACTATTCTTCGGTGTTTAAATGTAACTGCGAGCACTGTTGTAGCAAGCTTACTCTGTCACGGGCAATGGCTTCCCAATTGGTGGTGTTGATGCCACGGGATGTGAGGCTGGCTTTCAGAGTGTCCTTGCATCATTAGTGGTCTTCCCTAGTCAATGGGTCCTTGCTCTATCTAATCCAAAAATCTTGTCAGTTGGGCTGCCGTTTCTGAAAAGTTTTACATTAACTTGTACTGAGATAAAACGTAGTCTTTGCATTGTTGACACGCACAAAATTATATATAATGACGCCACGTCGAGTTTAATTTTTGACGTGATTGAAATGTGGCGTCACTTAACAGTGCATCCGACAAAAAAAATGGATCCTAGCACAGAGCAGCTCAGATGCTATGTCTTCACAAGGCTCAGACTTGGAGATGGTCCATTCAAAATTCATGCTGATTTGCCACCTGTGTATGGAGATCTACAAAACCTTGTGAATATAATAGAAATAGAAAGCAAAAATAAAGGGTCGGAGCTAAACAGCAAGAAGACTGAAGTTATGGTAATCAGTAAAAAAAACCACGAAATCCCCTCATGCAAAGTAACAGCAAATGGCGCAACTTTCAGACAGGTTGATAAGTTTAACTATCTGAGAACGGTCATCTCACCAGAAGGCAGATGCACATCAGAAATAGCAAGCAAAATCGGCCGAGTCAAAACAGCATTCGAGAAGATGAAAAGCATTCTTACCAACAAATGCCCATCAATTAACATCAGGAAGAGAGTTCTTGCATGTTAAATAGAACCAATAATGTTATACGGTTGTGAGGCATGGACAGTGCAACACGCAAAGCGAGAACAAGATTGAGGCATCCGAAATGTGGTTTCTCAGAAGAATGTTGAGAATTTCATGGACAGCAAAGGATGCAGACACAATAAGATCGTTGATAAGGAAGATAAGGAAAAGACGCATTATTTATAAGCCATTTTATGAGGAAAGGAGAATTAGAGCATCTAGTCACAACAGGAAAGCTGGGGGAAAAGGGAACACCAGATAGACCAAGGGAGAAAATATTGGACAGACTTGCGGGGTGGCTGAGGACAGAGAGGGTGGAAGATGTGCTTCCGGTAACAAGGGATAGATGCATGTGGAGGGCCATGATCGCCAACGCCATGCGGCAGGGTACATGATGATTATGATGATGAATGGAGACTAGTACATGTCATAAAAGACAATTTGCCACTGAGTCAGAGTTTCTTCAAAGGAGGAAAAACGATTTGAAAGAAACTTACCGACGTTGATGTCAAAGTGAGGCCTGGAACAAGCAAACTGTTCAGCTTGTAAAGAGAGCAGCAGAAAAGAATCTGAATATTTCAATGCAGGAAATAACTTAAACTTAATTATGGATCTGGAGATGAAGATATTGTGTGGCTGTCAAATGGATATCTAATGTTCTGACAGAGGATCATCATCATCATGTGCCCTACTGCATGGCGTTGGCAATCATGGCCCTCCATATGCGTCTATCCCTTGTCATCACAAGCATATCTTCCACTCTCTCTGTCCTCAGCCATCCTCTAAGTCCGTCCAATATGTTCTCCCTGGGTCTACCTGGTGTTCTCTTTCCTTCCAGGTTTCCTGTTGTGACCAGGTGCTCTAATTCCCCTTTCCTCATAAAATGTCCTATGAATGTTGCTATACATACAGAGGAGCAGAGGGGAAAAATAAGAGTTCAAAGTCCTCAGTGATTGTTTGAAATGTTTGAACCAGAAGGCCCAAAACGACTGTAACTGATGATCACAGGTGATGAAACGTGGATCACCTTCTCTGGCATCCCAGAACATCTGTTTCAATCAAGTGTGGGTGGGCATTAACTCTTTGACTCCCGCATCCTATCCACTAACAGCAAAACAATTAACCATTTGATTCCCTCACCCAATCCACCAGCTTCCTGTAAGAAGCTGGTGGATAGGGTGAGAGAATCGAAGGCTTAAATTTTTGTTTTTGCTGGCATGGTTGCCAATGTAGGATGTTGGCGGACAGGAAGCGGGAGCCAAAGAGTTAATGGCGAAAGACCAGTTGTATTGAGACCTGATTTTCATAGCCAGAAAAGAAGAGTTTTGTACATTTTCTTCACTGAACTTCCAATGGCGATGGGTATTTTTCCTGTAAAAGTTTACTCTCACTGTTAGTATTAAGTGTTTTGCCCAAAGCTGCAGTCCATCTATAAACAGTGCTCGAATGATGGTACTAGCAATATGCCACTTCTGTATGACAACGCCAGTGCCCATAAAACCAAGGCCACTGTGACCATCTACAAGAGTGCTGGGACTGTTACTTGAATGATGAAAATGTTACTTAAGTGCTGTGAATGTTGCGTGAGTGCTGTGAATGTTACCCATGTGCTGTGAATGTTACGCGAGTGCTGTGAATGCTACGCGAGTGCTGTGACTGTTACGCGAGTGTTGTCACTGTTACTTAAGTGTTGTGAATGTTACGCGAGTGTTGTGAATATTACATGAGTAATGCAAATGTTATGTGAGTGCTGTGACTGTTACGCGAGTGTTGTCACTGTTACTTGAGTGCTGTGACTGCTATGAGAGCTAATCCAAAAGTTTTGTCAGTTAGGCTGCCATTTCTGAAATGTTTGTATCAACTTGTACTGATTCAGAATTTTATGTCTCTTTCACTCACCTTACAATCCTGACTTAGCCCCATGCGAGGTGTGGTTGTTTCCATTTCTGAGGCAAAACCTGGCTGACAGGAAGTGTACAAGAATCCAGGACTAGGGAAAAATCATGAAATAACAGCTTGCTACCATGTCTCAATCAGACACTCATCATCATCAAGTGCCCTGCCTCATGGAGTTGGCGATCATGGACTCATTAGTTGCCGCAAGCACATCTTCCACCCTCTCTGTCCTCAGCCACCCCGCAAGTCCGTCCAATGTTTTCTCCCTAGGTCTACTGGTGTTCTCTTTCCCTCCAGCTTTCCTGTTGTGACCAGGTTTCCTCATACAATGGCCTAAAAATGTTGCCTGTCTTTTCCTAATTTTCTTTATCAATGATCTTCTTGTGTCTGCCTCCATCAAGACTGTCTCGTTTGTTTTCTTTGCTGTCCATTGAACTTTCAACATTCTTCTTAGAAACCACATCTCGGCTGCCTCAGTCTTGTTCTGGCTTTGCATGTTGACTGTCCACTCCTCACAACTGTATAACATTATCGGTTCTATAGAACAGTCAAGAACTCTCTTCCTGATGTTAATTGATAGGCATTTCTTTGTAAGAATGCTCTTCGTCTTCTTGAAGGCTGTTTTGGCTTGGCCGACACTATTAAAAAACAATTCTCGTTTGGCTCAGGAGGTTGAAAGTCTGTGTGGAGAGAGAAGCAGAGCACTTTCATGAATTGTGAAAATATCACGAATCAACGTTGGACTTCCAAATCATTTGTTCCTTGACTTGAAGTAAGTGACAGGATTTTGGGATCAGCCCTTTTGTGTGTGTGTGTGTGTGTGTGTGTGTGTGTGTGTGTGTGTGTTTGCGTGTGTTTGCGTGTGTGTGCGTGTGTGTGTGTGTGTGCGCGCGCGCATGCTTGCATGCGAGTGTGCGTGCTTGTGTATAGGATATGTACAGTATATAACATAAACGAACTGTGAGATAGACAAAACTGTAAAAACCAGCTTCAGAGAGTTGACAATTTTATTTACTGAAGTGTTTGTTGGATATCCTTTTATGTATACTGTGCCAAATAGTCCAGGCTTAACGATAATTACAAATATAGAGTCCACACATATTTTTATTACGCCCCAAAACATCTTTGATCCTTTAAAGGTATCTAAAACCATTCAACTTATATCAAACCTGACTAAATTTGACGAAATGATTTTTTTTAAAATTTCATACTGTTTTGATTGCAAACAGCACAGACATCGATAACTGCACTATTTATCTATGGTGAAACCTTGTCAAAGGAGAAATGACAAAAATATGTTTAACTTATTTTTTTTTTTATATGCTATAGGTACATCAGCTGAGTCAGACTAAGCACACACACACACACACACACACACACACACACACACACACACACACACTCACTCACCACACACACACACACACATTACAATGTAGATCTAGCCTAAACTGTTCCAATAAGAAACGGTACAAAGATTTTTTTAAATCCCCGCAAAGAAAGACTTCTAAATTTTGCAGAATGAATAGGAATTATGTGTTGGTTCGAGGCTAATGCCATGACCATTTTTGATCTTCTCCATCACATGACAGCGGTAGCATATCCGAGCGGGAATATTATCTCTCAAGGGAAATTGAAACCGAAACTAGGTAGGCCTTGGGCCTAAAGCCTCGCAATTTTGCCGCGAAACAAAATGGCGTTGAGTATGCGCAGCGGCAGTCACAATTCAGCGAATGAATTCAAAACAGTAAGGGGGTATGCTGTTGAAGTCCCTTCCAACAAGCGAGATGGAAGCGACGAGGAAGACGAAGACGATGATGATGAAGACGATAACTGGCTTGATTATTCTCAGATGAAGAACGCCTTTAGCCAAGGAACGTTCGTCAAGCAGTTCAAGAAACCACGGCAGTGTCGAGGTAGTTTTCTAGTCGTTATTTAATCGCGTTCGTTTTTCTCATGTCTCAGTCATAACTAACGTACAAGTGTACACGTGCTCTCGTGCTTCTTGCGACGTACATTTATGAAACTGATAATCATTCGATCAAGATCGACTCATTCGAGTCATTATTAATTGTTAAGACTAGATCTAGACATACGGTCGATACACGAAACTGCCGTACACCGAGCGGCTTACTTACATACCATGATGATGATACTATTCCAACGTCAGAACGTCACACGTGTGAACAGGCCATGGTCACAAACGTTGACAGACAGCATAATGTAATACTACTTCAATAATTGCCCTCTGGTGGCTGGTCACACATGCAAACACACTCACACGCACTTGATATGTTTTTCCCTCTCCCTTTCTATGAGCTCTGAATGTAAAACGAAACCGAACAATTCAACAAAACTTGAAATGTGTTTGTGCTTTTATCATTTAGGCCTATGCAACTAGTGAGAACTACCCTCAAAATTGAAATGAAAACTTTTGTTCACGCTCTTGTTCTGTCTTATACAACTTTTCTAAATCAATAGGCCTATATCTTCTTTCTTTTTTAAAAATTTCCTTCGACACAAAATGATGAAGAGTCACTGGAACACTAAGTTTAAAGACTGTTCACTAGATTCCTCCAGCTGTGTTGGTTGCATGCCAACACCTTGGTCTCTGTCCAATCTGCAACATTTTATTATAAAATGTATGCATGCAAATATGCAGACTTGCTTTTGAAATGATGTACATATGTTCCGCGCTAATTACCGATCGGTGCAATCTTAAGATCGCGCTGCGCGTTTTAACGATCGTATAATTGCGCGGCAATCTGAAGATTGTGCAAAGGCCGGCTTGCGCGTTTTTAGGATGTGCGCATTCTTATGATGAAGGCATTGACAGTATGCTTTTCGTAGAGATGCTGAAACTGGGTTATCACATGATCAGGTCACATACAAGTTACATTCACACATTTTCAAAAGTGTAAAAACATGAAAAGTAAAATTACCGTATCGCAAATTGAAGAGCTCACAAGATGGATACAATGCCAGGTATCAAAGTTCACAAAGTACATTTAATTTATTTACAGGTGTCGCAAATCCAATGTCCTATTTTCGCGCCGGGTTTCAGTCCACAACACTTGAAATGGTACCACATCAAGCAAGATTCGCATTCGATCATGCTTGTTCCGTCGTCTGTTCCTCGACACTTGCAGTGGATGTTGACTTCATACTCTCTTACAATCGAATTTGACCGAAAGACCGACTCCGCTGGCGTTCGTTCGAAGAACTTGGTTGTGAAGGCGTGGTCCAGATGTTGACGGATGTCTTCACCGTACTTTAGAGAGAATGGGTCGTCACCGTAGGCCAGAGAAACTGAGAAATGAATTACATAGGGGCTGCAGTCGTAACTGTTGGTCTGTTGGTCAACGTTGGCGAGCTGGACGATGATTATTAGATTTGAGGAAGCTGGCGATCTTGTTGATGACTTCTGTGGAGATGCGGCCAGAGTGAAGGGAGTCGTAAACAATCACGTGGTGGTCGGATGGTGCGTGGACGTTCGAGATGCAGATCCAATGTTGATGGGCGTGAACGATCTGTACGAATTTTCCGTTCGGTTTCTTCATCTTGTTTATTGTAAGCAGGAGAGGTGATTGTAGCCCGTCGAGGGTGGGATCGATCTTTTTTATGAGCTCGTTCGCTTCATCCATGTGTCGGTCTGTAAGGCAATTCTTTTGATCGACTTTAAGGAGGATGCTGTGGACGGCGTCAGTTTCGCGGATGGGGTGGTTGCGACATGCATGGGTGGGATGGCAATGACTTGTGCATTCCTCTCTCTTCTTACGGCATGGGCACTTCGTTGTGAGGCATTTTCCAGCGCACTTGCAGTGAAGCTTGGCGGGTTGTTTCCTGGATATGCCTGTCTTGCCGCTTCTCTCAGGGTGATGGTCTTGTCCGTCTTGGGCGTGATGATTCCGCTGTATTCCATCAGCTCTCCTCCATGGTATGTTCCAATGGTGCCGAACTCTGTAGCCAGGTGATACCGCTTGTCAATGTCTCCGGTAATTTTCGTAATTACGGCTGGCAGGCGTCTTGGGTTGCTGCTGGCCCTGTCCAGTTTCGGGACGTCGACAGTCACGTGGTCCCCAATATCGAATTCTGTGACTTGAATTCTTTTTCGCTTCTGCCACCTGTTCTTCATCGTCTCGGCGTTTGCCTCATTGTTTTTCTTTGCCACTTCTCTGATTTTTTTATGCTGGGATTCTTGGGTCTTGGGCTCTGGAGGCTGAGTGGCCCTGGGCGCTGGTTCTTGCAGCTGGGTGGTCCTTGGTGCTGGTTCTGGAGGCTGGGTTGTCCTGGGCGCTGGTTCTGGCGACGACGGGATTGTGTCAGCTGAAGTTGGGCACTCTTCTTGGGTGATTTCGTCATCCAAGTCTTCTTCATCAATTATTGGAACTGATGAGCCTGGTACAAAGGAGGACTGTGGCTGTTGGCCGAAAACGATAGCGTATGGCGTCTGCTTCACTGATTCCTGTACGGTGGTATTCAGTCCATACTGGATGCGGGGAAGCCAAGAGGCCCAAGGTGTCTGGCTGGTGATCCCTTGTTCGGCTTTTATTGCAGCAAGTCTTTTCTCCAGTGTCTTGTTACCGTTTTCGATCAGTCCTTGACTCTGCGAATGGCGCGGGCGTCCTCGGACGAAGATGACGTCTCCTCCCCCACTGATCGAACAGGGCCTCAAGAAGTTGATTGACGAATTCTCGCCCGTTGTCGCTGTGGAAAATCCTTGGCACACCTAGATAGCTCAATACTCGCTGCTGCAACATCTCAGCCACCTCTTGCGCTGTCTTGCTTCTCAAGGGGAAGATGACATGGTACTTAGAAAAGTGGTCCATGAAATGTCCTATCCATTTATAGTCGCCGTCCGGATCGTGGCGCATGTCGATTAGATCTACTTGTACTCGATGTAGGAATCCTTTTGAAATGATTGGGCGCAGTGGTGGTCTAACCGTTTGTGACGCAGACAGCTGGCACACTGGGCAGTTCTTTGTAAACTCCTGGACGTAACTGCGGGGTATGCCGTAAAACAGCCGCTGAACTTGATCCAGTGTCTTTTTGTATCCGGCATGCTGAGTTTCTTGGCAGTGGATATCTTTGACAACTTGAAACATCTTCTCTGCGTGGACGACTCTTCTGCAATTGAATCCAGGGGGTCTGTTCTTTTCATCTGCAGGTACTACCAGGGAATTGACGACATCTAGCGCAGGTATATTCTGTATTGAAAACTTCTTCTTGACCCAGGCCTTGAAATGTGCAGAGACAGATGAGGTCGGATCGTTAAGATGCTGGATGATGGCATCGTACTTCCCTTGGAGATGACGTATGTTGTCTTCGCAGCCTGAAGCTGGTCTCTTATTCCTTTCATATGTTCCTCTAAGTTGTTGAAATCCATGTTGAAGTTGTAGCACGTTTCTTGATTCTGTCTGACAAAAGTCGTGAACTGGAATGAAATGCCTTCGCACTTGGCCCGTGTTCACTCACTCACACAATAAATGCCCGTGTTCACCAATTAGCGCCAGGCCTTTGATCTTAATGAAATCATCTCACTCACGCAATCTCGAGACTGATGAAATCATCTCACTCACGCAATCTCGAGACTGCCGCGCAATTATATGATCGTCACTCACTCACACAATAAATGCCCGTGTTCACCAATTAGCGCCAGGCCTTTGATCTTGATGAAATCATCTCACTCACGCAATCTCGAGACTGCCGCACAATTATATGATTGTTAAAACGCGCAGCGCGATCTTAAGATTGCACCAATCGGTAATTAGCGCGGAACACATACACACATTGTGACACTGGACAAATATGAATATATGGTAGTCAAGTGGGTAAATCTTGAACTTTCAGTTGAAAGATCATCATCCTGTGTTTGATCTGCCTAGACACCTCTGCCTGGCGCTTAAAAGGTGGAGTTTTCTTTTTTTTTTTTTTACAGATGTGCCAGTAAACCTGCCAATGCTAAAAGCCCCTTTGTGTATATATGCAGAATATCAAATATGCACATGAGATATCCTGTAAGTCATGTCAGTGGCTGGCTTACGTGAAGATGAAAACACACAGCACACATGCCCACCAAAGATACAGACTATGCAACAACATAGAGGAACGTGGTCATTTACCAAGCAGTTTTAGTTCTCTTTATTCTCCCCCCCAAAAAACAACAAAAAAACCAACAAACAAGCAAAATTCTGATAGTGTGTAAATCGCAATGTGAGTCTGAGTTTGGAGAGCAATGCTGTATGAGAATGATTTACACAAACATGGGGAAATAAAAGGTGAGAAAGATGTGTTGACATTCTCCACCAGCTGCTAGCTGCAGTAATCAAGTAACCAGGACTTTTCCATTTGGAAGGTCAGAGTTCAAACCTGCTCAGATACAGCTTGGTAAGTAAAGGATGGAGATTTTTCCAGTTTCCCAGGTCAACATATGTGCTGATCTGCTGGCGCCTGAAACCCCTTTTTAATGTGTATATATGCATTTATAACCACAAGTACATAATGTTAAAGATCTTGTAACAGTGTAAACCCTGCCAGCTGTTCAAAATCCAAAACAAGTGGCTGAAAATTTGTGCCTGTCTTGTCTGGTTGTATTAAATATGAATTCTTGTTCCTTTTTCGTTTTTTTTTTTTTTTTTTCTGGTTTATATCAGTAGTTGTTGGTTTATGGATATGTGAAAATGCTTGGCATGCACCCACCACTCCTACCTCCAAAAATGTAGTACGGTTGCCTAAATTGTGTGCTTATATAGTGTCCCTACACAAACAACTGTTAAAGGCCTACTTGTATATTCCGGTGAACAACCCCCAAAAAGAATAAACTGAATGGTATGATAAAAACACAAAACAGGGGATGTAAGTAAAAACCAAACTGTAATATATTTGAGCACATGTGATAAATTAGTGAATAAATAAGAAAAAAGGATCTTCAGTTATCAACTGAGGCAGCAGGGCTGATGAGATCTACGTCACTTAACCTTGCTTATCACCTGTTTGATTTATGCCGTTAATATGTAGAATAGTTAGCAATGAAGATTCCAGTCTTCAGTCTGTTTTACATAGCCTCTGTGTGGAACTCCAGGTGTGTTTGAGGGCCTTGAGGTTCCTATTGTTTATTACAAGGTGTTTTAGTTTCTGTTGTTTGTTTATGATCTTATGCTTGACAAAGGCCAGTTGGCCGATAATTTGCGCCTGTCTTGTCTGGTTGTATTAGATATGCGTTCTTATTCTTTTTTTTGTTTTTTTTGGGGGTGGGTTTGGTTCCTGTTTGCTTGAATGCGGGTAGTCACACTTGTTTTGGATTAAAAACAACAACACTTGTCTGTTTTCAGTGAACCTGGGAGACCTTGACCATCCACAGACGACCCACAGCTGTTTTGGTCGCTTTGTGCTGCTGGATCCCTGGTGGGAGATGACAGTGACTATAGGACCCCACAAGCGTGTGCAGGGGCTGACCCAGTACGCTGTTCGACAGGACCTGGAAGGGGTGAAGGAGCAGAACTTGGTGCCTTTCCTCATCAACACCACCCTGCAGAGATGTGGGGATAGAAAGCAAGCTGATGAGACCATGACCAAGTTTGATGAATTTGTCAGGTATTACGGTGCAGTCTGAAATGCGCCATATACAGTAAATCGATGAATTTATTAGGTGTTTACAATCACGGCGTTGATCTGTTGTATACTGTTTACCATACATGTATTTATCAAATTTATTGTATATGTTGTACACACACACACACACATACACACGCGCGCACACACACACACACACACGGATGGACAGACAGACAGACAGACAGACACACACAGACACAGACACACACAGACACACACACAGACACACACAGACACACACAGACACCACACACACACACACACACACCACACACACACACACACACACACACACACACACACACACAACACACACACACACACACACACACACACACACACACACACACACACACATATTTATCAAATTTGTTATATATGTTGTACACATGCGTGCGCTCACTCACACACACACTCATAGATACATAGATTTATCTGTCTATCTATCTGTATAGATAGATAGATGTAGATATATATTGACAGTGCATAAATTTACTGTATGAAAGTTCAGTTGCTCTCCCTGGGAAAGTGTTGCTGTAATGCAGTGCCATCCACTTTTTCCCTGTATGCGTGAATTTTTGTGTATGTGTGTCTGTGATGCAGGTCTGTTCGTAAGATTTTTTTCAGTTGTTTCTGAACTAAACATAGATCAAAGGTGTGGTTTATTAAGAAATATATGAATGCATAAGTTTGGAAATCATGATGTCAAGGTCAAGATCATACAAACTAAAAAGAAAAGTACCTATAATCAGTATTTTTTAATATAGGAAGGTGTGGGAATAGCACTACATTAGGAACTGTTGACAACATTTACATTCTATTTTTTCTGTTGTGACAGTCTACCATTGTCTGTGTAAACCTCAAATTTTTATTTTACCTGCTGTTTCTGCAAGATCATGGTGATCTTATAAAGTACAAAATCTGGATTTTTTGGTAGAAATACTTGTTTTCTATGGACAATTTTTGTATGAAAAGGAAGAAGAATCTTGTTAGAATGGGGTGACTTGCCTTTGTAGTAGAATGTCGAAGCTACTTTTTTTTTTCTTTCACAATTTCAAACAATATTTGTTTGCATGTGTGTATGCTTGTTGTTACGTTGCTGCCAGGCAGAGTCAAACTCAAGTCTGCCAATTGAATGTTTGAAATCTTAGTCGCTTGGCTATTATGCCTGTCTGTAGAGTGACTAGTCTAGTTTTATTAGAAGATACATGCATGCAGTGATGCTTGTATTATTCTTTTGTGACAGAATTCTTGGCAAGGAGAAGGCACTGACCTTTGAAGACTTGGGTCCAGTGTTGAACCAGTTCACAGAGACCTATCCTCAATATGCCGCCGTCATCAGCAAAGCAAGAAAGCATGGTAAAAAGTCACCGCATTTAAACAATTTGACTTTGTCTTATTATGTGACAATAACAGTAATTAGATATACTTTGTCTTATTACGTGACAATAACAATAATTAGATATACAGTATGATGATGCTTTATTAATCTTTTGCTAGTTTAGGGAAGGTTGTAATAGAGAAATCTGCCAGGGACTGACTGCCTTGTAAAGTAAGTGTGACTATTGTCAAGAGCCCCAAGAAAGGGAAAGAATGGTTGTTTCACTTGCAATAATGTGAACAGACAGACAAAAACAAGCAGGCTAAATTGTCTGGTCTAAAAAACAAAAACAAAATGAAACAGAAACCTTTGAGGAATATAATGCTTGTAAAAGAAAGAAGGTGAAAAAACAGAAAAAATAACACACTTTCTAGTGGTTGGAGAGTCGCTCAGGAGACTCTCCCAGTGTTGTGTCCACAGTTTGATAATGAGTTGTACATAGGACGATACATGTCACCTGCTTGGTGAGCCTGAGATCTTCCTGTTGAAAGACTAAATATTAACAAATTTTGTAGATACTCTTAGTCATGTACTGATTTTGATTCAGTGAGAAGCCACTGGCATACTGAATAGTAATGGAGTAAATGTAAGATTATGGTGCCTGGATTGTGATGTAGATATATACTGAATGTAAAGCCTTGACACACCCCAAGTCTCTAATGCATATAACAGAATAGACATCTATGCATCAAACAGTTGGAAGAAAATGGTTGTTTTCAAAAAACCGAGGGACTGTATGGGTTTTTTTTTTTTTAATTAATCTAAGATTTTATTTGTTCTGCTTTCCAGAAAAATTCTTCAGAAGCAGTGTTAATGGACATTTTTGTTGAAAGTGTGAATCCCAGACACCTGTGGTGACTTACTGTTTCAGTTTCATTATTTTCATAGAACCCATGTTCTCAGCAGCAATATGCCCTCCCTTCTTGAATATAATTACCTCTAAGTTTACCATCAGCTGACAGATTTTGAGCTTTATGAAAATTGACTGTTTGATTTTAGTAATTATTACAATGTAGATGATTTTAGTACAATGACATCAGCAAATATGGAAAGGCAGTTTCATTGAAATTGAGAACCATCTGAATGTCATGTTTTCTATGCCTTTTCACAGTGTCAGCAACTTCAGTTATCGAAAGTGGAAAAGTCAGGAAAGTTAAGAGACATCCTTGTTTAACTCCTTTCAAACACTGGAAGAATTGCGAGATTTTACCTTCTCATCTTACACATGATTTAACTGATGTACGTAGAGTTCAGCATGTTTATCATGTCCAAGGAGGTTTGTAACTTTTGAGGTATGTTCCATGATTGTTTGCAATCAGTAGTTTGAAAAGTTTTTTTTTTTGTAATCAATAAAATAACTTTCTTTTGTTTACTAACAAAGACATTTCTTGCAACAGAAAGTAAGGTTAAAATATGCTCAGTGGTTGAGAAACCTTTACGAAACCTACTGTAGATATGGAGTTAATGTAAGAGGAGGCTGTATGGCTTTTGTGTCAATATGGAGTGAATGTATGAAGATTGCTTATGGGTTATGCTGTAAATATGGAGTGAATATTTGAGCATGGTGTGTGGCTTGTTGTGTAAATATGGAGTGAATGTATGAGAATTATTTAGGGGTTGTGCTGGAAACATGGAGCGAATATCTGAGGATGGGGTATGGCTTGTGCTGTAGATACTCTCCAGGCAGTGGTGAGAGGTCAAAGGTACCCTACCCTGCTGCACTTTCTATGTCGTCTGTTCCCCCTGTCCTTTCTCAACTGTCTGCTGAGTCCTATGGAGAAAACGCTGGCTGCGCTGGATAAGGCAGCTCAGAAAGAACCGTGGATCTTTGGATTTAGAACAGTGAGTTTCCATTTTCTTGTGTCTCCCCGTGTGGGAATGCTGGGGGCTCTTTCAGTATAAATAGTGTCCCAAATTCCGTGCTAGAAATTTCCTCTTTTCTGTCACTTTCTGTGTTTCTTCCTTGTTCCTTTGCCTTCTGTCATTTCTTCCTATCATTTTATGCCATGCTGGTCCATTCACCTGTATGTGTTCGATAAAGTCTTGCATACTTTTTCTTAGGATTGATAATTGGGTACATGTATTAAGTGCATTTTTGGCTCTAGGGAGGTGAGACATGCAGAAGCAATTTTATGTAATTTATGCCTGTTTTTATGTATGTTTTGGTGTCCTTAGTTATGCTTAAATTTGTATTCAGGTGTGTTTTTAAATCCCATGTGCGATAAATTGGACGGAGTAGTCATCGCCAGGGGCATGTCCTTAGATTATGTGTGCGAATGCATTGATTATGTGTACTTAATTTTCTTATCTTTTTTCCCCCCTGTTTTGTATGTTTTGAAGCTGTTGTAGCCCTGATATGGCTCTACGCAGTCGGCTGGGCTTTAAACAACAATAACCACCTCCCTCTTGTGTTTTTGTTTCAAAACATTAAGACCAATATCTTGATAGATCCACAGGAACTACTCTTGACTCTTAAATGACACAAGCTGGCATGAATTGGTAACATAGTCTGTTCTAACACACTAAGATCATTCTTCAGGGCATCTGTTCTAAGACTTGTTCAGGGCATCCAGGAAAGAGATGGTCTCTGGGGTTGAAGTTGGGTGGTAAATTTCGAATAGAGGACCGCTTTGAGTATGCCTCAACTCTTTGTTGTTGCACTTTTATTTTTGTATTTCACCTTTTCCACATCAAATTAAATTTACAGCCTGTACTGGAAGAACTATTCACTTTTTCTGTGCTGTTTAGTTTCTAAACTGCATGGAGTTTTGCCATGAGGAAAGCATGCAGTAAATGAATACTTGTGTTGTTAAATTGAATTTTTATATAAAAAAAAAGGAAGATTGTTAAAATAGCTTGATCATTTTGTTTTCATGTAGATCATGGGTGCAGAGTTCAGAGTCTATGGAGTAGAAGCGAGCTACAAAGCCTTCGAGACTGCAGGTTTGATGAATGACATACCCTCAGCCCAGAAAGATGCCCTGTACATCTATGAGGTCTTGAAGAACGATGCCACACATGGTGGACACACCTTCATCACCTTCAGCGACTTGTGGCAACATCGCCAGTGGGCGAAGCTTAACCATATCGTTTCTGATTGGGGTCCGGCCCTTAATTTCCTGGTCCGAAACCGGGTGACGTCAGAGGAGTACCTTGGGTCTTGCAGGAACATTTTCTTGTACCACAACTGGAAGGCAGAGGTTGACATTGCAGATGGGTTGAAGGAGGTCTTATCCAGAGGCATAGAGGCCAAGAAACCCACTTGGGAAGTGGATTTTACAAGGTAGGTTGTGGATGTACTGGTTGTAATATTACAGGCATGATATTTTTCCAACTGTTGTTGGAATTCCGACCAGAATTCAGCTTTATAGGCTGGCCATTTTCATGAAAGGTGTAAGTCTGTTGAGACTTTGGAGAGTGAAACGCTTCTGACCATTAGGTATCCTCAGAAAATATTCCTTCTCAAGATTCTGACCGCAATCTTGCCTTCTACAAACTTGGCTGAACAGTATTTAGGCCATCTTGACAAACACAGCCCTTGCTGAATGTTGTTCAGGTGTACTTAAAGACATGCACACCGATTCCTTTCCAGCCTGGTTTGAAATAGACCTCTGTGTGTGTGTCATCCAGTTGTTTGGGTTTAATAATTAATAATTACAATATTTATATAGCGCAAAATCTTGATAAAATCAAATCTAAGCGCTCAAGCAGACACGCAAGCACGCACGCACGCACACGCATGCACACACACACACACACACACACACACACCACACACACACACACACACAACACACACACACACACACACACACCACACACACGCATGGCTATAAATGGGGAGAAAGAATAAAAGCAAGAATAAAAGCAATGGAAAATTATAGAGAGCATAGCATATACAATTATATATTATAACCATGTGATTCCCTCCGAGCGGAGACAGGCTGCAGAGGGGGGGGGGGGGGGGGGGGGGTTGAGTGAGGTTAGGATTTTATGTGGAGGAGAAAAGGTGAGTTTTGAGAGCGGACTTGAAGGAGACAAAAGTAGGTTGCTGACGGACTGAGAGAGGAAGTTTGTTCCAGGAGAGTGGACCAGAAACAGAGAAGGCTCGTGGACCATAGGTATTGACCTGTGTGTATCAGCCAGTTGTTTGGGTTTGAAATAGACCTGTGTGTGTCAGCCAGTTGTTTGGGTTTGAAATAGACCTGTGTGTGTCAGGCAGTTGTTTGGGTTTGAAATAGACCTGTGTGTGTGTGTCAGCCAGTTTGGGTTTGAAATAGAGTGTGTGTCAGGCAGTTGTTTGGGTTTGAAATAGACCTGTGTGTGTCAGACAGTTGTTTGGGTTTGAAATAGATCTGTGTGTGTGTCAGCCAGTTTGGGTTTGAAATAGACCTGTGTGTGTCAGGCAGTTGTTTGGGTTTGAAATAGACCTGTGTGTGTGTCAGACAGTTGTTTGGGTTTGAAATAGACCTGTGTGTGTGTCAGCCAGTTTGGGTTTGAAATAGACCTGTGTGTGTGTCAGTTTGGGTTTGAAATAGACCTGTGTATGTCAGGCAGTTGTTTGGGTTTGAAATAGACCTGTGTGTGTGTCAGGCAGTTGTTTGGGTTTGAAATAGACCTCTGTGTGTGTCAGGCAGTTGTTTGGGTTTGAAATAGATCTGTGTGTGTCAGGCAGTTGTTTGGGTTTGAAATAGACCTGTGTGTGTGTCAGGCAGTTGTTTGGGTTTGAAATAGACCTGTGTGTGTGTCAGGCAGTTGTTTGGGTTTAAAATAGACCTGTGTGTGTCAGGCAGTTGTTTGGGTTTGAAATAGACCTGTGTGTGTGTCAGGCAGTTGTTTGGGTTTAAAATAGACCTGTGTGTGTGTCAGACAGTTGTTTGGGTTTAAAATAGACCTGTGTGTGTGTCAGGCAGTTGTTTGGGTTTAAAATAGACCTGTGTGTGTGTCAGGCAGTTGTTTGGGTTTAAAATAGACCTGTGTGTGTTAGACAGTTGTTTTGGGTTTGAAATAGACCTGTGTGTGTGTCAGGCAGTTGTTTTGGGTTTGAAATAGACCTGTGTGTGTGTCAGCCAGTTGTTTGGGTTTAAAATAGACCTGTGTGTGTCAGGCAGTTGTTTGGGTTTAAAATAGACCTGTGTGTGTGTTTCAGGCAGTTGTTTGGGTTTAAAATAGACCTGTGTGTGTGTCAGGCAGTTGTTTTGGGTTTGAAATAGACCTGTGTGTGTCAGGCAGTTGTTTGGGTTTGAAATAGACCTGTGTGTGTCAGGCAGTTGTTTGGGTTTAAAATAGACCTATGTGTGTGTGTCAGCCAGTTTGGGTTTGAAATAGAGTGTGTGTCAGGCAGTTGTTTGGGTTTGAAATAGACCTGTGTGTGTCAGCCAGTTTGGGTTTGAAATAGACCTGTGTGTGTGTCAGGCAGTTGTTTGGGTTTGAAATAGACCTGTGTGTGTGTCAGCCAATTTGGGTTTGAAATAGACCTGTGTGTATGTCAGGCAGTTGTTTGGGTTTGAAATAGACCTGTGTGTGTGTCAGGCAGTTGTTTGGGTTTGAAATAGACCTCTGTGTGTGTGGCAGTTGTTTGGGTTTGAAATAGACCTGTGTGTGTCAGCCGGTTGTATGGGTTTGAAATAGACCTATGTGTGTGTGGCAGTTGTTTGGGTTTGAAATAGACCTACGTGTGTGTCAGCCAGTTGTTTGGGTTTAAAATAGACCTGTGTGTGTCAGCCAGTTGTTTGGGTTTAAAATAGACCTGTGTGTGTCAGCCAGTTGTTTGGGTTTGAAATAGACCTACGTGTGTGTCAGCCGGTTGTATGGGTTTGAAATAGACTTATGTGTGTGTCAGGCAGTTGTTTGGGTTTAAAATAGACGTGTGTGTCAGCCAGTTGTTTGGGTTTAAAATAGACCTATGTGTGTCAGCCGGTTTGGGTTTAAAATAGACCTATGTGTGTCAGCCGGTTTGGGGGGTTTGAAATACACCTATGTAGTAGGTACCGGCAGGCCAAAATTAAAAATACATTATTGATTAATTAAATTAACATAGGTGGAAAGAGAGCAAGAAACTAAACACAGTGCAAAAAAAATTAGGTCTCTATCTTCATTAGAACCTGAGATATTGCATAAAACGTGACGCTAAAAATTAGATCATTTTCGGGGAAAATTGGCATTTTTCACACAAGCCCTACTTTGGATGCTTGTCATCTGAAAACTATTTTACATAGACAGCTCAGAATTGGCAGAATGCTTACTAGCAACAAGTTATGAGAGCCTATTTTTTTCCAGGCATCTTGGTGAATTAGTTTATGTGTAAACTTGAGCCAAACATGGACTATTGCGCCAAAATGAGGGGCGTCCGTGAGCGCAAAACTTCTTTTGCATGCTGTTCGAGCAATTTTTGTCCGATTTGAATGATTTAAATTGTAACTTTCATATTTTGTAAAGATCTTTCAAATGGGGTGCATGAATGCACTATTTAGAGCAATATTAATTTTTTTTTCACTTTTGTCCCACCCCCTCCCCACCTGCCCGCCCCCTTTCGTACCCACCTGCAAGTTAGCCATCTCCCATCCTCAACACAATGTCCCTATGGTATGAAGGTAAAGCATGATTGCACTTTTTACTGCCAAACAGTCTACAGCTTGAGTCTCTCTGCAGGTCAGAAGTGACTACTCTCAAGAAAAGAATAGCTGCCTGTAAACTTGGAATTTGCGACTGATGATGTGAAGATCTTTTTCTGACAACGTCCAAAATCTGCCATTAGAAGTTGTCATGCTGAAGTCTGCAGCAATCACGAACTTTTCATCAATGCAGCTCTTATCTGATGACAGTGGCCACTTGTACAATGTGCGTTTGTTTTTACACCTGGCCATAAAACTGACAACAGCTGTGGTGGGATCAGTGTTGGACTTTTCTTCAACTTCCCGTATAAACCAGTCCTCATAACAAATGGCTACAACTGTCCCAGTGTTGATGTCATTGAAGGTAAAGTTGAAGTCTTTTTCAGAGAAGGAAAGGCAAGGGTCAGGTGAGTTGGGATGCTCTTCCTCTGGATCACTTGTGTTGCTGTTGTCAATATCGGGGTCACTGTCATCTGATGCAGACTCGGCAGACTCAACACGTCTCCTTTTTCTGGGAGGACCATCATCTTCTGTGCCTCTGTCAGAGTCCAAATCGGCCTCAGAATCAGATTCCAAGGAGATTCCAAGGAACTGTCAAATTTAGAACCAACTGAGGCAGTTTTTTGGACACATGAAGGAGAGGTGATTTTTTTTTCAAGAATCACAGAATGGTACTGCAACTCTGCTTGAACAGCTTGACGGCGTTTCCCCTTCTTTCTGTAGGTTGTCAAGAGACGCTTGATATCTGTGCTGTCGTTACAGGGCCCACTGTGAGGTTTGAGACGTTCTATGATGTCGATTTTTTGTTGATGTCTTTTCTCTTCAATGCCGGCTTGCTTTCCAAAGTCTTCACTGTCAGGTGAAAGTTTTTCCAGCTCACGCAGTGATTTTTCAGTCAAAGTTCTCAGTCTATTTTCTGGGATATCATCCCTGTCAGCAATCTTTTGGAGGAATGCTTCTGTTTCCTTCCAGGTTTTGTTTCCATCTTCTTTCAGCAAAAAAATCTTGAAGCAATATTCAGTTACTGATCAGGGTTCTAGCAATACTCTTTCTCCTGCCTCGACCAGTTGCAAGGAATGCTGCCTGCAGGTCTTCGTAGTGAGAAGTAGCCTCAGAAGAGATAGAATAGCAATTATATGAATTTAGCTGTGGTTCAAAGAATGATAAAGTATTAAATCATGTTCTGATTACTAACTTCAAATGAATTTGTAATCTTCACTTTTATTATTAATAATTAAATATTCTTAAAAATTTCAATTTCATTTTCCTTTATTTTTCAAATAGCATATTCATAATCTATTTTATTTCTTAACTATTGATTATAAAATTCGTATTATCCTCTGTGTGTTGTACTAGTATGTCAGTATAAACTCAAACAAGCCTCAAATATTTGTTTAAAACACACACACACACACACACACACACACCACACACACACACACACCAATTAACTGCAAACAGTAGGCCTACATCTGTAAATTTAAAAAAAAATCTAAGCAGAAATCCTTTTTAATCTTCATTCGAAATGTTCTTTAATACAAAAAGAAAAGAAAATAGCTCAAAACTAACAAGAAATCAATAATCAATGCAATACCTGCGTTATCAGAACGAAAGTTACATCAACTGATGTCAACATTAGCGATTACCTCCCTTGTCAAAAATCATCTCGAAATTTAGCAAAGTTTTTCCACCCTTTCGCTTAACTATCACACATATAATTAAATTAGAGTCTGAACGAATGTTTGATTGATATGACTGTAAAGTTACAAAGCAAATGAAGAGCAACCGTCGAAGCTTTTACTTCAAATCACACACTTCGTGAGAACTTTCAAGATCGCGAGTCCATCAGTAACAGAACATTCCAACCTTTGACATGTCGATCGATATTTCGATCTTTCTTATTCAATCTAGCCATACCTACTGCTTTAAAATAATACAGTACTGTCTTAAAAGTTGATTCAAGTAATTCTAAGGCATTGCTTAGCGATATAGCTTCGATGTTGTTTGAGAAAATTGACCGCGTTCGTCTTGCCGCTACTAGCTGCCATTGTTGCACTGGGCGAGTGTATGGGAATGCGAGAAGCTTATGGGTGACCGCTTTTCATTGGTCAGCAGGATTTCCCCGTTGACGTCACCGAGTTAATTTGCATACCAAACGAAAGAGGAAACTTTCGTTTGAATACCTCGATGACAGGTTTTTTTTTACGTTTAGTGTGGAAAAAATGACTTTGAAATCTTCTCTCCTTGATTTCGGACCCTTAATTTTAATAATTTATAAACTTTTTGGTATCAAAATAAAGCTTAAGATCTCGCTAAGCATTTCCTGTTTTCATTATACATGTTCACTGCAAGGGGAATCCCTGCGTGGAACGCGAAGCGAGTGACCCAAAATAACGTTTTCGAGAAAGTCGGTCACGGTGGTAGGAAATCGGCAAACTCGACCGTTTTCAAAAAATCGTAAAAAATCACACATTCATCACTCATACAAAAGAAAGACATCATTGAAAAGACAAAAGAATGATCTTTAATGTCACATACATCACTTTGGTGAAAAATGTTTGGTTTTAATGAAAACATGTGGGGAAAAGTGGCCATTTCCGGGGCAGAGCAGCATAGTTGTCAGTTTGCAACTGAGCCTGCCGGTACCTATATGTAGCCAGTTGTTTGGATTTGAAATAGACCTATATGTGTCAGCCAGTTGTTTGGGTTTAAGATAGACCTACATGTGTCAGCCAGTTGTTTTGGTTTAAAATAGACCTATGTTGTCAGCGGGTGTGGGGGGTTTGAAATACACCTATGTAGCCAGTTGTTTGGGTTTGAAATAGACCTACATGTGTCAGCCAATGGTTTGCACCGCAGTTTCTTTTTAGATCTGTTAGAGTTTGTGACACACTATGAGTTGTTAGTGTTTATTGATTTCTTTGAAATATTGAAGGCAGGCTATCAAAATTGCTAGATATCTTTTGGCAAATAGAATATAAATAAACAAGAACAACTTAGCCAAGAAAAGGCGAAGAGGATTTTGTTGTTGCTGGTTTTTGTTGGTTTTTGTTTGTTTGTTTTTTACTTTTTCATCGGGTCTGTTTGTATGAAGAATACTATGGGATATAATCACACTCAGCAACTTTCTAGATGAGACTGATTTAGTTTCAGAAACATATGAAAGCGAATAAGATCATGAATTTAATTGATTTTCTTGTCAGACTTACCCTAAGAGACAAAAAGGAAATAATTTCACAAGATATAGGACAAAAAGGAAATGATTTCACAAGATACAGGACAAAAATGATGGAGCAGGTTACTTCCCTGTTAGGCTGATTCTGTTGTTTGAGCTGGACAGTTTCGTTATGTTTAAAGATTGTTTCTGACTCTCCATGAGTAAACAAAAAATTTTGTTTGGTTTGGTTTGTTTTGTTTTATTTGTATTTTATTTGCTTGCAATTTTTTACTTGTTTGTTTTTAATTTTAAGATTTGCCTTTTAGGCATCTATATTTGGAAATGATTAGAAGGGTAAATCTTCGTCTAGTTTTATATTTTGGAAAGTGTGTGTGTGGTTTTATAAGGATTTTTGTTGTTGTTGTTTCTTTGCTAAATATAATGCATTTTCCACGGTCTGTGTGACATCTCTTCACTTGTCACCTGTTAGTATCATTGAGTTTGATGATAGCCACTGCTGTAGACATAACAACAGTTCTCTGCCATTCACTTCAGCCTTGACTTCTGTGTGCTACATCACAGACCCACAAACCGCTGATGTTGGTGATGTTGTTCATGTAGGAAATGGGTGGTCTGCCCAGATATCTTTGACCTCAGATTTTCCTTGCAGACATCTCTTGCATAGACTAAATCATTTTCTGTTTTTAGTGCGCAGCTTTTGCATTGATGTGCCATGATTTTTTTGTTAATTTGGATACCCTCGTAGGGATGCCGGAGGCTCTTTCTGTATAAATAGTATCTCCCACCCCACCCACCCATGTCTTCTGGAAATTCTGTGCTAGAAATGCCCTCTTTTCTATCGCTCTCTTTGTTCTTTTCCTCTTTGCTTTCTGTCATTCTTTCTATCATTTTCTGCCTTGCTGGCATTCACTGTAGTGTTCGATAAAGTCTTACTACTTTTTCTTGGATTGATAATGGGTACAACAGACTGCCAACCATACGATTTTGCGTATTAGTACGCCATTACTCAAATACGACAATACGCGACTTAATAAAATACGACGAAAAAAAATAAGATAAAAATCAAGTACCTTTAGAAATGAATTTGGCTCAGATGCTCTAGATTGCACAGATTTGCACCATTCTTTAAAAATTTCCGGGGGCATGCCCCCGACCCCTAGTTAGCTTGCGCTTTGGCGCTGCGCACTCTGAATACACCAATATTTTCAAAAATCTCCAGTTTCTGGACAATACTCCAACTTAAAAGTCAGGTTGGAGTCTGTACATATATATTAAGCGCATTTTTGGCTCTAGGGAGTGAGATATACAGAAGCAATTTTAGGTAATTTATGCCTGTTTTTTTATGTTTTATTGTCCTTAGGTCGGCTTAAATATGTATTCAGGTATGTTTTTTTAAATCCCCTGTGCGATAAATTGGACGGAGTGGTCAGTGCCAGAGGCATCTCCTGAGATTATGTGCGCGAATGCGTTGATATGTGAACTTAATTTTCTTTTCCTTTTTTCCCCTCCTGTTGAATTTTTGTGTATGTTTTGAAATGGTTGTAGCCCTGATATGGTTCTACATAGTTAGCTGGGCTGTAAACAAAAATAACATTGAACATTGTTGATATGGATCTGCTGTATAGTAGTGTAAATTGACATTTCAATGAGTGCCAGAGTGGGTCATCAGAAACAACTTGTATTCCACATGTTTCAGTCCTGACCTGAGGCGACTCGGGAGGATGGTGACCAGTGGGCAGCTGCCCAGAAAGTGGCGGGCAGTCCCATCTGCATTATGTCCGGCAAAGGGGGGTGCGGCAAAACCACGGTGGTCACACAGATCATCCAGCATGTGTGTCAGCAGTAAGTTCTCCTTACATTGAAGTAGGCTGTGTTTCCACACAATGCAGCTGATTCACAGACACCTGGCAGCCACGAGTATGGAAACATAAGCCAGTACACCACTTCTTTCCTGCTATAGCGGCTATGTTTACTTTCCTCATTTGGGATAAACTTCACCTTCCATGCTTTAGTTGTTGTCTTTGGCTCTAACTGGGGACAGGAGTTTGGAAGTTGCTCAAGAGGGATTCATCTCAGCTGTGCAATTTATATGCTCTTCACCCAAATCTGCTTTGACGTTATATGACAGAAAAACTTTAACCCACCTGAACCTGCGAGTCCTGTGTTGTCAGCATTGCACTTTAACTCTTTTCACCTCTGCACCCTATCCACCAGCTGCAAAATCTGAACCCTGCAGGAAGCTTGTGGATAGGGTGAGGGGGTCAGGGGATTAAGTTTTTGCTTTGTTGGCATGGTTGACAATGCAGGATGCTGATGGACAGGGTGCAGGAGTCAAAAGGCTTAACCAGCTTAGTAGATATGCCAAAACTATGGCTTGTATGAGGCTAATGAAGGACAAACCCACAGTGGGTGCATTATCACTACCGGTATATCAGCTTGGCGTTCTAACAAATGGAAATAACAGGGCCAGTGAATATGGCCCACATGGAATTTGAACCCACAGTCTCCACGTTACGGCATAGTTCTCCAACCAGCAAAACTAAGAGACCAAAACTGTGACCCAACTGAGTGTCAGACCCACAGGCACTGTGTTATCAGCATGGCGCTATAACCATCTGAGCTAGTGGGGCCTTTAAAGAGAGCTTATGTGGGTCGAACCCACGACCCCTTCGTCATTAGCATGGTGCGCTAATCAGCTGAGGAAGGGGGCCTTACTGTCTGTGATACACCTGAGGGTCAAACCTGTGACCCCTGTCTTAACAACATGGTGATTTAATCCTTTGACTCCCACACTCTGTCCACCAGCATTCTGCATTGTCATGGTGGATAGAGTCAGGGAATCAAAGGATTAAGTTTTTGCAGTTGGTATATAGGGTGTGGGAGTCAAAGGGTTAAGTAATTGAGCAAATGGGGACACAGAAAAACAGATGTTTGACTGGGACAGGATTTTTTTCCTTCCAGTTTTGTCTGTAGCCGCCATGTGCACCAGAATGTGCAAGTAGGTTCTGAAGTGTTTTACTCGGCCATTAAGGATACCTGTATTCCATTTTTGGGATTGTGGAGTTCATGTTTTGTTAAGTCACCGAACTCTGACATGACACAAGATTTTTAACGACTGCGTTTGATTTTGTGCACACTTATGCACACAACAGTGACAGTGGTTCAAGCTCTGGAATTTCTGCACATATGTTAACCTGGAAGATTGGAAATACCTCCACCCTTTACCCACTAGATGTTAGTTAAGCAGATTCAAACCCAAACGTCAAGTCACTCACTCTTGAGGACTACGGTTAAGCATAATCTAGCATGGTTGTCAAAGGGATGTGTGACAGTTCACACTGTGGCTTGTACAACACTGCCTGAGTCCACTCAGCTGTAAGTGGCTATCTGTCTTTATGAACAGGGAAGGTAAAGACGTTAGTGAGACAAGATGGGCTTTGGTTTGGTTCAGTTTTTATGTCAACACCCACCTCAGGTGATATAGCAGACAGGGATAACCATCCCAGGGATGTGTGTGTGTGTGGGGGGGGGGGGGTGGCACCTATATAATCCTATACTGACACCACCAGAACAACAATGATGTTAAGGTGGGATGTTGAGAAGGCCAGTTTTAATGTAGTGCACCCTGGGATTCGAACCCACGACCATTAGCATGTGAGTCTGACACTCAAACCTGTTAAGCTACTGAGGCCCGCTCAAAGATGGGCACCACCCTCAAACTGTCTTGTAACCCAGAGGTCATGGATAGAGAGGGGCTGTAAAGACCTCATCTTTTCTCAGGGCCAGCATTTTGATGGGGATGCTCCACTCTTTGCCCTTGTTGTTTTACTTCCCTTAGCCCTGAGTAAAACCAGGCATCTATGATAGCTTGGTAAATTGGAGGTCACATGTACAGAGTTTCCCTGATGGAGACTTGAACCTATGCAGCTAGATGGAGAACAGGAGCTCTACAGCTATACCAGCCAGGCCTCAGAGATTAAGTGAAAGTATAAGACATTTGCAGACAAGAAATTTTGAGCACCTTGCTGAACTAGAAGCGTGGGTGATACATGGAGAGGATGCCTGCCTTCCAGTGCTGCTATACATCACGTGACATCTGTTGCATAGGTGTATATCAAATTTATTCCAGGCACGGAGATACCATATGGAGAAAGTGAAACTAAGTTTAAATATTAAACTAAGAAAACTGAAACTAAGTTTGAACTGAAAAAACTGAAACTAAGTTTGAACTAAGAAAACTGAAATAAGTTTGAACTGAAAAAACTGAAAGTAAGTTTGAACTAAGAAAACTGAATTTAAGTTTGATCTAAGTGTCTGATAACAATTTCATGCATATAACCTCCAGTCCAGTCAGCTGTGAACATCCCTGTAGCGATGCCAGGGTCTTTTCAGTATAAATAGTATCTCCAGCTTCTGGAAGTTCTGTGCTAGAAATTTCCTCTTTTTCTATCACTCGTTTTTGTTTCAGCCTTGTTCCTTTGCTTTCTGTCATTTCTTCCTGTCATTTTCTGCCTTGCTGGTCCATTCACCTGTATGTGTTCAATAAGGTCTTATGTACTTTCCCTTGGGACTGATAATTAGATACATATATTAAGTGCATTTTTGGCTCTAGGGAAATGTGGTATGCAATTTAACGTAATTTATGCCCATTTTTATATATGTTTTAGTGTTCTTAGTTATGTTTAAAGTTGTATTCAAGTATATTTTTTAAATCCTCTGTGTGATAAATTGGATAGAAAATAAATAATAATAAATTGGATGCCAGGGGCATCTCTTTAGATCATGTACACAAAGGCATTGATATTTGCCATTTTCTTTTCCTTCTTTTTCCTTTAAAAATTTAAATTATTGTGTTTTCAAACAGTTATACCTTGATATGGTCTATGCAGTTAGCTGGGCTTTAAACAAACTTAACAATGACAGTCAGCTGTGAATGGGTCCTGATCTTGTACAGAGTTAGAAGTGTCAAATCAAAATGCAATCTGCATTGAGCTAAACACACACCTTGACTGAATTTGGATGACTGTTTGAATTTATGTCTAGTTACTTACAAAGCTATATGTTCTTTCTTTCTCTTTCAGGACAATTTTGCAGGAGCATGTTCCTGAGCACAAAGATGATGCAGGTGACATTCTAGCCAATGCAGACGTACATGAGATGTTTGTATTTTGGGCAAGTGACAAAGCTGGCAGTTCTCAAGCCCAGGTGACACAGGAGCAGGTGTCACAGATGATAGAGAGGGCCACACAGTCTCAAAAAGAGAGCCAGGCCCAGGATCGCCATACCAGCCCCCAAAAGAGGAAGAGAGACGGCATTCAGATGGACCTTACGGCAGACCTTATCAAGTATCTTGCCACAACAGGGCACACAGCGTTATCAAAAACACCCGTCGGACAGAAAATTTTACTGACAGCCCCCACAGGAAAAGCTGCCAAACTTCTTGGCCATAAGGCGAAGATGGAATCATTCACCTTGCATCGCATCATATACAGTTACCGTGCCTTTGTCAGGGCCCAGCAGCGGAAGAAGCTGGAAGAGAACAGGAAGAATAGGGACTGTGATAGCGATGCTGAAGATGGTGTAACCAGTAAGTGGACAGGTCAGGGGACACAGAGAGACCCACAACAGGCAGCAGCAGCAGTGAACCCTCCTTCTGAAGGCAGGGTTCAAAGCCACAGTGAGGAGTCCACCCCTCAAGGAGACTGGAAACATGCCGGCACAGAAGTGCTGATAGTGGACGAATGCAGCCTGGTATCCCTACGCACCTTCGCCACTCTGCTGAACATTCTGATTGAACACACTCCTCTGTGGAAAGTTGTCCTGTTGGGAGACATCAGGCAGCTGCCGTCCATAGAGCCTGGCAACTTCCTGTGGGACGTGTTCACCACGTTTAGAGAGCGGGGACTGGGCATCGAGCTGCGAACAAACCATCGCTCAGAGTCTGAGTTGATTGTCAGCAATGCCAGCAGGATCTCGCAGCGCTTAGTGCCTGTGGTTGACCCCACTCGCCATTTCCATCATGTGGCCTTGCAAGACTCCAGTGCTGACCCTGGTAGGTTGGTGTGGGCAATCTTCATAAACTTTATTTTCATAATTTATTTCTTTTTTGACTTTTTACAAGAATCAACACACAAAGTCAGAACAAAATTGAGGCAACTGAAATGTGGTTTCTAAGAAGAATGTTGAGAGTTCCAAGGACAGCAAAGAAAACAAACGAGACAGTCTTGAAGGAGGCAGACATTAGAAGATCATTAATAAGAAGATTAGGTAAACACAAGCAACATTTATAGGACACTTTATGAGGAAAGGGGAATTAGAATACCTGGTCACAACAGGAAAGCTGAAGGGAAAGAACACCAGGTAGACCCGGGGAGAAAATATTGAACGGACTTGCATGTTGGTTGAAGACAGAGGGGGTGGGAGATGTACCTGCAGTGACAGGGGATAGATTCGTGTGGAAGGCCATGATCACCAGTGCCATGCAGCAGGGCACATGATGATGATGATGATGACAAGAAAGTAATCACATACACACGTACATATTACATAAACATATTTGCACCAGTATTGTCAAAAATGTTATCATGCTGGTGTTTACGTTTTACGAAAGTACAGTACATATATTACAAACAGATGATTTGTGCCAAGACAATGATACTGATGATAGAAACAAACATTTTCAGTCAAGACAATGATACTGATGATCGAAACAAACATTTTCAGTCAAGACAATGATACTGATGATAGAAACAAACATTTTCAGTCAAGACAATGATACTGATGATCGAAACAAACATTTTCAGTCAGTGTTTTATAGAAGAACCTGTCAGATTGAAATCTATCCTTGTTCATATTCATAAATGACATGTTTTTTGAAATTGTACACAGTTTTCATATATCTCCAGAGCAAATTAATGTGTGGAATATAGTCTTTATGCACGCGCACACACAGACACACACACATATGTACACTTGCTCACACACACACGCACACACACACACACACACATACACATACACATACATGTACATACACACACGTACGTACATACACACACACACACACACACACACACACACACAAACACAAATATGTGCAAACACAAACCTGCGCACGCACTTTCGCACATACATGCATGCGCGCACGCACACACACACACACACACACACACACACACACACACACACACACACACACACACACACACACGACACGACACGACACCCACCACACCCCACCACACCACACACACACACACACACACACACACACACACACACACACACACAACACAACACAACACAACACAACACAACACAACACAACACAACACAACACAACACAACACAACAACAACACAACACAACACAACACACACACACACACACACACACAACACACACACACAAAACACAATACACACACACACACACACAACACACACACACACACACACACACACACACACACACACACAAGTAGCCAAAAGAAAATCCCACAGGGTCATTGTTGACAGTGGTGTGGTTTCAGAAAGGGATACAGCCATCAGGGATCTGTTATATCAACAGACGAGTTGCGGTCCATGAAACCTCCCAGTTTGTGGCTTTTCGAAGGTAGGCTACTCTGCTGTACATGTATTATCAAGTGTGTGTATGGGTGTTAGTGTGCTGTGTGTGTATGTATGTGTGTGTATGTATGTGTGTTTGTGGCTTTTCAAAGGTACTCCGCTGCATGTGTATTATCAAGTGTGTATGGGTGTTAGTGTGTATGCATGTGTATGTGTACTCTACTGCACATATGATACAAGGGAAAATAATATGTCTGTGTGGTGCTCATTGTGACAGGGAAAATATGTCTGTGTGATGCTCATTGTGACAGGGAAAATATGTCTGTGTGATGCTCATTGTGACAGGGAAAGTATGTCTGTGTGATACTCATTGTGACAGCGAAGATATATCTTGTGATGCTCATTGTGACAGGGAAAATATGTCTATGTGGTGCTCATTGTGACAGGGAAAATATGTCTATGTGATGCTTATTGTGACAGGGAAAATATGTCTGTGATGCTCATTGTGACAGGGAAAATATGTCTATGTGATGCTCATTGTGACAGGGAAAATATGTCTATGTGATGCTCATTGTGACAGGGAAAGTATGTCTATGTGATGCTCATTGTGACAGGGAAAATATGTCTATGTGATGCTCATTGTGACAGGGAAAGTATGTCTGTGTGATACTCATTGTGACAGCGAAGATATGTCTGTGTGATGCTCATTGTGACAGGGAAAATATGTCTGTGTGATGCTCATTGTGACAGGGAAAATATGTCTGTGTGATGCTCATTGTGACAGGGAAAATATGTCCATGTGATGCTCATTGTGACAGGGAAAATATGTCTGTGTGATGCTCATTGTGACAGGGAAATATGTCTGTGTGATGCTATTTGTGACAGGGAAATATGTCTATGTGATGCTGATTTTGACAGGAAAATATGCCAATGGGATGCTGATTGTGACAGGGATAATATGTCTGTGTGATGCTCATTGTGACAGGGATATGTCTGTGTGATGCACTTTGTGACAGCGAAGATATGTCTGTGTGATGCTCATCGTGACAGAAAATATCTGTGTGATGCTCATTGTGACAGGGAAAATATGTCTGTGATGCTCATTGTGACAGGGAAAATATGACCATGTGATGCTCATTGTGACAGGGAAAATATGTCTGTGTGATGCTCATTGTGACAGGGAAAATATGTCCATGTGATGCTCATTGTGACAGGGAAAATATGTCATGTGATGCTCATTGTGACGGAAAATATGTCTATGTGATGCTCATTGTGACAGGGAAAATATGTGTGTGATGCTCTTTGTGACAGGGAAAATATGTCTGTGTGGTGCTCATTGTGACAGGGAAAATATGTGTGTGATGCTCATTGTGACAGGGAAAGTATGTCTGTGTGATGCTCATTGTGACAGGGAAAATGTCTGTGTGGTGCTCATTGTGACAGGGAAAATATGTGTGTGATGCTCTTTGTGACAGGGAAAATATGTCTGTGTGGTGCTCATTGTGACAGGGAAAATATGTGTGTGATGCTCATTGTGACAGGGAAAGTATGTCTGTGATGCTCATTGTGACAGGGAAAATATGTCTATGTGATGGTCATTGTGACAGGGAAAATATGTCTGTGTGGTGCTCATTGTGACAGGGAAAATATGTCTATGTAATGCTCATTGTGACAGGGAAAATATGTCTGTGATGCTCATTGTGACAGGGAAAATATGTCTATGTGATGCTCATTGTGACAGGGAAAATATGTCTATGTGGTGCTCATTGTGACAGGGAAAATATGTCTATGTGGTGCTCATTGTGACAGGGAAAATATGTCTTGAATTTCGTTGAATGCAGACTCTGCTGTGGTCTGACATTTCCCTGGTTCCAGAGTTTTCAGAGCCATCAGTCACTTGGCTGTGCACCGTTGACGGGCCCAGCTTTGCCTTCACCATGAGGGCAACACCACATCATTGTACTAATCTGAAGCACATTCTTGCTGTGTGTGTGTGCTGATTCTGCCATACATCACTATACAGTCTATATGCTGTGTCTTTGATGCGTGTCTGGAGTCTTACCCTGTCAGAAGCTCAAGTATCATGATAGCATAGTATGTCCAGTTGTCAGCAATGTTACTACCTATGTGCTACTATCAGTAGGTGGAGTATTTTATAAGGATAACTTGAATGTGATTGCCTTTTGTACTGTGCATGTTTTAGCGTGAGTATTGATGTAAACGTGGGACCTGGGCTCGAAACGTGTTTTATACTCCAAAGGATCTTTTACAAACAAGGTATTTTTTAATATTTTGTTTTTACCCTCAAGATCCAGCAGTCATATTTTGTTTTACCTTCAGTGGGTAGTAAATGTTAGATCTCACACACACACTCGCTCACGCACACACACACATGCACACATGTGCACACACAGACACATGCACAGACACACACAGACACACACACACACACACACACACACACACACACACACACACACACACACACACACACACCATATGCACACATATATGCACACACTCACACACGTGCACATGAAAATATTCAATAAGAATAGATAAATAGGTAAATAAGAAAGACCCGAAAAACTGGCCGAGGTAGTACCGATTCTTTTCAGGTGGAGGAAGCAGCATGAGTTTTACCTATCATCATATGATTTAATTGTATGTATGTAATTTATATGTATACTTGCAAAGCTCATTGTGATGCCATCAACAAGCTGTGTTGTAAGCACTACAACTATAATTTATAATTATACCTATGTAATTATGTAGTTTATATGTATACTTGCAGAGCTCACTGTGATGCCATCAACGAGCTATGTTGTAAGCACTACAACAATCACACCACACGAGACACGCAGGGCAGCAGACATGCCTATGACTTCCGCATTGGAGACAAGATCTGTTTTCGCAAGAACGGCCAAGTTCTGAACCATGGCAAACGTTTGAGGGGCTATTTGAAGAGCTGTCCTGGCATACTGGAAGCCTTTGGGATCTCTGAACCGAAAGGGAAGAAGTCAAACAGGAGAGATAGAAATATGAGTGTTGCCGCTGCTTTGGAACAGGTTTTCAGTAAGGATGAGGATGATGAAACAGAACCTCAGCCACAGTTGGCGGGAGATAAGTGGAAGACAAACGATATGAGCAGGCTACCCACCTCTCTTCCAGTATGCGGGGATTCAGCGTCAAAGAATGGTGAGGTGGAGGGGTCAGTGTCTCAGCTTTTGGGGGTGTCCATCAAACCTGAAAGAGTGTTGGGCGATGAGCATCAGACTGGCAGTGCCTTGAATGGCTTCAACCCGTCATCATCTAGTCCCGGTATGACTGTCGAACGCAGGAAAGAGGAGAGAGGTGACCATTTGTCCGGTGGGTCTTACACAAACAGTCACTCGGGTCAGATCAAAATCAAACCTGAGAAGCCATGGGCAGGCGAAAATAAAGACAACTGCACGAGACAGAACACTGTCAAACCAGAAAATCTTTGGGGAGATGAATATGTAACTGCACAATCGTTTGGCATGCCAAGTTCCACTCATGCACAAACCACAGACTTCGGGATCAAAATGGAGCGTTTGACACAATGGGAGGCAGCTGCCGACATGCCCATGCCTTCAACATCAACCAACTCCACCATTATGCCCAAAACTCGGTTACGACTGGCCGACATAGGGGCAGACGATACAGTCACCGGGAATCCTGAATTGTCACAGGACTGCTCTCCACCCGATTGCAATCAGGGTAAAGATGATGAAGAGGAACGGGCTGGCAAGTTGAAAGATGGTGCCATTCGACTGTGCAATGGAGAAGTGTTCTTCATAATGGATGTGAGTTAATTTGTTTAATCCTTTCGCTCCCTCTCCCTGACCATGGTTGACCGTTTCATCCCCCAAGCCCCCCCTTCACCCCTTCAACCTTGCCATGGTTAACCATTTCACTTTCTCACCTTATCCACGGTTAACCATTTCGCTCTCGCTCTGTCTCATGGTTGAGCATTTCACTTTCTATCTATGGTTAATAATTTCACTTTCTCTCTCCATGGTTAATCATTTCACTTTCTATCCATGGTTAACCATTTCACTTTCTCTCTGTATCAATAGTTAACAATTTCACTTCCTGTCCATGGTTAACCATTTCACTTTCTCTATCCATGGTTAACAATTTCACTTTTTGTCGTTGGTTAACCATTTCACTCTCTATCCATGGTTAACAATTTCACTTTCTCACCCTATCCATGGTTAACTATTTCACATTCTCACCCTATCCATGGTTAACCATTTCACTTTCTCACCCTATCCATGGTTAACCATTTCACTTTCTCACTCTATCCATTATTAACCATTTCACTTTCTCACCCTATCCATGGTTAACCATTTCACTTTCTCACTCTATCCATTATTAACCATTTCACTTTCTCACCCTATCCATGGTTAACCATTTCACTTTCTCACTCTATCCATGGTCAACCATTTCACTTTCTCATCCTATCCATGGTTAACAATTTCACTTTCTCACCCTATCCATGGTTAATCATTTCACTTTCTATCTATGGTTAACCATTTCACTTTCTCACTCTATCCATGATTAACCATTTCACTTTCTCACTCTGTCCATGGTTAACCATTTCACTTTCTCACTCTATCCATGGTTAACCATTTCGTTTTCTCCCTCTATCCATGGTTAACCATTTCACTTTCTCATCCTATCCATGATTAACTATTTCACTTTCTCATCCTTTCCATGGTTAACCATTTCACTTTCTCACCCTATCCATAGTTAACCATTTCACTTTCTCATCCTATCCATGGTTAACCATTTCACTTTCTCACCCTGTCCATGGTTAACCATTTCACTTCCCACCCTATCCATGATTAACCTTTTCACTTTCTCATCCTATCCATGGTTAACCATTTTACTTTCTATCTATGGTTAACCATTTCACTTTCTCACCCTATCTATGGTTAACCATTTCAATTTGTATGTATGGTTAACCATTTCACTTTCTCACCCTACCTATGGTTAACCATTTCACTTTCTCACCCTATCTGTGGTTAACATTTCAACATGGTTAACCATTTCACTTTCTCACCCTGTCCATGGTTAACCATTTCACTTTCCCACCCTATCCATGATTAACCTTTTCACTTTCTCATCCTATCCATGATTAACCATTTCACTTTCTCACTCTATCCATGATTAACCATTTCACTTTCTCACTCTGTCCATGGTTAACCATTTCACTCACTCAAGCTACTCATGTTAATTCTTTCATTTCCTCATTCCCCTGGTGGGGATGCCAGGTGCTCTTTCAGTACGAATAGTATCCCCCACCTTCTTGAAATCATGTGCTGGAAATTTCATCTTTTTCTGTTACTCTCTTTGTTTCTGCCTTGCTCCTGTGCTTTCTGTCAGCTCTTCCTGCTGTTTTTACTTTTGATGGTCCATTTGTCTGTATGTTTTCCATAAAGCAGGCATACTGAGTGTTTGTACCGTTTCTGTAAGCCACTGGATTCTGAAGTGGCTTACAGGATCTTTAACCTTTTTAGCTTTGCTACGGCCGCATCCGACCGTTCCGACTGTGCTGGCCGGCGCTTCATTACAGCCGCAATCGACTGTAAAAGTCGGCCTTGTGCATGGACTATTTTGATCATGTACTGACCGCGTGTTTCTCATGAGATGATCTTGGTAAATTCAGAACTACACACATCCATTCACTACAGATCGAGCGTGTAAAAGAGTGATGGGGGTATTTTCATTCATGCCACGTAGTGTGTGAAAAAATGGCGATGCCCTTTGTAGCAGACGGTTTTCAGGATACAGATGATTCTCCAGATTATTCAGAGGAGGAATTAAATACTACTGTTCGTGAATTAGAAAAACACGAAGAAGATGTAGCTTAGTCAGATATTGAGGTTGATGATGATGAAAACTGATTTAGGAGAGCAGACGGACACAGAAGATAATGTGCCGCTAGCCGCATTCCAGCGTTTGTGGAATGCGTTTGTGGCACCCAGCACTGGTTCCGCTGACAGTAAAGAAATTTGATCTCATGGTTGGACCTAATCGTACAATGCCAGCTGATGCCAAACCTAGATTTTTTGTTTGTTTGTTTGTTTGTTTTTTGTACTGACAGTTAGTAAACTGTAGTATGAACATTGAATGTAGTTTTGTCGTGGAAAGAAAAATAGTGAAAAAAAACTACCTGAACAAACTGTGTTAATACCTGAAGAGTACATTTAGTGACCACTGTGAGTACTATCACACAGAAATGCTGTTAGACACTTTAGCTAGGCCATATTCATCTGTATGTGTTGTCACGTATAGGTGTGCTTCTCCTGTTCTTATTCATATGTGTCAGTTATTTATTCATGTTTGGTGACATCTTTGGTGACAATGACATGACAGGCAGTGGTTAGAAAGACATACTCACTTGGATATGCAAGTAAAGCATGTTTACCGACACCTGACAAAGTTCTAGTTTTATATCATATAATAATAATAATAATTACAATATTTATATAGCGCAAAATCTTGATAAAATCAAATCTAATCAGACATGCTCACAATGTACTCATGAACAGAGTGACCCTATTTTGAGAGAAAAAGCTTGAGAAAATTCGAAATGTAGGGGCAGTTCAGCTCTCTAGAATACAAATACAAGAGGGTTAACATGCATGTTTGATGCTCTTGCTGTGTACACACTTGAAGGAGGTTCAGGTGCTGACAAGGTCTGCACAAATATTTCTGTTTGCCACCAGGTGGGAGCTAGGCATGCCGAATTGAATCCAGACCTTCAGATTGGAAGTCCAGTGTCTTACCCACTTGATTATCGCGCCTGTCTAACCTCATCAAACCTGTTGTGGTGAATTGGTCGTCACGACAGAATGCGTACTGGAAAGTCTTGGGTTTGAACCCCCGTCAGTCCAAAAATTGCTTCAGCTCCTGTGTAGAGCTGAGTATGTGGTAGATACGGGAAAATTGGGGCCATGCAATTGAGGCTCATCCACTTTATGAAAATGTCATTGAGATTGTTGCTCAGATTTATTTACATGTATCTCACTCATGATTAATGTCAGTATGTATTACGAAAGGAAATAGCATAGAAAATAGGACATCACAAAACAAAACATGACAAAACAAATAAAAAAGCGGGTTATATTTTTTCCCAGAATAATATGTTTTTGCCTTTGTGTACATAGTGTTACATGGATTATGTTATCTGTTCAGGACGTGGGTGAAACAGAAAAGAGTGAAGGGGGCAAGGAGAATCGTTTCCTGACACTCTCTGACAGAGACCCGGACTGTCCCAGAGTTGTCTGCGCTTCCTATGCTGCACTGAAACGTGAATGTCGACTGCGTCATGCTTGGGCCAGAACTATCCATACCTATCAGGTAATGTCTCTGGGAGGTTTGTTTGCTATTGAATTTGATTGTAGTTATGATGATAATGATAATGATGGACTCTCCAGTTGTTTTGACATTATGAACAGGCATAGTGGCCTTCATCGCCTGGAGTGGGTCCCTATGTAAGATACGAGATCAGTCCTGGAGGTACATGTTCTTCCGCAGGCACTGTGTGGGAAGGGGTCCTTCATCTTGTGATCTGCTTCCATCAGCCCTAATTGTTGTGGTTTCTGTTCACAGCCTTACTGCACACAGGGCTCAGAATCAGACATGGTAGTGTACTGCGGCCCTCGGTAGGGATGCCAGGAGCTCTCTTAGGATAAATGATATCCTTACCTTCTGGAAATTCTGTGCTAGAAATTTCCTCTTTCCTGTGACTCTCTGTTATTTCTGCCTTGCTTCTTTGCTTTCTGTCATCTCTAGGTTTGTCTGCCTTGCTTGTTGCTGGTCCATTCACCTGTATGTGGTACATGTATAAACTGCTTTTTTGGCTGTTAGGAAATATAATGTACAGAAGCAATTTTAGGTGACTTAGGCCAGTTTTTATGCATGCTTTAGTATCTGTACATTTACATTTGTATTCAGGTTTGTTTGTTTTTTAAACCCTCAGGTGATAAATTGGACAGAATGGTCAAGCCAGGGACATACCCTCAGATTATGTATGTGAGTCTTACGTGTACTTTTTTTTTTCCCCAGTGTTTGAATTCCCTTCCCTCCCTCCCCCCCTCCCCCCCAGGTTCATCTAAATTTTGTACATTTTGTAGTGGTAATAGCCCTGATATAGCTCTGCACAGTAGGCTGGACTTAAAACAGTAATGGTAGTAATAATAGAAATACTAATGCTAATGCTAATACTAATACAGTTGTGCTACTGTGGTTGCTTTGTCACAGTCTCTGTTGATTTTGTTGATGTTGCTGTTGTTGTTAGACTGTGGTAGCTGTTCATACTAGCACAGTCTGTTGCTATTGTTGCTGTTGTTGTTACTGTTGCTGTTCATATCACTCTGTGTTATTGTTGTTGTTACTGTTGCTGTTCATATCACAGTCTGTGTTATTGTTGTTGTTACTGTTGCTGTTCATATCACAGTCTGTTATTGTTGTTGGTACTCACTGTTGTTCTTACTGTTGTTGTTGCTGTTATATCACATTCTGTGCTATTGTTGTTGTTACTCATTGTTGTTACTGTGGTCGCTGTTCATAATATCACAGTCTGTGCTATTGGTTGTTGTTACTATTGTTGTTGCTGTTTATAATATCACAGTCTGTGATGTCATTGTTGTTATTCATAGTTGTTGTTACTGTGGCTACTGTTTGTAATATCACAGTCAGTGTTATTGTTGTTACTCATTGTTGTTGTTACTGTGGCTACTGTTTGTAATATTACAGTCAATGTTATTGTTTTTAGTCACTGTTGTTGTTACTGTGGTTGCTGTTCATAATATCACAGTCAATGTTGTTATTGTCATTGCTGTTCATACTATCACAGACTGACCCAGGTTACTGTCCACAGGGTTCAGAGTCGGACACGGTGGTGTACTATGTTGGCGAGTCCAGGCTACAGAACTGGAAGCACGTGTACACGGCAGTGACGAGGGGCCGTAAGTCTGTCTTCATTGTGGGCAAGGAGAGTGAACTGCGCAGAGCAGTATTGCAGAGGGACGTACCACGACGATCCCGTCTGTCACGTCGTCTGATCGACATGATGCGACACTTGCAATTTCAGGTGAAACCTTGTTCAGGAAATTTTAGCAGCGTGCTCATTGATGAGTCTGGACAGTGCATGAAACTCACGTTTGGGGTCATAGTCTTCCCAGCAAAGCGCTCCCACTCCCACAATGATTGTTTGGAGTGATGGGGTTTCAAACCAGTAACCTCCCTGTGCTCCCCCTGTGGGAATGCTGGGGGCTGTTTCAGTATAAATGGTATCCCCACCTTTTGGAAATTCTGTGCTAGAAATTCCCTCTTTTCTGTCACTCTCTTTGTTTTTTCCTTGTTCGTTTGCCTTTTGTCATTTCTTCCTATCATTTTATACCATGCTGGTCCATTCACCTGTATGTGTGCAGTAAAGTCTTACATACTTTTTCTTAGGATTGATAATTGGGTACATGTATTAAGTGCACTTTTGGCTTTAGGGAGGTGAGATATGCAGAAGCAATTTTAGGTAATATATGCCTGTTTTTATATATGTTTTGGTGTCCTTAGATATGTTTAAATTTGTATTCAGGTTTGTTTTTTAAATCCCCTATGCGATAAATTGGACAGAGTGGTCAATACCAAGGACATCTTAGATTATGTGCACGAATGCATTGATATGTGTACTTTATTTTCTTTTCTTTTTACTGTTGAAGTATTGTATATGTTTTGACTTGTTGTAGCCCTGATATGGCTCTGCGCAGTCGGCTGGGCTTTAAATTTAAACAACAACAATAACAACAACCTCTCTGGGAAAGAAAGGGGCACGGCACATTCTGGTCCACTTTTGCTTTAACATCCTCTCCTTGAATGTGACTCTGTGTGTGTGTGTGTGTGTATGAGGGAGAGAGAGAGAGAATGCGAGTGAAAGGAGCATTGCATTTCAGGAAGACTGACATCTGGTTGCAAATTGAATTGTTTCAGAAAGAATTTTTGTTCATTACCTATTCATTTTATGTAGGCCTACTGTTTTATAATGAACAAAAATTGTAGGTCTAAATTTTCCTCGTTTGTTTTTTCAAATTGTTTTCAACATATGTTGAACTTCAAGGCAGTAACAGTAAAGGGGATAATGTTTTCTTTTGACAGTTTTGAAGATCTTAGATTATGTTTTGACACTGTTATTAGACTGTTCACTTTTCATGCTTTGATAGTTTATTAGAAAGCTTAGTTCATGTTTTAAATGTCGAGATTGTTGATATTTTTGATGAATTCTGAACTCTGATAGTGAATGTTTTGGCTTTTCAGAGGTTTGTGATGGTTTATGTTTGACAGTTTTAGAAGTGGGTGATCATTTATGTCATAAGTTTTATAATTCTGTGATAGAAGTTTATGATGATTAATGTTTTGGGAGTTCTAGAAGTTGTTGTAGTTGATGTTTTAGCAGTTTTAGCAATTGTGATAGTTACTATTTTAGCAATTGTGATAGTTAATGTTTAATTTTTAGCAGTTTTAGCAATTGTGATAGTTAATGTTTTAGCAGTTTTAGCAATTCAAGGAATTGTGATAGTTAATGTTTTAGTAGTTTTAGCTATTATGATAGTTATGTTTAGTAGTTTTAGCTATGTGATAGTTATGTTTTGTAGTTTAGCTATTGTGATAGTTAATGTTTTAGCAGTTTTAGCAATTGTGATAGTTTATGTTTTAGTAGTTTTAGCTATTGTGATAGTTAATGTTTTAGCAGTTTTAGCAATTGTGATAGTTAATGTTTTAGTAGTTTTAGCTATTGTGATAGTTAATGTTTTAGCAGTTTTAGCTATTGTGATAGTTAATGTTTTAGTAGTTTTAACTATTGTGATAGTTAATGTTTTAGTAGTTTTAACTATTGTGATAGTTAATGTTTTAGCAGTTTTAACTATTGTGATAGTTAATGTTTTAGTAGTTTTAACTATTGTGATAGTTAATGTTTTAGTAGTTTTAACTATTGTGATAGTTAATGTTTTAGTAGTTTTAACTATTGTGATAGTTAATGTTTTAGTAGTTTTAACTATGTGATAGTATTTAGAGTTATATTGTGATAGTTAATGTTTAACTGTCCTGTAAGTCATGATTGTTAATGTTTTGGCAGTTTTAGGATTTATGATGGTTTACGTTTGGACAGTTTTAGAAGTGGGTGATTGTTCATGTTTTAACAATTTCAAACATGTGTGACAGAAATGTATGATGGTTACTGTTTTGACGGGTTTAGAAGTCTACGATTGTTCATGTCTTATCAGTATTAGAAGTCTGTCATTTTCCTTGTTTTAATGATGATTCATTTCTTATCATTGTTAATAGTCTGTCATTGTCCTTGTTTTAACAATGGTTCATGTTTTATCAGTGTTAGAAGTCTGTCATAGTCCTTGTTTTAACAATGGTTCATGTTTTATCAGTGTTAGAAGTCTGTGATTGTCATTGTTTTAACAATGGTTCATGTTTTATCAGTGTTAGAAGACTGTCATAGTCCTTGTTTTAACAATGGTTCATGTTTTATCAGTGTTAGAAGTCTGTGATTGTCATTGTTTTAATAATTGTTCATGTTTTATCAGTGTTTGAAATCTGTCATAGTCCTTGTTTTAGCAATGGTTCATGTTTTATCAGTGTTAGTAGTCTGTGATTGTCATTGTTTTAACAGTGGTTCATGTTTTATCAGTGTTAGAAGACTGTGATTGTCATTGTTTTAACAATGGTTCATGTTTTATCAGTGTTTGTAGTCTGTGATTGTCATTGTTTTAACAATGGTTCATGTTTTATCAGTGTTTGTAGTCTGTGATTGTCATTGTTTTAACAATGGTTCATGTTTTATCAGTGTTTGTAGTCTGTGATTGTCATTGTTTTAACAATGGTTCATGTTTTATCAGTGTTTGTAGTCTGTGATTGTCATTGTTTTAACAGTGGTTCATGTTTTATCAGTGTTAGAAGACTGTCATAGTCCTTGTTTTAACCCTTTGACTCCCGCACCCTGTCCACTAGCAGCTTGCACTGTCAACCAAACTAGCAAAACAAAAAGATGGCCCATTGATTCCCTCACCCTATTCACCAGCTTCCTGCAGGAAGCAGGTGGACAGGGTGAAGGAATCAACTGATTAAGTTTTTGCAGTTGGTGGATACGCTGCAGGAGTCAAAGGGTTAACAATGGTTCATGTTTTATCAGTGTTTGTAGTCTGTCATTGTCATTGTTTTAACAATGGTTCATGTTTTATCAGTGTTAGAAGTCTGTGATTGTCATTGTTTTAACAATGGTTCATGTTTTATCAGTGTTAGAAGTCTGATTGTCATTGTTTTAACCCTTTGACTCCCGCACCTTGTCCACCAGCATCCTGCATTCTCAACCACGCTAACAAAACAAAAATATAACCCTTTGACTCCCTCACCCTATCCACTAACTTCCTGCAGGAAGCTGGTGGCTGGGGTGAGGAAGTCAAAGGGATAAGTTTTTGCAGTTAGTGTATATGATGTGGGAGTCAAAGGGTTAACAATGGTTCATTTCTTATCATTGTTAGTAGTCTGTCATATTCCTTGTTTTAACAATTCACCCACACTTGATCATACTCCATGTCAACAACTGTGATGCAGTGTATGGCGTTGTCTTGTAACAGGAGCTGCATGCCATCATGCGCGAGACCAACGAACGAGCCAAGTTGGCCCTGATCCTCCCCGCCACTCCTCCATCTGCCTCTCCACCGTCAGCAGACACCTCTTTCAAGGTGCCGGGGGGAGCCCCAGACATCTCCACCCCGTCCCCTCACGCAGACTGCCCGGTTAAGTCCCCACTGATTGACCCCTTCCCTGACAGTGATGACAGTTGGATCAGAGACATGTCGCCCGTGTGGGCGGCTGACTACGTTGCTTCCAAAGGCCCGGACCATGGAGCTGTCTCGTCGAACGTCAGCACATCTCCAGACTTGTTCCAGTCAGACGAAGGGGAGGCCACTCATGTTATGGAGGTGGAAAAGGAAGAAGGGAACAGGATTTTGGCCATAACTCCCAGTAAAAGACCACACTCACAAGACGAGGTTCCGAGTACCCCAAAACGGACATGCGTGACAGATCCTGTGGACGGTATTGTAACCCCAGTGAGGAAGAAGCTCAGTATTTGACGTGACATTTGTGAACATGTACGACAAGATGCTTAGCATTTGAAATACAATTGTAAACATGCAACAGCGTATTCAATAAGTGAGGTATGCTTAACCTCATCTAATATCATTCATAGTGAAAAGATGTTAAATCAAACAATGAACAAGTCAATATGTGTACAGTTTTGAACACACACATAACAACTCAGTCAACATTTGACACAGTTGCGAACACACACAACACACACAAAAGTTGTGTAGAAATGGTTATGGTTGTTACAAACAATTTTTTCTGTTTAAGAAATTTGAAATTTTCTATAAAAAAAGAATATGTCTTTCTGTAAAGTTTGTTCTCTTTTTAGTATTTTTCACGATTATTTTGCAGGGTTAAATAAGGTGCTAATACAGAGTAATGCAATATGTGTCAGCTTGAATCAAATACAGTAGGCGTACAATTTGTCACTTTGATCAATGATTTTACAGTTGTGGTATGGTGATACTTGAATTAAATGCGGCAAGATTTGTACATTTGGAGCATGATTTTATAGTGGTGCTATGGTGATAGCGCAAGCTTCTGTTGACATGCATGCATAGATGACAGGATTGTGTGATGTTTTGTGTCTCTAGATTTATGATCATGCTATGACCATGACTGTGCTTAATTGTTGCTTTTGTGCTTTTGTTAATGTACCATGTCATAATTGCTCTTGTTGTAGAGATGTGAAGGATTCTGTGCTGTGTGAAACAACACATGTTTTTTGACAACGAAACAGCATTTTTCCCTGTGGGGATTCTGGGTCTCTTTCAGTGTAAATAGTATCCCCCACCCTCTGGAAATTCTGTCATAGAAATGTCCTCTTGTCACTGTTCTTATTTCTCACTTGCTCTTTTGCTTTTCATTTCCTATCCTATTCTTTCTGCTTTGCTGGCCCACTCACATGTGTTTTCATAAAGCCTTCCATATTTTTTCTTAGGATTAATCATTTTAATGTGTGCATATTGAAATGTGAGGTGCAGAAGCAGTTTTAAGTAATTTCAGTATGTTTTTTTTTATGTTTTTATTACTTAATGAAGTATTTATGTATCATTGTATTCAGTATTTTTTTTACTCCCTGGTAATAAATTGGAGGGAGTGGTCAACGCTAGGGGCATATCCTTAGACCGACCATATGCACAAATGCATTGATATGTGTACGTAATTTTTTTTTCCATTTTTTTTCCCAGGGTTAAAGGGGTATTTAGATGGTTAGAGCCCTAATATGGCACTGCACAATCAGCTGGGTTTAAAACAATAATGGTAATACTTATGAATGAAACAGCATTTGGTCCCATTTTGAGATGTTGCTTGATAAGATTTCTCCACTGAGGACCTTCTGTCTGGCTGTCCCCAGAGGTTCTTGCTACTACATTAATAAAGTATTGCAGAGTTGGGTATCAGCCTACTTTTCTAAGTTCATTCTGGTTAATTTTGTATAGTATTGTTCTTTTTTGTCACAATGGATTTACCATGTGATATTCAGACTGCTCTTTCAAAGGAGAGTGTGTTGCTGTTATGCAGCATTTTTTTTCTTTTTTGTGTTCACATGTGCCTCTGTTTTCTTTACAACCTCTCTATTGACTTCATCAGGTGAGTTCTGGTTGCTTTCTGACTCTGTTCCTGCTTGAACATTTTGTAAAGGATTAGATTTGGAGTTTTCATCACAATGAATTTTCCAGTTGCTGCTGTCCATGGGAAAAGCTTGTTCCCTGTGGATATGCCAGGGGATCTTTCAGGACATCATCTGGAAATTCTGTGCTAGAAATTTCCTTGTTTCTGTCAGTATCTTTTTTTACCAGAACGCATATTCAACACAAGACAAGACAGGTGCAAATTTTCGGCCAACTGGCCTTTGTCAAGCGCGAATCACGATCACAAACAGACACCAAACAACAGATCATAAGAAAAAGACTAAAACTTCCCTGCCCCCTAGTCCCTTTTTTACCCACTGGACGCAGCGGCAGGGAAGTTTTAGTCTTTTTCTTATGATCTGTTGTTTGGTGTCTGTGATCGTGATTCGCGCTTGACAAAAGCTGGTTGGCCAAAAATTTGTGCCCGTCTTGTCTTGTGTTGAATACACGTTCTGGTTCGATTTTCTTGTTTTTCTGAATCCTGTTTGTTTGGACACAGGCAGTCGCTCTTGTTTTGGATATCGTTTTTTACATTGCTCCTTTGCTTTTGTCTTTTTATCGTTTTCTGCCTTGTTGGTTTATTTACCTCTGTGTGTTCTGTAAAGCCTTTGTATTTCCTATTAGGATTGATAATTGGGTAGGCCTACATGTCTTGACAGCATTTTTGGCTTTAAGGAAATATGATGTGCAGAAGTAATTTAGCCCTTTGATCCCGCACCCTTTCCACCAACTGCAAAAATTTAACCCTTTGACTTCCTCACCCCATCCTACAACTTTTTCGCAGGTACAAGGTGCTTCCTGCAAGGAAGCTGATGGACAGGGTGAGGGAGTCAAAGGATTAAGTTTTTGCTTTGCTAGCATGGTTGACAATGTAGGATGCTCATGGACAGGGTGTGGGAGTCAAAAAGTTAAGATAATTTAGGTCAGTTTTTATGTATGTTTCGGTGTTCTTAGTTATGTTTATACAAAATGTTTGTATTAGCTTTTTTATCCCCCTCCCCCCCCCCTGATAAATTGGGTGGAATGGGCGTGACTGCATTTAGTGATTTAATGTTTACTTTTCCAGGTTTTTCTTCTTCTCGTCCTTGCGAGGAAGGGGTGCTGTGTATGTATTCAGATGGTTATAGCCCTGATATGGCTCTTCCTAATTGGCTGGGCTTTAACTACAACGATAATAATAATAAACTGTAGTAGATGCCGTGTGATTCTAACATGCTCTAAATGCATGCCGCCTGTGGGACTTTGGTTTATCATCTCATCCAAAATTTTATTGAAAAGATTATCTGGTTTATCATTTCATCCAAAATTTTATCAAAAAGGTTATCCCCCCAGATCACCATTCAAATTCTAGGGGAAGGAGAAAGTTCCTGTGGAATGGGACATCAATCCACATGCAGAGCTTGAAGGTTGTTTCATGGCCTTGCTCTTCAAAATTATCAGAATGTGGTTTGCTGACTGCAAGCTTTCAGCCCAACACCACAATCCTCCTGTGTTTGCCTTGTGCACCTGTGATAATAAGTGGGTGTTTATTATGATGTATGGACCCTGCCATTGTGGTATAATACTCCATATTTCTGGATGTGTGTGCTGGGTGTTTTCCTGTTTCCTTTTAAGCTACCATGGTACCAAATACCAACATGGTTTACATTTGTGGTACAGGATCGCTAACATGCATGATTGATGTTCTGCATGTGTATATACATAAGTATGAAGAGTTCAGGCACTAGCAAGACTGCAGCATATTCTGAGAATGATGTTTTTAAGTGCGACGGGTTCAGGCACTACTAGCAAGACAGTAGTTATGTATGGAAGATCAGAAAGATCTCCACCTTTTAGTTTTACCCACCAGGTGGGTACCCAGGTATATTTGAGATCAGTGTTCTAACCACTTGCTTATCATGCCCATTGTATCTGATAGTAGGGGCTTGTATCATGTATCACATGATTCACCTGTGGTCCTGTAGATGCGGAAGTTCATATCCATCTTCTCTATTCAGACAGACCAAACTGCATGATCATCCCTGTGCCTTGCCTGATTTTTCCTCCCAATTATTCGATCTCCCTGAACAGAGTTTGTATATCCCCTCCCTCTCACTCCAAGAGACTTTGTGACTAGCGTCCTTGCATAGATCCCACAAAGATGTGAACATCTTTTGTTGCTCAGTTAACCACATCATAGTTATTCTAATTCTAGATATTAATTGCTGTAGTCATAGTGGTACATGATGATATTTGGTGCATGTATGTAGGCCTATATTCTTTATCACCCTTTTTCAAAGGGAGTCTGTAAAACTTCACACTGACTGGAGGAAGTAGAATAGTGGTTTAGAGTGGGGTATAAAGCATGATGTTGCTGCAAGTGCAAACACTGTTGTATCTCATTGTCCTGCTTCATTGTAGGCAGACCAGTTTTCTTCAAAACCTTTTCTACAGGAACAGAAATGCTTCACTGGCATCTCCATTAGGTTGCTGGTTTTCCTATTTTTTTTTCTCTTTGTACTAAAAATGTAAAACCAAGGCCAGGGCTGAGGTGCGCAGTACATTTTAATCTCCTGGATGCATTCTGAAATGCTGAAGTTTTTTCATTTTTTTGTGAAAACACTCAATTTGAACATTTAGTCTCATTATGAATCTCCGGTGGTGATGCTGGGGGTTCTTTCAGTATAAATAGTATCCCCAGCCTCTGGAAATCCTTGCTAGTAATTTCCTCTTATCTGTCACTCTTTGTTTTTGCCTTGCTTGTTTTCTGTCATTTCTCCTGGTCATTTTGTGTCTTGCTGGTCCATTCACCTACATGTGTTCATTTACATACTTTCTATTACATTTGTACATGTGTTAAGCGTATTTTTGGCCCAAAGGAAATGTGATGTGCAGAAGTAATTTTTAGCCTACATATGTCATAGTGTTCTTAGTTTAGTTTACATTTGTATTCAGGTTTGTTATTTTTAATTCCCTGGTGATAAATTGGATGGAGTGGTCAGTGCCAGGGGGCATATCCTTAGCTTATGTGCATGAATGCATTGATATGTGTACTGAATATTTTCTTTTCAAGTATTTTTTTTTTTCTCTCCAATGAGGCATGGTGTACTTTTAGAGATGGTTATAGCCTTGAGATGACTCCACAGTTGGCTGGGCCTTAAACAACAATAACTGTTCTCATTATGGCATGAGACACTGCCTCAATTACGGTATGACACAGAACAGCAGTTGCCTCCCCAAAGTCCAGTAAAGAGACTGATGAAAATTTGTGGCTGATGGTCAACAGTTGATTCTGAAGGTAAAGTTTCCGGGTAAATCACAGCACAGAAACAGCTCTTGTTCATATAGTAGATGATCTTCTTCTTGCTTCTGATGCTGGTAAAATCTCTCTGCTTACACTCCTTGATCTGTCTGCCGCTTTTGATACCATCGATCACTCAATACTACTCTATCGCCTTGAGCACACTTTCGGCATTCACGGTACCGCCCTGTCTTGGTTCTCCTCCTATCTGTCTGATCGCTTTCAATCAGTCCTTGTTAACGGGATTAAGTCCGATCCAGTTAAGCTTTCTTGTGGAGTTCCTCAGGGCTCTGTACTCGGGCCTGTCCTGTTTACCCTCTATACTTTTCCTCTTGCCAATATCATTAATCAGCATGAAATGAAACACCATTTTTATGCTGATGATACCCAACTCTACAATAGCACTAGCCCTGAAAACCTTAGTTCTCTTCTGTCGGAAGTCTCCAGCTGTTACACTGACATCCAAAATTGGATGACCCAAAATAAATTACAGTTAAACGGAGATAAAACTGAAGCCATGCTTGTAGGCACCAAAAATAAACTAGATGCTGTTTCAATCAATAACATTCAACTCGGAGACAACACCATCCCTCTTTCGAACTCTGTCAAAAACCTTGGTGTGATTCTTGATAAATCTCTTTGTATGCAGAAATTTACCACCCAGACCTGTCAATCATGCTACCCTCAGATTCGACGCATTGGCTGCATTCGCCGATTCCTTTCAACCGATGCTGCATCTAAACTAGTAACTTCCCTTGTTCTGTCACGCCTGGACTACTGCAATGCTCTTTTATCTGGCCTACCAGCTTCTCGTCTCCTTTGCCTGCAACGCTTACAAAATACAGCTGCCCGCCTCGTCCTTAGAAAGAAAAAAATTGATCATGTTAGTCCCCTCCTTCGGTCTCTGCATTGGCTTCCTGTCGCTGATAGAATCAAATACAAAATAGATACCTTATGCTATAAATCTACTCATCATTCTGCTCCATCCTATCTCTGTGACAAGATCAAAATTCGTACATCAGCTCGCACCTTGCGCTCTTCCTCTGATACTCTTACCCTACAAATTCCCAAGGTTAGACTCTTAACCGTTGGTCAGCGCTCTTTTTCTGTCTCAGGACCAGCTGCGTGGAACAATCTTCCCCTATCGCTCCGGACCACATCTACTCTTTCCGCATTTAAGTCAGGTTTGAAAACTCACCTCTTTCCACGTCAATGAATTTCTGAGGCCTTTTTCGCCGTTTTTTACTGCTATTTTTCCATTGTTCATAATTTCAGCATTGTATGGACATTTATGCCTATTTTTGACTTAATTGATTGTTTTACAAATGTTCATCTTTGAGTGCGATCCTGCGTGTGATTGGTGAGTGAGCGCGCTTTGATTTGATTTACCAAGATTTAGCGCGATATAAATATTGTAATATTATTATTATTATTCAGTTCAAAATGCAAATAAAATCTGAATTGGGTGAGCCTGTGTATAATTCTAAACAAAAAGACTTGGGAGGAAAAGGCGAGTGATGTATATGATTGATTGCAGATTTGTATGCAGATAGTACAGAAAATGTATATGATTGATTGCGGATTTGTATGCAGATAGTACAGAAAATGTATATGATTGATTGCGGATTTGTATGCAGATAGTACAGAAAAACTTTTTTTCATTATTCAAAAGATGCATGCCAGCTTCAAAATGCATGAATAGTTTGAACAATACACCATAAGGTAAACAACAGAATTTCCCTGTAGGGATGCCAGAGGCTCTTTCAGTATAGAACAGTTGGGCTAACCCCACCATGTCAATTCTGTGCTAGAAATTTCCCTTTTTCTGCCTTGCTCCTTCGCTTCTTGTCATATAAATATGGGTGAATGCATCAAGATGTATACTATTCTTTCCCAAGTGCTGCACCCCCAACCCCAAAGTCAGCGAGGTGTCTGTTTTGAGATGGTTGTAGCCCTCATGGCTGTGTAGTCAGCTAAGCTTTAAACAGCTACAGTAATAACAATAAGCAACAGAGCAGAGACATCAGCATGCATCAAGCCAGTCAGTGTCATAATTTTCCTTGTAACAGAATTATTTTTCTTGTCTCCATACAGCAGTTCAAGGTTTTAAAACTTCAAACACTCATAGAAGTTAGCAGAATATTATCGGTACCAAGGTTTGGGTAAAGGCTTTGCATCCTTAGCATGGGAAAATCCAGCCATAGACATAGTCAGCCAGTCATAGCCATGGTCAGATATAGCCGATAAGGGTGAAAATTATGATCACTGACTTGCTCATATATTCTAAGTTTTGATTTCCTCAAGTTTTATGGCTGAATGCACCCTAAAAAGATTTTTTTTAAATGAGCTTATTACTTCCCCTGTTAAAAACAGTTAAAATTAAGTCTAAAAGGGAACTGCAGCATTCTAGAATAGATTAAATTAATCATTTCTGGTTTCTGCATGTTAAGTTATAAACTTTCTTACATATTAAAATGAATTATAAACTTAGAAATAAAAATTCTGCACTCTCACTTTGTTTCCCATTGTTGATTTGTTGATTCTGAAGAAATAAAAATTTTGCACTCTCACTTTGTTTTCCATTGTTGATTCTGAATTGTAATTGCATGCATGACCCAGGTTCTGAAATGTAGAACTTTGCATGTATCCAGAGCTTCATCCGAGTGTCGGACATAGGATGCTGAACCAGTTGCTCTTCAGAATGACCAAAATTATTTCAATGGGCACTTTTTCCCAAATATTTTTTGCCGAGTCAAATACGGCAATCAGTGTTTATGACCAACCTGTGTCCAGTCATAAATCACACACCGTACAAATGACTTTCAAGCCAGCATGTGTGCAGCTTTGTTTGTTCCTCCAGTGTTTACTTCAGCTCTATGAAAGTGATTCCCCATTCAAGGGAACCAACACTGCAGTAGAAAAAATCAATCAAGTTGTTACCAGGACAGTCTTGTTGCAAGGGAGGAGGAAGCAGGACTTTCCACTTCTGACTGTTCTGGACAGGTGCAAGTGAAGTAAACCAAGACATCTCCATGGCCTCACACCAAGGCAGAGAGAATAATCTAGTCTATTTCAGCTGATCAAGTCAGTCTTCAGTATTTTGCTAAGTTTCAAATCTTTGTTACAAGATATCACTTTGGAAAACTTGATTCATTCCAGCTCTATATAACATGCTAGTAAAAATCCATTGTTTTCTGTTATTTGTGTGTGTTCAAGGAGGGGTGTGTGCTGTTTTTCAAAATAAAAGTATCCAAGAGGTGAGAAAATTTTTTCCTGAGCATACTGATACTTTGCCAACAGATTTGAAATGCCCTTTTGATAGCTACGATATATGTCCCAACCTTTTGAATTTTCAGATGAAACCTTTGTACAGCAAGTTGTATTTCAGTGTACTCTGTATTGATCTGCCCCAGTGTACTCTGTATTGATCTGCCCCATCTTGGAAAGATTTCCAATTTAATTTCTTGGACTTGCCGAATATCAGCACCAGAACAATTCTTTTTTAATGTCCTTTTTGAATGCCATCACCACCAAAGAAAATAAAACACACAACATTCTGATTTCTGTCATTTTACTTCCAAGTTCATATATACGCAAATACTGAAACAACTCATCCTTCAGACAACATTAAAATTGCTCAATGGAATCACAAATGGATTTTATTCAATAAAACCAAAGTATTTCTACAGACTGAGTTGACAAATTATCAACATCTCTGCCGCTAATGTGTGAAGCATGAGATTTACTTGTAAAGTATGTACACTTTATTAGGCAGATCTGTGAACATGACTTTATTTTGTTTCGTGTGTGTTTTGTTTTTCTCTGTTATGTAAACATGCTTCTCCAGTCTTGTATGTCAATAGCAGAACAATAAAACATTCAAGATGAAATCGGCTCAGACATCTATTCAAAGAGAAGCATGCACCCATCCATTCTTTGTACACCAGTCAGTCCATGCACATTAGCAATTAACCATGCATGCATTTTGATCCGTGCGAAAGAATACCGTCACAGCCACATACATTAAAACAAAAGGGAAAAGAAATAAACACCACTAGCAACCATCACGTACAGACCATTTACATGACTCCAGAAGAAACATCAACTTCTGTGTAAAACAGCTCCTGAAAGATACATATACAGCTCTTCTGACTTCAACCTATATTCATGATACTGACACAGACACAAATAAACTCTTCTCCAACTTCCAACACATACTGACACAAGACATAAATCCATAAACAGCCAGCCTCACAAAAGTTACCATCGCACACAAAAGAAACACCAACAAACAATTCAGAGAAAAATCAGCAGCCTCACACATGCAAACAATTTACAGAGTGCTGTAGACCATCAGCCTCACCAACATTCACAATTCACCCATCTGACTCTCAGATGTGTATATATTATATATACACACACGACTCAGACCCATAAAGACAAACATCTATGTTCCATAAACTTCACTCACTGTGTCTTGCTCACACCACGGACAACACACAAGATTCATGAACAGTCAGCACAAGAGATTTAGAAAGGCAACCAATGACATCAAAGGAATAAATATGTCGGCGCTAAAATCAAAAATGAAGATTCTGAATATAAAATCGTGAAATGACGCACATCCACAAATGATTCCGAGATGTTCTCTGATGAGCGATGACTCCAAAGACAATCCCATCAGAAACCTGCTCATTCCATTGAGCAAAATGATGGAGGAGAATTATTCCCCAGTTTGTCTATTGGTTGTTTTTCTCTCCATGGCAAAGGCTGGTCCAGTTTAAGTTTTGTCAATCCCATACATCAAACTTTCCCTGTGAAAATTTCACTGACCAAGCACTCTTCAAAACACATGCACACATACACATTCTCTTATCTCCCCCCCCCCCCCCTCCAAGTCTTTGCAACATATTCACATGCACTCCAGAAAAAAATCTGCCACTGAATCCAAAGTGCAGAGCAAGTGATGTTTGAAGGGGGGATTTTATCATCTTCAACAAAATGTAGGGGATTGTTCTGGCACAAAAATCACAGTTTGTGTCAATGTGAGAGTGGTGATGAATGAAGCAAGTGATAGAAGCAAAGAACATGATTATGCCTGTGTTAAATTCATGGTATGGTTGCGTTTAGAACAGCACCTTGGGAGATCATGTGGGCCAGCCCAAGCACCAGACTTATGTCCCTTACATAACTCGGCTTCTGCTGCATCAAGCTGGACAGAACACACTATTGCGTATGGCAGCATCGTCTGCCCTTTTCAGAACACAAAACTTTACTTTCATTTGACCCGTTTTTTTGTTTTTAAACAACAGTTCAGCTTCACAGTGGCCTAGTAAACCCCGTTTTACCATCCAAAGCATGTGTTACGTAGGGGGCAAGTCTGACTGGGAACACTCAAAGAGCACATCAGAAATGATCTGTGTGACCCCAGCATCCAGAATGTGGGACATGACCAGCGCCAGCAACCGACTCTGGTGGTGCAGGAACAGCTTGCGGTTGTCAGGGACGCGAGCCATGTGCAGCAGGGTGGATGCTGCACGACGCAGCATGTCCAGAGACGTGCCCATCACATCTGGATTGTTGGAGGTCACGGGTCCACGTTGCTGGCTTGCTACTGTCATGGTCGACTGTTCCGCAGATTCCAGAAAATCCAGAAGTAGAGAGATGGCAGGGTGCTGGAGTGCAATGGCCCGCGCCGCCACTGAATCCGCCTGCACCAGACGCGACAGTAACACGATGGAGAACTCGCGTGGCACCGGCTGTGTACGCTCTGACAAAAGGCGCATCAGGCGCCCCAAGAGAAGCAGGATACGAGAGAAAGGAGGGGTGGCCAAGAGCAGGTCAACATTGTCATCGTGAATGCACAGCTTGCAGAGGGCCTCCAGCACAAGGCGCTGGGGAGACAGCTGGGAAGCAGAGGCAGAAGGAAGAGGGTCACAGGCCGTGGAGGAGGGACACACCATCCAATGCAACAGACCATCCAAGATGGGCAGACACACTGCATTGTCCATGTCACGCATGTGCATATGGGAACAGACGTTGGCCAGCACCACCAGCATGTTTTCTCTGATGGACTCCAGCATGTCCCACCACCACTCAGGTGATGTCGCCCAATCTTTCTCTCCCTTGCTTCCCTCTTCCACTGCATCAGTTCCCGTCCCTGCATCTTTCTTGTCATCTACTGTGGGTTCATCATCCTGGCTGATGAGGGGCGGGGCAGGCTGGGCTTTAGAGCGAGGGGCGTGCCAATGGTGCAGCAACAACAACTGTCCTACCACAGTCATGAAGCCATGGTGCTTGGACAGCAGGCTCTCGTTGCCAGGGATACAAGAGAGACTGCGGAAGATGTTGGAGATGGCAACGCAGCGACGCCCAATCTCCTCCTGGTCAGATTGCACCACAGTCAGGGGAGCGTCATCGTGACGGTACGCCTCCTCTTCTATCTCCTCGTCCTGTTCTTTGATCATCATGGCCACAATCTCCGCTGTCATCTCATCATCACCTGCAGTAGAAGCCAGGCCTCGCTGGTTGGAATTGGTCTTTCGTACAGCCGTGTCTGTGTCTGCGGAGGGAGACGGCACTTCACTTTTGCTCTTGTCGTCTCCATCCACTTCTTCCCGTGTCAAATCCGGTGGTGTAGGTTTCTCTTCCATGTCTACACTGTGTGAATGTGGCTCACTGTTAGCTCCATCCCCGTCTTCAGTGGACACAGGGCAGTCTTGTGTTGCCGCCGGCAATACAGGAGGGGGGAGGGAATCATCCGATTCACACCGACGCAATTCGGGTTCTCGTAGTTCTTCCTTGATGCCCACTTTTGAAACAAAATTGTTCCTGTGTCCCTTCATACTGCACAGACTGGAATGATTGTCCACAACACCCCCACTACCCCACATTTTCTCTGTCACACTGACCTCGTTTACACATTTCGTATGCCGACACATTTTACTACACAGCCTTTCTGATCCCCCTTTACAACTGCTACAACCATCTTCACAACAACTACAGTCTTTCTCACTAGCTGCCTTTCGTTTCTGCCCTCCTTCCTTTTCTCCCTCTTTCCTGTCTGTCCGTGTCGGGTAGAACAAGCATGTAAGGAGTCTGTGGGTGACACCACTCTCTAAGCAAGGCACCACGTGGCGCGTGATGTCCCCACCCCCCTTCTGCCAGTGCTGTTTACCACTCTTGAAGTTGGAGAACAGATCCCAACGTTTGGCGTCCAGCACGGCACTGTCTACGCTGTGCTCCTCCTGCACCACCATTTTGCCCTGCCTCGACACCCACGTGTAATTGCTGCAGTACAATCTGCGATCCATGCTGGCTTCACTCTCTCTCCCTATCAACCTGGCTAAAGAATCGTCGTTCTCCTTGTCGTTTCCTTCCTCTACACCCTCCTTGGTTGGATGAAGACAGTTCACAGACCCTTTGCCTTGCACCTCGCGGTCACGCAAAATGTCAAAAGTGTGGATGAGAGAAGCGCGGAAATGCTCGGTGAGCACCTCCAGCAATCCCGGCATATTGTTCAGGTTGAAGTAAGTGACAGTGGTGTCGTCAAACAGCAGGATGTTGAGGGTGTCGATGGCCCACGTGCTCTCCGCCAGCAGGCCCGACTTCAGAGCCATCATCAATCGCCAGGCTTCCACTGGAGCTGCAACAACACGTCTATCAGCAAAATGCTGAAAAATTACTCAAACTGTTAGTGATTAATATATATAATTTTCTCTTTTCTGTTATTGTTTCTTTTTTTTTCCCCATAAATTCAAGTATAATTTGTTTATTTAGTCCTTTGAATCCTGCACCCCATCCACCAACTTCAAAAATTAATCCTTTGACTCCCTCACCCTATCCATCAGCTTCCTGCAGGAAGTTGTTGGATAGGGTGAGGGAATCAAAGGGTTAAGTTTGTGCTTTGCTGGCATGGTTGGAGAGAAACCTCAGGATTACATGATGACATTTGCCGGAGTATGTAAATAATCCTCCTAAAACTTTCTTAGGTCTTAATACATAAATTATACTGCCATAACTTGTCTAAATCTTAAATAATTCGTAAACTGTCCTATCATAAGTTGCCTAAATCTTCTTACTTGAATCATCCTGTCACTGCTTTCCTATACCTCAATTTTACACATAACACTGTCATAACTTACCAAATAGTATGCAAGCCAGCAAAACCTTGTGTTTAAAATTTAAATGTAATTCTTTAATATGGAACATGATGGTATCAATAGAAGTCCACTTTTTCACGTAAACAGCCAGCAAAACTGTGTGAAAGTATCATTAATATGGAACATTGTGGCTTGGTGTAAATCTACATTCACAAGTAAATAATCATGTGGTAACTGGGTACAAGTCTACATTCATAATAATCCTATAGTAACTGGGTGTGGTAACTTACCTAGATCTTTATGGGTGAGACGTCGTCGCTTGCTGAGAGTAGGCTGCACAGCTTCTACACTGTCTGAAGGGAACACTATCTCTTTCTTGGGGTGAAATGGGGTATTGGGCAGCATGGCACCTCCCTTTTGCTGGAATGGAACACAACATAACTTGACACCACAAGGTTTCTTCTTGGAAGCGTACAACACTTTACATTATTCTTGTACAATACATTACACTATTCTAACAGCACGAGTTTATCAACAGCATATGCTTATTAACAATGAATCATGCCTGAGAATAACTTGTATGCTGCTTCCAAACTACCCAGCTGTAAATTGTAACTGATCCTCCTCAGGGTTTGGGAAGCTGAAGCAGCAAGGGAGAGGAGTGGAAACCCCTCTTCAGCGTTAGCGAACGTAAAGCAATGAGAGAGGAGTGGAATGCACCCTAAAACTCTGTCTCATGGATTAGATTTCTATCACCCTTCCCTTTTCACAGGATTAGATTTCTTTCGCCACACTCCCTCTCATGGGATTAGATTTCTGTCACCACACTCCCTATCATGGGATTATATTTCTGTCACCACACTCCCTACCTTGGATTAGATTTCTGTCACCACACTCCCTATCATGGGATTATATTTCTGTCACCACACTCCCTATCATGGGATTAGACTTCTGTCACCACACTCCCTATCATGGGATTAGATTTCTGTCACTACACTCCTTATCACGAGACTAGCTTTTCTTTTTTTTTAATTTTTGAAAAAAAAATGTCTATACCTCTTGTCAATGTGAATCAGTTTCCCCCTTAGTCAAGACAATTAAGCCATTTCCTTACTCTAAGATGGCGAGTCAAAGGACAAAGTCTTATTTCACACATTCCAAGCAGACTATCTCCTCTACTGAAGCAGAACTACCAAGTGATCAGGATGTCAAGACTTCCAACTGGAAAGTCTGGGATCAATTCTGCCTGTGTGCCACCTTGTGAATCAAGGATTGAGACTTTACCAACCTCCCAGGGCAACATATACGCAGGTGGGTGCAAAAGCCAAGTGACTGGAAAGTCTGGATTTAATCCTTCCATCTTGTGAGTAAAGGATGGAGATTTTTTTCCACAGTCTCCCCGGTTAATGTCTGTGCAGACCTGCTAGTGTCTAAACCCTCTTTGTGTGTATACACAGGCAAAACATTAAACATTTATATCTAAGACCCTCCAAACCATGTTGGTATTTGGTGGTTTATAGAAACACAGAAACATTCAACATCCACACCTACTGAAGATAAGTATGAAGACTGTACAGCAACCTAATGCTTGTACAGTGTGGGTCACACACTGTGCCTATATGAACATGAGAAAACATTGCTCAAAACAAAAAACAAACAAAAAAACCCCACTTCCTGACAATACTAACCTGCAATTTGCTGAGCACTTTTTCTCTGGTTTGTGGAGAACTTCTCTGCGGCGGTCTACCAAAAGGTCCCATAGGGGTACCAGGAGCACCACTAGATGGGGGAAGCTACGCTGCGCATGCATTGGTGACCACTGTGCACCCTCGCGACCTGCAATAAGAAAACTACCATTCAACAAATGGACCCTCTATCTTGTTTTACTTTCAGCATGCATATTTTATAACTCATGATAATCTAAACCTGTCTGAGTCTTGTTAAAATGCACTCGTTTGATCAAGCAAGTACTTAATTTTCCACAAGATGCATTCGATCAAATTTCACGTATTTGTGATGCACTATTATTGTAGCTCTTGGTTGTTCTGTTTAAACTTCTGCAAGTTACATACAAACACTCTGGCTTTCTTCCCTTTTCTTAATGAAATTTTTTGTATTTATTTCATTTTGTTAATTTGATTTTAAAATGTAAACAGTTCAGTTAAGTTCACTGTCAGTTAAAATCATGACATGAATTTCAGTGACAAAATAATGTCCTGTTTTTGCATGTTACACACAAGTATAACTGAACGTTCATCATACAAATAACATTTATCTAAAAAAAACTGCAACTCCACTCTTGCCAGAATATCGGTCTGAAATACAGATTTAACGTCACTCACAAGAAGTTAACACCAATAAAATAAGCCATACAAGACAAAACAGTTTTTTGACATCAGGAAACTTCACATGGGCACATATATTTTAATGTTTTTTTTAACCCCCCCCCCCCCCCCCCCATGTGAAGCTGATAACAACTTCCGCTTAAGTCATGATCAATTAAATGTTAATATATCTGTCCCACAGCCCTGTTATCACACACACACCTTTTAAACAAGAAAATCCAACCAAAGGTCAACCAATACTCCTGTTGTTACATGCACACTTAAGACATAAACGTTCAATTCAACCCCAAAACACAACAACCCTGTCCACTGTGAGGAGAATGAGCAACCATCAACACTCCACACATATAACACTACAAGTAGTAGACTGACACTGACATGTTGAGCCAGTGGCAACACACTTTACCACTGCTGGGTAGTAAATTTTCACCAGCATTTGAAATATTAAAACTCCAGAAATGAAGTGAGCATTTTCGGGTTAGTAATTAAAAAAAAAAAGTGTTGATAGCGCATGTAAGTGGATGGTGCATCTCTGCAATTATTTTGTTAATTTGGGGAAAGAGTAAAAACAATTCAGGATGATTAGCAAAGATACACAAAAGGTGAAAATAGATATAACATGGAAAAAGTGTAAGCACGCACACAAAAAAGAAAGACATACATACAAAATGGATATGTTGTGTCAAATCAGCTATGGTACCAATAACATGTACTAGCAAAATATTTCGCTACACATGAACTTGGCCAGCCTAGCCTACAGCCCGCAAGTTCTAAAACAGCCAACTTAAAAAAAAAAAAGAACAGAAAGAAAGAAAGAAATCCTACATGATAGCATCAACTGATCAAGCAAGGGTGATCGTGGAATACAAGAAAGAAATCTTTCCACTTGCAAGAAGGGACCAGTCATTGGTATACCTATATCAAAATGCAAGCTGTACAAAACCTGCCCTTTAATAAAACATTTACATCTAAATATAGTACTGGGGGGGGGGGGGGGGGAGTTTAAGAGACTGCCAACTTTTTTTTTCATGGAAGTTCTGAACGTGTGCAAACCATTCATGGAGATGAACTCATATGAGCCTCCATATTTTGGTCTTTTTTTGTTGTTCTTTGTTTGGGGGCACAGATTTCACTCTTATTTGACAGTTTTCTCTAAAATAAGTGACCCAAAGCCATCTGTTACAAAAATTCATTTTTTCTTTTCAAGGTTACCACAGAACTCGTCCCTTGATGCATATCAAGTATTAGCACACTTAAATGGACACAGGGTAACACACAAGTGGTACTACTGATCAGCACAAATCTATATCACAAGGAGACTGGGTCTTCATTGTGATCTATGCAAAACAAAACAAACAAAAACCCAATATCGTAGGCTACATTCTATATGAAAAAGCACACAGAGAGGTCAACTAACAACAGTATTCTACAGCAGATGCTTTAAAGATTCTATTAAAGACAGAGAATGTCAACTGAATCGTTACAACCACGAGTTTTTTTGTTTTTGTTTTTTCTTTATTCTTCTTTAACGGAGAATGTTAAATGCAATGATACAAATATGAGTTTGTTTTTAAATTGATCTATTTTCATGTTTTAATTGTGGCCTACGAAAATCTGAAAAAAAAAATTGAGGGTAGTTACACTCTGTAAACAGAGGGTGAGAAGTGAAGTCAAATCTTGAACAAACCAGGATAAACTTTAAAAAAAAACAAAAAAACCTACTACTACAGATGGAACCAACTGCTGCCACAGAAACTGAAGTGCAAAGAAAAACACGATTTAGCTGATTTTGCAAATTTTCATGGCATAAATATTATCCAGACTTGTTTATTCTAAGCATGGAAAATATAAACACTATTTTAGATTACACACCCTTATGCAGAAGAATGACACTTAAAACAAAAGACAATGAGTATTAAAGACAAAATAGGTATATATGTGGTGGAAAAAGAGAAATATGAAAATGTGGGAAGAAAACAAAATTATCATTTTAAAACATCCCAAATATGTATCCAAAAACAAAACAAAAAAAGGAAACATAATGAATGGCAGGAAAGTCAGAAAAAGTATGTTACTTGAAGTAAGAATTTTCAACAACAAATATATCTGGTTAGCCAGCGAAAAAAAACACACACAACAGGTATATGTGATTAGCATGAGAGTAAGCTTTGTATCATCATACCACTCATATTATAATCGCCGTAGGGCTCCAAATGGGAGGGGTAGGGTGACTGCCCCATCCCCCCCGCACCACTCCACTCCGAGTACTGGGACATACACCCCCCTGGTGGTAGACCAAAGCATATTTTTTATCAGCAATATCCAGTTACACATATTCTGCAAATCTATCCTCCCTTTCTCTCCATCCTCCAATCCCAGCAACTGCACCTTATCCCTTCTAAATTTCCACTTTACACCCATTCCCTTCAAACCACATAACTTCCATCTTGGTTATTCATTCTCATAGGGGGCATTCATTAGACCTAAAGGAAGTCGACTGTTCTGGTGGTGTCTGCTCACTAATCAATACAGATTCCAGAACTTGTCCAAACCAATGTCTGTATTCCTTGAGCAGAATGGGTCTGGCAAGCTTGTCCAATCCAATCTCTATGTTCCTACAGTACAATAAGTGTCATTTTGGTAGTTTCAGTTCAATATTTAACTATTTGATAGAGACTCCACAACATCCCTACCACTTTTTTCACTTCAAAACTTTGTCTTCATATAATATTTTATGTAGGCTTCAGAAATCTTCAAGTAATTAATGCCAGATTTGGGTGGAACACATCTGGACATTCAATGTCCATGCATGATGGTGCCACCTTAAAGCAAAGTCAAGTCCTTGCCCTGTTTATCAATATCATGTGATTTTCTCTCCTACTTGGTGAAGTGCGACAAGACATCAACACTGACAGGAACATTTACACTACCAATTCTACATGACACTGAGCACCATTCCACAAAACCTGGTCACAAAATGATCACTTGGTTCAAAATCCTGCACAAAACAGTGACAAGTGTAGTGGAACACATGCACAATATTCATTAGGGCGCAGAGGGCTGGCTCATCAGGGGCTGACAGCATAAAAGCGCAATCAACTTTGCAGGTTGCAGGCACTGGGGAAGGATGGGACCCAGCAAGACACCCCAGTCAATTTTCTGTACGGCATCTTTTCATTTCAGTCACAACTTCTGTATTGCCACAACGGCACTGATCCCATGCTACTCATTCTGGCTCCTCAACACACAACCAATCCCAAATTCACTCAGTTCACGTTCTAGTGTCACAAAGCCCATTGGAGATAGCCATGTCAACTTACCCTGTGACGCTGCTGAGTCACTTTGGCAGAGTTCAACGGCGACCCTTTTGACTCAACTTACTAAGGACGTTGCCTATTAACCTTTTGACTCCTTCACCCTCTCCACCAGCTTCCTGCAAGAAGCTGGAGGATAGGGTGAATGAGTCAGAGGGTTAAGTTTTTGCTCTGCTACCATGGTTGACAATGCAGGATGCTAGTAGACAGGGTGCGGGAGTCAAAGGGTTAAGCTCTAATTACACGATAGTGATCACTTAGTTGCAGAACCAGACTGACTGAGTGATCTCCAATAAAGAAATTAAAACCACAATCCTCCAACAACAGCCCCCATGAACCAATGACACCAAAGACTCCAACTTGACTTTACCTCAGGGATGGAGTGATAGAGGACATTAAAAACTGAGGTCACCATGAGATCAGGGCATCAATGGCCACACAGTCTGGGATAATTTTCATGACGCTATGCTGACTGATGATTTCATGATAAATGGGGATAATGATCATGACATTACGGAGTTCCATCTGGGATTGTGATGGCATGACAAGGTTGTACTCTATGCTTATCATTATAATATCCTGGCATCAACCAGACCTGAGAGATACAAAACATGCAACGTTGGTGAGAACATCTGAGCAACACTCTCACTAAAGCATCTGTAAAATGTATGAGACTTGACTGTGTGGTTCCAGTCTTCCTAATAAGTCTTAAGCATGCTCAAAACCTGGGTAGGACTGATAGTGATTCCAACCAACAATCTGCCAAGTCTGCAGTCTGTTGCTCTAATCACTCTGCCAGGGTACCGTATTCTACACTACACTGTGAGGGCTGATCCAACAGTCTTGTCAGTTAAGTCTGCCACTTCTAAACCATTTAACATAAATACCTTTAACTTGTACCAAGGTAAAATATAACTTTTTGAAAAAAATACTTTTAGCCTCTATTGAGAAAACATATGCCTCTGCTCTATTCAAATGCACAAAATCATAATGACACTATCTAATTTAATTGTACAATGTCACTAAAAATGTACCTAACTGTGCATCCAACAACAACAACAACAAAACTGATCCTAGCACAGAGCAGCTCTGATGCTATGTCTTCACAAGACTCAGACTTGAAGATAGTCCATTCAAAATTCATGCTGTGTATGGCGACAAGCATGTGTCATACAGGACAGTCTGCAGATGGACTGGTAGTTTCAAATGAGGAAAAACAGATTTCAAAGACAAGAACCAATTTTGTCATCCAATTGAGACCTGGTCTGAACAAACTGTTCAGCTTGTAAAGAGAGTAAAGAGGACAGTAGAAAAAGATCTGCATATTTCAGTTCATGAATTAAATTATATTTGTATTTCACATGGCACAGTTAAACAGATCCTGCAGTATGATACTGAGAGAAGTTAACTTGGTTACAGATGGATAACTCATCTTCTGACAGAGGTGCAGAAAAACAAAGGGTTCAGATCTCTGAGCAAATGATTGAAATGCTTGAGCTGAAGGGTCCCAAATGACTATGTAACGTGATTACAGGTGACGAAATCTGGATCACCCTTGGATCCCAAGGAACAACCCAAACACGTAGGTGGGTGCTAATGACAAAAGACCAGTTGTACCTGTTCTTTTTTTTAAGATGGAATAGACTTTTGTCCCATTTTCTTCAACTCCCAAGGCTCTGTAGTGGTCAAAAGTCTATGCTCACTGCTAGGTACTATGTACAAAACATTTTGTCCAAGTTCTTCAGTCCATCCATATGTGTCTTATGCGGGAACCAGCAGAATACTCCTCACATGATAACACAAGTGCCAATAAAGCCAAGGTAACATGACCTATCTACAAAAGCAATCCATCCAAGTTCTCACCTCACTCAGCCTACAGTACTGACATAGCTTCATGTGACTTCTGGTTATTTCTCCTTCTGAAGCAAAACCTGGATGGCAAGAAATTGTCAAGAATCTACGACTCGGGAAATCAAAGTTTTCTACTGTCTCTCCCAATCAGACAATCAAAAAGCATTTGATTCTTGGTTGAGGAGGCTGAAACTCCTGTGTGGAGAAAGGATGAAGAGTACTTTTATATGCTGCACTTCCCATTTTTGTTTCGCAAAGTGAATGACAAGACTTTTGGATCAGTCCTTGTATTCTGAACAAATACAGTCAAACATCTTATCAATAGTACAGTATTATCTTTCAACAAAATATGAAAGAGGACACACACAAGCATAATACAGTTTTCTTTTTCATGCACACACATGAATACAGTTAATTCACACCTACCCAAGCACGTGTGCTTGCACATACACACACACACTCATACACAAACCAGCTGCTGCAGTATAACTATCTGCAATTCAAATGTTCTATTCTAAATGGCAGATATGGTATAATAGTTAGAAAATACAAACCAGAAGACAAAAGTTCAAAATCTGTATCTTTTTGAGTCCTTAGTGATGTTTAAACACCAATTTATTCCCTCCCCTTCTTTCCCTCATCACACTAATGAACACAACACTACTTAGGAAACAAGCTAGATGAATTACGCAGCTTCTCTATCACACTGAAATGTGTTTTCTTTATAGTTTATTGTTACTTTTTTAAAACTTATATCCTTTGGACCAAGAAACAAACTCTTCAAATAGTACTCCAAGCCCCTTCAATGCTCTCAGCCTTTAAGAGAAACCTGGCTTTGACTTTCCCAAAAATCTGTTCCCAGCTTTTCACATTTAGCTTTGCTAATTCGCTCAAAACATGATCCACGTCAAACAATTTTCCTCTCTTTCTTTTTCTTCGCAGTCACACTCAAACAATTTTTCTCTGTTTCTTTTTCTTCACAATCACATTCCTTGCCCAGTACCCTTTCTCCTCCTTCTACTGACCTGGTCCAGAGAAGGAACCTTCACGACTCATGGGTGATCGTCCGCCTGACTGTTGAGAGGAAAAGCTGCTGAAATTATCTTGACCCGGCATGCGGGGTCCTAAACTGGGGCCATGGCCAGGGAAGGGATGGGCGTTATTGAAGGCTTCCCCAGCTGGGAATGGAGGCTGCTGACCGGGGAAACGAGGCGTGAAGCCTGGTTCTGAACTGCTGGATGTTGAGCGGTAAGGCTGACCTGGATGGCTGGAACTGTGTAACACAAGCATGTTTTATCAAATGCAAGTCCAAAGACAGGAAAATTAAAAGCGAAAAACTACAGTGTAAAATGAACACAACTGGTAACTATGTAAATGTTACAAGACATAATGCTGTTATTACCTTTATTTTAAAACCCAATACCATCAAGTGTAAACATACCCTTTATGCTAGGAAATATTTGTTTAACTATGATAATTAACAATAAAAGACATAAATCTGTCATTACACATTCTTCTTACAACGAATTCTGCATACCAAACGGATGATGGGATTATCTAAACCCACATTGTAAATGTCACACAAAGATATATCAACGTTCTTTGAGCAAAGTCAAATAAAATGTTAAGTCAAAGCTTCAAACTTAGCTCTGTACTAACAACTAAAAACTAAGACAAATTAAGTTTCTCAAAGAAAAGCAGGAAATGCTGCCCAAGACATATAATACATCACACATATGACCGACTAGTACACAAAAACCAGGCTAATTTCATTTCTTACAGGTTTTCTTAAAAGTTAAAATATTTCACAGGTTAATATGCATAAACAAATTCATAGTTTTTCTTTTCCTTTTCTTTTTTTCTAAAACAATCATTCAAATTACAACTCGCTCCTATAAAAATTACAGTTTCAGCCCTGAAAGTGGCAAGTATGCATGGCGAGCAGAAAAAGTATTTGGCAAGTAAAAATAAAACTTCACTCGCCAATGGCGATTACACATTACCAATTTGAATCTGTCCACATACTACGATTAAGCCTACCTACGCCATTTTGCAAGGTTTTGATTCCAATCATTCAGCTTTACCAATTATTGGTAAACAGCAACCCTGCACTTCCCATCTTAAAAACACATGTCTCTGTGATGACATGCTCAAAAGCTACAGCCCTTAGGTCAGACACTTCTACTGGGAAGAAAGGCTGTTATCATACAGTCAACAAAGCTTTCTTTCCGAACAGGAAGAGTACTTCTATGTGGCTGGCTTACGATGAACCAGTCAAGTTCATATGGCTTATAGCCCAGCCGACTACTACCATCAAATCTGATGATAACTGATCTGCTTAAGAAGTTCATCACTCACAAGCAAGTCAGACACTGTGACTGGTACAGACAATTTTAAAAAAGAAACTTTACATTCTACAGCAAAAATGCACCATCTCTTCTCACAAGCCAAGGAAGCTCTAATGCACTGTGTGGCCACAGTCTGGATCTGATCCAAGAAGATGAAAACAAAATGAACAAACTATGCCAGAGTCTGAGACTGAGAGACTGACTTGTGTTTTGCAAGTAAAATCTCACAGTTACACTTTGCTATTGTGTGGCTGTGGCTGGGCTTGTAATCAGGCTCGTAAATTTTTCAGTCTAGCCGTTTGAAATTTAAAGAACCAACCAAGGGCTCCTAGGCAAAAATACTGACTTTCAGGGCTCAGTTTTTCATGGGATAGTGGAAGCCTCTGGTGTACCACACATACCAACCTTTCATGACCAAATGGGAAGGCCCCTGAAGAGTTGGGCTGGAAACTGTCAGATGAACGACGGAAACTGGTGGGTTCACTGGCAGGGCTGCCAGGGAAAGCAGATGCATTGGGGTTGGAGGTGGAGGAAGGGCGACTGCCAAACCTGAAGCAGTGGAGGTGGTGGGGGGTCCTGGTGAAGGAAATCCCCCTGGGGTGGGGCTGGGAGTGGGACCTCCCACCCTGGGCTGGAACGTGGCAGGACTGGATGCCTTACTGGGCTCATCAGCAAATGGGTCTTGTACACTGACGCTGTCAGCTGTGTTGGGTCGCGAGTTGGGCGTGCTGCTGGGAGGTAGGGCTATACTACAGCTGGTGGGACCAGCGCTGCTGCCATTGGGCAAGGAACTGGGTGTGGTGCTGGTGCCGCTGCTACTGCTTCCTACCATCATAGGTGGGCCCGGACTGGGGCCCATGTTGCTGCTGCTACTGTTGGAAGGTCCAGAGCCCATCATGCTGGTAGGCGGCCCTGTGCCGTAACTATTCGGTCCCATGTGCATACCAGGCCCCATCATACCCCCAGGCCCCATCATGGAACTGCCGGCATTCATCATACCACCCTGCGGACCCATGCTACCTGCCATCATATTCTGACCTGGGCCCGTATTGGGGAGCATCCCTGAATTCATTATCATGCCAGCTGGGCCATGACCCATCATGCCAGGCCCAGAGCCGTGATGTGGAGGCATCATATTGGGGTGACCCATCATGTTGTTGGCCATCATCATACCAGGGCCATGACTACCCATTCCTGTTGGAATCATCTGTCCATCGGGGCCCTGCATGTAGGGAGGAGGCATGCCTGGACCTCCTGGGTACCCCTCCATCATCTGGCTGTTGGGATTTGGGGGTTGTTGGAAGGCATCCTGAGAGCTCTGAGAACCTGTCACAGACATTGGAAAGCAAAGTTAACTGTAGTAAAGTCTAGTTATGTATTGTTTAGACAAAGTCTGCATTCCACTACACAAAAAATGTCATCCATATCAAATTAAAATCTGCTTATTTTTCTTTTACATATTTATAGTTCATCCCTGACTGGAGATCATGGATCAACTCCATGTAGTACATATTTCAATCTCATGTTTGCTAGCTCTGTTGACCCATCATGCCAGGCCCAGAGCCGTGATGTGGAGGCATCTCTTTCCATCTTTTCGCCTTGTTCACCTGCACACACCATGGTACAACATTCACTCAGCGTAACAAAGCGTCCAACTAAAAACAAATATATGCAAGGACTGTTTGGGTCATGACAAATCTGACTACAAGGCGGACTATTTAAAATCAGCAAAAATTTACCTGCTGGTAGACTGTTTTTTCACATCATGAATTTATATGCAAGGTACTGTTTGGAGTCACCACTAATTTACCTGCAAGATGGACTATCCGGTGTCATCACAAATTTACCTCCTACATGGACTGGAGTCATCACAAATTTACCTGCTAGGTGGATTGTTTGTTGTCATCACAAATTTACTTGTGGACTGTTTGATGCCCTAACAAAAAGGAAACAGAAAATTTGTGGTGATAACAAAAGAGTTCACCTTGCAGGTTGGTCACTTCTGTGCCTACCTGGTGAGGGCACTCGCTTCTTGGACTCGCGCTTCCTCTCCTGCTGTGCCTCTATCTCCTGAAGGATGGGCGCGGGGTCAAGGCCACCGTGGTCAAACTTGCACTCAAAGGCAAACAGGTAGCGGATGTAGTTCTTCTTCAGTGTGAAGGCAGCACTGGCCGATGTACCGATGTTCACCACCGAGCAGATCTCTTTCCATCTTTTCGCCTTGTTCACCTGCACACACCATGGTACAACATCACTCCTTGTCTCCTCAACCCTTGCGCTGGTGAACTTAGAGGTCGGGGCATTGAAAATGCATGTGTGTTGTTCTGTCACATCTTTTCACAGTAAGTGACATGTGTGTTGTTTTGTCATGTCTTTCCACAATAAGTGATCTTAGACAAAAGGTGAAAGTTGAAAGAAATTATGAAAAAGAGCCCAAGGCAGAGAATACGAGAAACAAGTTAAGGGGGAAAAAAAGCGCATTGAGTTGTATGCTTAAGGCCACCTTCCATGACAAATCCTCTCTTCCTCCTTCCCTCGCCCTCAACATATGACTCACAAAGATAGAAAGCAAAAGGGGAAGGGGGTGCATATGTATGAGCATGGTGATAAATTCTGAAGATCTTGTTTATGATCTCATTGATATTCACTCAGCGTAACAAAGCGTCCAACTAAAAACAAAAATAATAATATGAAATACAAAATACATTTACCATAATTCTTTTAAAAAAAAAAAAAAATCCAGTAGCCATCATCTTTTTCGCTCTGGAAATTATGCAGTTTCCCCACTAATCTGGTATTTAATAGTTCATTGTTGTCTTATATTTATTTTGACAAAGGCCAATTGGCCAAACATTTTGCGCCTGTCTTGTCTTACAAGTTCTCATTCTATTTTCGTGTTTTTCTGATTCCTCCATCATGCAAAAGAGATTGAAAACAGAAATCATACACTAACATGAAACACTGGACACAAGTCTCTGAAATAAATAACAAAAAAAACAACAAAAAAAAAAAACCATGAATATTCATACCTCCACCATTCCTCCCTTTTCCCTGACACAGTGGTAGAGAGTGAAGAGATCCAGGGGCTGCTTGCTGATGGTGGGCATGGTGGTGAGCGGAGTGCCCTTGTCCTCCAGGAAGGCAAACAGTTTCTCCAGAAAGGGCCTCCGCTCCCTCTCACCGCCCATGTCATACAGCCGCGTCACATCACTGGCCTTCTGTGTCAGCCAACCACACAACGAGAGTTAGTACAACGTGTCCCAACACTTCTGCGTAAATACACCATGTCATGACAATTCTGAGGTAATACATCCCCTCCCCCCCTCACAACATCTCTTCAGTTTTGGAAAAGTAGCAGAATATTTAGTTTGATTACAGATGCCTTGAATGCACTTTCGTGTTTCTTTCAAAAAGAGACAGCATACTGAATTTGACTGCAGACACCGACTGACTGTGATACAGTGAATAAGCACACACTTACTAATTATCAACAGATTGCACCATGTTACAATGGTAATTACATCGATAGATTCACCGACAGTGACACTGGCAGAAAAGTCATAAGACTTACACAATATACTGTCATAAAATGTACAAGCATTTAACATCCAATACTGTGATAAAGCACATCTAAAACATAAATGACAAAAGTTTATACGTTGACAAGCTCAATACAAAACAAATTGTAACTCTGTGTTCAAACTGTGCAGAAACAAATTTAAACAGATTACACGTTTAAAGCTGCAATCATCATGATCATGAACAAAGACAATCCAGATCTTTATCATTATTACCATTAAATTAATTTCGCATATAACATAACTGCTTGATCTTTCATTATTACCACTGATTTCACATACAACAAAGCTGCCTGATTTTCTTCCTGAAGCAGTGACATTGACAGTTAAGAATTTTTAAACCAGTCACCACAATGAGGAAATCAATGTCACTGAATTTTGAAAAGTTGGCATGTATACTGATTATCAGTGCATTTGAACATAAAACTAAAACCAAGTAAAAGGCACAACAATGTTTTGTTATACTGCAAGGGAGTTACTTGTTTTGGCCAGTTAATGACTATCAATTTATCAACTATCTTTTTTGTAGACATCACAAGTATCAAAAGTTACTTTTCACAAATTAAACTTTCAAAGTTCAAAAGTTACTTTTCACAAATTATACTTTCGGCAAAGCACACACACACACAAAATTTCTCCTTTCTCAAGGCCTGGGGCTAGGGAGTGGGGAATAGGGGCATAAGTCTAGTCTCAAAAGGGTGGTAACAGTTTTCCAATAGCCCTGAGGTGGTAGAGACCTCAACTTTTTCTGAGGGTGAACATTATGATGGTGGTGCCCATCTCCTCTCCCTTACTGCTTTACCTTCTCTAACTTTGACTAATGTCAGGTACCCATTCACAGCTGGGTAGATTGGAGGCTGCACACACATAGAAAGTTCCTTGGGTGTGACTGAGTCTTTGGACTGAAAGAACTTGGAGTTTGTGTTGTGTTGTGCAGTCGGAATGTGCAGCGTGGGATCGACACCACAGAGGCCACAAAGAATATGATGTGTACCCATGCAAGCTCATGCAGGCAGACTGGAAGGTGTGTCTCTACCTCTGTGCAAACCCAAGTCCCCATTCCCAAGCCTACAGATCCTTTTTCTGTTTGTTCGTTTGTTTTTACTGAATTTAAGCAATTCTGTCATCCAAATATTGGCAACTATAATACAAAACAATCTCTTTATTGACAAGTTACTGAACATGTGTCATGAATAAAAACTGTATTTGATTGAACATAATCTCCGGAACAAAACAAGATGAAAAGATTCTATCTTTCAAGAAGGCATTTGCTGACAATGACATTATTACATTTTCTTATTTATACTCTGTAAACTACAAATCTATATTCTGTAAACTAAAATCAATTTATGAGAAAACAAATCCATGAAACATTTCCAAAAAAGAACATACTGGCAAAAATACATTTATGACTAAAAAAAAAAAAAAAAGAAAAAGAAAAAGGCAAACCAAACATTACATGTAACAAAACCCTTCATCACAAACAAGGAAACAAAACACCAAGGCCTGAAAGGAAAACAAAATCATGCATAAATGAACACAAGCCAACACATTAACTTATATAAGTACCTGAATAATGAATGAATTGTTAAAAACTAAAGCAAGCTAACAGTAATGCTGGAAATAAACCAAAGCTGCGCAAGAAAAGGGAATAGGGGAAGACAGTAAGCATACAAAAGCAGAAGGAAAGGAAACCTAAAAATCAGAAGCATCATTGTTCTCATTAACTAGTTGGAAGAATGTAACAGAACGGGGGATAAAATGTGATCAAGGAGTATTACCTCATACATGTTACAATCTATTAGTGTTGATGAGAAACAATTAAGCCACCTGTTCATTTCTGGGGTAAAATACAGTAAATACACCAAACACAACACAGCACCACCACGTAACACAGAGAGCTCTCATTATCATCTGTCAGCGGCAGCCGAGACTGCTAAGTGGCGTGCAATTACGGTAGCCAAAACCACATGACGACACAGACCTACAGGGTCAGGCTAATGCCACAATAGCTCACCCAGCATACAGGACTAGAGTCACTGGACACAGGAGGAGGGAGTACAAAAGGCGCAACACCATTCCCAACAACTGGAGGCTGGATTTAAAATAATAGAAAACAAAAGTGCAAACAAAAAAGTGAACATTTGGAGATTTGGTCAAGGGCATCTTAAAGGCATGGAGGGTAAGGGATGGGTATAAACCAAAAATAACAAACTCTTCCCAATTACAACAAATAATGGTATTAAAAAAGGTCCTGTCCATTCCCACTTACTGGCATGCCAGGCCAACCTGGACTACTGGAATTTTCATAGTCCTCACAATATGAGGGGCCGGCGCCAACCATTATCCCTTCATCCTAAAATGGCAGCATCAACACTTGTCAGTTTTATGATACATTGCATTTTCAAACTGATGTGGATGAAACGTGTACACACGCTCAAACATGCACACTCAATGACAAACAGAAAAATCAGATGCTTTATATTCATAACATTATTTCAATAGTTATCCGATGACTAGTTCAATAGTTTTAATCTTCATGAATCCATGTTAAAAACAGTAAACCGAAAATATATTTTAGTATGTAATTGTTCCAAAAGTGCTTCAGATTTATCATAAATATACATGAACCAAAGCAGCCACTGTAAATAATTTAATGAATCCTCAATGTACAGTTAACTAATCTGTGTGGTGTGGTGTGATAAGTAAGTGTGTGTGTGTGTGGTGTGTGTGTGTGTGTGTGTGTGTGTGTGTGTGTGTGTGTGTGTGTGTGTGTGTGTGTGTGTGTGTGTGTGTGTGTGTGTGTGTGTGGGTGCGCGCGCCAAGTGTGTGTGTGTGTGTATGTACATGGGCGCCCCTTTGTGCTTGCATAAATGTAGAATAATGCACATATGTACATAACCACATGGTCATTTCACTGTGATACTAAAATGAAGAGACTTATTCTGCTCAACCTAGTCCATTCCGGACAGTAACTGCCCATTCATTATGCATACATGTGTATGTTATATATGCATACGTACATATATAATCAACATTTGACTCCCTCACCCTATCCACCAGCTTCCTACAAGGTGAGGGACTCAGAGTTGATAAGATGTACCTGAATGATTGGAAGATGGTAAGGTGGTCTGGGGTTGTGGGGGGTGTTCAACAGCAAAGATATTCACTAGATGTATATATACTAGATTACACCTAACCCAATAAAACGATATAAATGATAACTGATATCAATCACTGGTGCTAGTTAAAAAAATATATGTATTGTGACAAGTTGAAGTAAGCAAAGATTTAATGCAAAGTCACAATCACCACGAAGTAAATTTCATAGGAATCAGCTTTTTTATTTGTCTGATTTTTTTTTTATCTTCTTAACATTAGTCCAGCCCTAAGATGGACTTCAGCCTGATGATACCCAGACTACAAAAATATTCACACACAAAAATATAGCATTATAATATCCGACTGTTAATGTACTGTATCATAGTGTATGTGATCCTTACCCTTACAAACAGTGCTGTTAAACAGACAAATGGTCTTTCAGTATCAAATTTGTCTTTTTTTAAATCAAGAAGACTGAACATGAAATAAATGGTCAACACTATCAGGTATGTATGGCAGTGGAAAATGCTGGTAACATTCCAAGGGATTTCAACAAGAGACTTGAGAATGATCCATGACAAATTTCAAATGATTCTATCCTTGACTACTAACGTTTGCCACAATTTAAAGCTCCATTATGATTAATGATGAAGTCCGTTTTTCCAATATACACGAAATACATTAACGATGAAGTCCATTTTTCTAATCTATACATGAAAAACATAAATGAATTAATGACAAAGACCGTTCTTACAATCCATACATGAAGTACATTAATCAATTAATGACGAAATCCGTTTTTCCGATCTATACATGAAGTATTTTTCCAATCTATACATCAAGTACATTAATGACAAAGTCCATTTTTCCAATCTGAACATGAAGTACAGTGATGACGAGGTAGTACATTACATGTAGTACATTACTGGTTTTTTTTTCTTTTCTTTTAATCAAAACCAGACAAAAACTACAAAGGAAGAGAAGAGGAAAAAAATGTGAACACGTGCTCCCACTGGGTTCCAAAACTGACATATAAGCTCCTTAGCCCATCATACCAAGTGTTGAGAGAAATGAACAGATTAAAGAGCACTTGACAATTACTTAGCAGTTTAATCACAATCAACAATCACAGTGACAAGTTCCGAGTCCTAAGCCATGTGATGTATAGATATACATAATATAGGCCAGTGCAAAAAGGGATGAAAAACTGCACACGTGCCTCAGCAGTGAAGGACTGGGGGACAGGAGGGGAAAATATTAGTGAGTCTTCCAATCAACCAACAACAAAAATCAACTCAGTGTATAGAAAAAGTCAAGAAGCCAAAATTGAAGCTGTCAGAGAAAGAATGATTTAAAATTGGTGAAGAAAAAGGTTCGGAGACTGAAAAACAAAAGCCAAATCAATCAATGATGAGAATGAATCAAGGTGCAAATGATGCACTGAATCAATAATGACAATGATAATTCATGTTGATTGATAGAGTGTTTCAAGGTAACACCACAATTCCATAAACAGTATAAAAATGTATTCATATATAATTCACTCAACAACCAGGGGTAGAAAGAAATGTGTCAAAGTACTGGCCAGTAAGAAGGACAGTTTACAAAGTATGTCAGACAAGTTAAGCTACTTCACGAGTTATCAGTGGAAAAGGAGAAACAAAGAACTATTTCAGTCAGTCACCAGAGGACAAAGAGAAATAAGAAAACTATCTCATGAATTATCTTTGGAGAAAGAGAAACACATAAGACAAATACCAATACTGACAAGAACACTGTACCTTTTTCTTCTTCTCCGGTTGTTCTTCCGAAGGCACAGGCAGGGCGGAGTTCTTTTGAGGTGGCATATTGGCAGGGCCCATAGAGTGACTGTTCACGTCTCTCATGTTATTCCTCAGTGAGCCAGTGTCCGACATACCTCCAGGGGACATGTGGTTGGGAACACCTCCAGGAGGTATACTGTTGGCTATAGCACCACTAACCATGCTGCTGGGGAGCATGTGATTGGGCATGCCTCCACGACCCATACTGTTCATCATGCCACTTCCTGCCATGTTGTTGGGCATGTTCCCTGGGGGCATATTGCTGGGCATGTTCCCTGGAGTCATACTACTGGGCATATTGCCTGTGGGCATACTAGTGGGCATGCTTCCTGGAGGCATATTCCCTGGAGACATACTGCTGGGCATGCTTCCCGGAGGCATGTTGCTGGGCATATTCCCTGGTGGCATATTGTTGGGCAAGTTACCAGTGGGAATATTTGGGGACATCCCAGCGGGAGGCATGTTGCCAGGGCCCATACTGCCCGCAGGAGGCATGTTGTATGGAGACAAGTTGCCCATAGGCTGCATACCTGGATGGTGGCTGCCTTGACCCACCATCATATGGGTGTTGCCCATGGGACCTGGCCCATGAGGACCCACTGGGTAGCCCATAGAAGGGTGGGGGTGGGAGTAATGAGGGCCGTTTGGGGTGGCGTTGGCCGGGGAGCTGTTAGAGTTGGTGTTCATCATCATGGGCAAGGAGGTGGAAGTCTGACTGCCGGCGCTCTGGGTTCCGTTAGTCCCTGACGTTAAACTCGGCGTCATTGTCATACCCACAGAAGCTGCAAATAAACATTTTGTTTAATATTTCCGCCCATGTGTTGCTTAATGTTTCCCCCTTCCTCTACCTCACGCTGAAAACACATCACTTAAACAAGACTCTTTTAAATCGGGCCATGAATGAACAAAGATCCGTGTTTGGTCTTTTTTGCTGAAAACATCATGAATCCTTTTTTTTCTTTCTAATGAGCTTTCAGCTTCACACAAAAATGAAGTACATGATCTAAGCACAGTCCCTAAACAATAACATTCCCAATCAATACTTTTTTTTGTTTGTTTGCTTGATAAAAAAAATTATATCTAAAGTATGCTATAGCCTATAACAAAGATCATGTGAACATATAATCATATCATTTCCACTTCTATACAAATGCGAGTTTCACAGTATACATTTCTTATCTTGAAAGCATATCTTCTGTTTAATTTCTACCACAAATGGAAATTGTTCAACCAATTCACAGTAATAGGAAATGCTTCACTGCACATATTTTCACCAGCAAACAACAACAATACTGCTGAAACCTTGAGCACTGGACACCATAAAGCCTGTCTTGTGCAAATTAACAAAAAACGCTTTTCTTCTATGCAACGAGATATGTGACATCTGAACAGTACTGCAGTGTGCTCTTTCTTACCTTTGGTGACAGTGGTTGTCGTAGCTGATGTGTGTAAACTGGTGGGGATGGGGGTGGATGATCCACTCATCTCTTTCCCCATACTTTCTTGACTAGCTTCTTCCTCACACTGCCCGTTGGATGAGGGAGGGGGGATGGAATTGGAAGGGGAGGAGGAGTGTGTGGGGGTGGATTCACAAGGGGGTTTCTCACTGTGATCAGCAGCAGAGTGGAATCCACTGTCCACTGAAGTGGAGTCACTGCTAGGCATGCTGCCAGAACCGTCACAGCCCACCATGTCTGATGCGTTGTTGGCCGTGTCTGCCGTTTGGCCAGGAGTGGCTGTTGAGCTTGGACGCGACGATTCTTGTGTGTCCGAGCCAGACATGGGGGACATAAGACTGGCCGGCTCACCACCGCATCCACCGTTACTCCCTGCTGTAACACCAGGGTGACCACCCATACTGTTTGAAGGGCCAGCATTCTCAGAAGTGGATGTGCTGTTTGAGACGCTGGATGAGAAAGGGATGGAGCCAGCAGGACTGGAGGGTTTGCTGGAAGCTGTGACACTGCTGGAGGTGATCTGTTGGATCTGGTTGGACATGCCAGCCAGGCTGGGGTTGCCCAGATTACCCATGTGATTCATCATTCCAGGAGACGGGGAACCATTCCCTTGGGGTCCCATCATCCTGGGAGACCCGGACACTCCACGACCTGGCATCCTGGTTCCTGCAGAGTTAGCAGCAGCCATAAGGGCGGCTTGCGCAGCAGCCTGAGCACCCTTCCCACCAGGCATCATGGTTGGTCCATGAGACATGCTCATTCCAGAGTTCATGCCTACCTGTCCTCCCATTATCTGACCCGGCCCCATTGGCACAGACCCTGCGCTGGACTGACCTGGCCCTGGTCCGGGACCTGAGCCAGGTCCTGGTCCTGGTCCTGGACCTGGTCCTGGTCCCTGACCCGGTCCCATGTGGCTGTTGAAGCTGCCGTAGTGACTGTTCATAGGCATGCTAGAGCCAGGGCCATAAGCGGGGTTGTAGTTCTGCATGCTTCGACCCATCATGTTGTTGTACATGCCTGGACCCCCAGGCCCCATCTGGCTGCTAGGCCCGTTGTACATGGTCTGTGGATAGCTGCTCCCTGCCACAGCACCACCTGCTGCTGCACCCTGCATGCCTCCCATCCCCTGCTGGCCCCTGAAGCCACCTGCATACGCACAACATACACAAATTAAAAATAAAAAAACCTAAGCATAAAACATCATTTAACTGTTAAATATTTTCTAAAAGAAGCAAAACATTCCAATCCATGTCTGTGGTCAGATATTTTTTTTTCAGATTTAACTGAATTTATAAATGGTTCAAAATTAGCCAACATAACATGGCTCAGCCACAACACAATCTACTAGGTGCATATTAGACCTTGGTCATTTATCAATTTAAAACACACAACTTTGAGTTTTTACTAGGCTGAACATGATCATATGCCCAGAAAAGGAACCACCCATACATAATCCCACAAACATGCACACATACACACAATGAGTTAAAAAAATAATTTTTTTTAAAGTTTTCAATAATTCTGACTCCGATCCTAATCAATGACAGGTTAAAAATTTCAAACTTTAAAAAAATATTTTCAAGTCAAAAACCAAACACCTGTCATTATGTGTAGGTTCTCACCTTGTGAATACTGGGCTGCATACTGTGGGAAGTGGGGTGGCATCTGAGTGCCACCCATACCTGGCCCGCTCATTTTACCCCCTGCGGCACCAGGGTAGCCCATCTGACCAGGCAAAGGTGGTGGCATCATCTGTTGGTTGTAACCTGCTGTATCAAACATACAAACCTGCTGTCAACAACACAGTCTTACAGTATACCAAAAACATAAAACTACCAAACTCAGTGTACAGTATACCAAAAATACAAACCTACCAAAGTCAGTGTACAGTATACCAAAAATACAAACCTACCATCAATAAAGTCAGTGTAGAGTAGGCTATATCAAAAATACAAACATACTATGAACAAAGTCAATGTACAGTTTACAAAAATACAAACCAACCATACGAAATCAATACACAGAATTCAGAATACCAAAAATACAAACTTAAATCAACAAAGTTAGAAGAGAGTATATCAAAAATACAAACATATCAATCATCAACAAAGTCAATGTACAGTTTACAAAAATACAAACCTACCATAACAAAGTAAGTCTTCAGTATATCAAAGATACAAACCTACTGTCAATTAAACTAAGTCTTATGGTGTATCAAACACACAAAACCCACTGTCAGCGAAACAATTTGACTCATTTCAGACCAACTCTGTGATAACTCATAAAAGCAGTGTCACTCAGTGCCAACTTTCAGTATACTCTTAAGTGCAAACTTGATTCCAAAACTCATCTGTATCCATATCATCTCAATCCATACCATGTTTCATGGGTTACTTCCCTTCACCAGTCTTCATTCCTGTGACTTGTGTTAGAAATGTTTGAATTTAGTGATTAAAATGTCAAAAATTGGAAGATATAGACGTGCAAGTTTTTAATAGGTAGTAAAGGCAACTCATGTAATAAATACTTTTTTCCAACAGTTTTATTTTTTTGTGTGTGGGTAAATATACAAGATACATAAAATTAAACATATTGAAAAGATTTGCTATTCATTCCATTTCATTCACTATCAACAGTTTAACAAAATTTTGTCCATTTCTCACATCGCTGTAATTTGTTTGCTCTGACAACATACATTTTGACTTCACATAATGACAAAATTTCACTAAACTAAAGCATAACCCATCACCTATCACCAAACTAAGATTAAGACCAATCTACACTTAAAATAACAATGGTGTTTTTTACAGCCTTAGTCCCATTACCTATTTTCTAATAAGTTTTTCTAAGCAGCCTCAACAAACTAGGAGTGCTGCTAGCCCGAGGCAGCCATGTCTTAAATGAGTTACCAAGTCCTAGAGTATATCAAACATGTAAACCTGCTGTTAACACAGTAAGTCTTAATCAACAGTGTACCAGAACAAACAGAACAAAAATCAGTATAAGCATAACTGTACAATGGCTAAAAGCTTGTGAACTAAATCTACAAATCAATCATCAACAAAAGCAAACATCTAACCATATTTCATACACCAAACATACTAATAACGACAGCCAATATCTTTCTCAAATATAATTATCAATAGGTATTATCTGTGTGATGGTAGGTATCAATTTTTTTCAGCGCCAGCAATACAAGGATCGTACCCATCTCATTTGTCCCAATGCCCCACCCTGAAATAGATACTCCATTCACAGCAAAGTTTTTACTGGGCCAAATACCAACCCATGCAGTCAGACTGAAAAGACAGGAGTCGTACCTCTATGCCAACCAGGGCTTATTTTCAGACATATCTGAATTTTCTCAAGCTCAATGAACAGTGCCATATTTTTCTTTCCCCTCATTCATAGTACCTGCATCCTTTCTTCCTTGCCTGTCAAACTTTAAGGACAACCATTTATGACATCTCATATGTTCAAGAAGTGACAAGCGCTGACATCATGACGTAATGATAGGTTCTGTTACATCAATGATCTTTTCAGGTGTGACAAGTAAGCACAGATAAAATGCTGAACAATTTTTTGTCCCATTTTCCATTTCTTTCAAAGCCATGAACAAGGGAGATAACCAAAGGGCCCTGCACGGTAGCTGATCACTCTTACAAGAATTGATGTAGCTACCTCCCTTTCCTAGGTTTCCTTACACACTTCATTCTTTGCCAGTACAAACAGGGTGCCATGTTCTGTCTACTGATCTAAATCAGCTTAACATCTTCACTGTCAATGATGAAAACTGACAACTGCCAAATTCATTGCTGCATACACTGTAAAAACTAATATCAAAATCAAGGCCATAGTCTTGACAGTCTAGATTTTGTTCAAGATGATTTATCACACACTCAGGACAATTCCACATGCCTCCACCCAAATCTGCCAGCAATAATCTATCAAACTCCTTAAGCTTGTGCAAAACCTTATGTACTGGCATGGTTTTGAAAGAGAGGAGGGAGGTGTCGTGGATCAAGGAATCTATGAAAATCTGACATCACCAACATGATCTAAGCATTAAGGGCAAGCAATGTGGCTAATTTTTAGGTTGAGGGTACAGATTTAACTTGAGATGTCATCAGATCTTTAGTCCACAGCTCTATCAAAAGCACTAGCCAGCCCAAAAACCCCTGTGTTATCAGCATGGTATTCCTGCATTATCAGCATGGCACTCCAACCAACTGGGTCATTTTGAACTGTTATAGTGAAGCTATCCAAACATTAGGGTAGTGTGTCAAGGCAGCATGGTAAACAGAAGCAGTGTGCAACAGATTGTACAGCTACTAGCACAGCTCAGCAGAGATGAAGGCATTTCAGCATTCCTGTGGCTTTTTAGTATATAACTGCATATCCCTAAACAGAAAAAAATATGCAAGTGGACGTAACCTACCTTGCGTAGCCATTGGTGAGTGACTGGTGTGGTTCTGACCTTCAACTTGACTTGATGGAGGCCGAGGGGGCATAGGACTACCAACTTGAGCACCTACACACACACACAATCAGGAAAAAGTAGAAAACAGTGGAAAATAATCTAGTTGATTCACATGCATTTCCCATGCCAGAACACTTAACTCGCAATATATTTATATTTATATAAAAATTTTAGAATACAAGAAAAAATAATGGAACAGGGATGCTTTCAAAATGCAGCCAGTTTTCCAGTGAAATCACGACCAAGAAATAAACATTTGATTTAGTGGCTGTTTCACCATTCTAAATAACAACTACTGAATTCCATGCTTGACGACAAGTGCTTACAGGTGTTAGCTGGGTCTAAGCAGTGGATCCTTATATTTTTTTTATTTTTTCCCTCATTTAAGACAGAAAGGGTTAAGTGGTATTAATTGTGTGTGTGTGTGTGTGTGTGTGTGTGTGTGTGTGTGTGTGTGTGTGTGTGTGTGTGTGGTGTGTGTGTGTGTGTGTGTGTGTGTGTGTGTGTGTGTGTGTGTGTGTGTGTGTGTGTGTGTCCTACAGTAAATTACTGACATTTACTTCAAGTTCATTATCACTTATCTATGATACAGAAAATACAAATGAGAACTTGCAGTCATGATTTCTCATCTGTATCAACTGAATATGCCAAACATTGTAGTCTAAGATCATTTGCTGTCAATAGTTGAATATTTTCTTTTATCAAAAATTTTTTAAAAACTTCAAAAGATCAAATTCAAGCAAATTGCAACTGAACAACATTAAAAAAAAAAAAAAGCCAAATGTAATGTCTCTATTCATCAGATATCATGAATTTGATGCTCTGCTCTTCCTTTCTCTCTCCCTCTTTCATGAATATGTTAACTAGTTAAATAACTTTTAGCACCAATGCGTAAGAAATCTACCCTTCATAATTCAGTACTGCTGTGTGCCATCACACAAGTTTGTACTGCATCTTGCACTTGTGAATAATCATTATCTCTTGAAGATTCTTTCTCTCCAAGGCATGACTGGCAACTGTTATTATTTCCTGAACATCCATTCTATACGTTTTCATTCAGTGATACTTTCCTGAACCTCATTACCTGTGGTTCACAACCCAATAAATAAAGATGACAGTGGATTTCTGAAGGCAAGGGTTACTGTCACTAGTTCCTGACTTGATCTAGAACATCTGGCTAACAGCAATGCTTTACATTATTATGTGGGCATTGTCTTCAGCCACAGCAAATTTCAAACACAACCAATATTATTCCCTCAAAACTGAGGCAAATCTTCTGAAGACGAAGAGTTGAGGCTAAAATGATAAAGCAACCTGTCTTGTGTCGTTTCATTTTTGTCATGCATGATGATGTAATCTGTCACATAGAAACGATACATACATGGATGGCATAATCTTGTCCTGCATGGATATCTGTCCTACATAGACGATACATAATCTTTCACCCTCTGTACATGTGACTGCATGCACATAAAAGGGGGGGGGGGGGGGGGGGGCGGCGGCTCTACAGGATTTTCAGCTGCTGCTTGGTAAAATCTAAAAGAACCTGATATCACTTCTCTGTCTTCTGACAGGCTGGATGGTACTTGTTGAACCATGGGACTCAAGATATGACCTCTCGAGTTCAATCCCAGTTTGCAACATATAAACTGGCCTGTCCCCCGTCCATCTTGAGCCTACGTTCAGTTTAGTGGTATTAGCTTAGTTTGATAGGTCCTGTTCTCCCATATACTCTTCCCTCCTGATCTCCCATATTCTCTTCCCTATTTCAAGACCCTGACAGTGCAGTTTTCCACAGGCCAAGCAGTCTGCCTGATAATTTCATACAGAATTATTTCAGACTGATGAATTCTGAACAAACTCCAACCAGGTTGAAATATCTTTTGTGGTTCAAAGATGATATCCGACTAATAGTCGCAACACTTTGTGTGTGTGTGTGTGTGTGTGTGTGTGTGGTGTGTGTGTGTGTGTGTGTGTGTGTGTGTGTGTGTGTGTGTGTGTGTGTGTGTGTGTGTGTGTGTGTGTGTGTGTGTGAGTGTGTGAGTGTGTGTATGTGTGTGATGTGGAGTCAAGTTCGACATAGCAATAAAAACATCCCCATGGTAAATGCATTATCAGTATTACAGATTAACAGCTACAACAAAAATAAACCGGGAGTGGGAATGAGAGAGAAGGAAGCTGGTTCACAGTGCAGCCACTTCAAAAGTAAAGCCCAAGATAAACTGGACAAAAATGACAAAGGGACTAGGGGAAGAGGGTGACCAGCGAAGGACGATAAGAAAGGAAAGGGGAGAAAGCACATCCCCTCCGCAAACACCTCCAAGACAACATACTGCTGCGTTTTAAGTGAGGGGGCGGAGACCATTATGACATCTCAACCTTTTCAATGTGCCAGTCTGCTTTGCCTGACGAGGTGGAAGTTGGGGGTGGGGGATGGGGGTGGGAGAAAGATGGGGCCTGGGGAATCCCCTTCAGACATTCTCCCGATATACACCTCCCCTCCATCCCCCTTCACTCCGAGGTCATGAAAACCCACTGCCTGTTGGCTCAGTTTCAAAAGAAGACACGTGCCAATCAGTCAATGGGACGGAAGGGCAAAAGCACTATGCGTGTGAGAAAAGAACACAGCCACCTTGCTAATAAACATCACAGGCGGAGTAGCAATGACCTTCTGGCTTCTCTCCTTCCTACTATCTCCCCCCCCCCCTTCCCCTCTCTCGCCTCCCACGCAACTTTCCTCCGTCAGACCACACAGACGGTGGAGGAGGAAGGTGGTCGCAAGTGGTAGAGTGATTTGACTGTCGTGATGATGGTGAAAGCGGTGGTGGTGTCTCCGTCTCCCTTCCCTCCCCTCACCATTCTCTATCCCCTATACGGAGGCTCGCCCCAGACTGGGGCTATAATTAGTCGGGAGATTCCGTTTCAAAGCCGGGGAAAGCCAGAAGCTTGAAAGGCATTTCCCGTCCATTAATAACAACGACAGGGCAATCCCCGCCACATGATGGATTAACAGCACTCCGGGCTGTCCCCGGCTCTCCCAATACCCTACCACCACCCCACCCCCCCCCCCCACCTCCCTTCTCATACTCACTTTTTCGTTGACGACCTCGTTCCTCATATCAATAAGACATTTGCATAATTAAAGTGCGTTCATGCGCAACAACAACAGGGCAACCCTCTCCGGGGAGTGAAACAAGTCGTAAAAAAACTAAAGCCATGTTTTCAATCACCTTTCCTTTTTTCTTGCCTCAATCCCCTTATTCTTGGCGTTTAAACAACACAAAACAAAAAATAGAATGAAACAAAAAGAAGCCTCGGGTGGTTTTCATTTTTTTAAACCGATTCTTCTTGTCTACATTGGGATTATCCTTTTGCTTTCAGAGATAAAAAGATTGCAGGAGAGAGAGAGACAGACAGAGAGATTGAGACAAAGTACACAAATTCAGATAAGAATGATAGACATCATATCACATGACTGTGAAAAATATGTGACAATTCAAAATCATGATCTGGCAATAAACCTCCATTTCATTTAATTCATCCCTTTTAGTTTCTTATAAAAAAAAAAAGAGGCTTTTTAAAAAAAAAAAAAAAAAAAAAAAAGACCGTTGACTTTTAAGTTAAACTGCATGCAGAACAAAGCAGTGTATGTGGGGTGGGAGCAAGTGTGTGAGTGAATGTGAGTACATGCATCCAAACTAAAAGTGTGACAAAATAAAATTTGAACAAGTCTTACTGTGAACAAGTCTTATCTCACTTCTGTCTTCTCAGTTATCATTCCATTTTCAAGTTTAACAATAAGCAAAACGTATGGATCTTAAACTGCAATGATAAGAATATGACGAACGTGACAGCCAAGTTGATGGGGATGCTGACTTCAAAGGGAAAGGTCTGGGTAATTTTCAGATCTCCCTGGTTAACATGTACATGTGAAATCCTGTTAGTGCCTGACCAAACTCCATTGTGCAGTGGCTAGCATAACAGACACCGGACTGGAAGGATAGGTGTACGAAATCCCGAACAGTCCTGTCAAAATCATTATCTTTTTCAGCCCCAGCCGGCTCCTATCCAGAGTTGAGTGTGATAAGGCCTCAATGAGAAAACTGGGATCACACCGTCGAGTCTCATCTACTTCATACCTGCTTCATAGTGTGCTGCTCAAATCTCCCGACCAATACCACATGTTGTTTTTATCTCTTGGGCCTGGTTGACATCAAGATGTACCAAGATAGTAAGCATACAGTACAGCCTTGTCACGCAGTCACTGTCCTAGATGGAACTCCACAGCATCATGATTATCATTCCCACTGTCATCACCATCACAGCACTGTGATACAAACTTCCAGCTTCTGTGGCCATTAATGTGGTAATGTGGGACAGAAAAAAGGGTGAACAGAAATGAAATTGCCTTAGTGCGATGATCCTAACAACAACAACAACAACAAAAAAGCTAGTACCTGACCCCCCACCCTTATCCTTCAAGTGTGTATGCACATAAACATCAAATGGGCAGGTTAAAGATCCTATTAGCCATGTCAGATTACAGTTGCTTAGGAAATATCAAGATATCCAGTATGCACCCCCTCTCCCTGGAAAATTGAGTATCACTGGCCCATAAGGTGTGATGACCCACCAAACACAAAGATTATAAATAAAGACTGTGAATGTACTGACATATCGTATGCACAGTGTGGCACAGACAATGAACATGCAAATATCCAAGAAATAACAGCTTGGAGCAACTGACACTTTCATGTCAATTCCACTGGCAACACTTACCGACCTTTACAAGACAAAGCGTCCTTTACAACACAAACTGCGAAATGCAAAATACTTTAATATATTTAGTAGCTTAGAACAAATAAAGAAATAAGCAAAATTAACAAACAAAAATACACACCTGAGTTAGAGGCAGGGGTGTCAGATCGGGAACCAGTGGATCCTGCCGGGGAGGGGACAAGGCGTGCACCACTCACTCCTAGCTGTGACTGTGCACCTCCTCCCAATGGGGAGGCTTCACTACTGTTTTGTTCCTTCTGGTCTCCACCATGAGAATTCTCCTGCAACACACACCACCACTCTGTGATGCACTTCACACTCATTCTGCAAGTCCTTACATGTTACACCATATTGCTACTAATGGTTACAATTCAGTTTTCTCAAGATCACACCTACGTACTGACGTTAAGCTATAGATGCCATGTGATGTAAAAGGGTCCAAACTAACTACAGCAAATGCCATAAGCCTGTGCAAAATCCTTATGTGCTGTTAAAGTGTTGTGGTTCTAAGTCTCTGTATACAATAATTCTATTCCTGACTAAAAATAATACCAATACCAGAACACTGCCACAAACAAAAGACACTGTAGTACAACTTATGAAGAGAAGTACACGTTATGTGAACGGAAAGCACATCAGGAATTTATCCTTCACTAACTCATCATTAAAAAAAAAAAAAATGCTGTGTTAAAAGCGCTGGTAGACACCGAATATGCCCCGGGGTTGGGGTCGGGGCGGGAGTTGTCTTCACTCTCTGGTCAGGCCATATCTGGTGATGAATGTGACCTTTTTTCCAGTTCACGCTGGCTGCCCTGGCTGAGGCGCAGGGCCTGGTGCTTCTCCACTTAAGGGATCTCAATGGACAAGCACCATTCTCATCTAACATAGGTGACCTTGCAGACAGATGACCCTGCAGACACTGCATGGTACCATAGTTTGTTAGAAAGCACCTACAGCCTGGTATCTGATTTCAGCCCTTTAAGTTTTCTGTGGGGGTCGCCTTGCCACTAGCTCATGGCCAAAGATCTACCCTGCAAGTGCAGAGGGATGTGACTTTGGGCAGACCTTTACCAATTGATGGCTCCATGCTACAACATAAAGCTATTTTCTACGTGGTAGCCTTGCCAAGTGTCACCCGGCCCCATCTAGAAGAAACCACTCAGTCCGAGACTGCTTATTCGTCCACATAAACCTGGCTTGTTTTGCTTATCTTTATAACTGAGGTCCGCCACCATCTTTGACCACTGGGTTGAGGATGATTAACCAACTACACAGCTGGCGGTAGTCTTTCCCAGACCTGGAGAGTTGGATGAGGACAGGATGGCAGGTGTACAGAAATGAACTGGTATGACTGGAAACTCTGTCCTGTCACACTCCCTATGCTATGTCATGGGGCTCAGTCCAAGTTAGTGACTAATTTCCATGAAAGACGATAAACAATCAATTTGCAAATTATTCTGAATAGAGGTGTTTATAACAATAAAAAAAAAATCCAAGTTGAAACTGAAAACGAAAGTGACGAGAAAAAAATCAATTTTCATTAATACTACATTCTTACTGAAGCAAATAATACTATATATTCTTACTGAAGCAAACTGTCATTACACATACACATAATTTCCTACAGAACAATCTTTAACTTATCTCAACATTCTTCACAGGTGTAAAAGTGTTAATCTGAAAAAGCAAACAGGAACTGACACTGCACATAGATCAGAAGGTCATACAGTTGCCAGTCTTCTAACACCAAAATATTTGAACTGGTGTGTGTGTACATAATGCACACTCGAGATACCGCATATCAAGTCCTGGTTACCGTGAGTGGTAAAACCTCCACTGAAACAAACACAAAGATAACACAAAAAGCCCAGAGGACAGAAAAAGAGCTAAGAGAGTGCAGATTTTGTTGGCTTCAAAAGCACAGATTTTCATTAAACAAAAAAAACACAAAAAAAATCAGTCCTACTGACCTACAACGACAGTGATCAAGAAGATTGTGCTGAAAAAGAAGTGCCTGTCAGTGTTACATAGAAAAATGGTTACAGGAAAGGTTGCCTAAAGACCTGAGCTTGCAGGAGAATGTGTCAGAAAACAGCTTTTCTCTAGCTCAGCACTGTGAGGACAGTGCCAATATCCTCTTCACTGCTTTACCTTCCCCAGTCCTGAAAAGCATCATATACACCATTTCACAGCTTGCCAGACTGTAAGCAGTGCACACAAAAGTTCCCAGAACCACACTTGAACCCATGCAGTCACCTTGAAAGGCAGGAACTCTTCCTCTATACTGAACCAGCCCGCTATGAAGTACTATAGATCTACCTTTATTCCTTGATGACAACACAGACATCACAGGAAAGTATCCACTTGCAAACTTTATACAATCCACTGTAGTCCTTAACACTACCATCATCAAACCCTGTCAACAAAAGCAAGGAAAGTTAAAACTATCAGCACAGCAATGTAGGTTTAAGCCCGTTTTTCTTCTTCCTACCCCAAATTCCAAGTCGAAGTGAACAGATTACGTAGTGATTTCAAACCAATCAGTAAAAAGTTATTCATTGGACAGCTAAAACTTGGTACAAACAACTCTAATATATTCTTTTCTTTCATCAGCAAATCAAAACACTTGTTTCTTTAGTGTTATGGGCGAATTCAGTTTCACTAGTATTAAGGGCCTTAATCAGAGCTAAGTGGTCCACATTCATGTCATTCTCTGCAAAATGAACCAACACATGATAACAAACACTTTAAATTTTGCACGAAAGTAACCCATTCTCTCGCCTTTTCAAGTAACATTTAGTTTTGTGTTTCTCCTCTCCTCCTTAAAAACATGGAAGGCAACCGATTCAGGTCAAGCCATGGGTATGTGTGTGTGTGCGTTCGCGTGCGCGTGCGTGTGTGTGTGTGCGCGCGCATGTGTAGCACGCTGGCATACACACGTCTGTATTCTGTATGTGAACATGTCGAACAAACATACAGAAAGGAACACAAAGTGTGCCCTTAGATCCTGAACAGTCCTGGACTCTACATTTCTGATAACCACTATTGTGACTGAAACATCCATGACACCGTGTAAACATGGAAAAAGTTGTATTTAAATAAATAATAATAAAAAAAAAAAAGTACCGAAATTTTTAATAGATGTAAACAAACACACCTCAGTTAAAGATTTACACTGACGCAAATACATGTAACAGAACTTGGGGGCAGTTACTAGAAACAGAGCTGCGCTACCCTGATGGGGCCCCTCGCACTCCCATATATACTTCCCCTCCCCCTTCACCGTAAGACCTATCATCTGTAGCGGGTGGTCAAAAGAGATCAAAGTTGGCCAGCACAGTATCGTTCACTTCAACATCATCAGCTGTTCGATGTTGCCTCTCTTGTCTGTGGGTCTCTCCACTCACGCCGGCTCCTTCCTTCGTGTTCCAGTCATGTTGTTTTCCTACCCTCCGCCAGACAAAGGGCCGATCGTTGTGTGGGTCTAGACTCAATGCCGACAGCCAGCCAGTGGGAACAAAGCCAAAACTCTGGCAGGGAACCACGCCGCTCAATACCTACCTTCCACATACACAACGGTTATCGACAGGCCAGTGGCACCTGAGGGAAAATCCTTCTCGTCAACAATCCAGTCATCGACAAAAGATAGCCAGTTTTTTTCTGTCCTGTACTACTCTCCTTCTCAGCACTAACGCATGTTGCGAAGCGAGGCTCTAGCCGGTAACAGCCAAGCCTGTTTTCCTCTTTCTCTCTGTATTCTATGCAGGCTTCGTTCGCTCTGCCATGTAGCCAGCTAGCACGACCAGTCACACTGAACTAAATTTATCTCAACGATCCGATCCACGCACACACACACACAGACGCACACAGCAAGCTCGCCTCGACTTTACCTGCCTCTTTTCGTCTTCCTATAGATCCAACACGCTTGCCTGGCCTGTGCCAAGCGCTTTGCGCGTACAAGCTGACAAACGCGTGGGCATTTTGCATAAATCTCCCCCACCAATTTCCACCCCTTGGCCTCTTTATTCCTGTTCTCCACCTCCCAATCCAATCCATGCGACCAAGCGTTGTGTGTGTCTACCAACAGCTAAGCCTATATGAACGTTACAGCGTGTATATTACAACCAACAGGCACATGAACGCTACAGCAAACTGATCTATGGTGACAAGCATTCCTATTTTTTACCTACATACATAAAATCCTTTTTTCCTGTGCCTTTCTATCATGCCTCATTAGAAAACACCTTAGTTCCCCTTCCCCTTCTGAAGCTTCTAGCAGGAATTTCCCCAAGACAGGGGGTTCCTTTCTTAGACTAGATTTTCTCCCTTTTTAAATGGCACTTGGCACGCATGGGTAGGGCAAAGATCAACAGGCGCTTGACTTTGTGTGTGTGTGTGTGTGTGTGTGTGTGTGTGTGTGTGTGTGTGTGGAGAGAGAGAGAGAGAGAGAGAGAGAGAGAGAAAGAGAGAGAGAGAGAGGTGTGTGTGTTGATGGCAGGAATGGCACGATAAAGTGAAATATGGTGACAGATTTCAGCTATACCAACAATTTTAAACAAGCTGTGATTAGGCGTATTTGTCAGTTTACATGAACAGGGCAGTAAAACTCAAAATTTGACGTCAGTCCTCCATCACATACAATGGAACATATCACTGCTTAAGATGTGTTTACCACTGCACATATGTGGACAATAAAAGAAATCATGAACAATAATGCTTTGAACACAAGTGTTAATGTATCAAGTCCAGGGTGAGTCGTTCTGCTAATAAGGACAAAACCCACATTTGCTTATGCTGTCCAGACCTTCAAACATTTTGGAAACGGTTTATTTCAAGTATTTCAGACTGCCTACTGTAGTAATTTCTTTACACTAACTCTCCATTACCTTCAGACTACAGAAATACTGTAAAGACCTTTGCTACATTTCTCTATCTACTGTATCAAAAACAAGAACTGGAAACCAATTAATCAGTTACAAATGTTTAGTGGCTTGTAGGTACAAATGTCTCGTTGTTGTTATTCATGCAAAATTATTGTGTAAGGCAAGCACACTGCACAAATAATTACACATTATATTGCATCATTGTAACCAATCTGTCAAAAGGCTTAAGTGTTTCTTGCAGCACTTGAGATTACTTAAACTCAGCTGAATTTCAGTGACTTGGATCAACTAGTAATAATAATAATTAGCTTACCAGGATTCATCAATTGTACAATGTAAAAATTACACTGTGTCTTATCTTTCAAAGCTGCATTTGAAAAAATTACAAAACAAACACAAATTGTTTTTGTTGTGAATATTAGTTTGTTTCGCCAAGATATATCCATTTAACACTTATCTAATCATCATTACTGTTTAAAGCCCAACCGACTGAGCATAGCTATATCAGGGTTTTAACCATTTCAACATCTCTCTAAACCTTTGCAGGGGAGGGGGAGGGGAGGGTTGAGGAGAGACACAAAGTAACTTCTGTACACATATCATCAACGAATTTGCACATATAATCTAAGCATACATGCCTGGCATCGACAACTCCGTCGAATTTATAAACCCTTAAAAAATTTAATACAAATATATTTATACTTATTACTAAAGACACTAAAACATACATAAAAACTGGCCTGAATTACCTAAAATAGCTTTTTGCACATTCAGAGTCAAAAAATGCAGTTAATGCATGTGCCCAACTGCAGCAAGGCAGAAAATTACATGAGACAACAGAAAGCAAAAGAGCAAGTGAGATACAAGGACAGTGACAGAAAAGAGAACATTTCTAGCACAGTATTTCCAGAAGATGGGGATACCATTCAAACTGAAAGAGCCCCAGCTGCCCCACAGGGGAACAACACTTGAGTTATTATTCCCTCCATTAACACATAAGAGTGTGTTATGTGTGTCACTGTGTGTGAGTCTGTATCCTTTTTATCTAACAGAAGTAATTGCAATTTTCTATCATCATCATCATCAGGTGCCCTGCCACATGGCATTGGCGATCACAGACTTCCAAGTTTTCTTCATACAGACTTAATATCTGATGTCTTCAGTTCGATTCCAGCCCATAACCATTAACACTCAAGTGAAGTTTTTAAGGTTTTATCCCTTCCATACAATTAACATCAACACACGACACAACTAGCCTGTTCACTGACCATGTGAATGCTTCAACGGTTCTGGTGGTTAAGGACTGTTTTATTGGTCCCTCCTACCCACTCACCATTTAAAACCTTTCTCAACACATAAGGTTTAGCATAGGCTCAAGGAGTCTGTCAGATGATAATTGCTGGCAGATCTGGACGACATTATTTGCATTAAATCCCTATTCAAAGGACTTCAGATTTCTAACTCATACCACAGAACTTCAAACTTTGGGCAACTTTTAAAATCTTATCCCACCACCTGACTCTCAACAGAAAATTAAAAGATTAAAAAATCATATTTCAACCGCCTTTGCCAACAAATAAGGCAGTGGTGTGTGGGACCACGTACAGTCACTGGGCTCTTTCAAGTGTTTTCTCTCCCCTCTCTCTGTGCCCCTGGCAAGCGGAATGGGGCTCAGTATGCTGGGCTCAGCGAGGACAATACAGCTACCCATTTATCACGCTGTGTCAACCCTCTCTCCTGCTTGCCTGGCCCTCTTACCGTATGTTACGACTCCCTCATCAAAATCCTTATGACCTCCATTCCCTTTTCCCTAGCGAAGGAGGCTTACAGTAACACGTTACGGCAAACTGTATACATGTCATGGGAGGAAAGGGGCTGGGTTGGCTGTACAAAATGCATGGGGAAACTCTCTCTTAAAACTGAGAAAAAGAAAGCTCTACTTGTCTTTAATAGCATCATACAACTACGGGAAAAGTTGCCTGGGTAAATAAATCCCAAGGGAAAAAAATACACCTCATGAAAAAATACCTTGAGGTGGGGTTGTGACTGTGCTGTAGAAATATATCTACAAGTACACACAGGATATGGGAAAACTTACCTGGGTAAACAAACCTCACAGAAAAATTCCTTGGCTGTGTTGTAGAAATATATCTACAAGTACACACCCTTTGACCGAGTGTGAGTCTAAAATGTAACAGACAAACAGGCCATGGAGAGAACACGAGGATCAGTAGTGTTTGCAGAAATAAAATACTCTATGTATAAGCAGATCTCACAGGTTTTTCTCAACATTACAAGTTATATCTGATGGCAAGTTATAAGAATTGGAAGAATTTACCAGATAGCTCCCTGTCCTCTTTGTTTATCCCAAATGGACATAAAAAGAAATTTGTAATGAAAATGTTCCCAAATGCAAAACGAAAATGTTCCCAAAAACTCAACGTATTAATGCTCTCTTTCAAGAACCTGATTTCTTTTCTATTACAGTTTTGATGTTATTGTTATGAGCAATGTTGTCTTGTATGTGTGTACACACACTGTTTGGCCTACACTGTGCAGGCGTTTTGTTGCTGCATTGCCTGCATATTCTATCTTTGGTGGCTGTGCACGAATAGCATTTTCATTTCCTAATACTGACACTGCACGGTTTATAATCCACATTACTAAAACAGTTCTCAATCACCTGTCTTTAGTTGTACTGGCCACAGTGAACAAAAGCCAAAATCATGCATGTTTGAAAGCCTAAACCATATAATGATATATGCTTGAGTCATTTTTTTCCACGTTACTTTCGCATCACAGGCAAACCAGAAGGCAGGATACAAATCTAAAATACTTCTACTTATCAGTGCTTTATTGTAAAACTATGGTTGGTAAACACTACTATTACAAAACCAGGCCAGAATGAAGGGCTTAAGGTTTCAATGACACCATGAACACAGGTACTGGCATATTCAGTTCAATTTATTCTCGACAGATTCATCAAACTTGGAGAATTCCACATGCATTTGCCAAATCTGCCATCTGTTATTTGGATATTCCACATACATTTGCCATATCTGCCATCTGTTATTTGGCGGACTCCATGGATCTGTGCAAAAACCTATGTGCTGGCAAGATCTTGATACTGGCATGGGGGTTGGGGGGAGGGGGACAACAGGTCATACTAAACTGATACCAACAGAACAGACTGGAACATTAACGCAGGCCAATTTTCATGCTGTGTACGGGCAATGAGTCTGAGACATTGAAACTGAGATCACAAATCCATTACAAGATCCAGCCAACCCACCATACATACGGGTACTGAAGACATTTAGCACTACCTGCCACTTTCTTCCCACCCCCAAATAATCAAGCTTCAGACAATCTGAGGCCTCTTTCTCTCCAAAGGATTTTTTTTCTTATTATCAATATTATCATCATTGAACAATCAATAAGGTTGTCCTATGTCAGAATTACTTTCCAATTTAAATATTTCTCTTGTTTTGTTTGTCAGTTTTTCTTACTGTTTTTTAATTCTATTTATTTTAAATTGTTTGTTCACTTGTTGTTGATGTTGTTTTTCGTGTGCGTGTGTGAATTGTCATCCCTCCACCCTTGACCCCAATTTCACTTACGAACGTGAGTGGAATAAATTCCGACATAATGATTTCCAACAATACTGCAACTCTTCCATGTATCTCAATTATCTTAAATCACTGTACACGGTGAGGAAACTACATCAATATGTCAAGTACCCTGCACACTTCTATTACTTGAATGTATTCATAAACAAGTGTGCATTCTGTTCTTTGCCATCGTCAAGGCAGCTTGTTTACTTGTTTGTTTACTAGTCGGTTGGCTGCTTGCTTGCTTGCTTGCTTGGATTGCTTGTTTGTCATGAATCATTAAGCCAATCAACAGCCTTCTCGAGTCACTACCACACGTAAGTCATGAAAGCTGAAGGCAGAGAGCTGTGGGGGCAAAATGGATTCTCGTTGTGCTTCTACCAGCATACTAGGAGAGAAATAAAGGCGACAAAAAAACCCTTCCAAGCTTAGTTCAAGGGCTGCCACAGACTCAGGCAAGCCCAGTAACGCTGAGCGCAAGCATTCAGGCGACAGCACAGCACCAGCTCGGCAACAAACAAGGTGATCAAGCCATGCGCTCTGTCTCCATTTCACTTCAAAAAAAATTTTTTTTTTTTTTCCAAATTAGGTCTGGAAAATCACAAATAAAGTACCATCACAGCCAATATGATGTGCTTAAGACAGTAACAATAATCAAAATGAAAACGAAATAGAAAAGCTGAATTATCTTTTCCCAAATCATTACACACATTTTTCATAATGCATTCTTGAAATCCGAAACCTGTCAAACGCTAGGCTGAAATTTTTGTCATAATTTTATTTCAAATTTCCTGTGAAAGGTTATTGCCTGGAAGTGGAAACGGTCAATTCCAACAGATACGTCTGATACTGTTACAAGAAATCGCCTCAGCTGTGTTAAAGATAAAAAATCTGTGGCCAAGTTTTTTTTGTCTCATTTTCTACATCATTACAATGGCCAAGAGCTTAGGACGATTTACACAGTCCAGGTGTTGCAGAAGTACAGTACCCACTCAAATGACTACTACTCTGTACTTACATCATTACAATGGCCAAGAGCTTAGGACGATTTACACAGTCCAGGTGTTGCAGAAGTACAGTATGCCACTCAAAAGACTACTACTCTGTACTTTGCTGTGAGCCTGATGCCGTGGTCTCACCACAATCTCTTGATCAACTTTCAAAAGGCAGAACTAGCCTTGGAGATGTGCAATGCTATTTCTGCATCAAGAAATCCATTACTGCTGATATACATTCATACATGTATGTAGAATCTATCGTTAGATTTTTCACATTATAATACTGGAGTGCAATGTCAATCTATAGAGATTCCATGGGGACATCCAGCTAGTGACTGGTTGTCCAACTCCAACTCGGAAGTTAAGGAGGTCTGCAGCCAAGGCCCCAGTACTTAGACAATTTACTGCATCCTTTAAAGCAGTGTGAAATCTTTTAAGTTTCAACAAACGTTTACGATTATGCTTGGTACTTTTTTTGTCCTCTCAAACACTTTATGTAAAGTTTACAAGCTAAGCAACAATACTTTCTTTGTTTTCCCTGATGAAATGGAATATGTTCGCTTCTCTCTTGTAACAGACAGATCAAGGACTATTTCTTTAAGTTTATGTAATTGCTCATCGAGTTCTGTTTTACCGTTTGACTGTATTGAAACTTGACTGAAATTTTGTTACAACTGGTAGGCTATCGGTACAGATTTGTGCTTTTATCTAATGCAACCACAAAAAATAGAATTATGCCATTCTAAATCTGTTTAAGTTTCTCACCGGAAAAGAAATTTGCAGTGAGAAATGCTTCATAAGAACAAAATATTTCTTTTGGTTTTAATCACTATATAAAATGGGACTGACCACCTTCTTTTTATGTCTGTGACCACCTTCTTTTCATGTCTGTCTTCCTTTTAAAGCATAATTGAAATTACGAGTGCTGGTGGGGGGGGGGGGGGGGGGCAAAAAAATAATGCATCAGACACACATACAAAATCGTCCACATTCCAACCTTTTATAAAAGTTCTCCTATAGTGGAGTACGACAACGGGAAGAGCGCAGAAAAAGCGCGAAGAGCGCCAACATCGTTTTGTGGCAGTGTAGGCCGACAAGCTGACTGCCTGTGCAGCCCAGACCCCGACCGAGCCACCCAGTGTAATCTATAGTCCGGGCAGAAAATCAATACCGCCACACAGCTAACACAGGCTTATCAGAGGCTGCGCATTCACTGTATGGACTCCGCGGGGGCCTGCCAAGGGTTCCACGTACACAAACCCAAAAAGAGAGTTACTTCGATTTCTCTTCTTGCTGTAATTACAACCATTTTGCTCGCTGCGAAGATGTTTTTCGCTTTATTCAACTTTTCGTTGGGCGTCTCTACCCAGTTACTTGCGCTTCACGTGAATTTGTCAGGAATGAACATTATTGGTTTTATACGTTTGTTGAGGACTATCTTACTTTGGCTCTCATCTCTGACTCGATATACATACACTGCACAACAGTAAACATAAACAGATATGGGGGAATTGGGGGGGAGGGGTGCTTTAACGTTCGAAAATAATGTGGTTACATATAAAAAGAAAATCCGCACAAAGCCGTTTTGGGAATTTATTTAAAAATACATCTCTTAGTCTTCCTAAAAGCACGCTTTAAAAAAGAAAGGGATGACAACAGCAGAGACAGACGAAAGACGCTGGGGGGTTGATTGTGATTCGAGAGCCTCCTAATCAATCTACCAATCAAGCAGAGAGGGACACGCCCAACCTTTTTATCGATTCACAGCCCCTCCCACTTCCGTGCTTCAAAGCTCATTAACCACCTCACCCGCGCACATACACACACCTCTTCCTTTGTCAAACGACTATTTTTTACATCAATGCCACCAACTGATAAATGCAATCTATCCTGCCAACTAAAATCTTTACTTTCTGACAATGAACCATTCACAATGTACTCTTGACAATAACAAAACACAGACCCGTTTCATTCATTTACATTTTTTTAACACCAGTGACAATGAACTACTTGTATACATATTTCACTCTGACAATAACAAAACTTAGAAACGTTTATTCAATTCATATCATAATCAAATACCAACAGACTGCTTTACCCACATCTCTGATGACTGAATTCATCTTTCAATCAAACACTGATCCAAACTCAACGAGTTAAACTATGAGAGCGCTAAACACTGATCCATTCAGAACATCTGGGTTCAATTCTTCCTGTGTATCGCTTTGCACATAAAGGGTAGAAGTTTTTCTTGTCTTCCAGGCCAACATTTGTATAAGCCTACAAGTGTCTGAACTCCCTTCTTGTGTATAAACACAGAACAATAAATGTGCATGAGAAAGATCCTGCAAGCCATGTGTGTTCAGTGGCTTATAATGGAAACACACAAAACACCTAGTGTTCATGCCCACCAAAGACGAAATATGCAGACTGCGCAGCAAATTAATACCTACACAGTGAGCCAAAACACTTGTATACAAGTGTGTACCAATCAATTTGAATACACACATCAGAAAATGAGAAAATTTTGCTCGGAACATTAAAAAGAGGAAAAACTGAAAAGAACAAAAAGGGAAAAAAAAGGAAAATATACAAACTTACACTAATTTATACTAAAGAACCTTTATGCTTACTATAATTTTGAAGAACAGAAAATCTTATCACTATAGCTAGACTAGAGATATTTGTAAAACCCATGTCAATGGCAAGATCTAAAAACATACCCAGGAAAAAACATGCTTAATATTCATCAAAAAACAAAGATTACTAGATAACACAGGAAATATTTCCTGTTCAATCTTTACCTAAACCTGGAACATAAGCTTTGAAATGGCACTCTCGTCATATGCTATTGTTTGTTATGTACGGCCTACTCGTCATATGCTATTGTTTGTTATGTGCGGCCTAAAGCTTAATATAACAACTTAGTGAAATAATTCAGTTACATGTGCTTCGAAATCTAACCACATATGCTTTGTATAAAAAGTTTCAGGTTATATATTGACCTAATCCACTTATCTCTGCATATGTGGCACAAATCCCCCAACACAACACATCATGTACTTACAGTATTTGAATAAATACATGAAACACCCACACATGTACTTGTAAAATAATGTTGTTGTGTATACATTTAAGCATATAGGCTAACACGGTATAGGACACTTTCACAATTTTAACGTTGCTGCAAATTTTGATTTCCAAATTCTACATTTACCCAAAGTAATCAAACTTATGTTTCCCCCCAACAGACGAGACCAAGTGCCCTTCACATCCCATGAAGAAGCAAGTTGACAGTCACGCGGCCCTATGATATACTCACTTCATAAACAAGCCTTGTTATTCCCCTTCAGCTCAGGGCTGTGGCGCTCGACCAGACTTTTCCTTCTCTTTGTAGCCCTTGTGCCAACTCCCACTCCAGCTTGGCAAACCAACCCAACCCACACACAACACTTCCCTCTCTCTCTCTCTACTGGCGACGTTTTATCTGGCCCATGTTTCCCAATCCCTGGAGCAATGAAAAGCACTGAGGTGTGACTCCCCAAACCCTGACAGGGCCCCACTGTAAACCGGAGGCAGCTGGGGCATTCTCCCTGGCCTGCGTATCGAGCGGAGTGCGGCCTATTTTTAACCGCGGGTCTGCCGACTGACAAAAGCTTTCTTGTTCGGCAGTGGAGGGGATTCCGTGATGAGGAAGCTTCATTTCCACTTGTGAGGGAGGGGAGGCTGAAGGGGGATGGGAACTGTTACATCATCAAGGGAGGAAAAACACAGGCCAGTGACAAGAGATGTAAAGCGGAGGGAAACCAGTCAAGATGGGGGCCAAGACAAGTACAACCTTAGTACTAATGAAAGCGTGCTGATGGACCCTTCGTGTTAGGCTTGACTTTTCACCCTCAAAGGCTAATGCATAAATTCTGGTCTTGTGTGCATTACAAAACTAAAGCTCAGCAGAAGGTAAAACATGTCAAACAAGGGTGCATGGTGATGTAGTCTACTTGTACCGCTGCTCAATCAAGATCATGGACTCTCCAATTGCAGCGCCATTCACACACATAACAAAACTGTACACAGCTGTAACAGTCGTTTCTAATTCTAAGCTTGAACAATGTGAGTCTATCAAAATTCACACAAATTCACAAAGCAACTTCAATGGCAGTCTTCATCTCATATACCTACTTTTTTGGTTAATAATTTCTCCTGTAAAACCCACAAAACAAAAAACAAAACTGAAAGAAAAATCAATTGCTGGGACTTGGGAGAAGGCCTTGAGGTAAACACACTGTTAGTTTCTCATAATGTATCAGCTTGACTCTGTATTTTTCATGTCTGCCACAGTCATATTTGCTGAAGCTTAATTTTAACATCAAGTCAATGACAACAGTCTTTTATGGTATACAATTTCTAGGCTTAACAGCATGTAACAAGTGTGTCCTGCTACGAAGATTCTCAACTTAAACAAATATGCCCTCCCACATAAATTCTTAAACAAATATACCCTCCCACATAAATTCTGGACTTTAACAGCGTAAGTATGAAATGTGCCCTGCTACAAAGAGTCTGGTCTAAACAGCATACATATGCAATATGCCCTGCTATAGTCAGGACTTAATACAATATAATAGCATATACCAAATGTGTCCTGCTGTGAAGACTCTGGACATTATCAAAACATATGCCAAATGTGCCCTATTACACCTACTCTCGACTTAAATGTGCCCTACTATATAGCTCCTGGCTTAACAGCATATGCCAATGTGCCCTGCTACATAAGGTTCTGGACTAGTCAACATATGCCAATATGTTTTACTGGACTTATCTGCATATATGCCAAATGTGTCCGGCAAAATAGATCCTGGAATAAAGAGCATATGCGGAAATACCCTTACCACTCTAATCCTGCCCATGTGTTATGTAACTTTGTTAAAGTACAACAAAGCAAAACACACACACACAAATTACACATGCACATATACACTTGCTTAAGCACACACACACACACAGACGCACGCACTAACTAATAGTGACTAGCACAACAAGACCAAACAATCAAAGTGTTTTTGTTTACTGCATCAAGCATAAGATAACCTCTATTTCAATCTATCACACCAGTTTTTGGTGTCTGAAATTCATGGTCCGTTCAATGGATGATTCCATGTGGGCCACCCAAATTTGTTGATATTAGAGTAATAATTATCCAGAAGACTGATTTAACCAACACAAAATCCATTCCCTGTCAAGGTCTAATAATATGGGAAAGTGGCGGGGGTGGAATGGGAGTAAGAACCACTAAGCTGACACTACCGGAACAAATGGAGCACCAAGTTGGGCAGTGGACAGGTCTGTTTTCATGTTGCAGGGTAGGAATGAACACAAGGCATCAGATTCTGAGTCCATGTCTCTATCTACAACACCAGCCAGCCCAAAAGAAAACAAAAACATGCCAATCTCCTAAGATACAACAAATACATTTTATTGACAAACCTAAGGCCAACTTAAGTCTCACAATTAAACAAGATTTCAAAAGCTGCAAGATAGGAAAATAATAGGCAAGTGCTAGACATTACTGAATAAACTAAATTTTTTTTTCAACTTGCCTGTGTGTGTTTAGTGCAGCTTCTGTGGTATTAATATTCTAAATGTACTAACAGAAGCACCACATCACTTGCTCATTCTGTTTTTTTTAAGACATCACTAAACTCGGTACTTTCTGTAAATTTTTCAGTGCTGGAAAGTCCACAACACTTACCAGTTCATTATCCCTGTCTCAATGAACCACTATGACTAAGTGACTATTACAATTTCGAGTTTCATTCCCCCACAAATAACAAAAATAATCTGTGATTAGAATGCTGAAAATGTACATATTTGGTAAGGGCTGGGTCATTATGTTCAGGTAAGGGTAGGGATGGTGAGGGGGGATGCATCAAGACAGACACTGTCAGTTTGATTGTGAACACAAAACTAGACTTGGCTCTTCTGACCTGGTGACATTGGCTCATCACAAAACTTACGCATACTGGCTGGCTCTCTTGAGAGCTGTACTGGAGAACTGATGTCTTGAGTTCAATCACAGCCTACAAGATATAATCTGGCAATTTCACTACTCATCTTAACGCTGCAATTATGCTGGTAGTGTCCATATGGTGTATCACTGGTCCCATTCTTGTGTCTTGAAACGGAGAGAGGGAGAGAGGGATTTCTCCCTCCTCCCTTTCAAGACGCAACTTTTTCATCGGTTCAAGGAATCTACCAGATGATTACCTGCAGATTTTGGTTAAGAGTATATGGTATTGTCTAAATATGAAGAATTCCTCTCGAAAAAAAACTCTACAAACAATATCTCTAATGCATAAACCCTTGCAACTTAAATGTCTGTTCCTTATTATCAAAGGTTTGAAGGTGACAACAGACACTGGAAATTAAAAAAATACACATACAGAAACACGGAACAAAGCAGTTTTATTCCAAAAAAAATGCAAACAAAACTTTCAAGCAAAGTCAATACCACCACAGGGACAAATGAAATTCACCAGGGACAAATGAAATTCATCACACAAAATCAACACTTTAAGAACAAAAACTAAAATCAAAACAAAATAAACCCCCAAACAAACAAGAAAAACATCATATACAGAGAAAGAAGAAAAACTGAACAAAATAAATTATTTACCTTTGCAGACTCCATTTCATCTGGCTTTTTGTTACTTGCACTACTTGTAGTTGCACTCTGTGAAAGAAAAAAAAAAAGACAGTCAAGTTTCTTTAACAATACCATTTTTTATATAAAAAAAATCATAATAGAAAATCATAATGATGTTATTTCTCAAGGACACATTAACCTTGAAGAAGATTCAGTTAAAATGATAACTGACACATATCACAGTAAACTGGTAATGCTGGCCTAGACAAAAATCTGAGGTCACTACCACTGTAGTATCCACCCACCCCCTACATTTCCTGAGGATTATGGGACAATCTTTTGCTCCCTTAGCTTTTATATCTACCTTCCTTGAGATTAGATAAATCATCAAGATACAGACTAACACATTAAGCAGTCTTGCTAACCTCAATTCTGCTAACTTATGCAGAATATCAACAAGAATTTTGAGAACATGTTTATGGATAGATTTTTCATGTGTGTCTCAAACAACTCTAACACAACAGCTATGCACAGATATGTGCACTGCCAGTTGTAAAATCAGAGTGAGAAAACAAAATTCGCTCACTAATTTAGTTTTGTATTTACACTGTAGACTTCTATGAAAGTTTACCTTCTCTGTACTGAAGAAGTACGCAAGTACACTTTTTCTCCAATTAAAGAACCTTTACTGGGAACAAAGATAATCAATCCTCACCAACTACACTTTTCTCTTTGTAATGTACTGAAGAAGCGTACCCTTCATCTCAACTTAAAAGACATATACCCAGAACCAAGCTGATGAATTCATGCCAATACTTGCACACTGTTTTCAAACATTCATCATCATTATCATCAAGTGCCTTGCCACATGGCGTTGGCGATCATGGCCTTCCATCTGTTTCTATCCCTTGTTGCTGCAAGCACCTCTTCCACCCTCTCTGTCTTCAGCCACTCTGCAAGTCTGTCCAATATTTTCTCCCTGGATCTACCTGGTGCTCTCTTTCCCTCCAGCTTTCCTGTCATGACCAGGTGCACCAATTCCCCTTTCCTCATAAAATGGCTTATAAATGTTGCCTGTCAAACATTAGACTTGTAAAACTACAAAAGGAAAAACCCACTCACATGATTAGAAGTTTGTTCAGATGATCCTGGCAATGCTGGTGAAGCTTGTTTGGGTGAAGATCCCTGAGAGAGAGAGGATGGCGGTCGGAGGGAGGATGCCGCTGACTGCTGCTGGCTAGGAGTAGGGGATGGTTGGGAAGGAGGATGTTGGCCAGGGGGTTGTCCCTGCTGTTGCTGAGCATGATACAATTGTTGCTGTTGTTGTTGCTGCTGTACGCTAGGCGGCTGGGAGGTCTGGTTTGGCATGGATGGACTGTAGTTCCCACTGTGAGGTGGTATCTGATGACATGACCATTGCATATGCTATGTAAATGATGGGTTTGAAACTGAAAGCGGATAATGCACTCCTATTGTTACCATGAACTATGCAATTTTGCATGATCTAGCCATAGAAACAAAACTCAAAACAGAGACAAAAGACAAACATCAACCTCACAAACAGTAGATGAAATACATCTTCTGATTGAAATCTGTAATTTTCATTAGTTTTCACAGAAGCAAGAGTAGAACTAACTATGATTATCTGTATCATTCTGACACGTAATAAAAAGCAAAGCAAGCAAGTCGGGGCAGTTGGTTTTGGTCCATAAAGATCCCCTTTTGAGTGCGCATGGCCAGTTTCATTTTTGTGTTCTAATCTGTGTTCAGACAAGAAAATTGCTGAGATTCATTCTGTGACAACACCACACACACACACACAACACACACACACACACACACACCACACGTACATACACACACGTACTACACATACACAAATATGTGCAAACACAAACCTGCGCGCGCACTTTCGCACATATATGTTCAGACAAGAAAATTGCTGAGATTCATTCTGTGACACACACACACACACGCACACGCACACACACACATACACACACACACACGCGCGACCTCCCACCACGGAAAGTCTTAACTAGCACTTTTGGCATTTTGAGATATACATATCAATGGAAAGTGTACATTCTGCTGATTATTTTGGTACTTGAATAAAGCTTGTACTCAGAAAAATGTAGAAGTTATGTATGTTTAAAGTCATTAAGTTGTATGACGGCCATTTTGAGAAAACGGCCTCTAAAGTTTTTGTGTGCTCTCCTACACATTTTTCTTAAATTTCTTTATTTGGTGGCTTTGACCCAGTTTGTTTCTAATTTTCGCTGTCATTATCTGAAAGATGCACCAAAGAGCTTTCCGTCAGTATATTACATGTGCGGGTACTGCACAGGTTACGGTTTATAATAATAGACAAAAATAGGTACTTTTGGTAGGAAATTGCGTTCTTTCTGCTGCGATCAATGCATTAAAATACCATTTTAAATTGATTAAAAATATTTTTTCAAGAAAAAAATTTCTGTGGGGGATAGATTATAGTCTACAGAAATCAATTTTGAGAAAAAGTCAAAACACCCCAGACAGACCCTCAGTCACCTTTTCAGCTCCTAGTGCTGTTCGACTGACTTGCGAGTTAAGACTGATTTCGTGGTGGGAGGTCACATTTATATATATATATATATATATATATATATATATATATATATATATATATATATATATATATATATATATATATATATACACACACACACACACACACATATATTTTTTTTAACTGAATATGCATATAAAATCAACCAGTCATTTCAATAGAGAATACGACAGAATATCAAGGATATGTAAATTGTAATGATACCTTTATTGTTGCTTAATTAAAGCCCTGCTGACTGTGCAGTCATGTCAGGGCTATAGCTATCTCAAAAAGTACACCATACTTCATTGCAAAACACACATACACGCACCACACACACACACACACACACACACACACACACACACACACACACACTATGGAAAAGAAATTTAAGTACTCACATCAATGCATTCGCACACATAATCTAAGGATATGCCCCTGGTGTTGACCAATCCATCCAATTTATCACCAGCGGATTAAAAACAAAAATACAAATGTAAATATAACTAAGGACACTAAAACATACTTAAAAAAACAAGCCTAAATTGATATTTATCATCAGCCGATTAAAAAAATATATAACTAAATACAAATGAAAACATAACTAAGAAACTAAAACATACTTATAAAAACAGGCCTAAATGACCTAACTGCTTCTGTCTAATTTAAAAAAATTATCAATTCTAAGATAGCATATGCAAGACTTTATTGAATACACAAAAGCAAAAAAGCAAGGCAGAAACAAAAAGAGTGACAGAAAATTCTAGCACAAAATTTCCAGAAGGTGGGTATACTACATATATACTTAATGAGCCCCTGCATCCCCAAGGGAGAATGTAATGATATACGGATATGGAATTTGTCCCTCTCTCTGATTTTGCACAATGCATCGTGCCAAACCCTCTGCCCTGCAACAGAGAAACTCACTGGTCACTGGCATGAAATAAACACTCCAACTTTACCAGATTACTTACTTGCTGATTATACCCGTGACTGGATATAGGTGGCATATGACTGGGTCGTACTTGACCCATCATATATCGCTGAGCATTGGTCGCCATTGCTGAGCTCATGTATTGACTCTGATGGGGATAACCTGGACCTGGAACCTGACCTGGGCTCATGCCACTTGGTTGACGATTTTCCGACATGCTGCTTCCCTGAAAAGAAAATACCATGGAAGAGTAGAAATGGCTGACAATCTGATGCCCATCAGCTCTTTTATGAACTTAAGAAAATAAGTCTGTGCACTGGTACTGGTAGTAGCATGGCTTTTTCTTTTTTCTTTTCAAATGACCAAATTAATGCTCAAACTTAGATGTTTCACTATCGCATTTCTAGCCACACTGCACTGCTGTGATCAGCTAGTGCACACCTACATGATGCTTACAAAAGCAGAGCACTTAATAGTCTGATGATGGCTGCACTTAAAAGTTTTAATTCTGGAAGCTCACCAGCTATCTCCCACATGCTTTTTGCAGAAAAGAGCAACAGTGAAAAATTGCATCATCCAGGTCAACTTAGTTGCCAAACTGTAATATGGCAGCCTTGTCGACTTGAGTTGCCTTCATTTGTGCATCCCTCTGGTTGACTTAACGAATCAAAAAAGTGACAAAATGGTTTTGAGTTATTTACAGTGCTCAGTGACTTCAACATAAAAGCTGTGCAAAATCAAGTTTGACAGTCATAAATGCGTTAAATGTACTATGTTAAGTACTATGTTATTATTACCATCATGGTTACTGTTTAAACTTCACCCGACTGTGCAGTCATATCAGGGCTATAACCACAGAAATACACACAACAGAATGGCAGGAAAGAGGAAATTTCTAGCAAAGATTTTCCAGAAGCTGGGATTACTGTACTGAAAGAGCCCCCTGGTATCCCCATCGAATGTATGTATGTGAAGACAGGATGAATGGAAACGAAATACCGATCCGGTGGAACTGAGGATACACACATACTCAATTTGGTGAGGCTAAGGATACATAGTTTATGACACAGTTTGATTATACAGCCTGATAGGTCATTAAATAATAACACTTTACAATGTACATCAGAGTTTAAAAGTTTACTACACAGTTTGATTTGATAAATATATTGTATCATACAGTCTGATAAAAGTCATTCAATAACACTTTACAGCATGTATCAGATTTTAAACACAATAAGCTCGATAGTATGTACCAGGCAAATAGGACCGATCATGCAGAAGCTCATTCAGGGATTGCTAAGGATTTTCTCCATCACATCAAAGTAGAAAACTTTCTGGTCTTTTCCTTTAAAATTGTTTTTGGATCACATTTTCAAAACTAAATGTACACTCTTTCTCTCCCCCCCCCCCCCCCCCCCCAATAATATGCACAGGTTATCTGTGCTGACATATTACTTATGGCAGAGATGTATGATATTTAACACATTTCTGACCACAACCGATGATTCCCTGGTTGCACAAGATTCTGCCTTAGACAGCAGCCAACAAATTGCCAGTCATGACAACCACTATTGGTTATACTTATAGCTGTTCTGGGGGGGGGGGGGGGGGGCAGAAGGAGGTTGGACTTAACCCCCTTGGCATGATACATAATTAAAAATTGTACAGTAAGAGACAATGGTGTATACTTAAGGAAGCCAACTTGTCAAGGGGTTCTAACTGTTTTTAACTTTAGCTCCCTCATATAAACATTTCCAAAAACAGTATACATATATTTAAAAAGGAGAAATCCCGAACTGCACAATAAAAGTAAAATAAAATGCCTGTTTGCAGGAGAAAGTGAAATTACAGAGTGTTAGAACAGTCAACACATCTGCGCACAAGCGATGAGAAGTACAATGAACCAAAATAAACTCGAAAATAGAATCAGAACGCATATGTTATACAACCAGACAAGACATCATCCAGGTCAACTACAGTTGTATTATATACGCGCTAGCGTTCTGAATCTACTTTCGTGATTTCTTTCTGGTTCATGTTTGCCTGAATGTGGGCAGTTGCACTTGTTTCGAGAAGTATAATGTAATCAAACCAAACTGAATGACAACCCGTATTCAATCAATGACTAATGTGCTAAAAGTACCCTTCATCATGCGCTCAAACCTCTCTTGTTCATTTAGAACCAAAAACAAAGCCATATTTATCTCATAATCACTGCCAGTCACTGTCAACAAGAGTCCCCACTTGTCAACCTGAGTCAGTCCCAATCTCACTCATTTTTGTGCGAAAACTTGTAGAAATCAATCAAAAACAACAGAATGGCAACCATGTCAAAGGAAGGCTAAGGCCACGCAAAAGAAGCCTTCTCATTGGTCAATTTGTACTCGATTTATAGACTGAACAGTACGCAGCAGGAGATCATCTATACAAATGGAACCATGATTGTGGCTCATGTTTAGACAGTGAAGCCATGATTGTGGATCATCGTTCCAAGCGGGTTAAAGCAATGCAAGAATTTCGGTAGGAAACTACCCTCTGAACTTCCTGTAAATGTCATGTTCTTTAATTCAATTGAAAATATGGAAAAACAGAGTTTTACATCACTCAAGTGCTTGGCAACATCTTCATGGATAAACTTAACAATGCAGGCAATGAAGATTTGAGCAGTGATTCCAACAGTGATTTTGGTGATAGTTCTAACAAATACTGTTGAAAGCAGGGACAGTGATGTGAATGGCAGTGATGATGGTGATGCCTGTTCACTGTTTGTGAATACTATAAACAATCTTCATAAAATTCATGGTGCCAGTACATGTAGGCTTTGTGAGTTAGTCAAATCACATTTCTTTTTTCAAAAGACAATTGCACAAATACATCAAACAACCATTTTAACACAATTTCACACAGTTTTAAGCAAATCTATTCAGATTTCATGACGCAACCTATTGCGCTGACCGTAAAAATTACTTGGTTCTGGGGCAACCAACTCAGCAGATACTGTCCACACTGTGAGGTCAGAACACAAAAGCATTCAACCAGTGATGTAGGATATTTGTGGGACTTGTGCGCTTTATTTGTGGGACCTGTACGCTAAATGCATACCAAGCTCCAAGGTCCCATTCTCACACTAAGAAAAGCAAGCATTCACTGCACGCAATGATGCATACATTCTACGCGATGACGCATACATTCTGGCACAGAAGGAAAGCTAATCAGCTTGTATTTCAAACAGAAATAGTCAATGCAATTAGAAAGGCAGTCATAACAGGGGTCAGCTGAGGTCATCTTAACAGCAGATAGAATAGCATGCTTTTAGTCTCGTCTATAAATAGCACTGTAAACATGATTACATCACTGCCAAGTCAAAAGGTTACAGTGAACTAGGCCGGTAGGTAACAGATACAGAGGTAACTCCATTGAGGGCAATTTGTCTTCCCACGCTTCAACCCCCACCCTCCGCCCTCTAGTTCCATTCTCTCTCCCTTCCACCCTCTAAAGTCTCGTCTCTCATGACACCATCACCCTTCCAATCAACCCTCTCCCCTTTCTTCTGATCCATAAAGTCGGGCCACACACGCGCGCTCAGTTCACCACCTCCCCTATTCTTTTCGCCAACCCCTCCCCCTTCCTTATTCTCGTTCAAGGTCACAAAGTGTCGGCACGCATTCCAGGGGAAGGGATCGCACGGAATGACCCTGCACTATTGCAGCTTGTTTACCTTTCAATTGCCATCATGAATGGAGATTAGCCAGCTGTCTCTGTCGGGCGGCTTTGCCGCTTCCGCCATGTGATATAATTGACCCTGGAGTCTGGCAGTTAGTGGTGTCACTTTCCCAGTCAAGGGTCGCCCCGGAAAAAGGGACCACGTGCGCTATGATTTAATCACTGGTTGAACGCTGTGTGTTGAGCGATCAATGGGATTTGATGAATGGGGTTTTCCTCTGATGGCCCACACCGGCAGATGGGGATGGAGATTTGACGGCAGATTGATTACAGCTTTCCATATCAAATTTGATCTGCTGATACAGCTCAATACGAAGACGCTGGTATAAATTTGATCTTGACCAATTCCCTTCTCAGTGCAAACAGTAACTAAAAGAAAAAAAAAAACTGCTGATAGATCATACTTAACATATTTCTGAATGCAATCAATATTTAATTGGTCGCAGGAAATGCCATGGTGGACCACAACCAACAAACTGCCGGTCATAACTACCATCTTCATGTTTGGCTGTTGCTGGGGACAAAAGAAGGAGGTAGGATTTCGCCACTAAGAGTAAGAGTTTCTGGGGGAAATCACTCTCTGAACTTCGTGTTAATGTAACATTCTTTTGTTCATTAAAAATTAGGGCAAAACAAAATTTTTGCACCGCTCAGTGGGTGCTTGATATCTCAAAGCTTCATGGACAAACTTAGCACTGCAAATGAAGACTTGAGTGATGATTCTGACAGTGATTCGGCAAAAAATCCAACTAAAACATAACCTGGCCTAGAAAACTGTGTGCCCTTCCTCAAAATTGTGTACAAACGCCTAGAAAACTCTGTACTCTTCCTCAAAATTGTGTACCAAACAAACGGGTTCCCGACCAAAATTCAGTTGCTTTCACAAAAACATATTCCCAATTTTAATGAAATTGAACATGACAACAACCTTATAAAGGTACTGTAAAACAAAAACAAACAAAATCAGGAATGAACAGATCCAAATAAGATTCTACGTACTGACTGTATAAAGCCATATCATGTCCACTCCTCTTTCTGTACGTTAATCACAAATGTCAACAAATCAAACTGCAGTATTGTCTTGCAATGTCTTTTTGTACCAAGTTTGTGACCAACCCATTAAGCAAATGGTAATGCTTAGTTTCTTTTTAAAGTGCTACAAAACTAGAAAGCCAATCGGGCATTCATGTTTCATTTTATCAGAGCCTGGAATTGCTAAGAAAAAAAAAAGAGGAAACTTCTAGGGGGGTCCGGGGGCATGCTCCCCCGGAAAATTTTTAAAATCAAGACTAAAATCTGTGCATTCTGGAGACAAATTTAAAGGCATCTAACACACTGAAAATCACAATGAATATCAGTCAAAAGAGTATTTAATAAACATTGGGCACAAGATCAGGATCCATCATACACAGCAGATCGTTTCAGTGTGTTCATACAGACATATTCATCAAAACTAGCTAGAACTAGTAGAAGGCTTATCCAAGTCAGCTGTTTTTTTTTTTTTTTTTTTTTTTTTTAAAGTATGGTCGATTTTGTTTTTAACGCGAAAAAAAAATTTTTTGCACGATTTTCAATTTTGATTTCCGCGGAAATCCTCGTTTCCGCGACGAATTCCAGGCTCTGTTTTATATAGTCCACTAAACAGCACCAACCAAAAATGTTATCTATACAGACAAAAATATGAACATGACTGAGGCACAGACACTATGTCTGTGGGTGTGAAAAAGTTTAGTTGAAATGGAAACATTTCCATCCTGTCTTTCCTAAATTTTCGAGACTTTACTGGTTGTCCACCACATTCTGCGTAGATAAGACCAAGTCTTTTGCTAGCCAAAACCAGCAAGAAATCCTTTTTTAAAAATTTTTTTTTACATCGTTTGTTGTTGTTTTTGTTTTTTTGAATGAGGCAAATTTCTTTTTCTGTAATTGTACTATTATTTTTGCACAGTGGCACTGAAAATGGTATACAAAATATACAAAATTCATACGGGTAAATGGGTCTGGATTCTTAATCGAGACATCAGATTAGATCTCGAGTCCATGGCCCTATTTTTCCTCTGCTAATTATAAAAAGAAAACCACCCACCTGAGGGTCAAACCCATGAACCCAAGACCCCTGCATTATCACCATGACGCTCTAGCCAACGAGGCTAACCAGGCCAAGAAAAACTGTAACTCTCTTGAGCTCAGTTAAAAACTTTGGCATTTTATGCAACTGAGTTTATATAAATTATAAGCCAGTCAAAAAACAACTAGATGTGTTTATGCATGATAAACAGTGCTTCAAATAATACTTGTCTACAACACTTTATCAAAGAAAGAAACAAATCTTTTTTTGAAAATACAGACCTCTTGAGAGAATCTTTGAATGTTCAAGCTTGAACTCACCAACCTGAACTCCCAGACCTGTTCCCCTTGCTCCCTTACCCCAAGATGATGCAAGGTTGAGGGGGTGGTTCTTTCAGTATAATTAGAACACATCCCACATTTAATAAAATTCTATATAAGAAATTTCTTCCTTTTTATCACGCTCTTTCTCTTTGGATAATTTCACTTCTGTATCTCATTGTAACTTGGTTTTGTTGTTGTTGTTGTTTTTAATGTGCAAGAAAATACTGTTTTTGTCCTGTTTTTTGTTTGTTTGTTTTTTATATCTTTTTTATGTTTGGCAGCATACTCTGTGCACAACTCTTTATCTCATTTCCAGTCTATATGTCTTTGGCTGTGAGTAAATGTGAATCAGTGACCTACAATCAGAAAGACAGAGCAACCCAAGAGACCAAAAAAAAATTACACAAGTTTCTTTAAATGGAATCTAATTTGTTTATGAAGGATTCATTGCAATCAGTTCCATGTGTGCTCCACCAAAGTCTTCCACAAGCACCAGCAATGTCTAGCAATGTCAAACTTTTAACTAATTATGACTCTATGATGATCAGGGAAGCACACTGTTCATAAAAAAGATGTATGGCAAGGCATAATACAATTCAAAGCTATATTAGCAGTTTCCTGTCATACAGAACATCCGTCATGTACTGATTCCATCCATAAATAAGACACTAACAAAAAACAAACAAAATTTTAAAACTTGAAAAAAAAAAAAATGCAGCAAAATTAAATCACCTGAAGAAATTGCTTCCACAAAGTAAATACCATGTAACTTACAACACTGTAAGCACAAAAACTTCTCTTCGCTACTGGGCTGATCCTTTTTTTCTTATCCACCATCAGGAACATGTTCCTTGTGTGGCAGGGAAAGCAGCAAGACAGATCTACAACACAGATTAAACTAAACCCGTACTTTCATCCTCAAAAGCGTACTTTCATCCTCAAAAGCGGATGATTCGGCCCACTCTAGCTTTAGCGAGACCTACTACTACTCTAAACACAGGGTCCAAGGAATCCTCTCTGAATCAGTTCTGATGAAAACCCTACATGAAATCAATGTACGTTTTCTAGTTGTCTATCATAGCAGGCAATCTGCACAATTAATGAATCCAATCACCAAAGCTTACTTTCAACTCATTTGAATATCAATGGTTATATTCCAGCTGCCAAAATACTCCTAGTCCTACTCAACAGCACTTTTTCCCTAAAGCTTAAAAGTTAAAAGCAATGCATCACAGAATGTATTTCAATATCAGTGCTTTACCGACAAGTTTAATAATAATAATAATATATTTTATTTATATAGCGCAAAATCTTGACAAAATCAAATCTAAGCGCTGAGCGTAGACATGCATACATACCTACATACATATGAGCGTATACATGCATACATACATGCTTACATACTTACATACATAAATCTAAGCTGAGCGTATACATGCATACACATACATACATAAATCTAAGCGTATACATACATACATACATACATACATACATACATACATACGCACATGCATACATAATAATTACAATATTTATATAGCGCAAGTCTCGACAAAATCAAATCCAAGCGCCGAAAAGACACACACGCACGCACGCACGCACGCACGCACGCACACACACACACACACACACACACACACACACACACACACACACACACACACACATGCATGGCCACAAATGGGGAGAAAAGAATAAAAGCAATAAAAGCAAGAATAAAACCAATGGAAAACCACAGAGAGCACATCATATACAATTATATATTAAAACAAAGTGATTCCCCTCCGAGCGGAGACAGGCTGCAGAGGGGGGTTGAGTGAGGTTAGGATTTTATGCAGAGGAAAAAAGGTGAGTTTTGAGAGCGGACTTGAAGGAGGCAAAAGTAGGTTGCTGACGGACTGAGAGAGGAAGTTTGTTCCAGGAGAGTGGACCAGAAACAGAGAAGGCTCGTGGACCATAGGTATTGAGCTTAGTGCGTGGAAAGCGAAAAGTCAGAGGATCGGAGGCAGAGCGGAGGGTACGTGAGGGAACATAGATCTCAAGTAGGCTTGACAGGTAATCGGGGGCTGCGTTATTGAGGCTTTTGTAGCACATGGTGTCTAGTTTGTACTGTATGCGCTTTGATACAGGGAGCCAGTGAAGTTGTGCCAGGAGAGGAGATATGTGGTTAGCTTTTTTCTTTTTGAGTACAAGGCGTACAGCATTGTTTTGAATGCGCTGTAGGATGTGAATGGTGGAGGCAGGAAGACCAGACAGGAGTGAATTGCAATAGTCAATGCGAGACATTATGAAGGAGAGAACGAGTTTTGCAGTTGTTTCGACAGAGAGATACTTCCTGATTAGGCTTATACGATGGAGATGATAGTAGCAAGATCTGGCAGTTTGAGAAACAAAGTTGTTCATGGACAGGGTAGAGTCAATGCAGACACCAAGGTTTTTTGCTGAATCAGAAATTGGGACTGATGTGTTACATAATGGGAGAGAAAGAGGAGGCAGCTGGGAAAGTTTCTGACGGGTGCCAATGAGGATAGCTTCTGTCTTGTCGTCATTAAGCTGAAGTCTATTGTGTGTCATCCAGTTCTTAATGTCCGAGTAACACTCAGTGGTGCGAGTCAACAGGCGCTGTATATTATCAGGTGAGTCACTATCTTGAAGTTGGGTGTCATCAGCATAGAAGTGGTGTTTTATAGAGTGGGAGTTGATGATGGTGGACAGGGGGGAGGTATAAAGAGTGAAAAGAACAGGGCCAAGGACAGATCCTTGTGGAACACCACAGGTCAGGTATGCAGGTTGAGAGTAAGTGCCATTGATGAGAACAGTTTGTTTTCTGTTTGATAAATACGAAGTGAAAAAGGAGAGAGCAATGTCAGAGATGCCAAAAGTATGATGAAGTCTAGAAAGGAGAATACCATGGTCAATGGTATCGAAAGCTGCAGACAGATCAAGGAGTGTGAGGAGAGAGACTTTGCCAGTATCAGTTGCAAGGAGGAGATTGTTGAGAATGTGTAGTAGGGCAGTTTCAGTGCTATGGCACTGGCGGTAGGCTGACTGGAAAGGATTGAGGAGATTGTTGGCAGACAGGTGAGAGTTCAGCTGGTTGAGGACGACTTTTTCAAGAAGTTTTGACAAGAAAGAGAGATTAGAGATAGGCCTGTAATTTTTCAGTTCATTTGGGTCTAAATTGTGTTTCTTGAGGAGAGGGTGAACAATAGCAGACTTGAAAGAATCTGGGACAGTTCCAGTTTGAAAAGAAGTGTTGATGATGTCAGTGATGAATGGGAGGAGAGTAGGGAGACAATCGGAGTAGAGAGAACCTGGAAGAGGATCCAGTTCGCAGGTTTTGAACGACATGGATCTGATTGTGTTGAAAATTTCTTCTTGTGAGACTGGGGTAAAAGTAGTGAGAGGTGTGCCAGAGAAGGAAGGGTCAGGTGGGCATGGTTGACAGGGTGTCCTGTCAAGCCTGTCACGAAGAGTTTGTATTTTGGTGGTGAAATACTTAGAGAATACAGATGGGAGTTCTTCATTTGTATGTTTTGTTGGGAGAGGTAAGTCTTTTCGTGTGCCAAGGAGATGATTCATGGTTGTAAAGAGTTCTTTTGAAGAAGAGGCATTCAGGATTTTGGTTTGGAAATAGCTTGTTTTTGCAGATGCAATGAGGGTGGATACTTTTGTTTTAGAGGCTTGGAAAAGTTGCCTGTGTACAGTGAGTTTGGATTTGCGCCAGCGGCGCTCTGCTCTGCGGCGGGCACGTTTTGCACAGGCAATCTCATGAGTGAGCCAGGGGGTAGGGGGGCGGTCAGGTAAAAGACGGGTTGTGGCTGGAGCATGAGTGTCCAGAAGATGGTGGAGAGTAGTATAGAATTCATCGGCAAGGTTATGTGACTTTTCAGAAAGGAGACGGGAGGCATCAGATGAAAATGTGGAGAGGTCGATAGATTTGAGATTGCGTCGAGTCACTGTGCGCGTGGTACGGGAAGGAGGAGAAATGTCAAGAGAACAGAGAATTGCAGAGTGGTCAGAGGGAAGGGCTGAAGTTAGACGGGTAGAAAGAACTAAGCAGTTGTTAGTAGCTGAATTGTGGTGATCACGAGAAATGATCCAGTCAAGAATGTGACCTTTTTGATGGGTTGGTTCAGAAATGTGTTGAGTCATATTGTGATTGGACAGAGAGTTGATGATATGTCTTGTGTCATAACGGTGAGTGTTGTCATAGTGGACATTGATGTCACCTAGAATGATGAGATTTCCAGGTAAGAGGCAGTAGTGGTCAAGCAGTTGGTCAAAGTCAGAGAGAAACGTGGATGTGGTGAGTTTGTTGGCAGAGCTAGGTGGAGGTCGACAGACACAGGAGAAGGTGATGGGTTGAGGGGTGGATTGGAAGGATACTTCAACGTGCTCGAAAGAAGGATGGGAGAAAGGCAGAGACTGCGAGAAAGATAGGCGGGAATGGAGTGAGTCGTTGTAGAGGATGGCGATACCGCCACCTCGAGATGAGCGATGGAAAGAAGCAAGCCTGTAACCACTCGGAGTGAGGCTAGCATGTATAGGTTCATGACCAAGGGGGTTAAGCCATGTCTCTGTAATAAAAGCAATGTCAACGTGCTCATCAGCGATAAAATCGGCAATGACCTCAGCTTTGCCATCTTTGCATATTGATTGAGCGTTAAAAAGGCATAGTTTAAGTTTATCATATGGCGGCGGCCGAGGTGGCGAAGAAGGCGGCACCGACGGGACAAAAGACGAAGGCGACACCAGCGGGGCAGAAGACGAAGGCAGCAACGACGGAACAGTAGAAGAAGACAAAGGTAGCACCGGCGGGACAGAAGACGAGGGCAGCGCCGGCGGGACAGAAGACGAAGGCAGCATCGGCGGGACAGAAGGCGAAGGCGGCACCACCAGGACAGAAGGCGAAGGCGAAGATGGCAGAGGAGGAGACAAAGCCCGCAGCAGCGAGGTCGAAGGCAGGGGCAGTGGAGGAGACGAGGAAGCAGAAAAAGAAAAGTGGCGTCGGGCTGGCACAGCAGGAGGCAGGTTGTGCCAAAGTCGGTGGAGACGTCCACCACGACAGGATCGCGCAGTGCGGGGCTTGCTACACAGCCCCAATGTACGTATGCGCTGGTAGACGCCTCCACCGAGGTAGCATTTGCTGTGTTTAAAAAGTGTCAGTCCAATTTGTTTAAGGACGGACGGATCCATAATTGAGAGCCAGTCAAGAGAGGATGATGTTTGTAGAGAACAACGAAGGTTTGGGAGCTGTAGCGTTGGGCGAACACAGTAGGCTAAAATGTTGACACAGTTCACAGGTTAAATGTCCGATCTAAACGGCAGAATTAAAATGACGAAAAGTAAACATACGAAACTCTAAAATCAGATTATCCGGTAAAATATTCAAAATTTAAAAAAATATTTACATCACCATTTGTCGGGACCCAAGAGGAATAAACTGATATAAAATTCAATGTACAAAAACAAATAGAACCACGATAAAATCACTGTAAAATACCACACACACTTTTGCTGCCTGCTGGCGCGACATCTACTCACATTTACAGACATGTTTGCCGATTATGTTTTTAAGAGAAGGTAGACCCAACTATAATTTCTTCAGAAGATGCAATTTCCCTCTACTTAATATATATGATACAAAAGAAAGCTCGGTATCTCTGCACAAGTCAACCATATAAAGTATATTTTCTTTTTCAACTCGAATGGCAACTTGTGAATTATAGTTTATACTGGCACAGAAAAACTGTTGAAAGCAGAAAAATGTAGGCCACAAGTTCATTTCCTAAAATTTATGCAGATCTATCTACATCTTCCTAGTATTCAGATTTGCAAAGCACATGAAGACAAAGAACAAATGCAGACAACAGTTTTCAAAAAAGTTCAATGATAAACTGATGGATGTTTTAATTGGGTGATTAAAATGTCACACTTCCGACTAGAACTCCGGGTTCTATTCTGCCTGGATACGTCCTACCTGGTGAGCAAAGGATGAAGATTTTTCTATCTGCAAACATCTAGGGCCCCCCCTTCATTGTACAACACCTATACAGAATATCAAATATGCACATTTAAATATTTGACTGTTAGGTCACTTCAGTACCTGATGGCTTATGGAAACATGACGACACCCAGCATATTACATATATATGTGCACGCCATAAACAGTATAAGATTGTACAAAAACCACCTGCACAATATTGCAGGGCTGGCGAAGCCCGGTCGCCCGAGGTGAGTAAAAAACCTGTCGGGCGAGTCAAAATCAAAAACCACTAGTCCGATGGCGAGTGACAATTCTGACCCCTGCAGTTATAATTTATTTTAAATTTCAAATTTTCCCATCGACCGACTGATTTCATCTGCAATGATTGAGTCTGCAAACCTACGCGCGAAAACAAGGCTATCTAGGGAAAGGCAACTCTTGCTTCTTGTAGGCCTGTTACTAGTGTTAGTGGCGAGAGTCAGTGCGATGCGATCGAGTGTTTACAGATCAGCGAGCTTTCACCCAATCTGTCAGTTTTGGTCGAACAATTAGAAGCTTCCCATTAAGTATGGAGGAAACCAGAAAAAGTAATGCAACATGTCTTATCGAGATCAAGGGATGGTTGTGCTGTTGGCAAGAAAATTCGATAGACAAGAGCAAATTTGATGCATCACGTCATAAGATGATTCCATAAAAAAACTAGTTTAGAAGGCATAGAGTAGACGCTACTCAACTGTTTTTCTTACATTCTCTGCACTTGTCTCTCAGAACATAAATTTCTATTAGGGTGGATTAAATGTTTTCAAAAAGTTTTCCGTTCACACTGAACTACTGAAGTCAAGAACACACACACACACACACGCACGCACACACACACGCACGCACACACGCACGCACGCACACACACACTAAAGAAACATGATACTTATACAACAAAAATAGAAAATTTGGAGAAAAAGAAAACGAAATAAAATTAAAAATACAACAAAACAAAACAAAACAACACACTCACATCAACAAAAGCCAACAGATACGTTGTTCAGTACCACTACAGACCTAGCCAACAGATAGGTGTGGCTGGTGACCCAATGAAACAAAATTACTTTCTTTAAAAAGCTGCAAACTAACCATCTTTGTGTATGAAACTGCCAATTGTTCTGCTAGAGATGTGCTTTTAATGAACATACTTACCAAGTCTCACCAGTGCCAACATTTCTCACTATTTGTTACGTGTGTGCTACACACACATATGTATACTGCCTCTCTCTTTTACTGGTTTCATACTCTTGTCTCTTTCTCTCCCTCACTCACACTCACACTTTAAAAGTAAATGATTAACATTCTGAAAGGGGAAAAATATTGCAGGATGACAATGAAATAATTTCATTAAATTTGCAAGCAAAACGTAACAAATGATCAGTTGGATTAAAATAAACTAAAGAATTCTCTCAACCTACACAGAGAATCCATGTAAACTTTGAGATCAGTCAGCTGCCTTTTACGTCTTCATGTTCTGTTATCACTTGATTTCCCACTGTTCACACCCCCCCCCCCCCCCCCCCACCCTGTTGAAAGTCTCCAGAATAAAGTTTGACCACCTTTATTGTAACAATAGCCTATTCTGCTGAATATTTTTGGTCAACATCATAAAGAGAATTTCACTATTTTTCGGGGCAACATGTTGGGCTAATGAAAATATCTGTGGGCTAGTAGATCTTAAAATCCACTAGCCCGGCTGGCTAGTAGAAAATTCTAATCTTCTCCAGGCCTGATGTTGGCAAAACAATTTTTTTCAAATTTATACATCTACAGACTGAATGTGTAACTGTAAGTCAAATGTATTCTCACATATTGCTGTGTCAGTATTTAGGTCTTTCAATGGGAAGAAACTCTGCTTCAGAAGCAGGTTATACATTTCTTTCAGTCTAGAACGCGACTGACCCACTGCCTGGGAGTAAACAGCAAGAGAAGAGGAACACAGAAAAGATCTACACACATGCGGAACAATTCACCCAAACTTAAGGTAGCAGAACTCTACAAAGTGTAGGGGAAAAAAACCAACACCTTAGAAACAACTTAGTAAAAGAGCACCCAACAGACGTGTTAAACTGTAACATACATAATGCATCACAGAAAAACCAAACAGACTGTCGCATTGTTGATGCATGCAATACAACTACAACAGTACAAGCAAACACAAATGCACATGTGCAGTCCCCCCCCCCCACACACACACCACACACACACACACACACACAAAAATTATCTCTGCCTACCCAACCCCTCAACAAAACACCCAAAAGTCTTTAAAAACAAAGTGTAGGCCTGTAGGCCTAGAAAATCTTTTTAACTATAGTCCATAGTAAACAACTTATTTTGCTGAAAATCTCTGTGCAATGCATATTGTAGCTTATGATCAGCAATGTCAGCAAAGCTCTGTTTACGAGTAAAAAGGCCTACATAGTAGAGTTTAGTATCCATTTTTTTTGTTAATGTCCGGCCGGTGAAAATACCTGCAAATGAGCATGGACATAAAACACACTACTATTCAAATACTAACCAGGTTGCCTATAATTATTTTCTGTTACTGAAAATTGAGGGCCTGTATATTCAACAAGATACTTAAAAGTTTAGACCTACTTTCTATTTGTAATTTGTTTTCTATCAAAGATTCAAATTGATGTTTTTATTTTTTTACTTGAAAAAATGTTTGCTTTGTGCCTGAGTACCAGTATTATCTTAATCCTCTCAATGTCTTGTCCATCCCAAAACTAAGGGACGTTGCTCCTGTTCACCAACTTGGGGGTGAGGGGATGGGGGTGAGAAGGTGAAATGAAGATGGAGTAGAACCGTCTTCCAAACCCCCCCCCCTCCCTCATTTTACTTATCCACACAACAGGTGCTGGTGCTGGGAATGAGTCTAACACAGACTCAAATGTCCTAGTAAAATATCTAATATCTGTCCCGACCATACAATAGTACACTAAACAACAATCTGATATTTCACTATCTGCCTTGGTCAAACGGTATACTATTACTAAGCAACAATCTGTGTGTGTGCATGCATGCAGTCATGTGCATATGTACACATGTTTCGTTCTTTGATTTAACGTCTTTTCACTATAAGTGATATTAGACGGTGTGTGTGTGTGTGTGTGTGTGGTGTGTGTGTGTGTGTGTTGTGTGTGTGTGTGTTGTGTGTGTGTGTGTGTGTGTGTGTGTGTGCGTGTGCATGCGCATGTGTGCAGGTATTTTAAGCTGGTCAATTAAATATTTCAAACCAAACAGGCCCATAGTATAGTTTGTCAAAAAAAATTAGACCTACTCTGCAGCCTTTCTTTTACTAAAAATTACATATCGCATGATTGTTTCTCCATGCATTTGTTTGTGTATACAAACCTTAATAGGCCTACATGTCACTATGTACATATGTGTGTAAATGTGTTTGTGCACACGTATGCATGAGTGTCTGTGTGCACGTATGCGTGTGTACATCTGTACGCACACAGTGTCTTGACGTTTCTTTACTGTATGGATGTACTATAACAACATTAGTATGCCGAGTTCTGCTGTTTCACTTTCAGCATATGACATTAAAGTTTATGACTAAATCAATGATATTTACCTGACTTCTGTATGCTGTCCCAGACATGGGTGCTTGAGGGAATGATCCCATGGAGCGTGGATTCCCATTCCACCCTGGCTGGGACACTGGATACGATGCTCCACCGGCCAAATCTCCACCTTTCGACTGACTGGTGATAAAGTCTCCATAGTTCCCAGGGAATCTTTGTCCCGAGCTTGATGTTTGAAGTAACTGATTCAGTGTTGGCGTTGGTCCACTCTGAGACATACTCTGGGAAGATATCATCCTCTGGGTAGAGCTGTAAGACCCTGGTATCATACCCATACCTGGCGGCATCAGTCCAGCTCGTACAGGAGACATACCCGATTTTGGCATGCCAGGATATGATGGCCTCATAGGATTGTGTGAATACTGACCAGAAAACTGAGTGTTTTGACTGCTGTAATCCACGTTGCCTGCCATCATACCACTGTGGTGTTGGTCGCCCATGCCGTAATTGCCTCTGTTGTAACTAGAGTAATTTTGCATCTGGCTGGCATGCATCCCTTCCGACATTTTGGGAAAACTCTCTGAACCCACGGTGCCTTCTCCAGAAGAATGTGGGTAACTGTTCATTTCAGAGTTCATGCGCGATCCTTCTGTTGGTGGTGGATAGTCTTGTTCCGACTTCATGTTTTGCTGTCCACCATCTTGGAAAGCCTCCATTGTATTCGAGACTTTCTCCTGCTTATTACGAAAACAATTCAAATTTTATATTTACAAGTTCCACGAAGCTTGCTACCATCACGTGTAACACAAAGCATATTAAAATGGGTGATGACGGCCGTAAACGACTCCTCATGGTCTACATCTAGCAGGAAAGACACAAACCTGAGCCAGCATAATGCACTGCACACCCAGCAAGGAAAACCTTGTGACGACCTCGAGATGATTTCTAGCACGTGCAAATAATCCGTCCCGTAAGTTATGTTTGTCACATCTGATGTACACACGTGTTTCCTCACAAAGCAGCTGATGAAGTACGGTAAAGTTAGTTGGCTGGCAGCATGGTCTTATCATACACAGAGCTATTATGTTCTACACTTCAATAAGCGGGAATATTGGAGGATTTGGACATGAAATTCATGCGCAATGGCGTTCTCTGTCGTGCTCTCACGTTCAATTTTGTCATGTCATCTTTTCCTTCAGTTTCAAAGTTTCTACGAACTTTTTTGTCAAAACATGGTCTACAGACACTGTCTTACCGCGCCGCATCCATTCAACAGTACTTCGGAATTCTTTTCTTTTTCGTCGACTGAGCGCAGGGTTACTATTCGGGAGTTGTGATTTGTCTCGGGCATTCTTTTCAAGTCGGCCGTTTCAATTAGCTGATAGAATCTCCCTCCACATTATTCTTTCACAATGTGAAAAATATATTTCAAACCTAATAAAATTTCCTGCAGTGTTTTCTTCCGTTTACTGATCATGGCCATATTATGTATTCACAAAAAGTACTCTTGTGTACAAAAAAGAAGAGGGGGAAATGCATGTCCGATCAACAGAGGGAGGGTAAAAGAACAGCGTGGGATTGCCAAAGGGCTTTCGCACTGACGTCAACTAAAGGAATACAAGGTTCATATTGGGTTCGGAGTTGGTTGTTATTTTTTTCCCCCTTCCAAGCCAAAATGAGAACCAGGCTCTGGCAGAAAACCGGCTTTTGCAAAACCTTACTTCTGCCATTTGTGTGTAAAAAGAAAATAGCCTAACATCGTGGACATTAAATGAGGACACTATGTTGGCAGAAATTTGTGCTAATACGCCCCGAGCAGATACCGGCTGTTCCCGTTATAAAACGTCTTCCCTCGAAAATAGCGAGACGTACAGAGAGGAAAAGCAGAAAACACGCGCTTTGCAGAAGGCGGAAAGAGGTCGCCATCGACTGCCGCTCACGCGAGAAGTAAAGGGGAGAGAAATCCAATTTGACTTGCCAACCCCTGTGACGTCAACATGTCTTGACACCTCCTGCGATTCGTAACACGCGGGTGTTCTCGAAAACAACGCGCAGGTGTTTTTCATACAAGTCTGTTTCTTCGAGCTTATGTTACATGTTGAAAACGCTGATTTTTTTCTCCCTCTCGTACTTATGCATTTTACCACGAAGTAACCAAGTTGCCTACGCCGTTTATTCCCAAAGATCACACATTTAGGCTAAGTAAGTCGAATTCAGTAAGGCGATGATGACGACCACCGAGTTCCAGCGATGACTCAGTGATTCACGCATGTTTTTTCCCCCACGGTTTAACAAGCTAGACATTCTATACATGGGCCTACTTCTCCTTCTCCGACGGAGAAATTCTGAGCCAGTTAACACGCGTGTTCAAAAAGCGTGTTCAGTCAATTAGGCAGAATTCCATTCGCCTTTGTAGCCTTTAATTAACAAATCAGCCAGTTTAGTATTTTCACCCCCCCCCCCCCTTTTTTTTTATATATCCGAAATGACTAGTAATTCGATTACAGCGTGGGTGAGGTGGGTGAGACAACAGACTTCCCGTTGGAAGGTCAAGGGTTCAATCCTACTAGGACCACACCTCCTGCCTGTTTTCTTTTGGTTTGGTCTGGTTTTGACTCTTTGATTCCCGCACCCTGTCCACCAGCATCCTGCATTGTCAACCACACTAGCAAAGCATAAACTTAACCCTTTGATTCCCTCACCCTATCGGCCCGCTTCCAACTGGAAGTGGATGGATAGGGTGAAGGAATCAGAGGATTAAATTTTTGCAGTTGGCGAATACGCTGTGGGTGTCAGAGGGTTCAGCATTCCGACTTTTTTTGTTTTGTTTTTGGATACGTGCATTCACGTTGTTTTGCCCACTCTATGCAAGCACTGTATTGCTGCGCACTCTACACCCACTCTTCTTCAGTGGGCACTAGCGTATGCGGGTTGTTTTCATGTTGCCATAACCCGCCTGACACAGGCTATTACAGGATCCATCCCTTCTGTGTACATATTGGAGGTTCTGTGTGCATGCACTCATAGAGGGTGTAGGCACTAACACTAAAGTCTGCACACACGTTTACCTGAGAGATCGAAAAAGTCTCCACCTTTTACCCACCAAGCGGGAGGTTGCCAAGCAGGAGAGAACCCAAAACCTTCCAAGTGGAAGTTTGAGGTCTTAACCAACTTAACTATCGTGCCCTTCATCTCTGTTAGTCTTTGAACCCTTTTGCATTGAATGCAGCCGAACCCTTTTGCATTGAATGCAGCCGGAACCCTTTTGCATTGAATGCAGCCGGAACTGTCTCGTAATTAGACTTCAGACTGAGATCATTGACCAGCCCTTACGAATGAGAGTGAAACATAAAGGACATTTTCAGATATATGTTGCTCATAAAGGAAACTGAGGCAGTCACGTAACAAATAGCTAACGAATGAGCGATAAAAAGAAAACTGCATTGCCGATCCAGGCCTTTAGATATTTATGAAACTTTTCTTTTACCCAAAGATGTAGGCAACTAAATGACCCATGGTGTTCAAAATGTCCGAAACTGGTTGTAGTCTGTGTGTTTGAAACATGATCTGTGATAATGCTTGGAGCTGTTGCTGACTGACTTTTCAATCAGTCCTAACCGAAACAGTATGAATAACACTCAACCTGCTTCTTGTTACTGACTTTTCAATCAGACCTAACCGAAACAGTATGAATAACACTCAACTGCTTCTTGTTACTGACTTTTCAATCAGTCCTAACCGAACAGTATGAATAACACTCACTGCTTCTTGTACTGACTTTTCATCAGACCTACGAAACAGTATGAATAACACTCAACCTGCTCTTGTTACTGACTTCAATCAGACCTAACCAAAACATTATGAATAACACTCAACACAGCGCTGTTGCTGACTTTCAGTCAACGTAACGAAACTTATGAATAACACCAACACATCTGCCGATTTTTCAATCAGACCCAACCAAAACATTATGAATAACACTCAACACAGCTGCACTTTCTATGTTATGAACCAAATCGCCTGAATTGCCCCACTGAGTAAACTGTCTTTGTAATTATGTTATCATTGTTAATCTGTCATTACATACATGAGCGTATTGTAAATATGTATAGGTATCATCGACAGAAGAGAAGGCTACAGAGTAAACCTTACATTTCAGAGAGAAGGATCTCCTAAAGTGGTTGGATGGCGTATCACGCCACTTTCCGGCAGTTCCTGCAGCCAAGCCAATATCAAATGTACTACTAAGTATTCCTTTAGACTACGTAAGCAAAGCTTAGAGAGGGATCTTGATGTGTGGGCAGGCCAGGATCTCCATACTCAGCGCCCAAGCCTGTGCCCTGGAGAAATCGCTTCAATGCTGCTGCAAAGCAGCAAAATCAACATGGGAGGCAGTAGATACGCATTTTATCCAAGCCGGATTTCCCTAAGGTACGGACGTCAGGAGTTGCCTCAATGATCAGCTACTTCCTGCCTCATTCCAGCCAGTCCCTGGCAATAAGGTGCTGATCTGCCACTGTTTGCCTGCTTCAGGGGGTGATCGGAACTGGTCGAAAAGTGGACACCTATCATTGCAAACCACAGACGAACCACAGAAAATAAAGAAGAGATCACCAGTCATGCCACTGGCCACTTGGAATGTCAGGACCATGTTCCCTTGCCTCTCTGACAACCTGCAGCAGATCAGTGGTGGCAGGAAAATTGCAGTCATCGACTCGGATTACAGATCAACCACAACGCATACCGTTCCAAAACTATTATGAATACTGATAAGATATTGATTTCCATTTGTCAGTAGGTTAAGCACTTTAGAAAAGCATGAGAGACAAAGGCAGACTCACGTAAACATATGTCAGTCTTTAACAATCAACAACAACAAGAACAACAAAAGCAGTTACAGCAATATCAGTGAAACAATGATAGTAGTGGTAGTGGAAGTAATAATAAACGTGATGATAATGATGATAATAATAACGATAACAATAGTAATGATGATAATAATGATGATGATGATATACTGATAGTAATAATAACAATAACAACAATAATTACCACTACCATTGCTACTACTACTGCTGCTGTCGCTGCTACTACTACTACTACTATTCTTCATCATCATTATCATGTAAACAGTCGCAATCATCATCATCATCATCATAACAATGATGATAATGATAATGATAATATGAAAAAATAATGAGGAGGAGGAGGGTAGTGACTAGGATGATGATAGCCTTATTATAAACTGTGATAAGTTAGCAGCATCATTGTAAAGTAAAATGAGCAGGTTTATAGGTTGGTCAGGACAATTGATGTAATCGATAACTCGTGAACACAAAAATACTTGAATGTTGTGTTTTTTTCTTTTAGGATCATCACATTTGTGTTCACCTTTTTAGTCCCTGTCCCATTTTCTACACCACCTTCATGGCCACAGAAACTGGGACAATTTTTATTATGCTATGATGATGATCATTACGGGGATGATTATCATGATGCTGTGCAGTTCCATCTAGGATTGCAACTGCGAGACAGGGCTGTACTCTACACTTACTTTCATAACATATCCTGGCGTCAACCAGGCCCGAGAGATACAGACACCTGCAATATTGGTCAAGAGATTTGAGCAACATCCTCGATGAAGCATTCCAGAAATGGATGAGACTCAACTGCGTTGTTCCACTCAGTCTTCACAATGAGCTCATAGCACACTCGGCTCTTGGTAGGAGCCGGTTGGCGCCGACAAAATCCCACGATGATTTCATCAGGACTGAAGGGGATTTGAACCCACAACCTTCCAGTCAGCAGTCTGTTGCACTAACCGCTGCAGCATGGTGACTGGTCAGGCATGAAAATTTGACACGGGTGAGCATCAAAGTAACAATGAAAATCAAAGACACGAAAACCAAACCGCCGCACCCAGCAGTAAATGTATGTAAATTAGCATCGTCATGTCAGATTTGCCGGCCGATTATGGAGGTTTTTGATGTTTCTCCTGCAGTATGTCTGCCACAGGCCTACCTACTGTGTCACTGAATTGCAGTTATTCAGCCAAATCTCCTCTGCTCGCCTGGTTGTTTCATTCAGGCTTACTAGAGCATTCTCTGGGAGCCTGACGTTACGTCACATCACTGCCAGCTTGCCCACTAGACAGAGAAGCGCGCGCCTTTGGTATGCTGGTCAACGTAACACAACTTTGAACATACAGAGTCTCGAGAGAAACAGGAAAGACAAGGGAAGGGAAAAATAATTCATGTATGTTTTATTTCCTTCCCTTCAGCGTTTGGGGTTTATTTAAGAGAAATTCATCGCATTGGGACAAGCATTATGCGCTCCACCCATTCTTACGTCTTCTTGAGCCTGCACAATACTCTATGCACTAGCAAGGTCTTGAAATAGAAGGAAAGGGGGAGGGTTGGAACTATGAATGATTGGAGCATTAAGATGGGCTATAACAAATAAGCAATTTTTGTGTAGCGGGTTGAGATTGATTTCGAAACATTAGATCTTGAGTTCATCATCATCATCATGTGCCCTGCCGCATGGCGTTGGCCCTCCACACGAATCTATCCCCTTTCGCTGCAAATACATCTCCCACCCTCTCTGTCCTCAGCCACTCTGCAATTCCGTCCAATATTTTCTCCCTGGGTCTACCTGGTGTTCTCTTTCCCTCCAGCTTTCCTGTTGTGACCGGGTGCCTGATTCCCCTTTCCTCATAAAATGTATAAATGTTGCTTGTCTTTTCCTAATATTCCTTATCAATGATCTTCTTGTGTCTGCCTCCATCAAGACTGTCCCGTTTGTGACTGTCTCGTTTGTTTTCCTCGCTGTCCATGGAACTCGCAACATTCTTCTTAGAAACATATTTCAGTTGCCTCAATTCTGTTCTGACTTTGTGTGTTGACTGTACACGTCTCACAACCGTACAACAGTATCGGTTCTATATAACATTCAAGAACTCTTTTGAGTTCATGAGATGAGATTTCTCAGAAGAGCAGCATGCCCAAAGAGGCCCAAAGAGGATATGACTAGGACGGAGAGATCCGAGAGACGGTTGAAACAACACCTGTCAACCATTACGCCACGCAACGGCGAATCAAGTAGTTTGGCCGCCTGACCAGGATGCCAGTCAGCCAGCTAGCCCTTCAAGCCTACAACACTAAATGTTCCGGTTTCAGAACCAGAAGAAGATCACATGCGGCGCCGGATAGATGAAGTTGTAGACTCACTCTACACATACAACATGACTATGTGCCAGACTTCCTTTCTAGGTGAAGATTGGCAGTTTCATCTCCCTGCGACATGTCCTGGTACAGAGGAATAGAACAAGTCAAATACGATATCATTTTAAATTAATATAGTGTGCATTGCATTGTCGATCCTGACTGTATGTCAATTTGTTCTTTGGTTCTTTCATTCTTTAGTGTAAATTTATTTTCGTCTTTTCTGCTGTCCCATTTTCAGCGCTGTTTCTGTGCCATTGCCCTGAACCCTGTCCGTGGGAATGCGGGGGCCCTTTCATTATAAATAGTGTCCCCACCTTCTGAAAATTCTGTGCTAGAAATTTTCTTTTGTCACTTCTTTGTTCTTCTTCTCCTTCTTTCTGTATTCTTTCTTGTCCCTTTGCTTTCTGTATTTCTTCCTTGTCCCTTTTTTTGCTTCTTTTTCTTGTTCATTTCTTCCTTGTCCCTTTGCTTTCTGTTATTTCTTCCTTGTCCCTTTGCTTTCTGTCATTTCTTCCTTGTCCCTTTGCTTTCTGTCATTTCTTCCTTGTCCCTTTGCTTTCTGTTATTTCTTCCTTGTCCCTTTGCTTTCTGTCATTTCTTCCTTGTCCCTTTGCTTTCTGTTATTTCTTCCTTGTCCCTTTGCTTTCTGTTATTTCTTCCTTGTCCCTTTGCTTTCTGTTATTTCTTCCTTGTCCCCTTTGCTTTCTATCATTTCTTCCTTGTCCCTTTGCTTTCTGTTATTTCTTCCTTGTCCCTTTGCTTTCTGTCATTTCTTCCTTGTCCCCTTTGCTTTCTAGTCTATTTCTTCCTTGTCCCTTTGCTTTCTGTCATTTCTTCCTTGTCCCTTTGCTTTCTGTTATTTCTTCCTATCATTTTCTGCCTTGGTGGTCCATTCACCTGTATGTGTTCGATAAAGTATTACGTACTTTTTCTTAGATTGATAATTGGGTACATGCGTTAAGAGCATTTTTTGGCTTTGGGGAGGTGAGTTATTCGCAAGCAATTTTTAGATAATTTAGGCCTGTTTTTATATGTTCTGGTGTCCTTGGTATGCTTAAATTTGTATTCAGGTTGTTTTTTTAAATCCCCTGTGCGATAAATCTGACGGATGGTCAACGCCAGGGGCATGTACTTAGATTATATGCACGAATGCATTGATAAGTGTACTTAATTTTCTTTCCGTTTTTTAAAATTTTTTATCCCGTTGAAATTTTGTATGTTTTGAGACGGTTATATAGCCCTGATATGACTCTACGCAGTCGGC